>CM052367.1:30383863-31120115 GCA_028551485.1 Casuarina cunninghamiana | reverse complement strand
CTCATTGGGTTTTTATACCAAACAACCTAACTATTTGGTAGGTTGTCCCCCACCTATGTTATTGTATTATGATGTTTTCTTTATTTTATTTTTTTGTGTTCCCTAGCTCTCCCTATAAATAAAGAGCATGAGTTCATTTGTAATACAACTTGAGAAGCATAAGCTTGTTTGTAAGATTTGAGAGAAACTTGAGTGTTTCATCTTTTGTTTCCTTTAGCCAATTCTTGCCAAAGATTGGTAGTGGAACAACTCCCTGACTGGTGGTTTAACCTTTACGTCTTAGAGGGTTACTTGGCATCTATCCTTTACTTTTCCCAAATTTCGTTTTTCTCCATTCTCATTACCCAAACCATCATCCTCCTTCACAGAAAATACCAAAAAACACAAAAAACGTTCTCATATATTTCCTTCCCATCTAGCCCTTATCTTCCTTGTGTCATCTTTTATTCTTTAAATTCTGTATCTTTACATTCTAGTATTCTACTTTTCAGTCTTTTACATTCTTGCTCTTAAATTTCAGTCTTTACTTTTCCAGCTATTTACATTATGTTCTTAATTTTCCTTGTCCTTTATATGTAAGTTCTTTATCTTATGCAACTTTAAATTCCTTGTCATTTACCTTTCCGTTCTTTACATTATAAGTCTTAAGATTCTACTCTTTAATTTTCCATTCAGTAATATTTCTTATTATTCTTACCTTATTCGTAATTTCAAGTTTTTCATTCTAAATCATTCACTTTCCAGCTTTTGTTTCCTTTCTGGGTTATTACAAACCCTTATATTTCAACATTCCTTCTTATTCCTTATTTTCAATCCTAGCTCACTCTTTATCCCATCACGATTCACATCAATATAGCAATCACTGAGTGTGGAAAAAAAGTTATGTAAATGAAGATGTTTCTTTAAAAACTTGGTATAAAACAAAGGATGGTTATCCTCTATGGGGACAACCAAAGCTTCATCTCCCATAGTAAGAATATGTTGTTTCATTCAAGGTCTAAGCATATTGATGTCAGATATCATTGGATTAGAGATGTATTAGAATCTAAATAGTTAGATCTTGTGAAGATTTGAGAAGCCATTGAAAAGAGACAAGTTAGAGATATGTCAACGGGTTGCTGGAGTGGACTCTAAGTAGAGTCAAGTTTAGGAAGCAATGTTCTTTCTATTATGGTGTAGGAATGTTGCACTAATATTACTCTAAAAGGGAGAAATTGTTAGGTTTGGAGTAAATTAGTAAGGGTAAATATGTAACTATTACACTCATGTTATGGATAATTTATAGGATCTCCTCGTACCATTCAATTTGGATTTCCTTGGTGCTAGTATAAAAAGAAAACACTTTGGGAAAACCTAGTTATGAGGTTGGAGAGATTAGTGTGAGAGATAGAAAGAAAATAAAAGTTTTGTATATACACCATAACCCTATTCATCATAGTGAAGAATTAGTCCTTAGGCTAAGGACGTAGGGATTATCGTAATTCTTGTGTGTCTTTTCTTTACTAATATTCTCTTTGTGTGTGGCGAGATCCTAAAAGATTCCATGAGTTTGAGATTCATGGGTTTGTTTTTAACAAATGGTGACTGCAAGGTTGCCTAGATGATATTAGTCAATGCTTAGGTGAGTGAAAAAAATTTGGTTCGATCAAGTTTCCCTTTTATCTCTCAAATGGTAGGCTAAATTTTTCTTGTATCATTTGTGTTTGGAAGGCCGGTGGAGACATATCTTGTTTGGCAATTCATAGTCAACGTTTGCATGAGCTATCTACACCTCCTCCATGTCAAGCGAGCCATTCATTCGTTGAGTAGGGTACGTTTCTAATGCACCCTAGCGGCATACAATCTTCCCAAAACGTGAAACGTGGCCTCGAGGTTGAAACTCTCAATAATCGTGGAAGATGTAACTCAAGTAAAAAACAAAGGAGTTAAAGATGCCGCTGAAATTAAGGGGAGGGTGTTGTGGTAGAAAATCACGGAGCAAGAAAAGCGAGAGAGCGAAAAGAAGTGCCCCTTCCTTACTTTGCAAAGAGTGAAGAATAGATGTTGGAAGCACACCAGGGCAATTACCTTGAATTCAATCTTATCAGCTTATTTTTCAATATTATTATGTTTCTTATCTTGTTTTCACCATTGGAAAGCAAATGAAATGCAATTACTCGCTACCATGGGACAATTTCTCTCTTCAAACTCCATTTTATTGTTCCATTACTAGATCAACAACGGCTGGTCGTATCAGTTTCTATTCATAAATTCGTCCTTGTCGTTCGTCGGTTGGTGTGTGTTTAGGGAGAGAGACTTAGGGTGAATTCGCCTGCTTTATTAATTGACATCATCCGTGACATCAATGTGGACCCTTGAGTTAATTCTAAAGAATCGCCAAAATGGGTGCACGTTATCTATATCTGGAAAACTGCCCTCACCCCCGACGTTGCTCCAATGAAAACTCGGCAACCTTGGATTCCTTCAGCTTTTTTCTTTCGTTTTTTTTTTTTTTTTTGAATTTTTGTCTAGTTTCGAAGTAGACAATTAGACGTGCTTTTAGAAATTGAAACCTCTACAACTTGATCGCTACATTGATGGCCTTCGATATTTTTATTGCAAAAAGAGGAAAGAGGGACTACTTTGATAGCCCCATTGATCCATAACGTTTTATTTATAACCATGGTGAAAAAAAAAGTAAATGTAAGAAATTTTAAATTTAATTAAAAAAGATTGGATCATATTTTTTTTCAAAATTAACTTATAAGAAGAAGAATCATTATAGATATATATCTACATATATATGAATAATACTATGACAATATTTAAATGACGTGGGATAATATCATCTTAGTCACTAAAACATCACAAAAACTTTTTTTTTCTTTTTTGCATAAATAAATTAGCACTATATTTAAATCTAAGTATGTAAGAATATATAATTTTTTTATTAACAAAGATTAAGATATTCTCTTTCATTTTATTCTCTTTCATACATCCTCTTTGATAGTGTATATATATTAAAAAAATAACAAGCTTTGATTTTTGGTACGAGTGGTTGGTAAATTCTGGTTGGAATGCTGAGGAGGTGATCAAGATGTTGACATCCGTCCAGGGTTGTTTAAGGAAACAAAAACAAAGACACCCGGGAGGCAGACACTGTCCCGCTCCCCAATGTGACCCCCAATTGTTGGAACCGGCGCCACCAATGGCTGTTACCATAACAGCTCATGCTTTGAAGTTTGAATGATATCTCGGTCTGGACACGTGGAAAAAACAAAGTGAAGGGCTTGCATCTTCCTGCCCCTAAGAGTATTCAATTTTTCCTGCAGAATGGTCTTCGTCATGGATGCTTCAACACCCAACCAGATGTCAAAAGTTTTCTGTGATGTTTGACAAGAGAAACTTCCCTCTTCGGAAGAAGGGGATATCACCTTTACTCAGTCTTACCCTTGTGGGCAGGGACAAAAGTTTCATTTTGTAAACACGACCCCTTGTCATGAAGTATAAAAACATGAAGTGATTTTCTAATTTTTGCGTTGGATATTTAAATCTTCTAACTACTCTTATTTTCTAATCCTACTTTGAGTCAAGCATATCTCCTGCCATCACTTAAAGTTACAATTTTTTCCTATCATATTTTAGATTTATCGAACATCTATATTTTTTCAATTTTTTAGTTAGTTTTTAAATTAGATATTTAAATATTTTATATTATTAATATTGAATATAAAACTTTAAAACATTAATGGATAAAACTGATAGTCTTATAAGTAAGATTCTTAATATATTTCTCAACAATATAAAATTTATTATTCATATTTTGTTACATCTTTTTATCATTCTAATCGAATTATTAAATTATTATAGTGTCGTATTACATGAACAATATATAAGTTCAAATTAATAAAAGCTCTTAGTTGTGCTAAGGGAATCTATAGCTATGTAAGATAATTCTACATTATTTTTTATTTAATATGTTTTCTTCTTGCAATGATCCAATTTAAATTACACTAAGGTGTCATTTTGATTATGTGGATATTTGATTTATATTTATAGAAATGTTAAGGAATGATTTAAATTTTAATTCTATATTAAATTTTATCAAGAAATATTTATATTTAACTTAAAATTCTAAAATATTAACAATAAAATTTATTATCTTATAAACAGAATTCTTAATATATTTTTTTAATAATATCAAATTCATTACCGAAGTCACTGGCTTTTAACTCTCGGGCCCCGAAAATAATTAATATCGCCTGCAATATGGTCTTCGTTGGCGTTGATGATTCACCCAACGAGAAGACAAGTTTTCTTTGAAGTTTGATGAGACATACTTCTTTTTTCTGTAGAGTCAAGCGTACTTCTATTGCCGTCACTTTATCTGGCAAAATCTTCTTCAATGATAATGCAGCGACCAAAGGTCTAGACAATTTTTTCCCATTCTCTAACATTTTGATTGTTATTCTCAAGGGAGACCTATCAATTTTATATGATAGATTGGTTAAGAAAAATAAAGACTTGGTTATATGAGAAAAAATGAAATTAACATATTTTTAATGTAAAATAATTATAATTTTATCAATTTTTTATTATTAATATAAAAGATTATAAGTAGCTAATACAATAATGATAACTCAAACACGGGATATTTCAATACATGTTCTTATCTTAAATATAAAGATATTAAAATTAATTTATAAGTAATGAAATTTCATACTAAAAACTAAATGAATATTATGCTCTAAATATTTATTTTTTTATTCACCTATATAACAAAAATAGCAATCCAAAACATCCACCATTCCTTTGTAGGAAACATAACGGAAATCTCAAAAAGTTACGCCACACCAGCAATGACCAGAAACAACAATTGATTCAACGTCAACGGTTCATTTTCACATATTTTTGTGTAGAAGCTTTAGTGGGTGACAACTTTACAGCTGTCGAAGATGCTTTGCCGTACTTATGGCACCATGGGAAAATCATTTTCCCATGATGCGGTTGTTTCGACCGAAAAGATATGTATTGAACAGTGTTTACCTCTCTCTCTCCCACGCTCTCTCTCTCTGTCTCTCACTCACTCTCTCACTCTCTCTCTCTCTCGATTTTCCCATGGAGCGGTTGTTTCGACCGAAAAGATATGTATTTGTATAGAAGAGGAACCGTGTTTACCTCTCTCTCTCTCTCTCTCTCTCTCTCTCTGTATACATATCTCGTACCATTTTCCACAAGATGCTTGAAAACTTTTCAGCTCCTTCTCGTTGAGAGAGAAGGTGCCATGAGTGAGGCTTCCCAACGCAGAGAAACTTCTGTTTAAGTCTCCTTCCTACTTTTCTCATAAGCTTTGTCAAACCTAGAAGTTGCGAGGAAGACGAAAAGAAAGGAAAATATCGACTAAACACTCTCACAACATTGAGCAGTTTCTCTTATTTTACATTACTTCATAGATTCACTCCTTTAAATTCAGATACATTCGTCTTTGCTCGATCATAACATCTGACTGCAGGCTGTGTGCTTTTTCTGCTTAACTTACTTTTAAGTCCATTTTGGCATGTACATAAGCAGTACAAGCAAGGAGGTACTCTGAAACGCACTTTTGATGTAAGTTTGCTGGTCTTTGTCCGCCGATCTAGATTTGTAGGGGATCTAAGTACCCTGTTTCCCCGTACTTTCATCGATTTGGCTTTTCCATGCTTGGATCTAAGCTATTAATGGAAATGAGGACATATATAAGATGATAATTTAGTGCACGCGAGGTTCTTCTGCAAGGTTTCTACTTTCAACCTCATATCCACCTCTACGTGAGCTTTCCTACCCACACATAATATACTAAAGGACTCTTCATCGAGGTGCACTTTGGCATTGCATCACGCTTCCTTCTCTTTCCGTTTTCTTTTTGCATGTTTTTCCTCCTACTATTACTAATATCATTATCCGCATTTGCTTTATGTTGATGTGAGTGCATTTCACTCCCTTCTGATAGAAAAGTTCATTGAGATAAGGAAGAGATCTTTCCTTCCGTTTCTTGGAACAATGCTTTTGAAACATCACAAAATCCTAACGGACTCATCATCTAGCATTTCAGCCTTGCATTTGGCTTCCTTTTCTTCTTCATTTTTTATGTTTTCGTTCTGTCAATTACTAGTACAATTATCTGCATTGGCTAGATCTTGATGTGAATACTTTCCCTCCGTTGTGACCGAGAGTTCTTTGAGACAAGGAGGTGATCTTTCCTTCTAATTCTTTGTACCATGTTATTGAACATCATAAAACCCTAATGGCCGAAAATGGAGGGTACTAGGAACCCAAGACCTCCCTTCCTCATCTCTTTTGTCACATTCAAGCATGTGAGGTACTTTTATCCCTACCACCATGGGTTATAGGATTATAAGTTACTTTGATCCTTTTCATGTCCTAACAGGGAGATTGAGGGAGGATATACAGGGGAGGGAGAAGCCGATGCGCAAGGCAACAAATTTATCTTTCCAGAAGATGGATACAGATGGAGGAAGTACTGCCAGAAGTTTATTAAAGGTGTAGGCAAAAATAGGTAAGAACATTTTATATTCAAGTTCATCTTATTTTAATACATGTTATACAAAGAAATACTCATTTTGGACCAATTCTAATGTTTAGGAGTTACTTCAAGTGCCAAAGAAGTAATTGCTCTGCACGGAAGAAAGTTGAGTGGTCAACCTTAGAGCTTGAATATGTTCGAGTATTGTATGAAGGGGTCCATAACCATGTCTCATCAACTATAGAATCTATCTCCTCCCAGTCACAGACCTCATCTTCAAGTGCTAATCAGTATGACTTATGGATACAAGTTTTTGGAGATCGATCAATTTCTCGTCATGATAATGAGCAAGTTTCTGGAGAACAATCAACTTCTCATCATAAAAATAAAAATTGAAATCCAAATTTTACTTACTATGCTTTCCAAGGCTTCCCCCCACCTAAGAAAGTTAGCTTTGTAGAAAGCCTTCTACTTAAGAAAAATGAAGGTATTTTATCTTTTGTCCTACTATTTTTGGAAAATGACCCATGGTTTTACATATGTTTGATGTCCCCAAGAAGGATTATTCTCTTTCTAGTATTGTTATCATCCAAGCTTTAATATCATGAATTGTGACAATCTTGTTTGTTTTCTAAATATGAAGTTGATATAGGTGGTTGAAATGCCTTGTAAAGTGGCTTAGAAAATACAAATTGATATGTCAAGCTTTAGGCTAACTTATTTGGGCGAACTTTGTTGAATAGTACCAACTTGAAGCAAATTAGGAGATATGGTGGCCAAATTCATTTGGTGGAAGATCCATTTTCATTAGCATTTTTCCTATCATGTTTTGCCTTCAAAACAACAAGGAACTTTGTTTATTGAATAGTTGTAATAATGAAGGTAAAAGATGTATGCAACTAATTGTAACCACACATTTAATACACAAAATCTAATAAATAAAACATCAGACTGAAAAAATGAAATCATATCAAATATTTATTCCCAACATATGACTAGCGGCTAGGTTTCCTAAACTTACATAGATTTGTTCTTATTGTAAAAGAAAATTATTATATCTTTCACCTAAAATTGTGGTTTGGATAGGCTATGGTCATTTTTAGTTTGTTTATCCTAAACTTTCACCTTTAATTCAAGGGTTTGATTAACATTAAAGCTTTATTACTCTAATCAAGATGCCACAAAAAATTTAAAGTATTTTGTAGTAGACCAGTTTTGAATTGTTAAAAGATTAATCTCTTTCTTAAACTCAACAAATACAAAAAGATTTAAATTTTTCTCGTATTAAAATTTCTCAATAAAGTTTCCCCAGTCCCTATGCACATATATGGGACCTTGACCACAAATGGTCAACAAATTGACTTTGACTACTAGACATCATCGTTTATACATGCAAATAAATTAGTACAATGCGTAAGAGGTTTCAATGGAAAAGGCTACGCTAACTTTGATTAGTGAGCTTTCAGATGCAGACTTAAAGAGAAAAGGTAGAGTTTTTCCTTATCGAGTTTCTTCTCTAGTTTCTTTGTTTTCGTCTGTTCCTTTGATAAAACATGTTACAGTAGTTGGATCATTTTAACAGTTAAGTAGATATCAATCTAGAGAAGTTCTAGTAGCGTAGTATCAACTTGCAAAAATATTCTATTGCTATCCTCTTAGTTCGATTTTACAAAACAAAAGCAAAACACAAAAAAGGAAAGAATTAATCATATCTAATTAGTGCCACAAAATAATAGTGAATATTACAATTGGAACGATCTAAATTTACTTTAAGTTTCCATCTTTTATGATTTCTATTTGGACTTTTCTTTGAACTTTATTTTAAGAGAAGGTGACTCCTAGTGATTAAATTTATCAATGTCAAACTGCCATTCTCCACTAATTTAGGATTTCGCGTAGAGTTTCACTTTCACTTTTTTTCTTTTTCTTTGAAGAACTCCATAAACAAGGTAAGTGTGAGAACTTGTGAGTCTTAATTAGAAAAGATTTAAATGACATGGGATGTACATCATTTTTATCATGCCCTTTCACTTTGAACCTTGGAACATAACAAGGATTTTACTATCCAAAAATGAATTAGCATTGTATTTGAATCTGAATTTTGAAATCGTACTAAGAATTGTAAGTGTTTTGTCAATAAAGATTATGCTATTCTTCTTTCTCCTTGCTTGTAAGGAGGGGGACCATTTAAATTGTGAGAAATACATCATCGTCAATATTAAAAAAAAAAAAAAAGAAGAAGCAAAACATGCCTTAATTTATCACCTTGGATTAAATATGCTTCTGGTAGAAGCAGTCGGAAAAATCTTATCAAAAACCACGTCAAGGAGGTGATCAAGACAACGAATCCATCCAGTGTTGCTTAAGGAAACAAAAGACAAAAAAAACGTGGTGGCCAAATACTGTCCCAACAGCTTTACTAACCCCCAAGCTTTGTGACGGCAGTGGAGACACTGGTCTTTGCGCGGGCTGCTACCATCCCGGCTCATGCTTTGAATGATCTCTGGTTCTTGCCGTGTGTGAAAAACGAAGTCAAGGCCTTGGAGCCCCCGGCTCCTCCTTTATTTAACTCTCTGGAACACAGTTCCCAGTTTCGGTGTTCTGGACCGACCCTTGGCCCTCGAAAAGTATTCAATTTCGCCAGCAGAATGGTCTTGCTCGTCGTTGCTTCAGCACCTACCAGAAGATAAGCTTGCTGGGTTGTTGATCAACACAAACTTCCTTTTTTCTTCGGAAAAGGAGAAGGATACCACTTTCCGACTAGTTAGACAATGATCTAGTAGGACAAACTCTTTTTCTTTGGAAGAAACGAATCTTGAAAAGCAGTTAACAGTTTGTATGGAGCCGAAGATCATTTGTGTTGGCAGCTGAGAGTTGCCCCTCGAACCGATGACAATTGCTGGAAAAGTCGTACTTTTTGTGTTTATATATGGATTCAGAAAAGAAACTTTCATGCTTGATATTTGCGTTTGTTTGTTACTGCAATTAGATCATTTTAACAGCATACAGCAGCATTCTATTTTTATCCTCTTAACATAAGCTAAAAGAGAGAAAATATTAACCATATGTAATTTGTATCTGCAAAATGATAATGAATGTACTGATTACATACTTATTCTCATTTTTTTATGATTTCTATTTAGACTCTCCTTCAAACTTTGTTTTAAGGAAAGGTGACTTTGTTATGCCCTTGATAATCAAAACACATAACTAGGCCTTGATGGGGTTGCTTTGTGTTCATATGGAAATGATTTGAGTTAGTTTATATAAGCCTCATTAGAGATAGATATCACTTCATAAGTCTCATTACAAGAAAGACTTCATCTCATAAACCTAGTTAAGAGAGAGCTCCACCTCACAATAACTAAAACAATTCAATCTTTTTTCTTTTTTTTTTAAATTCAAAAGCTGCTTACATATCCTTTTAAATATAACTCATTGAGGCAAAACTATTACAAGAAACTAGCCACTTAAGCTTCGTTAATCCAAAGCTATTAGAACAAACTAATCACTTAACTTAACTTAACTTTGATACTATAACTAATTAATCATATACTCAAACCAAATAAGCTGTTATAACCACCTAATAAAAGGGAAATAATTAGGACCGTTACAAACTCTTAGCGGTTAAATTTATTTATGTCAAATTATTATGGCGTTGGTAATATTGTCTTTCGTTTGCAATTTCACTTTTAGTACTTTGTTTTTTTGGGTTATTGGAGAGCTTTGTAAACAAAGTAAATGCAAAAACTCGTGGATTTTAGAAAGATCGGACCATATTTTTTCATATATGAAAGATATTAAAACAATATGTAAATGATATGGGGTACACATCATTTTCATTGTGTTCTTTTGCTCTTAACCTTAGAATGTCACAAAGATTTTGCAGCAGTCCGCTGGCTCAACTGCATATAACGACGTCGTTATGAGTCATATACTGGTCCATTATTGTTAATTCTGTTGCCTTAATTCTGTTGTAATAAGTGAGCGGTTAATGGAAGTCGTTGAGAGGTCTTTAAAAGGGAAACCATATCTTAGTTGGAGGGAGTTCAGTTTTGTAGAAGTCTTGTTACCTTGGAGGTTAGGTTTCCCTCGAACGAAACCTTTGTTCTTGAATTGATGAAGGAGGTTGGATTTCCCTCTTTTGAAATCCCAAAATTGTTCCAATAATGAGCCTAAACCACTTGAAGTTTCTCGATGAAAATCAGGACCGCTGCAAGTGGTATCTGGAGCCACGTTCGTCCTGCGGAATGGATCCAGTGAGAGAGGGCTTGGCTGTATCAAAGAAGATTTGAAGGTCTTTTACAGCATTATGATGGCTGGATTGAATGACTTGCGTGAAGCTCTTCGCAAGAAAGAAATTGACGAATTGCAAGCCAAAAGGATTCTGTCTATTTCCGACCAACTTCAGTCCGATGACCAAGAGATTGGGGAAAATGATGAGTCAACCACTGCCGATCAACATCTGGTTAGTATCTTGCAAATCGAAAATCATAGCTCCAATTTAAATAAATCTGAAATAATCATTGAGGTGGCTCATTCTGATGGAGATCTTACTGAATCCGGCGACGAATGGCCACAAATGATGCTCGGCTCTAATGATGAGGAGAATGCAAAAAAGATGGACCAGATCGGCAAATCCGACGATATGGACCAGATCTGGATTCATTTACAGCAAAATCTATCACATAGGAAAAGTCGGCTACCACGAACAAGCATTGATTGGCTAGAGAGAGAATCGCCATTCAACTTTTCTGACGTTCCATTCACCAGGTCTATTTTTACTCACTTCGGCCGGCCACCATAATGGAGCCCATTGCCTTACATTCTCATGAGCAAATTTTGTTCACTCAATGCCCATTCCAATTTTCAAAGAAAATCCTCTGTATTGTGCCTTCTTTCTAGCTTTGATTATCCAATTTTATATGGAAGTGTTGAAACCTTGGTGGTTGCATGGAGAGAGAAGGACACGGAAGTAATTGAGCAAGAGTTGCTTCTTCTGACGAAGAGCTGGTTCTGCATTGCTACATTTAGTATTAGCTCTATCAGAGGCTTATTTCTGGAGAAGTACTTCACTGATAAATCTGTTACTACTTTACAGATGAAAATCAAAAAGATAATGCCCCAGTGTACAGAGTCTCACAAGTTGATTGATTGGATGGAAAAAGGTGTATATAGTGCATTGCAGAAAAAGTATCTGCAAAAACTTGTGGTTTGTGTTTGCGAGGTAGTTGGAGGAGATCAGTTTTTAGGAATTGAAGATTGTCTTATTTCAATTCCTATAAATCTTCTTGATCTTGATCTTAACCCTCGAAATGGCTGTGGGTCTAACGATATCTGCAGAGTGTATAATTCCAAGAAGCACTACATTGAATTGCATTATACTCCTTATTGTAAAGATGTCAATGAAGTGCTTAAAAAGGTTGTAGAGCATGATGACACGGGCTCAAACAGAACTAAAGAAATGAAATTAGAGTTATTAACTAGTGAGCTTAGAAAGAAAAGACGGATTGTTCCTCCAAGCATTGAGGTTGCTGCTAATGGAAAAGATGTTTTGCACACCCTCTGTGTAGTTACTAAACTGGGGGGTGATTCATTTGGCACCTAAGTCATTTCTATGGCTTCAAATGCAATTGACATTCTTGTCATTGAACTTTTGCAGGAAGAGGCAGGACTTGTTAATGGTGGGGAATTAGGAAGACCATGTTCTGGTGAAATGCTACGGGTGAAGGCTTTATTTGAAATTGTGAAGAACTTAAGAGGAATAGGATCAGTGATCAGGGAATTCATATTAATTGATTGGTACAGGGAACATATCATAAGGAACCACAATGGCCACCAAAAGGTTAAGGTTGGATATTCTGATTCTGGTATATCTGATAAAGAAAGTATCTGTATTTTTTGGAAAGAACATGCTTCCGCCAAGTTTATCATGCTTGTTCTACTGATTATCTTGAGTTTTTCTGCTTTTGGTGAATTAGTTGTTGAAAGTGCTACGACAAATTCTTTTCTTAATAAACATACATATTCTTTGAACAACCCTTACTGCAAGGCTTCAGAAAATGTTAAGAGGAATGCCTATAGTGGTTTAGTGGGGAATTCTGACATTTTAGCGTATGTTTTCATTCGAATTGATATTGAAATATTTCTTCCCCAAAAGAAAACCCAAGGACTAACTCCAGTGGACATGGTCAAATTCCTCGGCTTTGTCCTAGTTGGATGGGTTGCAATCTTTGGTTCACTCGAGATGCCAAAAGCTGATTTATGGGTCTTCCTGGCCATTCTTACTACTGTGATCGGTTTTTGTGCTAAGGATTATTCCACATTTGAGCAAATTTTAGTTGCATTCAGAAGTTGATCAGCCAGTCCATATATGATGAACAACTGTATAGTGAAAAAGGGGCAGAGCTATAAGACAGGAACTTAAGCTGGGGTGTGAGAAACTAGTAAGAAGGAGTTGCTCGCTAATTTGCAAATGAAAATTGAGGCGGCATTTTCCAAGTCCTGCGTACTTTAATGAGGTCCAGAGGCAGACAACCAAGGATGCAAGTACTATTGCGGGAGTGAATGTTACCAGAATTACCAAGGAACAACTGCAGCTGCCATCGTATATGGATCAGATAAGAAGGAGTTGAGTCTCAGCGGCCAGTAAGAAGTCCGTGTGGAGTACTTCCTTGAGATTAACCTTGAGGACAAGGTTATTTTTAAGGGGGAGGTATGCAGCAGTCCGCTGGCTCAACTGCATATAACGACGTTGTTATGAGTCATATACTGGTCCATTATTGTTAATTCTGTTGCCTTAATTCTGTTGTAATAAGTGAGCGGTTAATGGAAGTCGTTGAGAGGTCTTTAAAAGGGAAACCATATCTTAGTTGGAGGGAGTTCAGTTTTGTAGAAGTCTTGTTACCTTGGAGGTTAGGTTTCCCTCGAACGAAACCTTTGTTCTTGAATTGATGAAGGAGGTTGGATTTCCCTCTTTTGAAATCCCAAAATTGTTCCAATAATGAGCCTAAACCACTTGAAGTTTCTCGATGAAAATTAGGACCGTTGCAGATTTCTTTTAGACATAAATAAACTAGTGTTGTTCTTGAATCTAAATACGTAATAATATGTATTTTTTTATAAAAAAATAAGTTGTATTAATAAAAATTAGTGTACAAAAGCATAGAGATATAAAAAAATGAAGGTTAAAAACTTCCAAATTTTACTTAAAATGATATTTTATATTTTGAAACAATATTTTTTTTTGTATAATTTCTTTATTTTTGTTAATAGGATTGGGATGTCAATTATTTTGTTTTAAAATCTTCTTCTATTGCATTTAATCCGCATACAGTAAAATAAGCAGAGTTTTTGCAACTAAATCTCTTCGTTTATCTTTTTATGAACGAAGATTTTGCTTTTTTTCCTCTTTCTTGAGCTAAAAAAAACTATTTAAATTATGAGACATATATCATCTTCGATATTAAAAATAATTAAAAAAAGGCATAACATACCTTGATTTAACACCCCGAATTCAACCTGGAGTAGTAGGTAAATTCTGGTTGAAAATGCCTGCAGTGTAGTACAAGGTGTTGCTTAAGTAAACAAAAAATAGACAAACGTGGTAGCCAAACAGTAGCCTCGAATGGGCCGCCACCCTCCCAGCTCATGCTTTTATTGATCTGTGGTCCTTACCACGCGTGAAAAACGAAGTCATGGTCTTGTAGCCCCCCGGCTCCTCCTTTTAGACCAACTCTTTGCCCTCATAAAGTATTCCTCCTTTTAGACCAAAAGACAAGCTTTTTGTGATGTTTAATGAGAAAAGCCATATGGGGGTTTCTCTTTATGGGCTTAATATGATTCTAGTTGGGCTAAGTGCACCATGGCTCGTCACTCCACCACCAACTTTTACAAAACAATAAGCAACGAGTCGTTACTTTCTCTCCCTGAGACAGAATATGAGTCATGGCTATGACCTTTGCTTATGATGTAATTTGAATATCTAATGTGATATGAAGCGACTTAGAAATTAGCTAAATTTTTTATCCTTCATCAAAAGATGAAGCACAGTGATATTACATGTCATTTCCTATGTAAAAAGATCAAGGGTGGTTTAATTGCTATAATTCGTGTTAAAATAAATTTTTGACTCAAAATATAGTTTTTTGAAGAAAATATCATTTGGAATAAAATTTGGAAACTTTCAATCTTCAGATAGTTTCTTTCTTTTTTGGTGAAAATATAATTAGTTTCCTTCGATAGAATCTTTTGTCACAATGTATGATTGTTACTCTCGACTATTAAAAAGCCTTGCCGATTTTATATAATCGATTGTGAAGAAAAAGGGCATATAAGGAAAAATAAAATAAAATTAAGATTGTCGCAGGCTCCTTAACACGGACGGCTTCCTTTTGGGTTTGGTTGGTTGTACGAGCAAGTTGTGTAGTTCGGCCGGTTGGGCCTGTTGTCTGTAATATGAATCCTAGTTAAGGGCTTTTGTGTGTGTGTGGCCCAGGTAGGAGGCTACTTTTGTCTAATCACAATTTTGTTAAGGGCAGGATCGATCTTGTGTGTGACAAAAAATTTACTAATGTAAAATAATTATTATTCTTTTCACATTTTGTTTTTAGTATAGAAAAATTATTAATTTATTAGTAATGAAATGTCATACTAAAATACAAATCGAATATCATGTTATAAACATTTATTTTTAATTATTATTATAAAATAAATGTAGAAATATATAAATATATTACAAAAATAGCGATGCAAAACAACCTCCATTCCTTTTAGAAAGCAAGCGAAAGTCAGAAAACGTTGTCACATCAATAATGACCATTAACAACGACTGAGTCATCGTCAACCGTTTATCTCCACATATATTCGTCTTAGAGTGTCGGTAGGCGGCAATGCTCTTTACCGTACAATGATAGTGCCAGATTTCATCACATCAAGATAAAATGAAGACACGTGGGAAGAGTTGACTCCAAGACTTGGACCACTTTTAAGGTAGGTTAAATTTTAATTTTTTAATGTAATATTAAAATATAGATTATTCTATTTTTATCCTATACTTAATATTTTGATATGTAAAAGTATATTTGCAAAATAAAAGTCTCACACTAAAAATGATAATTTCTATAGTGAAATTTAAATAATAAATTCTTTTTAATTTTTAAACTAACTTTTACATTTGACTTTAAATTTCTAACAATATTTCCATCATATATTTGTCCCCAAGGAAAAAAGATGTTGTCCCCTCTCTCATTCCCTTCCTCTTTCTTTATCTTGTACCTTTTTCCACGAGGAGGCTTGAAAAAAGTTTAGCTATGGTTAAGGGAGAAGCTATCATGAGTGAAACTTCCCAATGGAGACAAACCTCCTTGTACGTCTCCTTTTCTTTTTCTCGTACCTTTTTCCACAAGAATCTTGAAATTTTTTTGCTATTGTTGTGAGAGAAGTTGCCACAAGTGAAGCTTCCCAATGCAGACAAACCTCTATGTATGTGTCCTTCCTACTTTTCTTATAAGATTTGTCAAAAACGCTATCATGATTTAGTTTGCTAGTATTCATCCATCAATCTAAAGTTGTAGGGGATCCAAGTACCGTGTTTCCTCATAGTTGATCATGTTAGCAACTAGGCCCCATAGTTGGCCTACCAAAACCTTAAGAGAATGGTGAAATGAGAACCGACACTTATAAGGCCATGAAAGATAAGTAGTCCAAGCTCGGTCAACTTTGCCGACTAGATTGGGCCCCACATATGTGTAAGGAACTTGGCTATGATATCAGTTAGGAGATCCAAGTACCGTGTTTTAATTTAGTTTGATTTACATAAGTAGTACAATTGAGGAGGTACTCTGAAATGCACTTTTGATTTAGTTTGTTGGTATTCATCCATCAATCTAGAGTTGTTAGGGATCAAGTACCATGATTTCTTGTACTTGATCGTGTTAGCAACTGGATCCCATAGTTGGCCTACAAAAACCTTAAGGCAATGGTGAAATGAGAACCGATACTTATAAGGCCGTGAAAGGTGAGTAGTCCAAGCTCAATCAACTCTGCCGGCTAGATTAGGCCATGTGTAAGGAACTTTGCTCTAATATCAATTAGGGGATCCAAGTACCGTCTTTTGATTTAGTTTGATTTACATAAGTGATACAATTGAAGAGATACTCTGAAATGCACTTTTGATTTAGTTTGTTGGTATTCATCCATCAATCTAGAGTTGTATGGGATCCAAGTGCTGTGTTTTCCCGTACTTGATCGTGTTAGCAACTAGGCCCCATAGTTGGCCCACCAAAACCTTAAGGTAATGGTGAAATGAGAACTAGCACTTAGAAGGCCGTGAAAGGTAAGTAGTCTAAGCTCGGTCAACTTTGCCGGCTGGATTGGCCCCACACATGTGAAACGAACTTTGCTCTGATATCAATTAGGGGATCCAAGTACCGTGTTTTGATTTAGTTTGATTTACATAAGTGGTACAATTGAGGAGGTACTCTGAAATTCACTTTTGATTTAGTTTACTGGTATTCATCCATCAATCTAGAGTTGTAGGGGATCCAAGTACCATGTTTTCCCGTACTTGATCATGTTAGCAACTGGGCCCCATAGTTAGCCCACCAAAACCTTAAGGCAATGGTAAAATGAGAACCGGCACTTATAAGGCTGTGAAAGGTGAATAGTCCAAACTCGGTCAACTTTGTTGGCTGGATTAGGCCCCACACATGTGTAAGGAACTTTGCTTTGATACTAGTTAGCAACTAAGCCCCATAGTTGGCCCACCAAAATCTTAAGGCAATGGTGAGATGAGAACTAACACTTATAAAACTGTGAAAGGTGAGTTTTTTTACTGGTGTGGGAGTTTACTTTAACAGATCGACTTAGTTTTTCTAATATGTTCAATATAAATTCATACATATATAATATGATAATTCTGTGCACAGTAGGATCTTCCGCAAGGTTTTCTAGTTGTTAACCTAAAACCACCTCTGCACACAACTTTCCCACCCACACAATATATTAATGGACTCATCATCGAGTTGCACTTCGGCCTTGCATGTGGCTTCCTTCCCTTTTCTTTTTATTTCTATATATTTTTACCCGTATTTGTTACTAATATCATTATTTGTGTAGGACTTATGTTGATGTGAATACATTTCACTTTCTTTTGATCAAGTGATAACTCTATTTTTATAGAGTTATTTTATCTATTTTAGGCAATAAATAATTTTAATAATTGTAAGAAAACATTTGACTCCTCTTTATTTACCTAAATTTATCTTGTTTATATAGCACAAGGAAGCAAAGAGAAAAGGGATGAACATGGAGAACCTGATACTTATTGATGGCAAAAATCGTAATATCAAGATCAAGAGAGTCAAGATGGGCTTGGATTTTGGATGATTGTTATTAGATTTTCTATTGTTATTGAGTTTTCTATTTATTTAGAAAACCCAGTCATGTTAGGAATTCAAATCCTAATTAATTTAGGAGTTCAAAACTCAATTGTTTTAGATCTTTAAAACCCAATTCTAGTAGGATAGGAGATAGGTCTAAACCTAAATCCTATTTAAGAGAAGAGAGGAGGCCAAAGAAGGGGAGGAGGAAATTGAGAACAACTCAAGAGAGAGGCCAAGAATTCAAGGTTTTCTTGAAAAGAAGACAAAAAGGGTAACAGACTTCTTGTTCTTGGATTCAAGATGCCTTCTTTATTTCTTATTATCATTCTTCCTCATTATTTCTTTATGTTTTAGTTTATTTTTGTTAGAACTACGATGTAACCTAATTATGATGGTATGAATCTTATAATTATTATGTTTTACAAGATATTTTATTTATGTGAAGTTACATATTACGGAGTTTAATGCTTTTAGGTGATTAGCTACCACTTAGATGACTTGATTTGCATGTTAAAGATAGACAGGAAATAGCATGCAGTTGCTTCTTGTAATATGCAACCATAGATTAAATATGGATAGACATATACCATATTGTTTGTGTGGCTTTCGGTGTAAACTGGGAATGTTCATAGATCCTAATGCATTTGGTTTGTTTCAATTCACATATAGAGATATAGTGAATTAATGAACTAAGTAGGTTTGCTATACCTAGACATAGGATAGTAAATAAATTAAGAAATTCTACCATCACATAGATATTATCCCTATTGCAAGCATAAATAATCAATATTAATACCTATTAATTATGGTGAAGTCATATGCTCTAACATATTTCTTTTATTAAGTTTTCTTAAATTTAGTTAATTAATCTACAATCTATCATTGGATTTGCTAGATAAATTCTAGGAGTTATTCACCATTAGTAATTAGTTGGTCTAGTAATCACCAATCTCTATGGGACGATATCTTTCTTATCATCATATTACTTGTTCGACATGTTCACTTACATTTAGAATTTCACCGAACATCAAGAGATTTTTCAGATAAGGAAGTGTGATCTTTTCTAAACAAAATAAATGCAAAAACTTGTGGATTTTAACAAAGATTGGACCGTATATTTTTCAAAATGGACTTGTAAGAAGAAGAAACATTTCTTCGTATATGAAGGATACCAAAACAATTTTTAAATGACGTGGGATGCACATCACAAAGATTTCTTCAGTGTTCTTTGCTCTCAACCTTAGAACGTCACAAAGATTTCTTTTTATACATAAATAAATTAGTGTTGTTCTTGAATCTGAATATGAGATTATTAAGTTTTTTGGTAACAAAGATTACGCTTTTTTCCTCTTTCTTGAATAATAAAAAAACATTTAAATTATAAGACATATATCATCTTCAACATCAAAAAATAAAATAAAATAAAATAAAATAAAATTACATGCCTTGATCTAACACCTCGAATTGAAGATGGAGTAGTACGTAAATTCTGGTTGGAAGCCACTGCAATGTAATACAATGCATTAAAATGTATTACAACGTATTACAACGTGCTACCAAACGTTGTCCCACCTACTTTAGTAACCCACAACTGTTGTGGCAGCAGGGGAGACACGTGCCTTTGAGTGGACCGCCACAATCGGAGCTCATGCTTTGATTGATCTGTGGTCCTTCCCACCTGTGAAAAACGAAGTCAAGATCTTGCAGCCGCCGGCTCCTCCTTTCAGATCGACCCTTGGCCCTCTAAAATAATTCACTTTGCAGAATGGTCTTGGTCGTCGTTGATTCAGCAGCATCCAACCAGAAGATAAGCTTTTTGTGATGTTTAATCAGAAAAACCAGAGCGGGGGACTTTTTTAGGGGGTTATTGTGATCCTAGAGGGGCTAAGTGCCCAATGACTCATCTCGTCACTTCCAGCTTTTGGGAAACTCTCGGTAATTCTTTGACATTCTGGAGCAGCAATAAGGAGCAAGTTGTTGTTCCTTCTTCCACCGAGACGGAATTCCAAGCCATGGTTAGGACCTCATGTGACTTTATTTTACTGGTTTGCTTAACACATAATTTGAATATTGAAGCAGCTTAGAAATTAGCTGAAAATCCTGTCCTTTATCAAGAGATAAAACACATCAATGTTGCATGTCATTTCATATGTGAGAAGATCAAGAGTAGTTTAATTACTATAGCTCATGTTAAAAAAGTTAACCAACCAGGTGATATCTTAACTAAGTCATTAGTACAAATCAGAATTATTACCTTCTCTCTAAACGTGGTGTCTTAGACTTTTATTGTCCACAAGCTTGAGGGAGGTGTTGAGGATTCTAACCTGGTTGACGTGGGGGATAAGTCCTCTCATACCTGACGTGGCTACAGTGTACCATGTTGGAAAGTATCATACAAATAGTTTCTTTTGATAACAATTTTTTGTCACCATGTATGACAAGCAACACTTAAAGCACTGCCGAACTTGATACAGTTGATGGAAGACTGTCGTGGGAGTCTTCAGACTGGACAAAGGATGACACAGCATCCTTTTGGTTGAAGAAGACAATTGGACAATAAAGATAATAGTAATAGTCTCAAGAAATCATTGGATTGCTTGAGCAACCACGAAGAACCCTAAAACTAGAGGATGAAAATATAATTGTAAATTTGAGGAGTTTTTTGTACAACAATGCCTATATTTATAGGCAAACAAGAACCATATAGAGATGGAAGAAAACCCTAATAAATCAATAAAAAATTAGCAATTGAAGGTGTTCGGCCATGGTTTGTCCATGGCAGCCACATGGTTGCCATGCTAAAGAAAAAGTTTGGTTTCCTAACTTGGGAACCAATCCTTGCAGTATATAGTTACTGATAACTTTATTTTTATAGTTATTTTGATTTTTTTTTAAATATAGTATTTGTGAAACACTATTTAAATTTTCTAACCATTATTCAAAATTTTATTGTTTATGTAGCAAACTTGAACATAATATGATAAGAAAAGGAATCAGCCCATTTTCGTGGATAGTTGCAGGAAGAAAAGAAAGAGACGAAGAAAAATGCACGTGAAGAAGAAAAATAAAGAGACAAAAGACAAAGGAATGATCGCGCAGCAAAGGGAGGAGCACGTTGACAGAAAAGGAAAAAAAGGAGAAAAGCGAAGAGAGAAGAGGGAACGGACGAAGAGAGGAGAGACCCGTGCGCGTGAGAGGCTGGTCGGAACGCAGGAGCAGGAGAGAGACAAAGAGGCGAGTCGCGACGAAAACGGGGGAGCAGCTCGCAAAAGTGGGGTAGTCAGGGCACAAGGAAAATCGGACGAGAACAGCAGATAGCAGTCACAGTAGGGCGAAAGCCGACCCAGGACACTATCTGCGCTCTTTTCCGGCTAGAAACCATAGCTGAGTAATTTCTAAGTGTAAGAAACAAGCGGTGGTATCACGGTTATCTACTAAAATTGAGTATCGAGTAATGATGATTACTTTTCTGAGATCATTTGGGTCTTGGAATACCTAGGAGATGTAGGACTTGGCATTCCTTATTCTACTTTCTATTGTGATAGCAAAACTGTTATGAAACTTGCAAACCCATAGTTCATCAATATGTCAAGCATATAGATATCAACTACCATTTCATTTATAAAAAGTTTTGTTGTGACCTCATAAGGTCAGCACACAAGGCTGCCCCCTAACTACCATTTCATTTATAAAAAGATTTGTTGTGACCTCATAAGGTCAGCACACAAGGCTGCCCCCTATACCACACATGTGGCTACCTTGCCTTCTTAGAAAAGATTCACGCAATAATGATTTTTTGTAAAGGCTTTTCTTCTTTGTGTATATATATATATATATATATATATATATATATATATATATATATGCTGCATTGTTATTTTCTTTCCTTTTGACATTTATTTTTCCCAAATACATATAATATTTTACTTGTTCATTAATAAACAAGGTTTGTCTATGATTTGTATTATTTTTTCACTTTGTTTGACAAAAGATTGTCAATTTTGAGATTGACAAGAGATGGAACGAGTTAGAATTTGTTGACCAAACAGTTGTTGGTAGAACATGATTCTTCCCACGCTTGGCTTGATTGAGGTCGGTGAGATGCTTCTGAGATCCTGCGCATGATACACCATTAAAGTAAGTTTCCGGATGCTAGTTTTCTGATCAAGTGCACGCAGAGGGCGGCCGAAAACGGTGCGCAGGGGGTGCGATGTGGCTTCACATGGTATTGATTTCGAAAGGCTAAAATGGCAGAGATTACGATTATTCGTGTTTAATAAGTAGCAAGCTCCCTTTTTTTCCCTTTTTTTCTAAAAAAATAAAATTATGTGGCTTAAATTCTTTGTATCTATCTTGGGTAGAACCTTTTGTATAATCGAAGTCTCACTGACTTTGCCTCTTTTTTAATGGTTTGCACTTTGTATTCTCAAACAATTTCCCCAAACAATGTAAATTGTTAATCTCCTTCCCCTCCCGGGTGCATGCGTGAAAAAACAAAAATCAATATAAATTGCCAAATATTTGCAAGGTCGTTTGATTTTATCTTCATTTAATTTTTGGACATTCATTAATATTGATTGTGCTTTCAACACCTTAGATTGAACAAAAAAGACAATTTAAATTATATAATATATATCATTTGTAATTTTTTTTTGTAGAATGATAAAATATATTAATAAATATTAAAAAAATTTCAATTTTATTTAAAATGACACTCTTAAGAAGATTTTATATTTTTAAATGAAGGAGTTTCTCTTGTATTATTTTCTTTATTTTATCAAATATTATGAATATCAATTATTTTCTCTTATAAACATATATTATTTTATTTAATCCATATACAGTCAATAAAAATTAAAAAAAATATGTTAAATAAATCCATATGCAATTAATTTTAATAACAAAATCCATTCCTTTGACTCTGAAAAAAAGAAAAACATTTAACACCTCAAACGGAGGAAGCTTCTCGTCGGAGTAGGGGTAAAACAAGAAACGTGTTCGGCAGAAACCTTCTTCGCGCCCGCGCCCCCCACCCCCATTTGTGACGGAGGTGGAGCCACAAGCCTTCTTGTGCGGAGGCGGATCAGTGGCTGCTGCCATCACAGCTCGTGCTTTGAAGTTCGCATGATTTATTGGTCGTCGGAGTAGTGGGCTCCTAAAAGAAGTTAATTTCTCCTGCAGAATGGTCTTCGTTTCCACCAAAGATAAGTTTTCTTTGACGTTTGATAAGACGGAGTCCTTGTACATGGAGTCAAGCGTACTTCGGTTGCCGTCGTTGGTGGTTGTGTAATTAGGCCGGTTGGGCCCATGTAAGCGGGGGGCACATCTAGAAGACTCCTTTGGTAAGGTCAGGATAGTCCCTCAGGAGAATCGTCTCGAAAGGGGAAAGAATAACTTGTATTCAATAGTCTTTTAAATTGTGCAGTGTTCAGTATAATGCCGAGGTCCTTTGTCCCTTGGATAGGTTTTATTTTGTTTTCTTTTACTTAAATCATAGGTAGAAGGAAGAATCAAAAGGTCTTTAAAGGTCTAATCATCTACTATAGGTTCTTAATTCATGCTTGTTGAAGATTGAACTTAAAGAGTGACAAAGATATTATTAATGAAATAATAGTTATTCTTGTAACATTTTTTATCCTCAGTATAAATAAATATAAGTGCTCAATTTGATAATGATGGTTCAAACATGGGTTACTTTAATTTTTTTATCTTAAATATAAAATATAAAATTAATTTATAAGTAATGAAATCTTGTACTAAAATATAAGTTGAATATTATGTTATAAACATTCATTTTTAATCTATTATTATAAAACAAATATCAATATATCAATATATCAATATATCAATATATAAATATATAACAAAAATAGCAATCCAAAACAAGCACCAATCCTTTTAAGAAGCATAACGAAAATCAGAAAAACTTATGTCACACCAATAATGACCATAAACAACGACCGAGTCATCGTCAATGGTTTATCTCCACATTTTTTTGTCTAGAGGGTTGGTAGGTGGCAAAAATAGTCCGTGGCGACGTCCAATTATTGGATGTTCCTTATGGTTGAAGAAAGTGCTTTGTCATAATTATGGTGTACCATGGTGGTTCGAAATTTCCATCACAAGGAGAAAAAATAAAAAATAGTTATCATAATAAAATTTAAATAAAAAACTCTTAATTTTTGAACTAGTATTTATGTTTTATTTTAAATTTTTAATAATTTTTCCATTATTGATTTTTTTTCTTGAAACAAAGATGTTTTCTCACTCCCTCCCTCCGCCCCTCCCCCTCCCGCACCCCCTCCTCCTCTGTCCCTCCCTCCCGCTTGCTCTCTCCCTCACTCTCGCTCTCTCTCTATCTCCTAACTTTTTCCACGAGAGGCTTGAAAACTTTTTAGCTGTGGTTGAGAGAGAAGCTGCCACGAGTGAAGCTTCCCAACGCAGTTAAACCGCTGTGTACGTCTCCTTCCTACTTTCCTCATAAGATTCGTCAAACCTGGAAGTTTCCAGGAAGACGGAAGGGAAGGACAATGTTGACTAAACTATCACATACCTTCAAGCAGTGTGCGTTTACTTCATAGATTCACTCCTTTAAATTCAGTGTCGCGTGTCTTTGCATTCCGATCATAATATCTGAGTTCAGGCTGTGTGCCTTCTCTTTAGTTGCTTTCAACTTCATTTTGGCATTTATAGAAGTAGTACAAGTGAGGAGGTACTCTGAAATGCACTTTTTATTTAAGTTTGCTGGTTTTTGTCCAGCAATCAAGCTTTGTAGGGGATCCAAGCACCGTGTTTTCCCGTACTTGATCGACTTGGTTTTTCCGTGCTTGTGTCTATTCTGTTCAGTATAAATACATACATATATAAGATGGTAACTCTGTGCACAATGGGATCTTCCGCAAGGTTTTCTAGTTGATAACAGCATGTCGACCTCTACGTGCAGCTTTCCCACCCACACAATATATAGTAATGGATTCATCATCGAGTTGCACTTTGGCCTTGCGTGTGCTTCCTTCCCTTTTCTATTTCTTTTTCTTTTTATATATTTTTCCTCCTATTAGTTAATCATATCATTATTTGTGTTAGATTTATGTTGATGTGAAAATATTTCGCTTATACCCAATAGCTCCCCTCATATATTCTCTCATATTCAGACATGCATAAAGTCAGACATAGGCTTAATCGTAAGACATGTCTGAGGTAATTTTGTGCATGCCACTATGGGTTATAGGTTAAAACATATATTAAGTTCCAAGCTCGAGATACAACCCATCCTCCTATGGGTCAAAGAAGGATAAGTTTGTTTAATCCTCCTCGTGTTCTACCAGGGATATGGAGGGAGAGCACAGAGGAGAGAGAGAAGCCAATGCACGAGGCAGCAGATTTGTCTTACCAGAAGATGGGTACGAATGGAAGAAGTATGGCCAAAAGTTCATAAAAAATATAAGCAAAAACAGGTCAAGAATGTATTCTCTTTATATGTAAGGTCATCTTATTATGATATACATCATGTAAAAAAGTACTTACCTTAGATCCATTTTAATGCATGTACTTAGAAATTACTTCAAGTGCCGAAGAAGTGATTGTTTTGCACGGAAGAGAGCTGAGTGGTCAACCTTGGAGCCCGAAAGTATCCGAGTAGTGTATGCGGGGGTGCACAATCATGCCTTACCAGCAGCAGAATCTGGCTACCTCCGATCACGGAATCCATCTTGGAGTGTGAACCAATTTGACTTGTGGACACAAGTTTTTGAAAATCAATGTGAAAGCAAAGCTGAACCTTTTGCTCCTGCAACAATTACAGCCGGAGCCTATCTTGTTCCGTTGTTTTTCCTGGCACGTCCCGCAAGCTTTCGTGCGTTTCCTCATGAGTTCCCTCCATGTGAATCACCACAAGCAACCACGATTGTGCCTCCATGTGGATTCCAGCAAGCTGCCACGATGCTGCCTCCATGCGAGTTCCCGCAAGCTCCCTTCAATATGATTTTTGCCGAGCCGGTTTCACCCGTTTTCCCAAAATATGATTCCACAAGTGACTTCATGACTGATTTGCAGACAGATCATGGCCTGCACGCTGATCCTGCTCTTCATTCTTACATCCCTCCTACATCGCATGCATGGGAAACTAATTTTCCCAACATGACTATGAATGCTGCCAACAGAGCTGCTGGTGATGCGGCTGCTACGTCTGAATATCCCTCGCACGTAGATGTCGCAGCTACAACCGCAGCTCACTCCTATATGTCTGCTTATGGTCATTTCCAGCATGGGTCCAGCTCGAGTACGGGCAAGGAAGAATCAACGGCTCAAATTCATTCTCCAGCGACAAGACCATTCACTGGGTGTAACGGCAATTATGCACATGCAAGTGGCGTGGGAATCGCTTAACCAACTCGCAAGCGGCAGTCCATACAGAGAACCTGCAGCCAATTTGCATAGGACCGTATGCCTATATAATGTAATCGTTAACTGTGTTTTCTGTGTAAAAGATCACAGCTAGCTATTCGTATCTCCTAGTTACATAATGAGAAGCAGTAGTTCATCTGTCTTAAGCCATTCTCTTCGGTCAATTTCTGTTTTTCTTCTCGATTAGCTTTTCCTCATGATAAGAAGCAAGTTTTTGGTGATCGATTGGCTTCTCCTCACGATAATGACAATTGAAATCCTAATTTTAGTTTGAAAAAACTAACTTTATAGAAAGCCTTCCACTTAAGAAAAATGGAGGTATTTATTTTTTGTCCAGGCATTCCTATTGGAAGATGATCCGAGGTTGTTCATATGTTTGACAATTCCAAGAAACATTATCCTTTTTCTAGTCATGTTATGTTCCAAACTTTAATATCATGAATCATGATGAAGGCTTGTGTTTTTTATGCATATGTAGTTGGTTCAAAAGCTTGAAATGCCTTATAAAGTGGCTTATAGAATACAAATTATTATGCGAAGCTTTAAGCTAGCTTATCTCACACAAATCTAGATGAATCCTTTGAGTAATTCTAGGCTGAAAGAAATTAGGAGATATTGCAGCCTAATTCCTTTTCTGGAAGATTAATTTCCATTAGCATTTCACTTGTCACTTTTTGCCTTCGAAATAACAACAAACTTTGTATGATGACCATGGATGATAATGAAAGTAAGAGATGTATGCAACTGATCTTGACCTAATCGGATAACTAAAACATCAAAATGACAAAAACTAAAGTATATCAAGTGTTTATTTATAACATATGTTTAGTGGTTAGAAACCCTAAACTAATATAGGTTTCTTCTTTTCGTAATAGAAAAGCATTATAGTTTTTACCTAAAATTATTGTCTACATAGGCTTTTGATCGCGTACCTATTCAGGAACCAAAGGTTAGGTCATTTCTAGGTTATTGATCCTAAACTTTCATCTTCACTCGAAGGGTTTGATTGACATTAAAGCGTTATTGCTATAGGAAAGATGTCACCAAGGATTTGAAGTATTTTGTAGTTAATCAGCTCTAAAATGTTAAAATATTTATCGCTTTCTTAAAATCAACTAATAGCAAAGATTCAAATTTTTTCTCGTATGAAAAATTCTCAATATAATTTCTCCAAGCCTTATGCACAAATATTGGACCTTGACCTCAAATTATCAACAAATTGACTTCGGCTACCAAAAGAATTTGTGACCATGCAACAAAGGTTCGATGGAAAAGCCATGCTAACTGCAATTAGTGAGATTTTGGATGCGGAGCTAAAAAGAAAAGGGGGAGTTTTTCCTTATCAAGCTTCTTCTCCAGCTAAAGGGAGAGTTATTGCAATAGGTAGTGCTTTTTTTTTTTTTTAATATGGATTCAGAAAAGAGAATATTTTTCCTGTACTCTTTTTGTTCGTTTCATTTTACCTGTTAAAGTAAATGTCAATATAAAGAAGTGGAGCCCAAGAAAAACTTTTGTGGGCACAAAAAGTTGCCCCTTGAACCGATGACAGCTGCCGGAAAAGTAGTTCTTTTTCTTTTTGAATATGGATTCAGAAAAGAGAATTTTTTTGCCTGTACTCTTTTTGTTGGTTTAATTTTACCAGTTAAAGTAAATGTCAATATAAAGAAGAGCCCAAGAACAACTTTTGTGGGCAGCTGAAAAAAGGTTGCCCTTTGAACCGATGACAGCCGCCGGAAAAGTAGTACTTTTTCTTTTTGAATATGGATTCAGAAAAGAGAATTTTTTTGCCTGTACTCTTTTTGTTCGTTTAATTTTACCAGTTATAGTAAATGTCAATATAAAGAAGAGCCCAAGAACAACTTTTGTGGGCAGCTGAAAAAGTTGCTCCTTGAACCGATGACAGCTGCCGGAAAAGTAGTTCTTTATCTTTTTGAATATAGATTCAGAAAAGAAACTTTTTTGCATGTATTCTTTTCGTATGTTTGTTATAATTACTGCAAACATACCCTTCGACTGAAGATGCTTCTTGTAGGTGTAGTACTACTTTTCCGGTTGTCCCCAAAATATGTTTGCAGTAATTATTAAAGTACTACATTAACTGTCAATATAAAGAAGTTGTGGTTTTATAGTATTAGCTTCTAGTAACATAATATTATTATATCCCCTTAACATAAATACAAAAGATTAAATATTAACTATATTTAACTAGTATCTACAAAACAATAATAAATATACAATTCGAGTATTTACTCTTGTTTCTTATAATTCCTACTTAGACTCTTCTTTAAACTCTGTTTTAAGAAACGGTGACTTTTATGTGCCTGACAATCCGTAAGCTTCACTAGAAAGAGATTCATTTCATAAGCCTTGTTAAAAAAGAGATTCACCTTATAAGCCTCATTAAAAAAGATAATCCACCGCACAATAATTGAAACAATTCAAGTATATTTTTTAAGTTTCAAAATTCACTTACAAGAAAAATAATATCCCTTCTAAATACAATTTGTTGACCAAAACTATTACAACAAATTAGCCACCAAATCTAACTATGATTCTAAGCTAATACAACTAACTAATCCCATAATCAAACTAAGTAAGCTATTATAATTACCTAATAAAAAAAACCTTAGAACTGTTATTAGTCCTTAGTGGTTAAATTTATCTTTGTCATATTGTTGTAGAACTTTTAAGTTAATATTTCATGTTCAGTTTTATCTTCACTCTTTTTTTCTTCTTGAAGTCTTATAATTTGAGGTGATATTTGAAAAACAAAAAAGTAGGATATCAGTTTAAGAAAAATGGATTGGTTCTTGACTTCTTGTTAAATTTAACCATCATGTTTCAAGATTTGTTTGTTGATGTGGGAGAGCTATAGTTTAATTTTCACTATAGGATTGGAGTTGATAACTTTATATTTTATAAAATTATTAGTAGTATTTTAGGTAATGTTTAATATAGTTTTTATTAAATTATATTTGTATTTAATTATGTTTATGTATATTTTGTTATTTTATGTAATAAATTTAAAATAGAATAAATAGAAGAAAAAGAAGAAAAAGAAGTAGAAAATCATGAAAAAAGAATAGAAAAGAAAAAAAGCAAAGAGAAAGAGAAAGAGAAAAAAATATATATATATGTGGCACCTGTGCGGCTAGTATGGAGTCGGAAGGGGCTTGATCGAGCAAAAGGGAAGACGGAGAAGGAGGCCGATTAACAAACAGACCGTAGAGCGGCTTCTCCCTCGTCAGAAAATCAGAGCCCATGTGCGACAGCGCGAGACTCTGAGAAGGCGCGGCAGTTGGGCAAAAGCCGACGATTCTTGCGTTCTTTCCCGGCGAAGGAGAAAGTTTTCCAACAACCCACTTGATTCCAGCAATTTCTAGACATTTTCCAATGAGATCTGAGGAGATTTCAGGAAGGAGAGAATAGATCCGGCGATTAGTAGCAATTTCGCGGCAGTTTCTGACGACAGACGGCGAATGCCGTGAGTGGGCGATTTCCGGCGAAACTATCTTTTTCTGGTGATTTTCCAACAGATCTACTCGATCTTTCGGTAGATCTATGTTTTGGGGCTCATATCTGACGTTTCTGTGGCGGAGTGCGGCGGCGCGTGGCACTGGCGCATGACAGCACGTGGCGGCTTGTGGCTTGGGCGTGTGACGGCGCATGCAGCTCGTTTTTCATTTCTGTTTTTCAGACAACTTCTTCTTCTTCATGTGCAGATTTGTACAACCTATTTTGTGATTTGAAGACATTTGGTGATAGCTTTAATGTTTTTAATTTACAGAATGTTTTGTTCAGGTTTTTGCACTGATTTAGTTTGTGTAAATATGTTATTTTATTTTATATTTTGTTAGAGCTACGATGTAACTTGATTATGAAGTGGGAATGTTATGATTATTTATATTTTGTAAAATATTTTATAAATGTGAAGTTGCATATTACGGAGTTTAATACTTTTAGGTGATTAGCTACCACTTAAATGATATGATTTGCATATTAAAAATCGATATGAGATAACATATAGTTGCTTCATGTAATATACAACCATAGATTAATATGGATAGATATACACTATATGATTTGTGTGGCTTTAGGTGTAAATTGGAATATTTTCAAATTTAATGCACTTAGTTTATTTAATTCATGGGTAGAAATATAGTGAGTTAATGAGTTAAGTAGCTTCGCTATACCTAGACATAGGATAATGAATAAATTATGAAATTTCGCAGTCACATGAGTAGAATTAATCTTGCTAGTATAAATGATCAACATTTATATCTAGTAATTAGGTGAAATTGGACGCTCTAGCATATTTCGTTTATTAAGTTTAGGTTAAATTTAGTTATTCAATACATGTTTTATTACTTTGATTTGCTAGATAAACTTTAGAAGTTGTTCAACGTTAGTAATTAGTTGGTATAGTAATCACCAATCCCTATAGGACGATACTCTTATTCATCATTATATTACTTGTTCAACATGTACACTTGCATATAGAATTTCACCAAACAAATGTCTTAGTCTAAATTCCATTTAGTATTTCTTTTTCTTGACTTACCCTTGGTATTAGAGGTAACAAACTAGTGTTGGAGTTTCCATCCAATTGTCTATATACATTATGAACCTTTTTTAGGCATTGAATTTCCAAATTTACTATTATTTGTGAGTGGTTTAGGCAAAATAATTCCTTAGTTCTCCTTTCTTGCAGGAGTCTTGCTTCCTATGCCATGATAATGCTAGAAATCTAATTTTTATACAAGAAATAATTTAAGAATGAAATCACCACCAAATGTTTATCCAGCTTTGTGTCTAGGAAATGGGTTCTAAGAGGGAAAACGGTAAAATTCCTGACTAAATGTTTGGACTACACATTGTTCTATCATAGCTAGATAAAAGTGCCGTAGTGTCATGCTTACGTCAAATCAACGGATTTAGATTAAAAACTATGGATTTTGTATTCATGCTTCATAGAAAGGACAATACTGCAAAGCTCTTTGACTTTGGCCCTGCAAAAGATGGACTTATGGGAGAGAATTCTCATGTACTCGCATAATGGGAACATATGGGTATATGCTACACGTGAGTATATTATGAGAGGTACAAGTATTTTTCTGACCTGATTTGCATAACTTTATTAAGCATGCTTTTGCATTGGGTTGCTTTAGAAAGAAAAAATGAAAGATTGTGTTGTTTGATAATACCATTTAAATGGATTAAGCTTTTAAAAAAACATTGTTTTCTTGTTAAGTTAATCCCAAACTAGAACTAGAACTAATAAGGAAATCTATTATAGTCAAATCTAGGAATCTTACATCTCTATATGTTAGGCATTCCCCTTATTTTAGCCAAAGTTGGGAATCCGGTCATAGACTTGTTATATAGTTAGCCCTGAACAAACTTTATATAAAGGCCTCTCTATGCATGTTATAGACACACTTAAAACAAAAGCAACATCTTCATTTTATTTCTTTGCCTCTCTTCTTCTTCTATTCGTAAGAAACATCCTTTCTTTTGTGCAAGGGCATCCAAGTCCTTAGTTAAGTCACAACTAGCTCAAAAGCAAAACTTGGCAAACTAGGCTCTCCCATTGCTAAAAGAGAAGAAAAAGTTGCTAACTGATCCAAGACTAAAACAAGATTATCCAGTTAAAGAGTTCATAAGTGTTAAGATTGACGTTGTGGGCTATATTATTATTATGCTCTTTACTTGTTATTTCATAATGGGTAAATCTTAATTGATTTCTTCTTCTAAAAATAACCCTAGGCCTAATGCAATAGCTAAGCTTTGTTAATTATTACATAAATTGTACAAGATCATTGATTTGTATTCTTGAGCAATTGTGAATTGCAATATACACAAATTTAGGTGTCCCATAATTCTCATTTATTGCTTTGAATCCAAATGATTACTCTTTGATTAGCTTCAATTGATTAATTTTATTTGTTTTTCTTGCAATCCATAACATGGTATTAAAGTGGTTGTAGGTTGAAAGTGCTTTTTGCCTAACTTCTAAGACTATGGATTGCACTTTAGAAAAACCTTTAGAATCTTGTCACTTCCAAGCTTGACCAAGCTGCATTCCCCTAGACAAGATTCTCTTTTAAGTTGTTGTCTTGGCTAGGTGCTTTTCATCTCCATTTATAGCATTGAAGATCATCTTTCATTTCGAATTTAAAAGCAGCTTGAAGGTAATAGTGTCATTTATTGTTCTTATTTTTGCTTAAGGGCTTATTTACCTTTTTTTTTTTTTTTTTTTATGAATATGTAAGTTTATTCATCAAAGAATAAGAGAATACAAAAGCATGGGGGCATACCTTAACCTTACAAGTTATTTAACAAAAAATCAAGTTTGAACTCTTCCAACTATGACAAAACAAAATATTCGCTTGAGTAGGTATAGTGTTCCTAAATATAAAAACTCTCATATATACTTTTAGCTAACAAAATTGGTATTTCAATAGCCTTATTTTGGAAATATCTATGAATTTTTTTAGACTAAATACAGTAGATACATGCTAAGAAAGAGAATTAAAGAGTTTCACAGCCAAATTGTTTTCTTTAGTTGCTTTAATTTTCCATTATAATTTAGAGTTCTAATTGTTAATGTTCCCATGAGGCCTTTTTGTCATCTCACTTTTAAGGCAGGTGATAAAGCACCCATATTTTGGTCAAAATAACATCATTTTTAGCTATTTTTTGTCTTCAAATGACACACTGGGAGACAATTCACTTAACCCAAAACACCCAAATTGAGATTAATGCCTTTGTGTGCAAACTTTTGCCAAATCCTCCCATCATCCTTTAGCTTCATCCTTTAAATCAAGTCAAACCTCATTGACCTACAACCAAAATTCTAACCACAAAAAGTTCTATTTGTCTCCAACTAATTTGCATGGAGCCTTATTTGTGATAGAGAAACTATTAAGAGATTGTAATAAAAATTTATGGAATCGCTAAGTTAGAACTAGTTGTTTGCTAAAAGTAAACTTGGGTGGCTTGATAAAAGTTTGCCTAAACCTAAGGATAATGAGAAAAGACTGAGAAATAGGACCACTACATTTGGCATCCTAAGGTGGATTAATACATTTACCTATGAAGCCTAAATTAACCTTGCCCATGTCCCTTCTCCTCCACCTTTGGCTACCTTTGCCACCTAAAGCCTCAAAATTGCCCTACTTAGGCTAACCAAAACCATAACTTGAATCACAATATGCCCTTTATGTCATTGCATGCACCAACTCAATCGACATCAGCTAGATTTTTGAACTCATTGACTTAAGGCAAATAATATGTTGTTGCTAATTGCTAATCTACAAATTTACCAATGCCCTGGCCATCATGTTATGAATTGGCAAGAAAGGTAAAATTTCAATTTTTCCCTTCCCCCACCCTTAAGTCTAAATTAGCCCAAGACTAAGCTTACCTTACTAACCCCATTCAACCCATCACTTACTATTTACCTAATAAACTTTTACACAAAAGTATCCTAAACCTACCTTCCCTATACCTGTATCCCATAGCCTTAAGCCCACTATGTAGCCCTACCTCTCCCATCCATTGCCTCAAATGCAACTTGGTTATTGAATTTTACCACCACTGATCATATTACCAATAACTGATTCTAGGTCACCAAGTCCATTCCCTATCTTGGTAATCAACAAGTCACTATAGGTGATGGTGTTAGCACTTTTATCACTCATACAAGTAACATAGTTTTACTTTTTGATGCCAAACTCAATAATTTTTAGTTGTACCCTCCATTACAAAACTTTTGTTTATCAGTTTTTAAATTTACTCTAGATAATCATTAAGTTCATTATTTTATGCCAACAATTTCTTTGCAAAAGGTCTTTGCTTAGGTAAAACACTTTTGAAAGGTACCATTAATCAAGGCCTTTATTGCATTTTGTAGTTAGGTCCTCCACTAGCTTTTGTCCTCATAGGCTCCACTAACTCTAACTTGTTTCTTTGGCATTAGTGTAAACATGCAACCTTCTTTACAAGTGACCAATTATTACAATCTATATGGTGTGTCATAAGAGTAGAAGTTATTATCTTTCTCATCCTTTAACTCATAATAAATCCCGAGCCCTTCCAAAACAAGTTCATTTTGATATTTAGGATCTTTCTCTTGTAATGTTGTCTTAAGGACATAGATACTCTATTTGATTTATTAATAGATTCTCTAAATTTTCATGTCTTTATCTTTAAACTACTTGTGTTCATTTTTTCTTTACATCCTAAAAATTTCATTCATTTGTTAAAAACCAATTATCTTTTAGTGTTAAATCAATCCAATGTGATAGCATTCCTAAATTTACCTCCCACCTCTTTTTTTCATTATATTATTTCTTATGAGATTCCCCAATGTATGTCTAATCTATATGCTTGTTGTCAAAAAGAAAACACCAATATTGTAGAAATTAGATTATCCATGCATACTCATGCCTAGGTTCCCCTTCATTTTTTGGAATTTTGCCTCTAAGATTAAGATATATGTAATCAATCATCTCCCCATACATACATTAAACAACCTTTCCCCTTGTATTCTCTTTCCTTATATTTGCACTTACATAAAACATAAACGTGAACCCAAATCTCTTTGTTGTATTTTTATTGGTTATCCCATAGGATATAAAGGCTACCAATGTTACTTACCCTCGACTAACAAACCCTATATCATTGAAGATGTTAGATTTGATGAAATCTAATTCCTTTATCAAAAACCCCTTACACCCTTTCCTTCTTTTTTTATCATTAGAGACTATTCCACTATGACTTCCTCATATACTTGTTCCACCATCACCAAACATTCTCCCTTCTCATACCTTTAAGCCTAACCAACCTACTCTTACAACCTCTCCTTCACCTTTTCCATCACCCTCACCCTCACCCTCACCCTAACCTCTTTTATTGCCTCCTTCACATCCTATGGTTACCCACCTAAAAAGTGGCACCATTTCCTAGAAAACTATTACCCATAATCATGCCTATGCACTCACTATTGCCACTCATTCCTACCCTAAACCTACTTAATGACATGTTGTTATCATTGATGAATATAATGCCTTTATACATAACTAAATGTGGAAAATTTTTCAACCTACACATATATGCATTTATCATTAGTTGTTAATGAGTTTCCAAGTTAAAATTTTGTATAATGGCTCTTTCAAATGGTATAAAGTTTGATTGGTTGCAAAAGACTTGCGTTAAAGACCAAGAATTGTTTTAAATGAAACATTTCCTCTTGTCATTAGAACTGCCATAGTTCGTACTATTCTAGCATTCGCTTATTATTGAGATTGGCATTTAAATAAACTTGATGTTAAGAATCTTTCTTTACATGGAAACTTATTAAGGAAGTTTACATGGCTTAACCCTTTAGTTTTGTGGATCCTAGTCATCCTCAACATATTTGTTATCTTCATCAATTACTCTATGGTCTTAAACAAGTACTTCAGGTTTGGCATTAATAACTTAACAACTTTGTTCAATTAGGATTTATTATTTCCAAAGTATAGTACATGTACCAATCTGGTAGTTTTCACTCTATCTTTACTTTGTATTCACCTAAGTCCATTCTTAATAAATAGGGGAGAGAACCTATCTCAGGTATTGCCTAATATTGAAGTGTCATGGGCTTTCCAATATTTGATGCCTATTTTGTCTAAATGTTGTCTCTATTGTCAATATTGCTTGTCAACACATGTACTCTTCCATGATACTTCATTGGCAATGCATCAAGAGGATTCTTTGCATTGGTAATGTGCATTGACCATGACCTCATCCGTGTTAGCACTATCAATTGTTTCATAATGTAGCCTCATACTTAAATATCCTACAACTATAGGGGTATTGTGATTGATGGATATTTATACCCATGAAAGTCTTAGGTGGGAAGTAGAGTAAATGAATGAAATTGTAAAAGGGTAGTTCCAAGACTTATTCACTAAAGCAAACAAAAGCTTCCATTACTTGTAGAAAACTATAAAGGTCTTATAGAACTTCAAATGGAAATTTGTTATATAGCACAATTTAATAGCTTGCCTTTTAACTACTAGTACTATCGTTACAATAGTAACTTAAACCTACCAAAAGAGATGGTCCTCTATTCCTCCCATCACATAAACATTCTTTTATTAACAATTTCTTGCATGTCTTAGATCTTCATTAAAGATGGTTCATGCCTTGTTCATCCATTCTACATTGGTTTTACTAGGACATGGTGATTGACAGACCATGTCACTTGTTAACACCCTTCCTTGATAGGGTTTGTCGTTACCCCAATCATTTCTCTAAGGTACTCCTGTTGTCCTTTCAGGAGGCCTTTGGTAAACAAGTCTACAAGCTGAAAACTAGTATTGAAATACTTAAATCTTACTTTCTTAGCCTCTAAAAGCTCTCATACATGATGCAGTTTGATTGCTATGTGCTTTGTTTTAGGGTGATGGCTTGGATTCTTTGTCATAGTAATGGCTAATTTGCTATCATAAAATATTACAATTTCTTGCTTCTGCTCAAGTTTGACTTCTCCAAGGATTCTTCTTAGTCATACAAGTTGGCATGTAGCTAATGAGGCAGCTACATACTCTGCCTCGGCAATGGACAATGAGACAAAGTCTTGTTTCTTTGAAGACCATGAGAACACAACTGATCCTAGACTTAATGCAAAGCCATTCGTGCTCCTTGAGTCTACAATATTTCCTCCCCAATCACTATTAATGTACCTGAGAAGAGTAAATTGTTCTACATGTTGATAATACAACCCAAATTCTAGAGTACCTCTGAGGTACCTCAAAATTCATTTGACCTTTTTGAAATGACTCTTCAATGGCTTTTGCATAATTTTGGACAATAGGGACACTAAGAATAGGATGTTTGGATGTGTTGTTGTAAGGTACAACAAACTTCCAATAAGGATTCTATAAGATGTCCCATTAGTTTCTCTAGAATCATCCCTTGCCTGTACTTTTTCTCTTAGAACCAATGGAGTGGATGCTCACTTGTAGTCAATCACTTGATACTTGGAAAGTGGGGGCCTTATGAATTTGGTTTGTGATACAAAGATTCCTCCATCCTACTTTGGTACATCTAATTTGAGAAAATACTACATAGGACCCATGTCATTCATTTTAAATGCATCCATCATTTCCTTTTTGAACTTCATCAGCTTATCAAGACCATTTCTTGTGAAGATCAAGTCATCCATATAGATTAAGACCAAGAGAATTGTGTTGTTGTTAAGAGATAGAAACAATGTTGGTTCACTTAAGCTATGTTGGAACCCTTGGTTAGAGAAATACTTGCTAATGTGACTGAACCATGCTTAAGGTGCTTGTTGCAATCCATAGAGAGCTTTTTTTAGTTTGAGCACTTTATCTTCCGTACCTTTTTCTTCATATCTTAAAGTTTGCTCCACATAAGCATCTTCTTCTAGTTTCCAATTAGAGAATTTTCCATCTTAGTTGAGCTACAATGGCAATGATCATTGAATTGCTTTAAGTTGAGCCATTGGTGAGAAGCTTTCTATGAAATCAACTCCAGGTATTTAGGAGTACCCTTTAGCAACCAACCTTGCCTAATACTTTATGATTTTCCCTTCAACATCTATTTTCCTCTTGAAGATCCACTTCAGCCCCATTATTTTCTTTCCTGTTGGTAGATCTATGAGGCTCCATGTATCATTGTGTTTGATACTCTCCATGGCCTTCTTCCATTCTTCTTCCTTCATAGCTTCTTCATAACATACTAGTTTAAGTGTTGCCATGTTATAGCTTTTGTATAGCTCATCTAGTCTTCTAATACTTATGGGTGACATGTTTGACAATTCTCTTTCTTTATCTGTCATTGCATCGGAGGGCTCCTTAGAGGATGGCATGGGATCTCAGACTCCTTAGATGAGTGTAACAAGTCCATCTTCTTCCCTTTGGTTGTGATTGGAATGTGATCTTCACTCTTTTCATCAACAATACTCAGTGTAAGGATGGAAAGACTCTTTCCTTGAGGTTGACTCCAATCCCAAAATGCTTGTTAGTCTACTGCCACATCTTTGCTAATTATTAACCTGTTACTTGAAAAATTGAATATATAGTAAGCTTTTATGATTAAGTTATACCCAAGGAACATACCACTTTCTACCTTTTTTTAGCTTATGCCTAAGTTGTTGAAGGACATGGATACATCATACAAAGCCAAACACCTTCAAATGTTCTACATATGGCTTCTTTCCTTTCCAAGCTTTATATGGAGTAGTTTTTAAAGTGTAGAGGTGGGACGTTTGTTAAGGAGATATATTGCAGTGTTTACTACTTCTCCCCAGAATTCCTTTGGCAAGTTTTTCTCTTCTAGCATGCTCCTTGTTACATTGATAATGGTTCTATTTTTTTGCTTGATAACATCATTTTGCTCTGGGGAATAGCTTGTTATTAATTGGTGTTGAATTCTTACATCCATCCATAGTTTGTTGAAATTTGACGATATGTACTCACTTTTTTTTATCTAATTGCAACATCTTGATTCCTTTCCCACTTTTAGTTTCAGCTTGCTTCTTGAACTTAAGAAAGCATTTGAGTGTTGTAGCCTTCTCCTTAAGGAAATCAACTCAATAGAATCTTATAGTATGATTTATGAAAAATACAAAGTACTTATTCCCTTCCTTGGTATGAACCCTTATTGGACCACACATATCTGTGTGTACCAATTCAAGCAAATCTGTGAGCTTCTCCTTCCCTTTTAATGGAAAGGATTTTTTAGTGCTTTTGTTGAGCTAACACGAAGAGTAAATAATGTAGACTACTTTGATTGACAACATGCCTTCCACCAGTTGTTGTGTGGAAAGTTCCTCCAAGGATTTGAAGTTTAGATGCCCAAATTGCTAATGCTAAATCCAAGAATTGTCTTTTACAACACTTAAGGAAGATTGATTCCCATATTCAAATTTCAAGAAAAAGCTACAAGACCCTTTCATAGGTATATTAGTAATTTTGACACTATGTTCATCATAGATAAGGCATTGATTATCCTTAAAAAGCATATAGTATTTGCTTTCCAACATCTAACCTACATTAAGGATATTAAAACCTAATTCAGGAACATACAACACAGCATATATGACTCGGTCACCATTGGCAGGTTTTACACAAATATTTCCTTTTCCTAGAACTTCTACATGTCTGTTATCCTTTAATCTTACACCAGATTTGAAAGTCTTGTCTAGATAGCATAATACACTATCATAAAGAGTCATATCATTGGTGCATCCACTTTTTATGAACCACAAACTTGAGTTAGAGTTGGTCATGGACAGACTTGCAAAGAACAAGGTTTCTTCTTCCCTCCTCTCATCTGTTTCCACTAGGTTAGCTTAATTATCTTTGTCTTGGCAATTTCTCTCCACATGACCGAATCTATGATAGTTTCGATGCTACACCTTTTCTTTATGACAATAATATTTTTCTAGGTGGTTTGTCCTTTTACAAATTCTACATGGTGGATACCTACCCTTCCCTAGTTCACATTCTAGTATGGTTTTTTCAACATCATTTGAGTTGCTCTTTTCACTTGTTTTGAATGCAATTTCAGGGGAGCTTTGTCTTTCCGATGAGTGAATCTCTTTTCATAAGCCTCTAAAAAATGGATGAGCTTAGACACACTCATATTAGTGAAATCCTTGGTTTCTTCTATGGTATTCACAACTACATTAAACTTTTCTGTTAAGGTGGTAAGAAGTGTTTCAACAACTTGTGAATCTGGCAGTGGTTCTTTTTGGATTCGAATATGATTAACTGTGACATTCGCCTTACTATAGTAAATGTTAACTAGTTCTCATTCTTCCATCTCAAGTAGATCCAAATCAAGTCTTATAGACTAGGTTCATATGACATGTACCTTAGGAGTTCATAGAAATTAATTTTAAAATTGAGTCCACATCTCTTGAGGGATTGCTTGAGAGTTTTTGGTGAGTATGTGCTTTACAATTACAACTTGTAGTACAAGTAGATTCCACATTTCTTTGTCCTATTTCTCTTATGTTTCTCACATTTTATTGCTATAAGACCTTCCTCATCCTCCATTTTTGGAATTCCTTTGGTTACTATCTACCACATCCCTTGGCATTTGAGGAATGTGGTCGTTTTGAGGGTCTAAGTAAAATAATTGGTACCATCAAAACAAGGTAGTGAAAGTTGTGAGTTAGGTATTAAGGGATTAGGTTAGGAAGCATTGGATGATGAAAAGGTAGAAGTAGAAGCCATGGCAAAAACTAACTAAAGTTAAGGAGAGAAAAGTACTTTGTAATGTCTATCTAAAACTTGTGCGGCTCTGCTGCCATTGATGGATATTTATAATTGTGAAAGTCTTAGGTGGGAATAGAGTCAATGAACAAAATTGTGAAGGAGCAATTCTAAGACTCATCCACTAGAGCAGAAAAGAGCTTCCATTACTTGCATAAAACAATAAAGGCCTTACAGAACTTCAAATGGCAATCCATTATAAAGCACGATTTACTAACTTGCCTTTTAACTACTAGTACTACTATTACAACAATAACTTAAACCTAACAAAAGAGATTGTCCTTTATTCCTACCATTACATAAAAATTCTTTTGTTAGTAGTTTCTTGCACATCTTAGATCTTCATTGAAGATGGTTTATGCCTTGTTCATCCATTTTGCATTGGTTTTGCTAAGACATGGTGACTAATAAACCACATCACTTATCAATAGTGATACCTATATTAGTTTTGACATGTATATTTAATGTTAAATTATACATTTATATGATTATAATTGAAATATAGAGAGAGAATTTTATTTAGTAATTTATTCTTTATTTTTTTATTTTTACATTATTCCAATTGATGTATTTTCGACCACATTCTTTAAGTTAAAATCAATCCTTTCTAATGCAAGCCATATGATCCTTCTAGTAACCCCTTTGATTTTGTTTCCTATTCATGCCTATTGCTCCCTTTCCTTTTTTTGTTTATGACCCATTTTCATTATGGGTCTTCCTTTACCCTCCTTTTCTAACACAAGCATAATGTTTCATCCTCCCTAGGTATGATGTCCACCTTATCTAACATCGACTTAGACAATACCTGCCAACCTAACCCACCTTCTATTGCGATGACTGCTACCCTTAACCTCGTAGTCCTCTAGTCATTAACTTTACTTGAAAGGCTCAATGGCAGTAACTACATCATATGGTGGACTATTAATGAGCATTTCCTCAATGTGGCACAACTCTTACATGTAGTTGATTGTTCTAGAACTAAGCCTTTAACCCATCTTTTTGCCACAAGCCTTGGACCTAAATAGATTACCACAAAGCAAACTCGTTGCACCTTAGCCCAAGTACCCAACTTAACTTATAGGTAGTTGTGCGTCCATGATCAAAGAGCCATAGGGTGTCTTTTCACCATTTTCATTCCTTCAATCATGGCCTAACTCACCATTTTTTACTTCACAACAATGATTTGGAGGTATCTCTCCACCATTTTTATTGCTCAATCAACCGCTTGGACTACTTCCCTTTGCATGGAGCTTCAAACCATGCACCATAGTGGTTACATAGTGGCAAAATATCTACAACAAGCCATTCACATCACCAACTAACTTCCTCTCATCAATGAACCTCTCTATGATAGTGACTACCATACTCACATTTTTTATGGGTTAGGCTTGACTTTTAATTGCTTGTGTGCCTATTTTGACCATTTCCTATATTGCATTGATGTCACACAAACATTTGCATGGTGTGCTTTTTTCCCATGATTCAATGGTGGACATCTCAACTTGCAATGTAGTCATTGCCCTTTCGCCTATGGCATTTGCTATACAAAATGAATTTTTGTCTTTTCCCCAATTTGGCCATTTTCCATACTAAATGAGTATCCACGCATTGCACTAATGGTCTCATTGCTATTGATACTACCAAACTCTCTTTTTTATTGGCAACCACTTATTGGTAGTGCCAATTACGATGCACACGTTATTGCCAAATCTATTGCCACTATAACCATTATGCCACCACCTATAGGAATGATATTCCCATTACCTAATTCTAGCCTAACCTAGTTACACCCTTAGCCCACAAGCCCATTATGTCTAGCTTAGTTTTGCCTAGCCCACTTACACTCTTGGCTTGCAACCCCATTTTCCCTAACTTGGCCTAGACCATTGTCCTTCCTTTCACCAACTTCCCAAGCCCATTACAATTCCTTTACCCCCTACCCCAGCCCTTGCTACTTTTTCTTAGTAGGCTTATTTAGGTGCTACTCACCATGTTACCAACAACATTGCTACCTTTTCCATTATCACTTTTTACACTCATACTTAGTAGTTGACTATGGGTGATGGCATTTTTCTTCCTATAACCCATGTAGGTACTATTTAATCTCCTTTTCTCCCTTATCTTTAGTTGACTAATGTCCTTATTGTTCTTGGCATTATCAAAAATTTACTATTTATCTCTAATTTTGTTCATGACAATTAGTGTATGTTTCTTTTTTATGACACTTATTTCCTTGCTTGTTCCTTAAATACTAGTCAAATTCTACTCCATAACACTCTTAATCATGGCTTATACCACCTTTTGCCCACCAACAAAGCTCTGTTTCCTTTAGCACTTTTTTTTTTTTTCTTTTAGTTCCCTTGCTTTGTGCCATCATTGTTTAGGTTATCCTTCATTTGAAGTTGTTATTCATATTTGGTCCTCTGTGAACATAATTTTTGCTTGTTTTTCTTTTTTGATATATATGGCATGCACTCTTAGTAATAGCTATTGCCATCCCTACCCTTTACCTAGTCTAGGGCTTCCCACCCGTTAAAACTAATTCATTTTAATGTATAGGATCCTGCTCTTGTAACCTTTTATCATTGCTATAAATATTATGTTTTTTTTATCAATGATGACTTTCGCTTTACTTGACTTTATCCCTTTATCACTTGTAATCAATTTTTCTCTATTTTCAAAGCCTTTCATTTCTTTGTGACCACTCAATTACAATACCTTTATGTGCTATTCAAAGTGATGTTGCTCCTAAGTTCCTTCCCTTGAATTTTTGTACTTTTCTTATAGTGCATGGCATTCATCAATGTGTTTCTAGCCTATATTCCTTATTTCAAAATAGGATGGTTAAGTAGAAACAACGCCACATCATTGAGATTGGACTTGTTGTGCTCACTCACTTTTTGATCCTTCTTCATTTATAGAAGTTTGCCTTTTAGATCGTTGTTTCCTTGATTAATTGTCTCCCTACCTTTGTTTTTGGTCATCTCTCTCCCTGTCAAGTCCCTTTTCACTTAATGCCTAATGTCTCACAACTTAGGGTTTTCAATTGTGTTGTCTTTCCTTACTTGTGACCTCATGCTTTCCATAAGCTTACTGCTTGATCCATCAATGTGTCTTTCTAGGCTATTATCTTGGCTATCATGATTATCATTACTACTATCCTAAGACCCAACATTTTTATATTGCAGCTAAAGCAATTTTTTATAAGTCTTGTACATCTCCACCTATGTCTCCTTTTACATCTCCACCCTCCCCTTCTATCTTTTTACCATTTCCCCCACCGTCCTTTACTTCTTGATCCACCCATTGAGGCTTAGCCTCTTCCACCTAGTCCTTCCTTGTCTCCTACTATGTCCATGGCCTAAACTCTTTCCTTTTCCCTTTCCTCCCTCTCTCCCTCCTTTGAGTCCTCACCATTTACCTTTGTTGCCCTAGCATGTTCTTGTGGATGGGATCTTTGACAACTAGATGTCATGAATGTATTTCTCCATGGTTCTTTTTTTTTGAGGAGGTATATATGCTTTGGACTCCTGGCTTTGTGAATCCTTCTCAACCTTATCATTTCTACCAAATTTATTGGTCTTTATACAACCTTAAATGGGTCTTTCATGCCTTGTCCTAATGGTTAAGCACCTTTCTCTCTTCCCTAGGATTTTATGTTTTTTTGGCAAATACTTCACTTTTCTTGCTCTATACATCTCATTATAGCATTATCTTATTGGTTTATGTTCATAATACACTTCTCACGAGCTCTCCTCAAGCCTTTATTTATACTTTTCTTACAACAATGCATAAGGAATTTGCCATCAAGGATCTTGGTTCCCTTCATTATTTCCTTAGTGTTCAAGCTCATCATACTTCCTAGGGCTTACTTATTCATCAAGCCAAGTTTACTCATGAGATCCTTGATTGTGTTAGGCTAATAGACACTTGTGGTGTTCCCATCCTTTGTACCACCATAAACCTTTTTTTTTTAATGGGCTAGTGATCCTTTTCCTAATCCTTATTTGTACAAGAGCATTGTGGGTGTCTTTCAATATCTCACTTTTACTCACCTAGACATTTTCTATGCTGTTAATAACACTTGTGAATTTCTCTATGCCTTTACTACACTTCATTGGTAGGCTATCAAGCACATCCTTAGCTATCTTGCTAACTCTCCTCATTATGGTCTTTGTCTCACTCACAACTCCTTTACTACTCTTTATACCTTTTTTATGCCAATTAGGCTAGTGATCATAATGATTAATGCTCTATTAGTGGTTTCTGTGTCGTTTTGAGTCAAAATCTCATTTCTAAGTGCTTTCATAAATAGCAAACCGTTGCTTACTTCAATACTATGGTTAAATACAAATGCCTTGTTGATACTATTGTTGAAGTTTTCTAGATTGAGTATATTTGCTATGATCTTTGTGTTTTAGCCTTTACCTCTTAACTTTTTGGTGTGATAATTTGTCAACTTTTTAACTTGTTGACAATTTGGTCTTCTTTGCTTGCATTAAACATATTGAAATTGATAATTACTTTATTCGTGAGCACTTCTTCTATGATTAGCTTTACATTCAATTCATTTTCTCTGTTGACCAACTTGTGGTTTTACCAAAGGTTTGTTTATAACACATTTTCACTCTTTGAGGTCCAAAATAATTTTTCATTTTGACAAGTCAGCTTATGGGGGAATGTTGACCATGATCTCATCCACCCAACACCAATAGCACTATTAGCTATTTCATAGCATAACCTTATACTTAAGTACCTTACAACTATAAGGGTGTACTACTAATATCAATTGTGACATGTATAATTAATGTTACGTTGTACATTCATACAATTAGAATTGAAATATAGAGAAAGAATTTTACTTAGCAATTTTCTTTTTTTTTACATTGTTTCAGCTAATGTATTTGTGGCCACATTTTTCAATTGTGTGATAATTTATCTACTCTTTATGTCACTTCAAACCTATTTTTCATTTCCTAACCTTTATTAATCAATTAACTTATATTTCATCAAATAAATCTCTTCCTTCATATTCAAATTTATGTACTTCAATTTTATAGTTCGATTCACCCTATCAACTTTTAAAGGGTATTAGAGAGTGCCACACAATTTGAACTGTGCAACCTAGCATGTGACTTGAATGACTAAGACAACCTAATTTATGACCCAAACAACTAAGAGGACCGAAAACATGACCTAAGCACGTAAACAAAGGCCAAGTTGTGCACCTAAACAAGTTGGCTAAAAATTCAAAGCTTATATGACCTTAATCTTATTTGTAATCTTGGGAAAAATCTTCATTTTAATAAACCAACTTAAAGCCTTATATAATCATGTGATGTAATCAATTCTAATAAAAAAAAATTGGTATAGAAAGTTCCTCCAAAAGTTATGATTTTTACAATATTCAGTTTTTGATTTTCTAAAAAATTTTTAGAAACTCATTCTCCAATTTATAGAATCAACTTTTAGAAACAATCTATAGCTATCCCTTTTTAGAAAGACACAGAGAAAAAAAAGTAACGATACTTAATAAGTATTCGTAAAGTAGTAATGAATATATCATTGAACATATCTAAATTTATTAAAAGTAGTCTTATTTCTTATGATTCCAACTTCGACTTTTTGTCTAACATTTTTTTTTTAGTTGAAATGTAAGTTTGCATTAATATAAAGTAGTATACAAAAGCAGAGGGGCATATCTCAGCATTACAATTTTCAACAATTATGAAAAGATTGAGGTTGAAAGCCTCCAAATCTCACTTAAAATGACATTTCCCTATGAGGATTTTACATTTTGAAACAAAGAAGCTCTCCCTCGTATAGTTTTCCTTACTTTAGCCAAGAGGATGGGAATGTCGACTATTCTATTTTGAAATCGTCTTCTATTTCATTTTGTCCATATGCAATAAATACAAGCTAAAAAGGATATTTTAAGAAACTTTGCAGCCAAATCTTTTCCTTTAGTTGCTCTAATCATCCATTGCAGTTCTTCATTCCATCCTCCAATATGACGTCGAATTCTATTTTAAGCAAGGATAGTTTTCCAAACCATCATTGTCCATGGATATTCAAAAAAGAGATGACTCCTATTTTCAACATGGGATTGACAAAAGTCACAGTATAAGTTAACTAAAGGAAGCCATCGTACCATTCTTTCTGTTGTAAAGAGTCGATCTTGACAAACTAGCCATCCAATAAAATTATGTTTGCAAATGCCCCCTGTCCAAATTAAATCAAACCAATCTACTTTTTCAGTAACTGGTTGATGGTCCTGATAAATTTGTTTACAGCAATAGGTAGATATATAAAGAACCTGAGTAAGTGTAAGCCTTAGTTTGAGAAGGCCTCTCCAACTCCATGCCATGGTGCCTTTGATATCAAGCTGCATTACTGAAGTTCTTTTACATTTTGTACTATGGATCCACTTACTCCATAATGAAACGTCTGGAAGATGGATGAGTTTCCAAAGCAAACGTTCCAAAAGGACTTTATTCCAAAGTTTCAGATTTGGTAACCCTAATCTCCCTTTCTTCTTTGGTGAGCAAACTGTTTACCAAACAACTTTATGGGAGTGTTGTGTATTTGTAGTACTTGCCTATAGAAAGTTCCTAATCCTTTTTTTATTAAAAGGTAACTTCTAATACTTCAATTTATCTATGACAAACTTTTGTCACCATTTTTAATTCAAGATTTCTTATGTGGTTTCACTTGCAGTCTTTGTTTCTTCTTTGGAGAGCCTTGTTAGTAAGGTAAATGTAAGAATTTGTATGTGTTGATGAATAAAGAATTTATTCAAAATCAACTTATAGAAAGAATTTATAGTGAACATGACACTATGGTATGCTGGCACGTGTGACAAATGGGTCCATGTCTAGGTGTGGTCCAATAGTTTAACCTTAAAAATGAAAGCCCTTGTCTATATCTAGAAAACAGCTGTCACCTCTAGCCAAGTTTTGAAGTAGACAACTAGAAGTGCAAGAGAACTTGAAACTTTCACTACTTTGATAGCCTTCTATCTTTTTAGGCCAAGGAGCAACAATCATTTTTATTACGTCCTTTTGCTCTAAACCTTGAAATGTTATAAAGATTTTTTTACTCATAAACCAATTAACGCTTTACATTTGAATAATCAATAAAACAATATTCATCCTGTGTTGCTTAATAAACAAAAACAAGAAAAACGTGGAAGCCAAACTATTGTTTTGTTCTATTATTTATATTGTGCTTCCTTTTAAATAGTGGTTCAAGGCCCATAATATGCCATTCAAAGCCTTCGGGCTTCCACTCTTGAGATTCCAGTTGCTTTTGATTAAGCTGCACCCAGCTTTCACATTTTCGTGTGTTTATCATCACGAGCACTGTTCCACCACCCTCAGTAACCCACAAGTGACATGACGGCAGTGGAGACACAAGCCTTCATGGGGGCTGCTACCATTCCAGCTCGTGTTGTAACTCATCTATGGTTCTTGCCATGTGTGAAAACAAAGTTACGGGAATGTAGCTCCCGGCCCTTCCTTTTACACATACGAAAATCACCAAAGTTAGTCAAAGAATAACGACTAGAAACAATGATTAATTCAACTCAACGATTCATTTCCTTCTTTTTTTTTAAAAAGGAAAAAAAAAGTTGGTGACAAAATAGTAGTTGGTGAACTTTAAAAGTAGGGATAGAATATGATCTCAAAGTCAACTTGGGATTTGAAAAGATCTTTTAATATTTAATTATTACCAAATAATTGTATATTTCTAATAAAAGACACTTTTTTTAAAAATTTTTATTGCATACTTAATATCCTTTGAGCTTAATATATGTTTTATTTAGTTTTTTTCTGATAAAAATGTAAATTTGCATTATTAAAAGGTAATATATAAAAATATAAAGGCAAACTCTAATATTATAAGAATTGCAATAACTATGAAAAAACAAAAGTTAAAAGCTTCTAAATTTCACTCAAAATAATATTTTCTTATAAAGATTTCATATTTTGAAACAAAGAATTTCTTTGTACAATTTCCCTTACTTTAGCCACTCTACATGTATAAAAATAAATACTTCTTACATGTCAAGCATACTTCAAAAATTTAAAATTAGTTAAAAGTTAGAGTAAGTTAACTTGAATTATAAATATTATATCAAAAATAAATTTACAACTTAGTTGAAAAAGTTAACTCATTTCCGAAACATCCAATGCGGACGTCGCTTTACTCGTCCAAAGTGCATTCCGACGAGGGAATTCGCCGACTTTTGATCACTTTCACGGTCCATTAAATCAAAGAGTCTATGAACGCGGCTCCCAACGCAAATCAAAAATTATTTTTCCGTCAAGCGTCGGTTTCCATGAAAGAATGCCCAGGGAAAAACAATATTAGAGTAGAAAAGAACAGTATTTACCCTTCTCTCCCTCTTTATATATGTCGTACCTTTTTGCCACAGGAGACTTGACTACTTTCTAGGTCATTCTGGCTGAGAGAGCAGCCGCCATGAGTGAAGCTTGCCAACCCAGACAAACTTCCATGTATGTTTCCTTCTTTTCTCATTAGCTTTGTCGAAACTAGAAGTTCCGGGGAAGACGAGAGGAAAATATCGACGAAAGACGCATACTTTCAAGCGGTTTCCCCTTATTTCTGATATTTAGCATATATTTCCTTCAATTCATAGCTTCGCTCCTTTTAAATCAGACTAACTGGGATTACATAGATCTAACGTGTGTCTTTGCCTTCGATCATAACATTTGACTGCAGGCTGTGAGCGTTTTCACCTATAGTACTTTTAAGTTCATTTTTGCATGTAACATGAGCAGTACAAAAATAAAGTTACTCTCAAAAACACTTTTGATGTAAGTTTGCTAGTCTTTGTCTATCGATTTAGATTTGTGGGGGATCTAAGTACTGTGTTTTCCTGTACTTGATCTACATGGTACGCCTGTGCTTGGATCTGATCTGTTCCGTATAAATAAATACCCATATTAGATGATGATTTTATGCGCGTCAGGTCCTACTGCAAGGTTTTCTAGTTTTTGTTGGCTCATTATATGAGTCCATGTAATGTGGGCTTATATCAATGATGCATAAATGATCATTCCCTACCGTGGTGATGTAATGTGATTTTATTGGTCCATTTAATTGTACACACATTGTACATATATTCCCCTTTTGCATATATGGTACTGGCTAGTGTGGACCGTTATCCATCTTATAGACTTTGATGAGTAAGGCTATTTGTATGGACATTTTATTGATTGGCTAAGTCCCCCCTCTAGCTCTCCATTTATAAATATATTTAATATATTTAATGTTGCTAAACGGAGATATTTTGGAGATAACAATAAAACATGTTTTATTGCGTTTAGTCGTGGGAAACTGCCCCTCAGGGTAGTTTCGCCACCTCATCCATCATGCCCCTCTCTCCCGTAAAACACTAAGCACACAACTCACTAATAACCCACGACTCACACACACCAAGTAACTGTTTATTCACACGGGTAAATAAGAGGGGCTTTTACGCAGTCATTGTTATCGCCTTCTCCCTAACCTTTTCACACAGCAACTTTTGGCTATCTCATCGAGCCAGTATTTGGAGATAATAGAGTGGAAGACTTAGTCCAAAATGACGGCGCAAATGGAAAAATATGGTATGTCTTCTGATCTATTTATGTTATGCATATTAAACCCATTATTTCTCCATGATCAATGCTTAGATCCTGTAAAAGAGTCTCATTTGAGACGAAATTTTCTAACAATTGGTATCGGAGCAATTATAGCATTGATCTGGTAAGCCAAATCGAGCCAAATCAAGCCAAATCGAAACAAAATCACGTTTTGGTACCGATCTAAAAATGGGTTTTCGTATTTTTCTATGTTTAAAATTTTGAACTCAGATCTAAGCTAAACTAATGGTCCTTTGGACCGGATGAGGTCAGATTTGGAACCAGCACAGCGTGCTAATTCCGCCGACACCAAGAACCACCGGAAACGGTGGCTTTCCGACCGAGTCGCATGTGACCCGACCCGACCCGAAACCGGTTCAGGCCGCCAGCAGCCGCTGTTCGCCTCCGAACAGGTTACCGGAGATAGATCGTCGGCTGACGATCTCAACCGCGTCTCGACCGGCCGGAGAACCGGCCGAACGGACGCCGAACCAGCCAAATCGGGTTACCCGATTTCGGCCGGATCTGGTTTAATCCAGATCTGGCCGCCAGCGGGCACCGAAAGTCCACTGTCTGTGGCGTCGGACATCGGCCATGATCCGACGATTCCGAAGACACCTCTATCGGCCGGAGAACCGGCCTAACTGACGGCGAACCGGCCATATCGGCCGAGTCGGCCCGAACCGGCCGAGTTGACTCGGCCGTACCGGCTGAACCGGCCGTACCGGCCGACATCTGCTTTCGGCAGCGCGTGGAGGCGCGTGAAGGCGCGTCGGAGACCCCTTTTTACGCCGAAATTTTTATAATTTTAATTTTAATATTTTGATGCAATTTATTTTAAATAATTGCCTCTGTTTGATGATTATTTAAATTAAAATTACTTAATTTATTGTTTAAGTAATTTTATATGCGATACTTGTATGCTAGCATGTGATGATTAACTGTTTGAAAAATTATTTAAGGCCTTCTGAATGTTGTTTGTTTATTTACATATTATATTAGGCCGTTTTAGTCTAGCATACAAATTACATAACACTTAAAGTGTTAATTAAGTGCAATTTAGAGACAAGTGTCCATGTTTTAAAAATCAAGTTGCACATATGGATTGTGAGTAGTGCATGTTGTATCCCGCAGCACAAACTGAGCTCATAGCTTAATTGAGTTGTGACCACCACAATGACACATCTTGGTTAGGTCATGGGTTTGTGTTTTGTGCATTTGAGGGATTTCTCCAAGTACGCGGGAGTCGTGTGATTCAATTGGATTGCGACCACCACAGTGGCGTAATTTGATTGAGTTATGAGACTTTGTTCTTGTACTGTGGATGAGTCCGATCCTAGTACGTTATCATTCTCCCACAAGAGATGATTGTGTGTTAGGAATTGGATGTTGCATAACTATCATGCCTGGATTTGGGCCAATCTTTGTGGTCCATACACCCACAGGTGATGGATTGTGATGATTGGTTCTTCCTTATGACAGTTATTGTGCGGAGAGTTTCTGGATGGCATGTCATGTTGACTGCCCGCAGGTGTTTATATGATAATGCTTGTGAAACTCTCTTCTTATCTACTCACTGTGTGCTCCTGCTATGTATTATGAATTACAGCAACTTTCACAGTCAACAACTGCACAGTAACCATAGAAATCTTGACTGGATCGAACTTCAAGAAATGGTTGGCTGATCTTCGCTTCGCTTTGCAGATTTCTGATCTACATTCAGTCCTCACTACTGAAAAGCCAAAGGACCCTACTGAGGCTAGCACAGAAGAGTATAGGAATAAGTGTGCTACCTGGGCTAGAAAGAATGAAATTTGTATATTGACAATGCAAAGAACAATTGAGGATCACCTTCAGGCGGATTTGCCCACCGATGGCACTGCTAAGGAATTTCTTGAGGCAGTAGAGAAACAATATACACCGCCCATTAATGCTCTAGCTGGAGAACTTCTGCAAGAGTTATTTGATCTTAAGTATGATGGGTCCATGCCTGTAAGGAATTATATCATGAAGGTGTTGACTATAACGCCAAACTCAAGAAGGCAGATGTTCCCCTTTCTGATGCAATCATCATTCATAAGGTTTTGAATAGCCTCCCTGCTGACTTTGCTGTTCTTAAGACAACTTATCATATGCGGCATGAGCAGTGGACAACTAATGAGCTGTTAGCTCAAGTGATGGTTGAAGAGAAGCAGTTAAGAGCTAATAAAAGTCGAGTTGCCTTGTATACTCAGGGAGCTAGTTCTAGTAGAAACAGGAAATTCAAGTCTCAACGTAATAGAGACCCTAGAAGGGCTCGCCCAGCTTTCCGTGAAGTAGCCCCTCAGGGCAGTGTTGCTGGGACAAGGAGGTCTCAAATGGCTGCTAGGGTCAAGCCAGATGAGATCGTATGTTTCTATTGCAGGGTAAAGGGGCATAAGAAACCTGATTGTCCTAGGCTCAGGAAGAGCAAGGGAAAGCGCCCAGATGGAGGTAATTGCTCTTTAGCTTATGTTTGTGAGTCTCATATGGTAGAAACACCCTCTAGTTCTTGGTGGTTAGATACAGGTGCCACTAACCATGTAACATTTACCATTCAGGGATTCGTAAACCGGAGGAGGCCAAGTCAGGATGAGAAGTATCTCTCTGTGGGGAACAACGTTAAGGTTGATGTGGAGTTCATTGGAGATGTCACCTTGCTTTTAGAGACTAGTTTTAGGATGACTTTATATAACACCTTTTATGTACCGTCCTTTAGACGGAATCTAGTTTCAGTTTCTTTGTTGGACAAATTAGGGTATTCTTTTGAAGTTAAGAACTCCGTTGTTAATGTATGTTTTGATTCGAACCTTGTTGGTTGTTGTACTTTGAATCATGGTTTATATAAGATTTGTTTATCCCCACATGAGATCTATGTTACAATGAATGATGAACGTAATGTTCCTAAGAGGGTGATGTCTAAAGAGCAATCATATACATTATGGCATAAGAGACTCTGCCACATTTCAAAAGAGAGAATACAAAGGTTGATAAAAGTAGGAATTTTGCCCACTCTTAATGAGGATTTGGAAACCTGTGTGGATTGTTGTAGACGCAAGTTGACTAAGACAAAGAAAAAGAATGCGGTTCACTGTTCTGATTTGTTGAGTGTGGTGCACACTGATATAAGTGGTCCATATAGACTAACATTGCATGGTGATGTTTACTTTATTACCTTCATAGATGATTTCTCACGCTATGGATATGTGTATTTGATCAAAGAAAAGTCAGAGTCCCTTGAGAAGTTTAAGGAATTTAAGGTTGAAGTTGAGAAATAGATGGGAAAGAGTATAAAGATTGTGAGATCTTATCGAGGTGGAGAATACTATGGGAGACATGGTGACACAGGACAGCATAAGGGACCATTTGCTCAGTATTTACAAAATTCTGGCATAATAGCTCAATTCACTATGCCAGGGAGCCCAGAACAAAATGGTGTCGCTGAGAGGCGAAATAGAACTTTGATGGATATGGTTAGAAGCATGATGAGTGGGAGTAATCTACCCCAGTTTCTATGGGGAGAAGCCTTAAAGACTTCTATGTATATTCTTAATCGCGTTCCTACTAAAGCAGTTCAGTTGACTCCGTTTGAGTTATTTAAGGGACGCAAACCTAGTTTGAACCATATTAAAGTTTGGGGATGCCCAGCGGAGGTGAAGCTGTATAATCCGACTCTGGGAAAGTTAGATCCACGAACCACTAGATGTTATTTTGTGTCTTACCCAGAGCACTCCAAGGGCTATCGATTCTATAACCCTAGCGGAGGTCCTAGAATTGTGGATTCGCAAACAGCTAAGTTCTTAGAGCTTGATGTTGCAGAGAAAGCTGAATGTTCACAGACCTCGGAGAGTAGAGGCGTTACCTATGTGAGTGTTGAAGCTGATCCTTTTGCTTCATTGAGCATGCAACCTGTTGAACTAGTTCTAGTACATACAGATGTGCAAGAACACGATACTAATGAAGTTCCAGTTGTGGAAATGCAAGCTCAAGATCAAAACATTGTTGCTCTGCCAGTTCGGAGATCTACTAGAGAAAGGAGATCAGCTATCCACCCTGATTATGAGGTATATCTTGGTGAACATGATTATGACATTGGGATTGTACAGGATCCAGTGACTTATTCCGAGGCTGTTTCAAGTCCACAATCAGAATTTTGGTTGAATGCTATGAAAGATGAAATGCAGTCCATGAAGCATAATGAAGTCTGGGATTTAGTTGAGCGACCTGAAGGATGCAAACCCGTTGGTTGCAAATGGGTGTTTAAGACAAAGAAAGACTCCACTGGAAAGATAGACAGATTCAAGGCCAAATTGGTTGCTAAGGGATTCACACAGAAAGATGGAGTAGATTATGATGAGACTTTTTCGCCAGTATCCTCTAAAGACTCATTTAGGATTGTTATGGCACTAGTGGCTCATTTTGATATAGAACTGCACCAGATGGATGTTAAGACTGCCTTTTTAAATGGAGTCTTAGATAAAGAAGTATATATGGAACAACCTGAGGGTTTTGTGAAAGATAATGCCAGTAAATTTGTTTGTAAGCTAAAGAAATCCATTTATGGCCTTAAGCAAGCCTCGAGGCAATGGTATTTGAAATTTGATAGCTTTATCACTTCTTGTGGTTTTGTTGAGAACTTGATGGATCGTTGCATATATACCAAGTTTAGTGGGAGTACCCCAATTTTGTTAATTCTTTATGTCGATGACATATTATTGGCATGCAAGGATATGAGGCTACTTCGAGAAACTAAGACATTATTGTCTTCTCAATTTGATATGAAAGACCTTGGTAAAGCTTCCTTTGTTCTTGGAATTGAGATCCATAGAGATTGTTCAGGTCGATTGTTAGGTCTTTCTCAGAGGGCATATATTGACCGGGTATTAGCAAGGTTTAACATGCAAGACTGTAAACCTGGAAGTGCGCCAATACTTAGAAGTGACAAGCTGAATAAATTACAATGCCCTCAAAGTGAAGCTGATAAGGAAACTATGAAGAGAATACCATATGCCAGTGCAGTAGGTAGCTTTATGTATGCACAGGTTTGCACTAGACCTGATATTGCTTTTGCCACTGGAGTTCTTGGCAGATTTCAATCTAACCCTGGTCATGATCATTGGGTTGCTGCCAAGAAGGTTATGAGATACTTGAAAGGAACAAGGAATTATATGTTGACTTATAGACATGTGGATGATTTGGAGCTTGTTGGGTATTCAGATGCGGATTTTGCAGGCGATAAGGATGATTTAAAATCCACATCAGCTTATGTCTTCATTATGGCAGGTGGAGCAGTGTCATGGAAAAGTGTTAAACAGACGTTGATTACATCCTCCACCATGCATGCAGAGTTTGTGGCCTGTTATGGTGCAGCTGTTCAAGCCATTTGGTTGAAAAACCTTATAAAGTTGTTAACTGCCCTTGATTTTATTGAAAGGCCTGTTCAATTATATTGCGATAATTCTGCTGCTGTGTTATTCATTAACGACAACAGAAATATCAAAGGGGCCAAGCACATAGAGATCAAATTTTTGACAATTAAAGAGAGGGTAAAGAATGGTGAAGTTGCAGTGGAGCACATTGGAACAAATGCCATGGTAGCTGACCTACTTACTAAAGGATTAAGTCCTTCTATATTGCAAAAGCATGTTGACCGCATGGGTCTTTGTTCTTTATTTGATGCCTTTGTTTAGTGGGAGCTTATGTTCTCTATTTTGATGCTTTTGCTTAGTGGGAGCTGTTGATGGTTGTTGAACACTTTTGTTCAGTGGGAGCTGATGCCCACTTCATTGTTATGTATCATTGCAGCATTTGTTTGTTTATTGTTATGAAAGCTCTGATTGATGCATATATATCTTAGATACCTGTCTATTGTTTAATTTTCATAAACTTGTGAGACACATATGCGCTTGTTTAAGACAGGTTATAAAGTCTTAAGGGAGGTGCAACCTTAAGCATTTGGCCAGGGCACATTATTGTTGGCCATATTATAATGTCTTGTAGCACACAAATATTTATGTACTCGAGTATCCTACACAAGACATTTTATATTCTCCTAGGACGGTCTGTCAATGACGTCTTGTCACCTTGGGGATGTCCTTCTAGGACGGTTTGTCGATGACGTTTGTCATTTGAAGTGATATTCCCCTATGATGGTTTTGTCGGTGACGCTGGTCATTAGGAGAATGGGACTGACAGGAGGGTAACACTACATTTCTTTTATGGTGTTACTTGTCCACCACACTACCATATAAGATCTATGTTCGTAAAGTGGAGGACTCTTGTGACTATCTTGGGAGTTGTGTCTCTAAATGGCATAATAACCACTATTATCTTTGAGTTTGAAACTTTATGTGACAAGATCAACAATAAGGGATGTTTCTGGATTTTTTGGACCATCATAAAATGTTTTTAAAATTATTTTCATATATATAAAATCTACTAGTAGTATTATTTGTTTTTATGATCATTGCTATAGCCCAAGTGGGAGATTGTTGGCTCATTGTATGAGTCCATGTAATGTGGGCTTATATCAATGATGCATAAATGATCATTCCCTACCGTGGTGATGTAATGTGATTTTATTGGTCCATTTAATTGTACACACATTGTACATATATTCCCCTTTTGCATATATGGTACTGGCTAGTGTGGGCCGTTATCCATCTTATAGACTTTGATGAGTAAGGCTATTTGTATGGACATTTTATTGATTGGCTAAGTCCCCCCTCTAGCTCTCCATTTATAAATATATTTAATATATTTAATGTTGCTAAAGGGAGATATTTTGGAGATAACAATGAAACATGTTTTATTGCGTTTAGTCGTGGGAAACTGCCCCTCAGGGTAGTTTCGCCACCTCATCCATCATGCCCCTCTCTCCCGTAAAACACTAAGCACACAACTCACTAATAACCCACGACTCACACACACCAAGTAACTGTTTATTCACACGGGTAAATAAGAGGGGCTTTTACGCAGTCATTGTTATCGCCTTCTCCCTAACCTTTTCACGCAGCAACTTTTGGCTATCTCATCGAGCCAGTATTTGGAGAGAATAGAGTGGAAGACTTAGTCCAAAATGACGGCGCAAATGGAAAAATATGGTATGTCTTCTGATCTATTTATGTTATGCATATTAAACCCATTATTTCTCCATGATCAATGCTTAGATCCTGTAAAAGAGTCTCATTTGAGACGAAATTTTCTAACAGTTTTAACCCTCAGATCCACCACTACGTGCAGCTTCCCCACCAACATACGATAGCTTTGTTTAAGCGATATTTCCTTCTGCTCTTTTTACCATTTTTTTGAACTTCATAAAAAAAACCCTAATGACCTTATCATCTAGCATCACTTCGGCCTTCCATCTGATTTCCTTCACTTTTCTTGATCTTTTTGTATGTTTTACCTCCCGTTAATTAGTGATCTCATTCTCCCATATGCTTTATCTTGATGAGAATACATTTCACTCCATTCCGATCAAGAGTTCTTTGAGCTAAGGAAGCGATATTTCCATCTGTGTTTTTTTCAATCATATTTTTCAACATCATAAAACCCTAATGGCCAAAAATTGAGAACATCACATCTCTTCTCTCGCATTCAACCACGCATAAATTCAAACATAGGCATAGAACGTAAGATATGTGTGAGGTAATTTTATGCATGCCATTATAGGTTATAGGCAAAAACATATGTTAAGTGCCAAAGTCGAGATACAACCCATCCTCCTATGGGTTATAGAAGGATAAGTTTGGTTGATCCTCTTCATGGTCCACCAGGGAGACGGAGGCAGGACACAAGGGAGAGAGAGGAGCCGATGCACGAGGTAGCAGATTTATCTCACTAGAAGATGGGTACAAATGGAGGAAGTACGGCCAAAAATTCATTAAAAATATAAGAAAAAATAGGTAAAGAATGATTTCTCTTTATATGCTACATCATCTTATTTTGATATGTGTTATGCAAAAAGGTGCTCATTTTGAATCTATTTTAAATTTATGTATTTAGAAGTTACTTCAAGCATCGAAGAAGTAATTGCTTTGTGCAGAAGAAAGCTGAGTGGTCCACCTTGGAGCCTACATCTATTCAAGTAGTGTATGAAGGGGTGCACAACCATGCCTTACTAGCTATAGAACCTGAATCCTTCCAATCACATACTCCATCATCAAGTGCCAACCAATATGACTTGAGGACATAGGTTTTTGGAGATCAATCAGCTTCTTCTCATAATAATGAAAAAGCTTCTAGAAATTGATCAACTTCTTGTCATGATAATGACAATTAAATCCCAATTCTACCTCCTTTGTGTTTGAAGGCTTTAAGCCCCCTTTAAGGAAGCTAGATTTGTAGTAAGCTTATACTTATGGAAAATGGAGTTATTTATCTTTTGTCCAAATGTTCTTCTTGGGAAATGATACAAGGTTGTACATATGTTTGTTGTCTCCAAGATGGACTATCCTCTTTCTAGTCTTGTTATCTTTCAAGCTTTATATCATGAGTCATGACAAAGCTTGTGTGATTTCTATATATCTAGGTAGTTCAATTGCTTGAAATACTTTCCAAAGTAGCATGGAGAATAGAAATTGATATGTCATGCTTTAAGCTAGCTTATCTTGATGAAATTTGTTGAATACTATCAAGTTGAAACAAACTAGAAGATATAGTAGTGGACTTCCTTTGGTGGAAGATCCATTTCCATTAGCAATTTACTTGTCAAATTTTGCCTTTGAAGTAACAAGAAACTTTGTACATTGAATAGATGTGATAGTGAAGATAAGAGACATACGCAACTAATCTTAGTCATATTACTTTAATGCACAAAATCTAATAAATAAAACATCAAAATGAAAAAACCTAATCCATATCAAATGTTCATTTTTAACATATAATTAGTTGTTTCTTAGGTTTCTTCTTATTGTGAAAGAAATGCATTATAGTTTTCACCTAATACTGTTGTTTGTATAGGCTTTGGAGCTTGTAAATCTCCAGGAACGAAAAGTTTGGTCGTTTTTAGGTAGTTAGTCGTAAAATTTCGCCGTTACTCAAGGTTTTAATTGACATTAAAACTTTATTACTACAATAAAGATGCAATAAAAATTTTAAAGTATTTAACAGTGATTAGTTTTGAATTGTTAAGATATATATTTTTAAATCAATTAAAATAATATAAATCTTTTCTCATATTGTTTTTAAAATTTTAATATAATTTCTACAACCATTATGCATATATATATATATATATATATATATGACCTTGACAGCAAATGGTCAACAAATTAAGGAATCGAAAACAAGAAAAACGCGGTGGCCAAATACTGCCCCACCACCCGTACAAACCACAAGTGTTGCGACGGCTGTGGAGACACATGCCTCCTCGAGGGCTGCTCCATCCTTTGCCTGATCTTTGTCGCCGCGTCATGTGTGATAGCCGTGTAGGCCCCGGGCCCTCCTGGAGGACTGAAGCTTGGCGCCGCAGAAAGTACACGGATTGCAGAATTGTATTGGTAGCCGTTGATTCACTAGCCAACCAGAAGATAAGCTAATACTGAACGTGGGAGCCACGTAGACAATCAAGCAAGTTAGCAGAAGAGGATATCTTCGGCGGGTGGGCATTGTAAGGAAGGGACGGCAAGAAAATAAAAGTATTTGATGGCATCTTGGCAACAATTTGAATTTGAATTTGAATACAACGAGCGTAAGATATCTTCCAAAATTAGTTTTCCTATTTTAGGACTATTATTTAAGGGTAGTTGGGATTTCTTTATTTAAAAGTAATTTGAATAGTTTATAGTATTTAATAATTTCTTAGTTTTTCAGATTTAATTATATAATGAAAAAACTTTCCTTTAGAAAAGGAGAGGAGTACGAGTAGATAAAATATTATATTTGCTTCTTAGTTTTGTAAGTTTCTTGCGATCCAATGGAAATATTTTCTTAAAGTTCTTGTTTTGATTTTGCGTAGCGATCATAGGTCATTCATGTAAAGGCAAAAACCGATGAACTTAGGAGGACTTTCCAATAGTCAGACCTATTACGTATTCTGTTTCATAGGCACGTAACATAAGCTTTCCGAGTATAATGAGAAAAACTTCCTTTTTCATTTTGGAAGAAGAAGGGCAGATTGCTTGGACTGAATCTTCCCGTCATCTTCCAGTCTTGCTTCGAGTCAAGAATGCTTTTATTGCGGTCTCTTTATTTTAGAAAATCTTATGCAATAATATCTCTGAAACATAGGTAACAATTTTTTTCCCTTCATATTTCAAATTTATCTAACATTTATGCTTTCTCAACTATTAGAAAGCCATACACATTTTATATAATCGATTGTTAAAAAAAATAGATGTATGAGTAAAAAAAACTAAGAAAAAAATTAAATCAAAATATTACTAGTATGAAATAATTATTAAAAATAATTTTTTTATTCCTAGTAAAAAACTATGGGTACTTAATTGGCAGATGCTGATTCCACAAAATGAAATTATTTAATATATCTTTTTATCTTAACCATAAAAAAATTATGTAAATTAATTCATATGATAAGATTAAAGAATGAGATCTCAACATATGTACCGCATTACCGCAATCCAAGATTAATTTGTCTAATCTCATCATACAAAGCTTTAATTTGGTAAAGTACTGATAAGTCGTTATTGATCCGACACCACTTCTGCTTCCTTTGGAAAGTGGCCTAACCTTTCCCCTGTCCAAATTTCTTTCTTTCCTCTGTCACACTGCCGCGAAGCCTCCTTTCTCCCTTCCAACATTTTCTCTTTCTTTCACACTGCCGCCGAAGCTTGTATTGTCCCTTCCAACTCTCTTTTCTCCTTTCTTTGACACTAGCCCCGAAGCTTCTATTCTTCTGGTACTCTCTTATTTCTCTCTCTTTCACATTACCACGAAGCCCCCCTTCTCCTTTCTTTCTCTTTTCTCTTCCTTATGCAGTACCACCGAAACCTACATCTCCTTTCCGACTTTCTCTGGGAAGGAGCCTCTTTTTCTGGAAAGTGGCCAAACCTCCTCTATTCGTCTGCTACCCTATTAGAACAGACTGCCACGTCAGTGATGTAGACAGCCACATTAGCACAGTTGCCTTACATGTCACTTAAGTAGGGCCATGTCAGCTTAGAGGTCAGCACGGGGTTTCTATTTGCACAGAAACAATGGAAACTTGTACAGACCAGATTCTTGCCATTTTTGGTTTAAACAACGTGTATAAACTTAATAGTATTTTTTTTAATATTGTAACACATATACTCAACTGACATATACAGGAGTATTGAACTCCAGACCTCACATTTGAAGCCCTTACTAACTCATTATTGAGTTAGTAAACTTAATAATATTACGTGGGTATAGATTAACACAAGAATCTAAATAAAAAAAGTTCATTTGTTGGCCCAAGGAAGGTTAAGGATAAGTAAGGAACTTAAGTCCATATAATTAAGTTAAATTTATCAAGGTTATTTTAATAAAGAAGATTAAGTCCAAAACTCAGTTGACTTAGGAGTTTGAAATCCAATCATTTTAAGAATGCAAAATCCACCCATATTGGATTAAGAATCAACCTATAAATACAGAGCAAAAAGGAGTAGAATCATGCATATTAAACATATTAAAACCTTGGTTTGGTCTCCATACTTGAGGAAGCTCTTTATTCTTAATCTTAAGAACTCGCATATTATTTTCTTGTTGTATGGTGTTATTATATTAAGAATGAATACAATCTATTGTTTCTTTGTTCTTTAGTGTTTAGTTTGATTCTAAGAGCACACCCATAGTTCTAAGGACATGACAATTTCGATCAAAAACAAACCTCACATCTTAAGTTTGAATAATAGAAGCAGCAACCTAATGGAAGGGTAATAAGAAAGGGGAACTTGGCAACTAAAATTCTGTCGACTAAAGAGGTGCTAAACATGTGGGGCCAAAGTAGAGGTAGCATAGAGTGGGCCACTAGGATATTAGATCAAAAGTATGGTGGAATGTTATAATCTAAATGTAATTAATTTGTCATGCCAACATGCTTAGGTCTTTTAGTTCAATGATTGAATTAATTATAATAAAATATCAAAGACAACATACTAGCTCATAGGGGGAAACTTCTTTTGTATTAACTTGCTAACAATCCATGATAGAATCAATTCAAGACCTAAAAGCTCGTTTCAAAACATTGACAGAGGCACTGGATATTGACAAGAAAGCATTAAATGAAAGACTAGTAACTGTCGACAACAAAGTTGACAACTTTGGCAAAAAAGCTGTCAACTATGGCAACAACGTTGCCAACCTTGAAACAAAATTGATCAATTTCAATTTGCTATGTTTGAACAACTGCAGAGAGTAACCCTTGGATTGGAATCACGAATTCGTGATAAGGAGAGGGCCAAAAACAAGCAAGAGGACTCGTTTTCCCCTATAATCACTCGCTATTCGGCGGGCGGCAAGAACTTGGCTAACGGACAACCAAGTCTCACAATCGGGCATCCGGTTTAGTCTTAGGAACATGGGAAGCCTTTCACATATGAAAGGGGCCATGCGTCCAATTAACAATCCTACTAGACACAAGGGCCCAAGTCTTCAACCCCTGATTGGCAAATGATGGCTTGAAGGAACTAACAAGAATGACTTTCAAGATAATGATCAACTGTTGAGAAGGGCAAGATTTGTTGAATTTGGATTTCAGAATTTTGAATAGTTCTCCCCAAAACCAATCCTGTACGAACCAAGTTTTGTCGCCAAAAGGAGGAGAGAGAGGATCCATGTGACTTCCCATTCATGAGAGATAGAAAACTACTCCAACGTGGCTTAAGAAACTTTGAATTTCATAGGGAGACCATGACTGAGTCTCACAGAATAGGTCTAACATTTAGCATAGGAAATAAAGGCGGCAAGCTAACTCAAGTGAACAAAGATTGGGAACCTCCACTAGACCTTAAAGAGAGGAGCAATTTTTTCGGAACACAACGAATGTTAAGTCCTATCTCACCTTCTATTCCTGGATTTGGTTTTCCTAACTTTAACAGCAGCAATCCAAGCGGTTGGGTTATGAAATGTAAGATATTTTTTCAAACTGAACCAACGGGTGAGAAGAAAAGGATGAATTTGCAGCCCACCGTTTAGAGGGAAGAGCCGATCAATGGTTCCAAGCCTTCAAATTTAACCACCAAATAATTATGTTGCTAGACTTTTTGAGTATGTTTTATCAACGGTTTCAAGCTCAAATGAAGTCGTTAGGGAACTTAAAAAGTTACACCAAGCTGGATCAATGGAGGATTATGTGAAACAATTTGAAGCCTTAATACTTGAATGTCACTGAAAATTCCAAGATTATCATAGGACTTGTTTAAGAAGCCTTTTTAAAAAAGCCTTAAGGGGGAATAGAGAAATGTAATTTTCAGCTTTAGAACACAAGATCTGAATCATGCCATCGAGTTGACTTACTTACAAGAGATAGTGGTGAAAGCAAAGAACAAGACACCTTGACTAAACTACAAACATGGTTTTAGAACCTCAAGAGCCTTTCGTTGGTCCTTTAATGAGGATATGACATAGTTGGAGATTGCCTAAAAGGTTCTAAACCAAATTTCTCCTTAGACTCATCTTACACAAAAAATGACCTATGCAAAATTTTCAGCTCAAATGACTAAAGGATTGTGATTCAATTTTGATGAGAATTATACCCATAAAGGTTAAGTAGTAAAAAAAGAGCTATACTAATTTTAGTTGAGTTGGACAATACCAACAACATTGTACAATCATGAATGACAAGACATGTAAGGTATAATGTGGAAGAGACAGAACCATTTGTTTTAAGAGTGGCCAATGGAAAAGATATGTATAGTTACAAAAAAGTATAATGGTTTTTAGTGGACGATGCAAAGGTATGTTTTCTAGATAGAAGTTTTGGTTCTTGACATTATAGAGTAGGATATAGTGCTCAAAATCCATGGGTTGCTGGAATATAATCCAATTAGTATGGATTTTGAGTTGGTTAATGGTTACAAATAAAGGAGAACCACTCTCGTTTCAAGGGGAAAAGTGCATAACTAGTTTTGAAAATGTTAATGTTGACTTGCTTTAGCAAAATGATAGAAAATAGTGCTAGTGGCATGCTTGGCTATCTTTCCAAAATTTCTTGGCATATCAAGGAGCACAAACCTCGTCCCACAATTCAAATAGTTTTAGATGAATTCCAATAGTTTTTCGAAATAGCATCTCAACTACCTCCTTAGAAGATGTTCAACCATTGCATTTCACTTTGTCCGAATAGAACTTTGTTGAATTGCCACCCATATTAGTATTCTTTTTAGAGATTGAGATTGAATGCTTGGTGAAAGAGATGTTGCACTAACGAATCACTTGCCAAAGCATTAGCACTTTGCTTCTCTTAAATTGTTGGGAAAGAAGTGAGATGATCATGGTGTTTTGTGTCGTTTACTATAGACTAAACAGGTAGACAATGAATGAAAAATTTCCTATTCCAATCACTATTGAATTACTATATTAATTATGAGGCTTATTGTTTTTGAAACTAGATCTCTAGTTAGGTTACCATAAAGTAAAAGTGCATGCATATGGCATCTATAACATAACATTCCATAGCCACTAAGGACACTAAGTTTATTGTCATGTCCTAACAAGGCTAGGGATAATAACTATATATTGAATAATATGAAGGGTAGGATATAACCCTAACCTATATAAAGGCAAAATACATACATTTTAAGCTATCATGTAGAAATAAAAGACAATAAAATAGGAAATACATTGGCAACACATTTGCTTATAATTACGTAAGCATAACTAATCCTTAATGGAGATATTTAAGCATGGATATGGCAATGAGTTAGGCTAATAAAAAATAGACACTTGTTGAATTGTATGCTTATAATTGACAACACAATCTGCTACCACCATTCCCTCTCAATATAAAAGCTTGGTAGAAAATTCAACCTTTATTCCTTTATTTTTTCACACTCATGCACTCTTGAAGTGACAAACTTGGGACTACATAGATTCCAAATAGCACCTGCTACCATTAAGACCAAAGATTTGAAGGGTTGAGATGTGGCAGAAAGGGAACCTTTTGAGGTAATCATATTTTGAATGAGTTTAGGCCACGCTTTCAACCCCATTTTGTAATCTTTGGTCTCTAATCCATAGCTTGTTTATGATAAACCCACTAAGGGTTTGTATTGATTGTGTAAAATATAAATATGGGTGAAGTTATTTAAATTCATTGTTCAATTACGAGAAATCCATTGAAAGGTTTGAATTGCATATACAATCGGATTTGTAAAGTTTGTCCACATATAGTCGAGTATATTAGATTAGAAACTAATAACAATACAAACTAAGATAAAAATCATGAATCATGACAAAACTTATATGTTCTCAAGATATGTGGTTAGTTTTTTTCTTTTTCTTTTTTTTTTTTTTGGTGAAAGGTCAAGTATTATACATCACTAAAGAAAATACAAATTAGTACAATTGTTTGGAAAACCTTCTAAAGTGGCATAGAAAATTTAAATTGATATGTCAAGATTTAGGATAGCTTATCTGGATGAACTTTGTTAGGTAGGTTAAAACAAATTTAGGAGATATTGTAGCTGAATTCCTTTGGTGGAAGATCCATTTCCAATAGCAATTCGCTTGTCATGCTTTGCGTTTGAAATAACAATAAAATTTTTATATTGAGTAGGTGTGATAATGAAGGTAATTGATGTATGCAACTAATCTTTGTTACATGTTTAATCACAAAATCCAATAAATAAAACATTAGAATGATAAAAACGAAATCATATCAAACGTATATTTCCTACATATGATAAGCAATTATTAACCCTAAACTTAAATAGGTTTCTTCTTTTTTCTATATAAAAAAATATTGTTAAAATACTAATTTTTTTGTTAGAATTATAAAAAGAGTATGTGAAAAAACATCTTTATTTAGAAACATTAAGCTTTTTCAAGTGAATGTTTTAAATTTAATTTTCTTTTTGATAAAGTGTAATATTGAGATATGTCTCTAAACTTTTATACTCATTCTTTGATGAATAAACTCACATATTCAGTAATAAATAAAAAAAGCATTATAGTTCTCACCTAAAATTCTTATTTGGACAAGCTATGTATCTTGTGAATCTTCAAAAACCAGAAGTTCCATCATTTCTAGGTTGTCAATCCAAACTTTTACCTTTAATTGAAGGGTTTCATTGACATTAAAGCTTTAATTCTATAATAAAGGTGCCAAAAAAAATTTTTAAAGTACTTTTACCTGATTAGTTTTGAATTGTTAAAAAATTCATTTCTTTCTTAAATTCAAAAAAATAAAATAGGATTTAAATTTTTCTGATCTTAAGAATTCTTAATATAATTTCCCCAAGCCTTATGCACATATATTGGACCTTGACTGCAAATTGTCAATAAATTGACCTTGACTACCAGACATCACCGAACATTCATAGAACAAAATTACCGACTACGCTACGGATATTTCTATGGAAAAGACTATGTCAACTGTGATTAGCGAGCTCTCGGGCGCAAAGCTGACATTTTCCTTATCAAGCTTCTTCTAAAATTTAAAGGAAGAGTTTTCGCATTAGATAGTGTTTTTATCTTTTTTATCAATATTGATTCAAAAGGGAAGTTTTTCATGCCTTTCTTCTTTTCGTTTTTTTTTTTCTTGGTTAAAACATGTTTGTCATAGTTGCCGTAGTTGGATTATTGTAACAGTTAAGTAGATAGCAATCTAAAGAAGTATCAACTTGCAACTATATTCTATTGCTATCTCAGTTTGATTTGCCGAAATAAAAGGAAAATACAAAGAGAGAAATGATTAACCTTTTCTAGCTAGTACCAACAAGATAATAATGAATGCCACAATTGGAACTTTCTAAATTTACTTAAAGTATTTAGTTTCATCTTTTCTTAATTTCTTTTCAGACTCTCTTTTCGACTATGTTTTAAGGAAAGGTGACTCCAAGTGATTAAATTTATCAATGTCAAATTGCCATTCTTTGCTAATTTAGGATCTCAAGTGAAATATTACTTTCACTTTTTTTCCTTTATAAATATATAAGTTTATTTATCTAAGAATAAGAAAATAGAAAGACTTAGTGAAAATTCTCTAACATTACAATTCATCTAAGAGGAAATCAAATTTTAGAATTCTTAATCTATGACACAACAAATATTAGCCTAAGAAGATTTAATGTGCCTAAATAGAAATGCTCTCTCATGCATCATTTTTTTAATTCTACCTAATAAGATTAGTATTTTAACAACCTTATTTTGAAAACATGTATGATTTTATTTAAACCTTATACAATAGATACATGTTAAGAAAAAACTATTTAGTATTTGCATATGACACTCCTAAGGGTGAATTTAGATAAATTGACCGTACAATTTATGGGTACTTGTGTAAGACTGGTCAAACACCTACGTCGGCTCCGCCTGAATTCTACCGTCCACCGTTAGTCGATGCTGTGAAGTTCAAATGACGCACATCAGTGCAACGTGCCGCATGACCCAGATGTTGAGATGACTCAAACATATGGCTTCGAAGTTGATGTCGAAGATAAGTACGATGACCCAAACGTTAATGGTAAAGATAAAAAGGCTGGTGCGAGACATAAGATGAGCATATGGACATGAATGCAACGGTGGCTCACTTTGGACGTGGGTCCTGCAAACTTGTTTAGCTTGTTGGTCCTGGGTCCATGAAAAATAAGATAAGATACATATGGTACAAATGATCTAGGGAAATTGTTGAAATATGGTGTTTGTGGGCCTTTAATCATTGTTGCCTTTCTTAATTTGTTTGTGCCGGGTTAGGCCTGTTTGAGTTCCTTTTTCTCTGATACTTATACTATAAACAATCCTAGTTCATTGGTAAGTGTCAATACAAAATCGCAGTGAGCGATTCTCCCAAAACGTGTGCGTCTTCATGCGTTACTTCACCTATTCCGCTGCAGATTCCTTCAATAATCCAATAAGACGCCACAAGATGGATAATTGTACAACCCAATGGTAAGATTTGATTAATCAAGAGACTGCAGCTTATCCATTATAATATGTTTTTGTAAGGATTTTAATATTTTTCAAATGTAATTTTTGAGCCTAGATGATGCAGTAATTGAATAATCTTTTTTTTAATCTGATTACATAATACCTAACATTTCACCAAAAAAGGGAAAAAAAATAGAATCCTCATATACTTACAAATATTAAAGGACGTCAAAAGAAAATTCATCCTCATTTTTTTCTTTTTTTAATAAACTAGGATGAAACCTGTCCATTTATTTAAAAACAAGGTTGGACATAATATTCATATCTTGTGAACTAGTGAGTAAGGTATAAAGCTGACTCATAAATCAAAAGCTTCCATGGGGGAGGGCAAAAGAATACCTTGAAGTAGGTTTAACCCATATGTCTTCAATCACATAGGTTATGCAAAACCTATTCATCTCAATAAAAGACTTGTTCATAGATCTGACCATTTGCGGAATCATGTGGGTTAGTAGAGACCAACACAGTTCTGGGTGCTTCAGAATCCAAATCCTCACCCTAAGAACTCTTTTTCGCTAGATGTCAAGCTAATATCACTACCTTCTGAATGTCTTCCCTCCTTCCTAGCAAAATGTTGCCGCAATTGCTTTGGAACAAAAGAATACCAAAGTATGTCATTGGATCCATATCTCTGAGTAGAAGAGGTGGAATCATACTAAAGTGAGGTAATCCATGAATTTATATTATTACTTTCCGACAATGATCTTGTTAGTGGTTTAGAGAGGTTACTTGAACCACCAACATATGGAATCCTTTTAACATCCCAGGTAGAAATTTCAACCATCGTTTGGGCACCAATAGAACTCTAATGATGATACTCAGTCTCTGTTTGCTCCTTGACAAGAGTCTTATCAATCCAATTAGTTTGATTACCATCCTTTTGAACAAAGTAAGTCTCATAAGCCACAACGTACTTGATAGGCCTTTTAGTTACATCTTCCCATACCTCATTTTATATTTTAGGTATTCATGATCATCTCTTTCTTCATCAAAGTAACTCAGCATGGCAAAGGAATTTTGGCTATAAAACTATGTCAAAGTGGACTCAACTGTCTCATCCTCTATTACTCGCTTTGAAAGGATGGATTAATTAGCAATCAACTCCACTTTTATGCGAGTAACTTCTTCTATTTGCAGGATTTGAGTGTGCACACTCATGGGAAGCTCTTCAATTGGATGGATTGATGTGAACTCATATTCCCATGTTACTCTAGTAATAAGTATACTAGTTGTTTAGCTAAGTGAAATACTGGGACTTTCTTACCATGATTGCCGTTGTTTTTCTTCTAATAGATTGCCAACTTCACTTGTTGCCTTTTTTCTTTTTTCTTTTTTCTTTTGTTATTATGAATATGTGAGTTTATTCATTGAAGAATAAAAGAAAACAAATGCTTAAGGGTATACCCCAAAATTACAATTCATCTAAGGAAAAATTGATTTAGAATTTTTCAATTATGATACAACAAAACATTCGCTCAAGAGTGTTTAATGTTCTTAAATAAAGATTCACTTCCATGAACTACTTTCCTAATTTTACTTAAAAAACTTGGTATTTCAATGGCCATATTTTGAAAACATCTAAAATTATGTTTAAACCATATACAATAGATACATGCTAAGAAAGAAAGTTTAAGAAACTTTGTAACCAAATATTTTCCCTTCGTTGCTTCAATCATTCATTACAGTTTAGAATTTTCAATCGTTCAATGTTCTTATGAAGCCCTTGTTGTGCTAGAATACTGCTCTAAATTTGCCTAGTCCAAGTATATGGAAAAAAATAAGTATGACCTACATTTGTATTAAAAATCACAAAAATTACAATATATATCAATTGAGGGGAGCCATTGAAAAATCACATCTACTGTAGGAAGTTTGTGCCTACATATGAGTCAACTAATGAAATTATATTTGTTAATTTCTTCTAACCATATCAAATCATACTATTCAACCTCAGTATTTACTTGGTGCAATTCGTTATATGTCTTCTTACAACAATAAGAAGGTTTGGAGAGCATAGAAGTGAGAATTTGTTATAGCTTCAAAAGATCTCTCTAACTCCATGTCATATTTCCTTTGATGTTAAGATGCATAATTGAAATTCTCCTACTTTTAGTACTATGAATTCATTTACTTCATAAAGATGAACTTGGATGATTGATAAGATTCCAAAGTAACTACCTTAACAAAACCTTATTCAGCACCCTAAGGTCTAGTAGTCCAAGTCCTCCTACATTTTTAGGCGAATAAACAACTTGCCAAGCAACCTTATGAGTTTTGTAGTCTTCTAAATTACCTACCCAGAAAAAGTCCTCAATCTTCTTCTTAATCTCATAAATGGTATGTTTTGAGATAAGAAATATTTGCATCCAAAAGGTATAGATAAAAGTAAAAGCTGATTTTGTCAATTGTAATTGTTTGACATAACTTAGATGTCTTACTTCTCAACCATCAATTCTTGTCATGATTTTCTCTATCAAAACCTTATAATCGATGCAAGTAAGCCTTTTTTGTAATAAGAGGAACACTAGGATACCTAATAGAGTGATTTCCTTTAAGGAATGAAGTATGGTCTAATATCACAAGGTTGTCTTGTTCAGTGAGCCTTGAAAAAAAAAAATCTAACATTTATTAGGATTAAAATGTAAACTTGTGAGTATTGCAAAGTCTTCTAAAGTATCAATGTGACATAATACTAAATTATATCTCCATGTGTAAATAAAAATAAGTCATTAGCAAAGCAAAGGTGAGTGATTTTTTCTCTCTTACAACACCAATGATATTTGAAATTAAAAGTAAAAGTTTTCACAATAATAATCCTGTTAAGAATCTTCATGACAAGGACAAATAAATAAAGGGACAAAGGTTCTTCTTGCATTAATCTATTAGTGCCCTCAAAATAACCAACATGCTTACCATTAAAGTTAACAAAGAATCTAATAGTAGTAATGCATTGGCTAATTAGATCGAGCAAAATTTGAGAAGTATGAATAGCTTAGAGGACACTAAATACTGCATCCCATTTAACCATGTCATAAGTTTTCATGAGATTAATATTAATGGCAACACACTTACCTTTATCTCCTTTGTGATAGTTATAAAGCAATTCTTGACAAAGCATAACATTTTCAAAGATTTGATGACCCATGATAAAAGCAGTTTGGTTTTGGCTAATCATAATAAGGAGAATGAGACTTATCCTTTCCGCAAGTAGTTTAAAGATCACTTTATATAAAATATAATAGCAAGCAATTAGTCAGAAATCCTTCATGTAACTTGGATTAGAGGTTTTTGGAACTAGGCATAATAAAGTAGCATTAATAGCTTTTTGTAATTTCTTGGTAAGAAAAAATCTAGCACTACATCTTCCATGTCACAATCAATAATAGGCCAAATTTTCTTATAAAATAGACTGTTGTAGCCATCAAGACTAGGAGCTTTGAAATAATGAAATTCATAAATAACTCTCACCACATTTAATCATTCAAAAGTAGGTAAATTCAATAATTTATTCACATTCTCATAAAATAAAAAAGTGTACCTTTTAATGAAAATGTTATTAGTAGAGAAACTACCAAGTACAATTTGATGATATGTAGTAACAACTTTTTGCAAGGCATCATCATTACAAATAAAAGATCCATCTTCTTGTACTAGGTGAGTGATTTTGTTTTAGGCTTTTCTATGTTTCAAGGATGAAAAGAGCATTCTATTATCATTATCACCCTTTTTCAACCAAATATTCCTCAATTTTTATTTTAAAAGGATTTCTTCATGTTTACTCAATGCAATTAGTTACTTCATTTGAAATCTTTCCTCATAGCGCATATGATAACTCTATTTTTATAGAGTTATTTTATCTATTTTTAGGCAATAAATAATACAATGCTTATGAGAAAATATTTGAATTCATCTTTATTTACTTGAATTTGTCTTGTTTTTATAACATAAGGAGGCATGGAGAAAAAGGATAAGCATAGAGAACCTAATGTTTATTATATAGCAAATATTGTCAAAATATCAAGATCATAAAAATCAAGATGGGTTTGGGCTGTGGATAATTGTTATTAGATTTTCCATTGTTGTTGGGTTTTCTAAATAATTAGAAAACCTAGTCATGTTAGGAGTTCAAAGCCGAATTATTATAAGAGTTCAAGACCTAATTGTCTTTGGTCTCCAAAACTCACTTCTACTAGAATAAGAGATAGGTCTAAACCTAAATCCTATTTAAGCTAAGAGAAGAAGAAAAAGAAGAAGAGGAGTAAATTGAGCATAACTTAAGATTTTCTTGAAGAGAAGACAAAAAGGGTGACAAACTTCTTATTCTTGGATTCAAGATGCCTTCTTTAATTCCTATTATTGTTTCTCCACATTATTCTTTTATGTTTTAGTTTACTTTTGTTAGAGCTATGATGTAAACCTAAATACGATGGTATGAATTTTATGATTAGTATGTTTTGAAAGATATTTTATTTATGTGAGGTTACATATTATTGTGTTTAATGCTTTTAAGTGATTAGCCATCACTTAAATGATATGATTTGCATGTTTGAGACCGACAGGAAATGATATGCAATTGTTTCTTGTAATGTGTAACCATAAATTAAATATGGATAGACATATACCATATTGTTTGTGTGGCTTTCAATGTAAACTAAGAATGTTCATAGATTCTAATGCATTTGGTTTGTTTCAATTCATATATAGAAATATAATGAGTTAATAAACTAAATAGGTTTGCTATACCTAGACATAAGATAATGAATAAATTAGGAAGTTCTGCCATCACATAGATATTATCCCTCTTGTAAGCATAAATAACTAATATTTATACCTAGTAGTTATGGTGAGATTATGTGCTCTAACATATTTTGTATATTTAGTTTTCTTAGATTTAGTTAGTTAATCTGTCATCTACTATTTAGATTTGTTAAATAAACTCTAGGAGTTATTTACCATTAGTAATTAGTTAGTCTAGTAATCATCAATCTCTGTGGAACAATATCTTTCTTATCATTATATTACTTGCTCGACATGTTCACTTGCATATAAACTTCACCGAACAAGTTTTTGGCGCCGTTGCCGGAGATTGGTTGTTTTAATGCTAATTAATATTAATACTAAATAATTTCTAGGTTTAATCTAGCTTTTATTTTCTTTAAAAAAAAATCGTTTCTTTTAATTCTTGAAAAAAAATCTTTTTCTTTTAAGTTGTTTAAACAAAAAGAAAAGAATTCATTTGTTTAGTTATCGAAAAAAAATTCATTTTTTTTGTTTTATTTTGCTTTATTATTATTTTTTCTTAAAAAAAAAAGTCTTTGTTAAGTTGATACTGTAGAAAGATTAAGCAACAAAAATGGAGAGATATGATGGTACATATAAACTTGTAAAAGACTATGTTGCACCAACATTTTGAAATGCGACATCAAGTATTAGGCCTGCAAATCAGGCAAACCACTTTGAGATTAAGCTAGTTCTCATCCATATGCTTCAAAACTCGATGCAATTTAGTGGGCTACCAAACGAGGATCCAAATGCTCACATTGAAGCCTTCCTTGAATTTTGTAATATGATTAGATATGATGGAGTCACAAATGATGCTATCAAGTTAAAGCTATTTCCATTTTCTCTTAGTGATAAAGCTAAAAATTGGCTCTCTTCTCTTCTTACAGGATCAATTACTACATGGGAGAATTTGGCTAAAACATTTCTTGGTAAATTCTTTCCTTTTGTGAAATTTGCAAAAATGTGTAACGATATTTTCACCTTTGAGCAAATGAATAATGAATCATTGTATGAAGCTTAGGAGAGATTCAAGAAACTTCTAAGGAGATGTCCGCATCATGGACTACCCATTTGGTTACAGGTACAAACTTTCTATGATGGATGTAGTACAAATCTTCGTTTTGTAATTGATACAGCTATAAGAGGGGACTTACATAGCAAAACACCAGAAGAGGCATTTAACTTCCTAGGGGAGATGGCATTTGATCATTATCAATGGTCTACTGAGAGACTACCAATGCATCAAGCAAGTGGAGTCTATGAAGTAAATATCTTCACCACAATGTATACATAATTGGAAGTGCTTAATGAGAAGATAGACAACCTAAATACTCCAGTTGTGAGACATCATAATAGAGCATGTGAATTTTATGGTGGAGCACATGAGAGCATGGAATGTCAAGTAGGTAACCCTTATGCTCATTATAATAATTATGCTAATTTTGTTGGGATTCCTAGCATGTCACAAAATGATTATTACTTTAACACGTATAATCCGGGATGACACAACCATCAAACTTTTTCATGGAGTAACCCAAATGATATAAGACTGCCACCAATATTTGAGCAAAGTGAAGAGGTAAAGCCTAACTTGGAGGACATGATTAACAAAATGATGCAAAACAATGAAGAGAGATTCCAAAGACAAGAAACTTCAATAAAAAATTTGGAGGTGCAAATGAGTCAATTGATCAATATGCTCTCAAAGATAGAGGAGGTCCTTTGCCTAGCAATATGGAGAAAAGTCCTACAAATACCGTAGAGGCAATAACCCTAACAAGTGACAAGCAAGTGAGAGACAATGATGCTGACAATGAGGTTGTCAAAGATTTGGATAAGGATGTCAGCATGCAACCTAAGGAGGAACCTAGGAGCAAACTAGTTCTAGAAAATCCTAAGCCCTTTATACCTCTAGCTCCATCTCCCCAAAGATTCCAGCAACGTGAAAAAGATAAACAATTTTTGGAATTCCTTGATATATCTTTAAAATTACACATTAACATTCCTTTTGCAGATGCTTCAATTTTATTGCTTAGTTATGCAGAACTTTTAAAGAGATAATGGAGAACAAAAGGAAGTTGGAAATATATAAGACAGTGAGGTTAGCTGAAGAGTGTTCAACCGTTCTACAACATAAGCTATCTCCTAAACTATTGCAGTTTCATCCTCCTTAAGCAATAATATCCTGGGCAGTTTGGTTGAAAACTATAAAACAAGCGCTTCTTGGGAGGTAACCCAAGCATTTTCATTTAAGTCTTTTGTTGGAAGTTCGTTACCACATTTTCCTCATAGCTTTACATTGACACAACCCACAATCAGGGAAGTTTCCTTATTCCTTCTTTATTATTGCTATCTTTTCTTTTTACATTGAGGACAATGCTTCATTCAAGTTTGGGGGTAGGGAAATAAGCTTTGTGCTAAATCTGATTTTTAAATTTTTTTTATCGACTCTTTCGAAGATATAGATTTTGTTCAAACCTGCAATTGTGATGTAAGTTAAGTGTGATTTTGCTTATGTTTATCCATTTATTGAACATTAAAAGTCCTTCATTCATGCTCTAGAGAACATTCATGTGAAGTATGCAATTATCTTAGATCTTTCTTGGATCTTAGAATTTGTTTAATTTCCTTTTGAGGGGAAATCCTAGGCTGCATCTAACTAAGAAAATGATTTAGGCTATCTTTGGATCGTTTGAGCCTTTCAACCAACCTTATTTATTTATCACTAGTCACCCTACTAAGCCTTGATTCTTATCCATTTTTTATGACACCCACATATACATAGCCATAAGCCTTGAATAACTTATCTTATTGTCCCACGCCCATGAACATGTTGACTTGTAGGATAAAAGATTGTTTGAGATGAATAAAGGTTGAGAGGAAGATGAAGCATAGTAAGAAATTGGTTGTAATGATTTTGTGGGGGCATAGTATCTAATTTATGCAAAAAAAAAAAAAAAAAGAAAGAAAGAAAGAAAGAAAGTACATCATTTGCTTCAGAATGGGATGATCTTATTATTCTTTATCCGATTCAAGCCATTCAATCTTCTGAAATAGGCCACAAAACATAGCAATTGAATATTATTGGTAAGATAAGATTATGGTGGCTGCATTTCTAGTACTTTTACTTGCTTTATTTATGCAAGCATGATTGTGGCTTTTGTAAGTGTTAAAATCCAAGTGAAATCAAACATTTTTGGATGGAAAAGAATGAAAGAAGTGGTGATAGAAAAATTGTTTATGAGGAGTAAGAAGGTAGAAAGTGACAAAAGCTCAAATTAGATCCTAGAAAGCAATGTGTTCATGAATGAATTAAGCCTAATGACTTTCATCTTACCCCTAGCCCAACTTTACATTACAAGCTTATAAAAGTCCTATTGAATCTTTATTAGATGATTGGCCTACATTAGTGGAGAGAGGAATGAAAAGCAAACCTATGAGGTTAGGTTAAAGATTTTGAGAGATTGCATATTAATGTGAATTTATTTGGTGTGCATATAGTTGAAAAGATAAGGACTCACACACACACACACGTGGTCAATATAGTTAAGAGTCTATCTTATCTATGAAACAATTATGGTGTTTGGATGAAAGCTATATTTTTCTTTGAATTGTTAAGTTGAGCAATTATGGGAGAATATCATGAAGGAATTTTGTCTAAAACATATATTATTTATTGCTTTTGCTAGAGAACTAGCAAAATGTTAAGTTTGGGAGTTTTGATAACTCTATTTACTTGAATTTGTCTTGTTTTTGTAGCATAAGAAGGCATGGAGAAAAAGGATAAGCATGGAGAACCTAATGTTTATTATATGGCAAATATGGTCAAAATATCAAGATCATAAAAATCAAGATAGGTTTGGGCTTTGGATAATTGTTATTAGATTTCCCATTGTTGTTAGGTTTTCTAAATAATTTAAAAATCTAGTCATGTTAGGAGTTCAAACCCTAGTTATTATAAGAGTTTAAGACTCAATTGTCTTTGCTTTCCAAAAACTACTTCTACTAGAATAAGAGATAAGTCTAAACCTAAACCCTATTTAAAATAAGAGAAGAGGAAAAAGAAGGAGAGGAGAAAATTAAGCACAACTCAAGATTTTCTTGAAGAGAAGATAAAAAAGGTGACAAACTTCTTGTTCTTGAATTCAAGAGGCCTTCTTTAATTCCTATTATTGTTTCTCCTCATTATTTTTTTATGTTTTAGTTTACTTTTGTTAGAGCTATGATCTAAACCTAATTATAATAGTCTGAATGTTATGATTAGTATGTTTTGCAAGATATTTTATTGATATGAGGTTACATATTACTGTGTTTAATGCTTTTAAGTGATTAGCTACCACTTAAATGATATGATTTGCATATTTGAGACCGATAGGAGATGATATGCAATTGCTTCTTGTAATGTGTAACCATAAATTAAATATGGATAGACATATACCATATTGTTTGTGTGGCTTTCGGTGTAAACTAGGAATGTTCATAGATCCTAATATATTTGGTTTGTTTCAATTTACATATAAAGATATAGTAAGTTAATAAACAAAATAAGTTTGCTATACCTAGACATAGGATAGTGAATAAATTAAGAAGATTCCACTATCACAAAGATATTATCTCTCTTACAAGCATAAATAACTAATATTTATACCTAGTAATTACGGTGAGATCATATGCTTTAACATATTTTGTATATTTAGTTTTCTTAGATTTAGTTAGTTACTATATCATCTACCATTTGGATTTGTCAAATTAACTCTAGAAGTTATTCACCATTAGTAATTAGTTAGTCCAGTAATCATCAATCTCTGTGGGATGATATCTTTCTTATCATTATATTATTTGCTCGACATGTTCACTTGCATATAAAATTCACCGAACGATGTGTATCAATAGGGTCAAGTTGTAAATTGAGTTAAACCTAGTGTAATTATTCTCTAGCAACCTTTACCTTTTGATACAAATTATAAAATTTAATAGAATTAAGATTTCTAAGTTGCACCTTTAGTGCTTTTAGCTTTCTTCGTAACTTTGAACATTTTGATATCATTGACTTCTTGTTGCCAAATAGAATTAACATTATCAATAAAATCAAGACTATCCATCTAAAAATTAAAAAAATATGAAACAAGCTTTTTTTCTTTTTGTGAGTGATATCTAACTTAACTAAGGAAGCATAATGATTTAATACCAAGGGAGGCAAGAATTCAATTGAAAATTTATCAAATCTAAGAATCCCTTTTGTTATTATTAATACTTTATCAATCTTGCTAGCTTTGAGATTTTGGGTTGAGCTTTTATTAAACCAAATGAAAAAAGAACCAAGAAAGGAGAGTTCCACCAATCCTAGTTTCCCAATCATATCATTTAGATTCTCTAGTTTCCTCATCCATCTAACATTTGGATTGATGTGTTCACTTACATGTCAAATTTCATTAAAATCACCAACTAATAGCCATGGAACATTTTCAATATTTTGGGAAGAGAAAAACTCAATATTTGCTTGTAACTCCCTACATTTAAATTTCAAGTTGCTTGTATAAATAGCACACAAAAAAAAAGAAGCAAACCTAACTTATTGATGCGACAATGAATAACTTGGGATGAAGTTTCTTAAGTTGAAGGTTATAACTCAGATGATTTCCATAAAATCCAAATTCTTCCAACATTGGAGTGCTAGTAGTTATGATAGTAATTCCAACCAATAAACATATTATTAATAACAAAATTCACATTTTCTTCTTTTACTTTATGCTCTATCAAAACAAGAATATATGGAGCTTAAGATAGTACAAAATTAACAACTTCTCTTTGTTTAGGGCACTTATTGAAGTCCCTCACATTCCAAGATAAGATATCTATTGATCTAGAAACTTTTTCCCTTCTCTACTACATCAAAGTTATCAAGAAGATTCGAAAGCTCATTATAAATGGTTAGATTGTCATTAGGAACCTAAGCAAACCTGTTTTTTGAGATAATTGCACAATCATTATCTTTCTTCTTTCCAAGCATCATCGTTTTTTACTAGGTTTCAATTGTTTTTCATTGGGTTTCATAAAAATGAACTATTTAGCATTTTTTGTCTCAGTTCTATGTGCCTTCTTCCCGCACACAACGACCTCATGTCCCTAAAAATGACAATGCGTACAAAAACCATTTTTTGTCTCATCCACTATTTTCTGCCATTATTTCCTAGTTACCACTAATTTAAGATAAAATCTAGTGACGAGGGGCCTAGCCATGTCCATGGCCACACAAATTTTCGCACCCATGGTGTTGCTCATGTTAAGCGTGCGGTCATTTGCTCTAAGAAATTTACCCATCGCATTGTCCTTTCGAAAGAAGTAGGATTGTAACAAGGCAAAGGAATACATGGAAAGGTCACCAATATCGCAGCAATATGGGGATGTCTGCAACTATGAAATATGGTGTCCATTCTAGGAGAAGATACCGATGCTTTTCAAATATCCGCACCTCCCTTGACCAAGCTGTTGCAAAATTTGCTTCTGAAAACAAATGAATGTTAATATGCCGTGGATCCCTCAAGCCCACAGTTGCCGGTTGCGAAACCCCTCAAAAGAAATCAATGTGTTTCTCAAACACATGCAAAGGAGGTTGACTTGCACTAAATGTTGCAATAAGCGTAAATCTAGGATAATTTGCCGCTTGTTGAAATTCTGTATCTGGGACGGTAATTTCTGGTTTCTATTACAACTAGAAAAAGGAACTGTATCTAAGGGCACCGGTGGCATAGTTAGTAATATAGGGAAATTATTATTGGTGAGGAGAGAAATGCAATTCTGCCAGATTGGTTTGAGAAGCCAGCATTTGGGGTTTCAACTATTTAGGTGACTGGATGGGCATTCGCTTTAAGTAATCCCATGAGATGATGGTGGCACATTCGATGAGGGGATGGGCTTTCGCTTTAAGTAATCCCATGAGATGATGGTGGCACATTCGATGAGGGGATGGGCATTCACTTTAAGTAATCCCACGAGATGATGGTGGCACATTCGATGAGGGGATGAATTGGTCAGTCTTCTTGCTGTTTGTTCCTTTTGTGCCAAATATGGCTGATCATCCACTGACTGCGTCGGTTTTGGGATGTCATCAAAGCCGCCAGATTTGCCATTTTTAGGGTGCCGATGGAGCAACCGTTTCCAGTAGGACCATAGAAGCTACAGTAACTAGTTCGAACCATTCAACCATTCATGCTTGCCGATCGAATATTTCCAAATCCGTTTGCATTTGCATCTCCACTTGCTGTGACGTCACCGACGACCGCATAGATCACCGTTGGAAGGCCTTGCAACTGAAAATCAGGCCATTCCATATGTTATTCAACTCTAGCATCCCTTGTGATTTTCCAACAGTTTGAATTGGGTCTACCGACGGCCGACTTGGATGGCTATTCGGCCGGTCGGCCGACTAAGGTGGACAATGATACCTGTGGGCCCCCTCCGATGATAAAGGGGACCGACATCGGCCACAATATGGCGCTCGGTATCAATGTTGGGTGGGCTAGGTTCCAAAATGTCGAGAGAAGCTTTGCTTGGGAATATCCAAAAGATACCCTGAAGTGCCTCAATCCAGCGGCACTCCTGCCATGAACCTATGACTTTTGAACCTCTTAATTTAATTGAAAGCATGATCAAAGTCTCATTAACAACTTTAACTACTTATTCTCAATGAAAAGCAACGAATACTTTACATGCACACATGAAAACAGGTCGTACAAATTAGATAATCATTATATTGTTGTAGAGAAGAGCTATGATGCTCATATGGCTATGAAAAGGGCCCTTGTAAGCATTCTAAGGGAAGAAATGATTTTATTTATTTATTTTATAAATAAAAGTTTAGGAATATATCTTATTGTTATAATTTATTTTTAAAAAATGAGTTTGGAATTCTTTAATTATTACACAACAAAACATTCACATAAAATAATTTAATATTCTTAAATAGAGATATTCTTTTACATATTGTTTTTCTAACTATAACCAATAAAGTTGATATTTAAAAGAAAGCAATGATTTGAAACTCATTTATCTCCCCTGCTCTCTCATAAAATGAGATGAAATGACTAATGAATTCAAAATCAATTATCAACTGTCCAAATCAAGTATCTATTGCATGCATTCTAAATATTCAAATTTATACGCTTTGTTCGACTAATTTGAACATTTTTCTTCTACGTCAAGTCTTATACCTACATTTCTAAATATTCCTAACTTTTCACAAATTCTTTAATGGGCAGGATGAGTCACTAGTCTATAAGTACCCAGATTTGAAGGAGATTTTTCCATGGGAAGGAAAAGTGTTCAAACGGCTAATAGGGCAAAATCGCAGACCGTAGCATGCGGGGTAAGAATCTATATTTTAGGGATTGCATACAGCCTGCAATCAGAGACGAAACTACTGTTCCTTTTCTACTCTATATTTTCTTTTCCAGAGAGAAACAAACGCATAATAGAAAAATCATATTCTATTTGTGTCGGAGTCACTTTCCCGGACTATCAATGCAGTGATTCCCTTATTCACACTTGGAATAAGGCGGCAATTGGAAAACTCTTATGGTCTCTTGTGCACCCCAATTTAAACTCTTTATGGGTTAAATGGATAATAACAGAAAATTTGAAGGAAATGAATGTATTAGAAGTTGAGATGAAAGGATCACTAGCTTGGAGTTTTAGGAATATTTTACAAGTAAGAAGTGAACTCACACAACTAGTGACTGACTCAGAATACAATATTGTCAAAAGTTATGTAGCATTAAGAGATAACAGAGAAGATGCCAAATGGGCAACACTTGTGTGGAAAGAAGGAGTACCAAAGCATAATTTTATCTGTTGGATTACTTTAAGAGACAAACTATCCACAGCAGATCGGGTGGCTAAATGGAACAGTTCAGTGGATCTACAATGCAACCTCTGCCAACAAGAAGAAGAATCACAGGAACATTTGTTTTTTAAGTGCAAGTTCACAAACTATATTTGGAAGGTTTTGTTAGGTATGAATGGATTAACTCGAAGAATTGAACACTGGAGAGCTGAAATATGTTGGATGATCAAAACTGTTAAGAGGAAGAGCTTCGCAGCAACTTTACTTAGTATGTCTTTCAAGGCCGTATTGTATCACATTTGGAGCGAAAGGAATAGAAGAAGATTCAGCAATACAAGTCTAGAAAACTCAACCATTATTGCTAAAATCAAGAAGGATGTGAGAGGGAAGATTTCATCTACCAGAGGAGTCAAGCTTACAAATTGTAATAAATTTTTACAAGAGCTTTGGAATTTGCCAAGTGCAATATTTGAGCTTAGATGATGATATCTTGTAATCGAACAATCTTGTAAATTTTTTTTACGGGTGATATATAATTTGACCTTTCACCAAAAAAAAAAAAAAAAAGTCTGCGAGTACCTTCTTCACAGCTGTCCCCGCTTTCGCATCGATGTCATGGAAATTTATATGCGTTGTTACGATTATTACGATTATACATCGTTGTTACGTTGGAAATTTATACGCGTTGTTACGATTATATTTTCAATATAAATACAAACATATAAAAGATGATAATTTAGTACATGCAAGGTTCTTCTACAAGGTGTTCTAGTTTTAACCCCAGAGATTTGCTCCTTTAGATTCAAACCAACTAGAAGTACATGAATCTAACCTGTGTCTTCGCCTTCGAACATCAAATCTGATTGCAGGCTGTGTGCAATCAGATTTCTTCTTTAGCTGCTAAGCGGGAAGATGGGGACGGATATAGAATTCCTAAGGAATAAATCCTTATCCCGCATTCTATGGTCCGTGATTTTGGCCTTTTAGCCGGTTTGTTTGACCAATTTGAATATTTCACCTCTATGTGGAAAAATCTCCTTCAAATATGGGCACTTTTAGACTAGTGTCTGCTCCTGCCCATTAAAGTGAGATCAATAAAGTTGTGTTGAAGCATAGAAAGGTAGGTATAAGACTTGATATAGAGGAAAAATGTTCAAATTAGTCGGACAAAGCGTATAAATTTGAGCATTTATAAAGCGTGCAACAGGTCCCTGACTTGGATACTTCGGAATTGATTTTGAAGTTGTTGGATTCATATCATCTCTATTCTATGAAAGAATAGTGGAGACGCTTCAGTTTCAAATATCTTTCATTTCTTCCCTTGGAACAATTACAGGGGCCCGTTGAATAGACATCTGTTTAGCAACTAGGACTAATATGTGACTTTGATCATGCTTTTAATTAAAACTAAGAGATTCTAAATCGATGATAAATTTTCTTTAAACATCCTTTAATATTTCGAAGCATGAGAGGATGAAAGTCTTTTTTTAAGTATTATTATTTAAGCCTTTTCAAATTGTTACAAAACGTTATCTTTCATTATTTAAATAAACTTTTCTAGGCCAAAAACTAATCCACTGCATATTTAAGGAAAACAAAAATAGTAGTATAACAAAAGTTCCATAACGGAGAGGAGAATATTTGCAATGTACTTAAAAGCTTAGATAATCTTCTACCTCAATAAACTCTTTTTAGGAGAGTTGGACCTATGCCTTTTACATAGTATTAGAGTGACCTTATATTGCAGAAAAATATTAGATAAAGAGTCCTATAACGAAAAGAAAAGCTCTTATAACACACCTTATATTCTTTGACAACCCATATTCTCAATGAAGCATTTGAAAAGTAATGAATCTAGAGAAGCATTTGAAAAGTAATGAATCTTGATATCTTACAAAAGAATGTATCTACAATTGATCCTCCTAATCTAACCCCAAATGTGCTTTCTTTCCACTTCCAGAATGTAGGAGCTGCGCGAGAGACACCCGATCTCAACACACACGTTAAAGGTTTGATTATGGAAAGTGAGATTTGGTTTTGACATAAATAGTGAAGGTGCGGGGCATCTGCCTCCCTTTGAAGCAAAGAACGAGATAAGCTAAACCAAATGCAGGCATCTCTGCGGCTGTATTTTGTACTTGCTTGCTCACCATCAGAATGAGCCTTTTCTCCCACTGGGTTGTACAATTATCCACCTGGTTGCATATAATTGGATTTCCCTAGTACATTTGAACCTTATCTTATTTTTCAGGGGCTTGGGACCAACTGTATGAAGCTAAACAAATTTACAGGACCCACGTACAAAGTAAGCTACCATCGTTGCATCATCACCATCTGCCCATCTTATGTCTCGCACCATCCCTTTTATCTTTGGCATTAACATTTGGGTCATCCTACTTATTTTTGAGATCAACTTCCGAGACATATGTTTGAGTCATCCTGTTCGTCAAAATACTTATTTTTGAGATCAACTTCCGAGACATATGTTTGAGTCATCCTGTTCGTCTTTTGACATCAACATCCGGGTCATGCTCCACATTTCACTGTCGTGCGTCATTTGAACTTCACAGCATCGACTACCAGTTGAATAAATTGAGAACAGTCGATTTCAGTTGGAGCCGACGCGGGTGTTTGACCGGCAGAGGATGAAGATGGATGGTGATTCGTTGATGCAGCGGCGACGACAGCTGTTGGAAAGGCAGTGCCTTTTCTTCTTCAATATGTATTCCAAAAAAGAAACCCCTATGCCCGTACTGCCCTCTTTCGTTCCTCGTTTAAAATATATTTGTCATAATTACTCCGATTGGATCATTTTAACAGTTAAGTAAGCATGAGGCTTTGGTTGTATAGTATCAACTTACAGCAATCTTCTATGGCTATGTCCTTAGTTTGATTTTACAACACAGAAGGAAAACACCAAGAGAGGAAAATAACAAAATTTAATTTTTACGCACAGTATAGTGTTGATGATATTCATCTAGTCATGCTCGAGGAAAGAAAACGAGATAAATGCAGTAGCCAAACACTGTTCCCCCAACCCCATAACCCACAAGTTTTGAGACGGTAGAGGAGGCGGCTTAGATGACTGCCCCGATCCCAGCTTGATTCTTTGAATTTTCCATGATTTGTCGTTCTTACAATTCCCGGAAAACTAAGGTCCTCGTTGTCTCATTTTCTAGTCCTGTTTCACGTCAAGCATACTTCTATTCCTATCACTCTATTTGGAAAAGTTCTCCCCAACGATAATCCAATGAACAAAAGTCACAATTTTTTTTTCCCATCATGTTTTAGATTTTTCTAACGTCTGTGCTTTCACAGCTATAAGAAAGCTTACCCATTTTATATGATTGATTGTTAAGAAAATAGATATATGGGTATATACAGAGGAAATAAAATTAAGATTTTCTAAATGCACCTGTACAAGTTTGATTTAACATAATATTCCTGCTCAAAATGGCCTTTATTGATCCATTAGAAGATGAAATTCTAAACTACAATAGATCATTATTGAAACAAAAATAAAATATCTAGTTGCAATTATTGTATAAGGATTGACTGGAATTGCATGTGATTTTAAAACAAAGCTATTATTGCCTCAATCCTATTAGCAAAAAACAAGAAAATGGTATAAGAAAAGCATTTTGGTTTTGAAACATAAAATCCTTTAATGTTGATGTTTTGTTGTATCAAAGTAGAAGATTTCCTTCTTGGTCTTCTCACATTTAAAGTTAAGTTTGTAAACATTGGAGTTCTTAAGATTATAAACTTCAAACATTATGAATGAAAATTACTTATTTATACCATTAAATTAAGATATTACTAATATGAAATAATTATTATTCCAATACACTTTTTCATCCTTAGTATAAAAAAATCATGGGTACTTTTGCAAGTCATGATTACAAACAATGGGGATTTGTAGTATACTCTTATCTAGAACATAAAGAAATCATGTGAATCAACCCTCAAATGATAGTTTTATGAAACGAAATCCCACATCTTAACTTTTTTTTTTCTTTTTATGAATTTGTAAGTTTATTTATCTAAGAATAAGAGAATACAAAAGCATAAGAATATACCCTAATATTGCAAACTCATCTAAGAGAAAATCAAGTTTTCAATCTCTAACTATGATATAATAAAATATTTGTCAGGGAGGGTTTGATGTTCCTAAATAAAGATGTTCTCCCATAAACTAATTTTTTAATTCTAGCCAACAAGATTAGTATTTTAACATATTTATTGTGGAAACATCTATGATTTCCTTGACATTGAATACAATAGATCTATGTTGAAAAACATAGTTTAGGAAGTATTGCAATTAAATTATTTCCTTTAGTTGCTTGAATCTTTTACTAGAATTTAGAATTCTAATTATTGTTAATCTTATGAAGCTCATGTTAAGCAAGGATACTTCCCAAATTTTCAATCTAAATACATTGAAAAAAAAGGACTTATTTTCAACTTAAGACCTATAGAATTTATAGTATTAGTCAATTCAAAGCAACCATTAACGTAACACTTACATTATAAGAAGTTAAGTCTCATTGTCCTAATACAAATTTTGAGGAAAAAGCACACTAGAATTACTATTTGCAATAAGTAAACATAAAGAAATTTTACTCCAATAGAAATCCAAGAGCCTATGACTGAAAGAAGGGAATAATAATAGTAAGACTTCTTGTATTATTAATGCTAAGGAGAGTCCAAAACAAGATCAATAAACTAGTATTGAAAGATAGCTCAATTATCACAAAAGAAGAGGACTAAAGAACTGCTATTATCTCATATTATAAATCTATTCTTAATAATACTAGAAGGATTTTTACTGAGTTTAAGAGATACATTTCTTTATTCCATGATGATGTATGTACACTTCTTAATCCACAAAGTTTTGAGTGTTTGGATATTGTTAAAGCTCTTTAGGGAATTTATTATTTTAAAGCACTTGAACCAAATAGATACAATATTTTATTTCATAAAAAAACTCTACCCTATCATTAGAAGAAATGTAAAAGATGTACTAGAGTTTTTCTCCTTTAGAAAGTTGTTGAAGGTTACAAACTTTACATTTCTATCTTTAGTTCCTAAGGATCCTAATCCTAGTTACGATAAGATTATAGACTAATACATGTTGAATGAAATAAAAGATATTTTTAGAAAAAAAATAATTGATATTCCTATTCTCTTAGCCAAAGTGAATAAGGTAGTATGTGGGAGAGCTTTTTTATTTAAAAATATAAAATCTTCATAAGGAAATTTTATTTTGAGTGAGATTTGGAAGCTTCCAACTTCCATCTTTTTATAGATATGATGACTTCTATAATACTAAGGAATGCCCCTGTAAATTTGTAATTACATGTTGCAATATTTGTTACAAAATTATTTCCAAGATGTTAGTTAAAAAGCTAAGTATTATTCTCCTTGTAATGGTAAGCCAAAATCAAATTTCTTTCATTAAGGGACATCAGATTTTTAAGAATATTGTACTTTGCCAAGAACTTCTTCACAATTATCACAAAGGCAATGAAACTATATGTGTGGCTATAAAAATTGATCTCATGAAAACATATGATAAAGTTAAATAAAAAGAAGTACAAGGAGTCTTGAAAGCTACTTATACTCTCTAATATTTAGTTTATCATATAAGTGAGAGTATTACTACAAGATTTTCAATAAATTTCAATGAATAACATGCATATTACTTTGAAGGTACCAATGGATTGAGACAAAGATAGCCAATGCACCTATATAGATTTATATTAGTTATGGAGATACTTCATAGAATTATTAGACCTCTACATCATATTTGAAATTCCACTAGCAATGCAAATCCAAAAAATCACTCATTTACATTTTGTTAATGATTTGTTGATTTTCTCTTGTGATGATATAATTTCAATACTCTGTCTTGTAAAAGCTTTGGAAGAATTTGCTAACTCTCAAGTCTACGTTACAACCCACATTTTTCTCAAGGTTATTAAAGTAAGAGTAACTTCTTATTTTAGATCACTCACCTTTTCTTATGGATACACTCCCTATTTTATTTTTTGGAATTCCTTTGATTATGAAAAGATTTACTCATATTGATTGCAAGGGTCTAACAAATAAAATATTTGAAAGAATAAAAGGTTGGGGAATGAAATATCTTAGTAATGCAGGAAGGTTATAGTTTGCAAAAACCTAATTTTCACATATACATTTTGGATACAAGTTTTTTTGTTACCGAAGTAAACAATTTATAAGATTGAGACAAAGATCAAGAACTTGCTATGTTCAAGTAATATAAATACATAACACTCTCACAAAGTAGTTTATCAAACAATTTACTCACTAAAGAAGGAAATGGGATTGAGATTAGTAAATCTTAAACTTTGTAATAAATTCTTTTAAGACATATGCTTTGGAATCTCATTAATTTTCTAGACATTTCTTTATAGAATAAGTGGATTGACAATACAAAATGTAAAAAAACTTGAATAATATAACTTGATATAAAAGGTCTCATGACATAAAGTTAGAGAGGTATTCTTAAACTAAGGTCCACACTTACTTTGGTTATTTATAAGTTTGCCTATTGTTGCAAAATAATTATCAACATTTTTGACTAGTTACTAGAATAGTAAATTGGTATGATCTAATTTGGAGTGGTGACATTAGTAAACATAATTTATTAAATAACTACTTTGTCAAGATCAACTTCCTATAGTAGAAGGAATGATACAATGATTCCTTTCAATTAACTTAGACTACGATTTTTATTAGTCCTAATTGAAAACAAGAGTCATCTTTTTTTTTTTTTAATATACATGGACAAGGATGGTTTGGAAGACTATCCTTACTCATAATGGAATTTAATATCATATCGAAGGATGGAGTAAAGAACTATAATGAATCATCATAGTAACTAAAGAAAATGATTTAGTTGTAAAGTTTCTTAAGATATCTTTTTTAGTTTTCATTTATTATATATGCGCAAAATGAAATAGAAGATGATTTTAGAACAAAATAGTTGATGTTTCAATCCTATTAGCTAAAATAAGGAAAATTGTATAAGGGAGAGTTTTTTTGTTTTAAAATATAAAATCCTCATAAAGAAATGTTATTTTGAATGAGATTTTGAGGTTCCAACATCCATTTTTTTGTATTTTTCATAATTTTTGTAATACTAAGATATGCCCTTATATGTTTATACACTATTTTTTATTAATACAAACATACATTTTTACAAAGAAGAAAAAGTAATAAAATTGTGTTTATTGATTCCATCTAATTATGTTAAGTCATAGTATTCATCTTCAACATTAACTTGGCCTGATTCGTTACATATCTCTTTACAATAATAACAAGATTTAGAGAAAATAGATACTATAATTTGTCGCAGTTTGAGAAGACCTCTTAAACTTCATGTCATGTTTCCTAAACATGCATAATTTTTTTTTTCTACATTTAATACTATAAATTCATTTACTCCATAAAGATTAATTTGTATAATTATGAGATTTCAAAATGAATGCTCCAATAGAACCTTATTCCACATATCAATTTTAACATCATGCTAAATTTATTTATTTATTTAATAAATTAATCATTATAAAAAGAAGTACATAAATATACAGAGAAAAATATGATACTAGTAATCCAAAATATCCATCATTTGTTTTAAGTCGTCCAAAGGGTTTGTCATCCTTGCTGTGGTGCAAAATTTCCATAACATCCTCTCAAGTCAGCCGCAACTGTAAGGAGGAAACTCGCCGAGTTGGATCGCTTCCAGAGTCACTGCATTGAGCCCATGAAAACGGCTCCGACGCAAATTAAGAGGAGAAGTATTTTCCTCCCTGTCTACAGGTTTCTTGTAGTTTTTTCCACAAGATTGAGTAGTTTTAGCTCCTTCTGAGTGAGAAAGCAGCCGCCATGACTGAAGCTTCCCAACCCAGGCAAACCTCCGTGTACGTTTCCTTCACACTTTTCTCGTAAGCTTTGTCAAACCTTCTAGATATCAGGAAAATGAAGGAAGTCATCGACTAAAGACTCACCTACCCTCAACCACTTTCCTTTTTTTTACTTCGATTCATAGATTTACTCTTTTCAATTCAGACTAACTCAAAGCACATAGATCCAACCTGTGTCTTTGCCTTGGATCGAAAAATCTGAGCGCAGGTTTTGTTCATTTTCTTCTTTAGTTGCTTTTAAGTCCATTGTTTCATGTATATAAGCAGTACAACTATGAAGGTACTCTCAAACGCACTTTTGATGTAACTTTACCTGTCTTTGTCCACGGATCTAGCTTTGTAGGTGATCTAAGCTCTGTGTTTTCCCGTACTGTGATCGATTTGGTTTTTCAGTGTTGGATCTAATCTGTTCAGTATAAATACATACTTATAGTTCTGTGCACGTGAGGTTCTTCTGCAAGCTTTTCTAGTTTTAACCTCAGATCCACCTCTACGTGCAGCTTTCCCACCCACACACGATAATTTTGTGTAAGCGATCTTTTCTTCTGTGTCTTTTTCTTATGTTTTTGAACATCATGAACCCTAATGGACTCATCATCTAATTGCGCTTCGGCCTTGCACTTGGCTTCCTCCCCTTTTCTTCCTGTATTTGTATGTTTGTTCTCCTCTTAATTAATGATCTCGTTTTCTACATATGCTTTATTTTCATGTGAGTGCAGTTCACTCCCTTCCGATCAAGAGTTCTTTGAAATAGGGAAGTGATCTTTCCATCTGTTTTTTCTTACCATGTTTTGAACATCATAGAACCCCAATGGCCCAAAACGGAGAATATCAAGAACTCAGTATCACATTCAAACATGGACAAATTTAGGCAAAAAACATAAGTTGAGTGCCGAGCTAAACATAACCCATCCGCCTTTGGGTTGAGCTAAACATAACTCAAGAACCCTGAGTTTGTTTGATCCACTTTATGTCTTAACAGGGAGATCGAGGGAGAAGATAGAGGAGAGAGAGAAGGTGATGCAGGAGGCAATAGATTTATCTTACCAGCAGATGGGTATGAATGGAGAAAGTATGGTCAAAAGTTCATAAGAAAAATTGGCAAAAACAGGTAAAGAATGTTTTATACACAAGGTCATATTCTTTTGATGTACATTATATAAAGAAGTGCTCACCTTGGATCAATTTTAATGCATGTATTAGAAGTTACTTCAAGTGTAAAAGATGCAATTGCACTATGAGGAAGCAAGTTGATTGGTCGACCTCAGAGCCTGAATCTGTTCAAGTAGTGTATGAGGGGGTGCACAATCACACTTCATTGGTTAAAGAATCTAGCTCCTCCCAATCACATACCCCATCTTTGAGTGCCAACCCGAATGACTTATGGACACAAGTTTTTGGAGATCAATCAATTTATCGTCATGATAATGAGAATTGAAATCTTAAATCTACTTGGAACACTTTCCAAAGCTATCTTTCTCACTTTGGGAAACTTACACTTGTGGGAAGCCCTCCATCTAAGAAAAATGGAAAGGTTTAACTTTTATGCTAACATTCCTATTGAAAAATGATCTAACTTTGTTATATGTTTGATATCCTCAAGAAGGATTCTCTTCTTTCTAATCTTGTTATGTTTCAAGTTTTAACATCATGAATCCTATCAAAACTTATGTTTTGTGAATTTGTAGACGGTTCAAGTACTTGAAATGCATATACTACATGCATTGGCAATATATGATGCCTTCTAATGTGGCTTAGAGAATGCAAATTCACATGCCTAGCTTTAGGCTAGTTTATGACACTAGATTTTGGAGATTAATTACTTTCTTGTATGATAATGACAATTGAAATCTTGAATCTACCTAGTACGCTTTCCGAAGCTTTCTTTTCCTCTTTGGGAAATTTAGCCTTGTAGAAAGCCCTCCACTTGAGAAAAATGGAAGTTTTTAACTTTTATGCTAACATTCCTATTGGAAAATGATTTGACTTTGTCATATGTTTGATATCCCCAAGAAGGATTCTCTTCTTACCAATCTTGTTATGTTCCAAGTTTTAACATCATGAATCATGTCAAAACTTGTGTTTTTTGAGTTTGCAGATGGTTGAAGTACTTGAAATGCATATATTGCATGCATTGGCAATATATGATGCCTTCTAATGTGGCTTGGAGAATGCAAATTGACATGGCTCACTTTAAGCTAGTTTATGTCACACTAATCTAGATCAACTTTGTTGAATACTAGTAGGGTAAAACAAATTAAGAGAGGTTGTGGGTGAGTTTGTTTGGCGGAAGGGCTATTTCCATTAGCATTCTACTTCTTATGTTTTGAGGGTATGGGATGTCAAACTTAAGATCTACATTTTGGGCAACCAATAGTCAACCACTGAGCTAGGAACTTAGGATTCTTCTTGTAGTAAAAGAAAAATATTACAAGTTTCAGCTAAATTGTGGTTTTGATAGACAATAGATCTTGTAACTCTTTTGGTACGAAAAGTTAGGCGATATCTTGGTTGTTAATCCTAAACTCTCATCTTGAAGTCAAGCATGTGATTGACATTAAAGCTTGATTACTATAATAAAGATGCCCCATAGGATTTAAAGTATTTTGCAGTTGATCGGTTTCAATTTTTGCATATTAAAAATTCTTATATAATTTCTCCAAGCATTTTGATTGGACGATGACCGTAAAAGTTAAGTAAATTGACCTAGGCCACCGGACATTACTGATTATATATTCAGACACAGATATAGAAACAAGCGTGGGTATGATGCCCGCTCAGGGATGGGTTCCCTTCATTATTCGTTATTAACAAAATCGTACTATTTCCTTCACGTGTGGCGGCAACTTGGTAAGCATTTCAGGTTCCCTTAGGAACCTATTAACTTACCATTCCTTTCTTGTAGTTGTTGCTTTGTTGGTGACATATGAAGACGATGCATTACTACTTTGGTGTGTGCTTCGGCTTTTGTTTTGCTCCTTGTGGATAACATTTCGGTTCAAAATGTGTTCGAACTGTTCTTTGGGCGGTGAAAAGATACTGGGTTTGTTGGTTTACGAGTTTTAAGAGAAAAGGGATCGTTTCCAGAAGTACGTGAGCATGGTTCAGTTTCTGGTTGAATTCCCCGGCGCTATTGTAGGGATTGAGTCGTTTTGCTTCTAGTCAGGACGGAAATCCAGCATTCCTTTTAAGTTGTCCAAAGTGCTTTGTCATCCTTTCGGTGGAGCGAAATTTCCGTGAAATGGATTCAAAATCAAGGGCAATTGTAAAGAGGAAACATGTCGAGTTGAATCGCTTCCGACGCAAATAAAAAATGATTTTTCCGTCGTACTTTTGTTTCCATGGAAAACAAACATATTACTATAAAAAAGGACTAGTATTTACCTCTCTATCTCTCTCTCTCTCTTTCTCTCTCTTGCGCTGGGTTTCTCGTACTTTTTTCCAGACGCGGATTGAATACTTTCTAGGTTCTTCTGGTGGAGAGAGTAGCTGCCATGACTAAAGCTTCTCAACCCTGGCAAACATTCGTGTACGCCTCCTTCCAACTTTTCTCTTAAGCTTTGTCAAAACTAGAAGTTTTGAGGAAGACGAAGGAGAACATCACTAAAGACTCACGTACCTGAAAGCAGTCTCCTCTTATTTTACTTCGACTCATAGATCCGCTCCTTTAAATTTAGTCTACCTCGGAGTTCAAACATCTAACGTGTGTCTTTGCCTTCGATCATAGAATCTGATTGCAGGCTGTGTGCAGTTTCTTCTTTAGTTGCTTTTGACTCCATTTTCGCGTGTACATAAGCAGTACAAGTATGGAGGTATTCTGAAATGCACTTTTGATCACGGATCTTATTTTTAGGCGATGTAGTGCCAAGTTTTCTCGTACTTTGACCAATTTGGTTTTTCGGTGCTTCTATCTAATCTGTTCATATAAATACATACACATAGAAGATGATAATTTAGTGCACGCGAAGTTCCTCAGCCACATTTTCTAGGTTGTAGCTCAGGTCCACCTCTACTTCCAGCTTTCCCAGCCACACATGGTAATTTTGTTTAAGTGATCTTTCCCTCTGTTAGTGTTATGTTTTTGACATCATGAAACCCTAATGGGCTCGTCACCCAACTGCACTTCGGCCTTGCATTTGGCTTCCTTCCCTGTTCTTCCCCTTTCCGTATGTTTTTCCTCCTATTACTTACTGATCTCATTATCTGCATATGCTTTATCTTGATGCGAATGCATTTCACTCCCTTCCGATCAAGACCTGTTTGACATAATGAAGCAATCTTTCCTTCTATTTCTTTTAAACATATTTTTGGACACCATAGAATCCCAATGCCCGAAACGAGAGACCATCAGGAACCCAATAGCTCCACTCCTCATCCCTTTTGTCACACTCAAACGTGCATAAATTTAGGCAAAAAACGAAATTTGAGTGCCAAGCTCGACATAACCCGTCCTTCTTTGTGTTTTCAGGAACCCTAAGTTTGTTTGATCCTTTTCATGTCCTACCAGCTAGATCGAGGAAGAAGATAGAGGAGAGAGAGGAAGCCTATGCAGGAGGCAACAGACTTATCGTATCCGCAGATGGATATGAATAAAGTATGGCCAGAAGTTCATAAGAACTATTGGGCAAAACAGGTAAATAATGTTTTATACACAAGGTCATTTTATTTTGATATACAATACATAAAGAAGTGCTCATCTTGGATCCATTTTAATGCATGTATTTAGAAGTTACTCCAAGTGTACTAGAAGCAATTGCTTTGTGTACAAAAAGTTTATTGGCCAACCTTAGAGCCCAAATTTGTCTTAAGTAGTGTATGAAGGGGTGCACAACAACATTACACTAGCCAAAGAATCTAACTCCTCCAAATCATGGACATCTTTGAATGTCAATCAATATGACTTGTCGACACAAGTTTTAGAAGATCAACTAGCTTCTCGTTATGATAATGGCAATTGAAATCTTGAATCTACTTGCGATGCTTTCCCAGGCTTTTTTTCTCCCCCTTAAGAAAAGCTAGCCTTGTTGAAAGCCTTCCATATAATAAAAATGGAAGTCCTTTACTTTTATCATAACAATCCTATTGGAAAATGATCCGATTTTGTCATATGTTGGGTATCCTTAAGAAGGATTCTTTTCTTTCCAATCTTGTTATGTTTCAAGTTTTAACTTATGAATCATGTTGAAACCCATGTGTTTTGTGAATTTGCAGATGGTTCAAATACTTGAAATGCATATATTGCATGCATCAACAACATGTGATGCCTTCTAAAGTGGCTTAGAGAAGACAAATTGATGTGCCTACCTTTAGGTTAGTTTATGTCACTCAAATCTAGATCAACTTCATTGAATACTTGTAGGGCAAAACAAATTGGCCAATTGTAGTTGGATTTGTGTGGTGGAAGGGCTATTTCCAATACCATTCTACTTGTCATGTTTTGAGGATATGGAATGTCAACCTGAAGATCTAGATTTTCGGCAGCCAATAGTCAAACATTGGACAAGTAACTCACGTTTCTTCTTATAGTAGTAGAAAAAGTAATATAATTCTCACCTAAATTGTTGTTTGGACAGGCAATAGATTTTGTAACTCTTCAAGTATCAATACTTAGGACATGTCTCAGATGTTAATCCTAAACTCTCCCCTTGAAGTCAAAGCATGTGATTGACGTTAAAGCTTGATTACTATAATGAAGATGCCAGATAAGATTTAAAGTATTTTGCAGTTGATCAGTTTAAATGTTTTTGCATGTTAGAAATTCTAATATAATTTCTCCGAGCCTTTCGATTGGACCCTGACTGCAAAACTACAGCAAATTGACTTAGGCCACCGGCCATTGCTGATGTATATTCACAGACATGGAAACAAGCGTGGGTACGACGCCCACTAGGGGATTGGTTCCCGCCATTCTTCTTTATTAACAAAATCGGACTCTTTGCTTCACGTGTGGCGGCAAGTTCGTTAGCCTTTTAGGTTTCCTTCTTCTAGATGTTGCTTTGTTGCTGAGATATGAAGACAATGCATGATAACTCTATTTTTATAGAGTTATTTTAATTATTTTAAGATATAAATAATATAAGTTTTACAATATAATATTTAAGTTTTTATATATTTATGTAAATTTGTATTATTTATACAGCAAACTCTAAAAGAGCATGAGAAACAAAGGAAAAGAAAGTTACAAGATGGCACATGAAAAATAAAAGGAAATGAAGAAAAGAAAAAAGAAGGCAACGTATAAAGTAGTAAAAAGAAGAAAAGGACAAAAACAGAAAGGAAAGATAACGTGTAAAAGAGAAGAAAAATGACAAGAAAGGACAAGAAAGGAAATAAAGGAAAATAGCAAAAAGTGAATTGTGAAGAAACTAGGGCACGCTGCCCAAGAGAGAGATAAAAAAGGAGCAACATTAATTAAGAGAGAGGCGCCGCACAAGAGAAAGAAAAGAGAGAAAACATGTGTTGTTGCGGAACCAAGGAAGAAAGAAAAAATCAAAAAAGAAAAAGAGAAATAGAGGTGCGAAAACTTCCTCTACTTTATATCATTCTTGATTTTGGTTTAATTTGTATGAATTCTTAAAGAGAATACAATGTGATGACAACTTTTTTGTTTTTTCTATTCAAGATGTTTTGCTTAATTTTTACTATTGCTTTGGTTTGTTATTTCATTATGTTTAAAACTTCTTTTGTTAGAACAAAGATGTAGCCTAACTATGATGATGTGAATTTTATAAGTTTTTATACTTTACAAGATATTTTATTTATGTGAGTTATATATTATTATGCTTAATGCTTTTAAGTGATTAGCCACCACTTAAATGATTTAATGTGCATGTTTGAAACTGAGAGATAATAATATGCAATTGCTTCTTATAATTTATAATCATGAATTAAATATGGATAAACATATACCATGTTATTTGTGTGGCTTTTGGTGATAAGATGATCGAAAAGAATGTTCACAGATCCTAATGTATTTCGTTTGTTTCAATTCACATATAGAGATATAGTGAATTAATAAACTAAATAGGTTTATTATACCTAGACATAAGATAGTAAATAAATTAGAAAATTCCGCCATCACATAAATATTATCATTCTTGTAAACATAAACTATGGAAATTCATATCTAGTAATTATACTGAAATCGGAAGCTCTAACATATTTTTCATATTGATTTTTCTTACTTAGATTCAATTTTAATTAGTCTTGAGCTTTGTTTTGGAAGTTTTAAATTTTAATTCATCATTAACAATATTTTAAATTGCTAGATAAATTTTAGGATTAATTTATTGTTAGTACTTAATTAGACCGATATTTTTATTATTATTATATTACTTGTTTAACATGTTGACTTGTATTTAAATTTCATTGAACAACGCGTTACTACTTTGGTGTGTGCTTCGGCATTTGTTTGGCTTCTTGTGGATAACATTTTGGTTCAAAATGTCTTCGCATTGTTCTTTGAGCGGTGAAATGATGCTGGGTTTTGTTGGATTAAGAGTTTTAAGGGGAAAACGGATCATTTCCAAAAGTACGTGAGCATGGTTCAGTTTCTGGTGTAATACGGTGTGCTAAAATGAGATTGAATTTCCAGGAGTTGCTGTGGGGATTGTGTGGCTTTACCTTTAGGGTTCTGCATATCGTCTTTTGAGAAAAATGTGATGCTACTTTCTTACTCTGTTCTTGTGTTTATCACTTCTGCTATTTGGGTTCTCTGAATTCATTTCCTTAACGAAGACTGATGATTTCTTGCATTTGTATGATGACTCTTCTAATGGTGAATTTACCCAAATCCAGCTTACCACATACGAGTACTTGTATTCGAATTTTGCTGCTTTTTTGATATTCTAGGAGACACCACATCATTACGTCCCAATTTTCCCTTGTGAAAACATTGAGCGCTGGAGTATATTTTGGTTCTTATGTGGAAATCTGAAAATTTTTGTTGGTGCTTGTGGCAGAGAAGGCTGGTTTCCTTTACTGGTTCGCGCTATTTCTATGGCAACTATGTCTGACATGTTATTTTCCAAGTGACAAGTATGCTTCCTGGCAAGCCACAACCTCTAGCTAATCTCCCCAAAATGTCTGAATTCTCGTCTGATTTGTCGCAGTGCTCCTCTTCCTGTTTTTGAGGTTAATTCATGAAAAATAGTGGTCAGTGTTTTCAGTTTTTCATGGAGACGATGGCATCAACTTTCACAGCCATGTCTTCAGTTGGCTCCTTGGCTGCTCCTGGCAGCCGTGTTATGGATAAGAAATTTGTTTCTTTCGACAAGTTGTCATCTTTTGCTTCCATTTCTTCGAGCTTATTTGCTAGAAGACAAGCTACAAAGAAGACCAATGATTTGGCTGGTGATGGAACTTCATTATCTGTTGTTCTTGCACAGGGTCTTATTGCCGGGGGTGTCAAGGTTCGTGTTTCTGTAAACCTGTTTAGTTCAATTCGTAAATGGGAAACATTGACAGAAATGCGTACTAGGACCGTTCAATTCCACAAAATGGCTGGCGGTAATTTTCCTTCTTTTCTTTGTGGGTATTCGCCTCTTGTTCAGATAGTGGCAGCTGGTGCAAAACCCTGTTTTAATTACTCGAGAAGACCATTAAACTCTTGTATCCGAACTTAAATCGTTTCCGAAGGAGTAAACACCCAACTACCAGTCCTGTACTACCCTCTATAAACTGGAAATCGAGAACCCCAACACTCAGACTAATTCTGCACTCTGTTTTTTGAGTGTCTTTACTGCTATTTTTGGGCTATAATTTTCTTCTTTCCTGGTCCAATAAGTTCTTACTAACTAATAATGATGGCATTGGCTGATGCGGCAGCAGTTAGTGCCGGGAACAACTATGAAGTTGGAAATATAATAGCAGAAGCCCTAAGCAAGGTGGGTTGTAAGGGTGTAGTGACTCTTGAAGAAGGGGAAAGTGCCGAGAATAGTCTGTATGTGGAGGAAGGAACGCAGTTTGTCTGTGGCTACATCTCACCTTACTTCGTCACAGACAGTGAGAAAATGTCAGCTGAATATGAAAATTGCAAACGGACAATGACAGCAAGTTTCCATCAAACCCTGAAGAAGTAGAAGACCCACCTCGTGACTCGGCTGCAAGTCCATTGATTGCATTCACCAACAATGAACCAGAGGTAATTACTGGAGGAGGATTTTTTAAGTGTTTATAAAGGATTTGTTTCTGAGGATCTAAGAGGAGGCCTTCCTTCCTTACTTGAGCTATTAAGGTTCCTGATAGGGATAATAGTTACCAAGACCAGAGAATTTCAAACTTTACTCTTCTTGAAAACTTTACGTCCTTGAATTTCAACCTCATGTCAAATTGATTAAATGCTTTGTGTGTTTCTGTGCAGATGTCATATTTTTGGGGTAAATTTCTCGTCCAAATTTGGTAAAACTGACTGGATATTGCTGTGAGATGAATTCGTATGTGAACATATGGCTTAAGGTAGTGTGGAGAGTATCATTTTTTCAAGTAAGCATTTCCTGTCATTTTTCACCTTGCTTTCCATTATTTTCCTTTTCAAAGCTCTTTTCTAGAAGCTAAAGATTCAAGATCGTAGTTTCAAGCCAATGACATTGTAGAACTTCGTAACCTTCTTAAGATGGTGTTATAACTTGTGCTAGGGATGCATCTTATATATGAAGCAATAAGAGGAGAGAGTAAGTTAGTAAAGATGCTACAATGATGTTTAGCAGCCTTATCCTAGATATTGTTTAAAGGTAGTGTTGAGTTTAAAGCACTTTGGGTCAGAACAAGTTCTTGGAATTTTTGTATGACATCAACTTAGTCCATGTGTTCTTAAAAGCCAACAATTCACTTTTTGGACTTTTATATCTTTCAATTTACTTCTTAGGCCCATTCAAGATAGATGGAGGATTGGGAAGGTGACCTTCCCCCTAACCTCAAGCTACACCCATTCTACTATGCAAGTATGCTCAAGCCTTTTCCATATTAAATCCAACAATTCACTTCTTGGACTTTATATCTTTCAATTTACTTCTTAGGCTCAGTTAAGATAGTGGGGAGGGTTGGAAAGGTGACCTATTGTTTGAACCTTCCACCTAACCTCAAGCTATACCCATTCTTCTATACAAGTATGCTCAAACCCTTTCATATGAAATTCAACAATTCATTTTTTGGGCTTTTATATCTTTCAATTTACTTCTTAGGCCCATTCAATATAGTGGAGAGGGTTGGAAAGGTGACATTGTTTGGACTTTCCACTTAACTTCAAGCTACAGCCGTTCTTCTATGCAAGTATGCTCAAGCCTTTTTATAAGGATGTGGAAAACTCAAGATGAAGCAAGTCCCTGAAGACCTCTCCAGTAATGATGATATCTTTTGAAAAAAAGAAAACAAAAAGGTGAAGAAGGTATTGGCAAATTGAGTAGTCTGTAAAAATAGAGTTTCTCTGGAATAACAATACTTTATCAAATGGAAAGGATGGGCTGAAAGGGCGGTAACATGGAAGTTCAAGAAAAATCTTTAACAGTTCAAGTATTTTATCGACCTTTACCAGAAAGCAACGAAGATGTCACCAAATCCGGCAAGACAAAATGTTTCAAATTAGTAATACGGGTCTCATGAAGTAGGCTAGAGAGTGACAAGTTTCGCTCCAATATTTTGAATTGACAGTATAGGCATGACGAGAATTCTCTAAAATTCTGTTACTTTCTCTCTCCAAAAACATTCCCTTCACGGTGATCACCCTTGGATGGCCTTTCGACTAAAAATCAGGCCATTTCAAGTGTAATTCAACTCTTCATCCCTTGTGATTTTCCAACAGTTTGAATTGGGTCTACCGATGGCCGACTTGGATGGCCAATCGGCCGGTCGGCCGACTAGGGTGGCCGACGATGCGTGCGGCCCCCCCTGCAATGATAATAAAGGGGGACCGACATCAGCCACAATATGGCGTTCGGAATCAATGTTGGGTGGGCTAGGTTCCAAAATGTCGAGAGAAACTTTGCTTGGGAATATCCAAAAGATACCCTAAAGTGCCTCCACCAGCCCTTGCCTAATCAGAAGCTCAATCCAGTGGCACTCCAGTCATTAACCTACGACTTTTGAATCTCTTAATTTTAGTTGAAAGCATGATCAAAGTCTCACATTAACAACTTTAACTACTTATTCTCAATAAAAAGCGATGAATATCTTACGTGCACACATAAAATTAGATAATTATTATATTGTTGTAGAGAATAGCTACAATGCTCATATGGCTATGAAAAAGGGCCCTTGGAAGCATTCAAAGGGAAGTAATGATTTTTTTTAATTTTATAAATATGTAAGTTTATTTATCAAAAAATAAAATAATAAAAAAGTTTAGGAATATACTTTAGTATTATAATTTATTTTAAAAAAAATTGAGTTTAAATTTTCTATTTATGACACAGCAAAATATTTATATAAAAAAAATTTAATATCTTTAAATAGAGATGTTTTTATATATATATATTTTTTTTTTTTACTATAGCCAATAAAATTAATATTTCGTAGAAAACAATGATTTGAAACTCATTTATCTCCTCTGCTCTTTCATACAATGAGATGAAATGACACTAATAAATTCAAAATCAATTTCCAACTGTCCAAATCAAGTACCTATTGAATGCATTCTAAATATTCAAATTTATACGCGTTGTTCGACTAATTTGAACATTTTTCTTCTACGTCAAGTCTTATACCTACATTTCTATGATTCAACACAAATTTATTGATCTTCCTAACTTTTCAAAAATACTCTAATGGGCAGTATGAGACACTAGTCTATAAGTGCCCAGATTTGAAGGTGATTTTTCCACGGGGAGGAAAAGTGTTCAAACCGGCTAACAGGGCAAAATCACAGACCGTAGCATGCGGGGTAAGAATTTATATTTTAGGGATTGCAAACAGCCTGCAATCAGAGATGAAACTACTGTCCCTTTTCTACCCTATATTTTCTTTTCCTGAGGTATTTTCTTTTCGAGAGAAACAAACGCATAATAGAAAGATCATATTCTATTTTTGTCGGAGCCGCTTTCACGGACTATCAAAGCAATGAACCCTAAATGTGATCCAAGTCTGCGAGTACCCTCTTCACAGGTGTCCCCGCTTTCTCATCGATGTCGTAGAAATTTATACGCGTTGTTACGATTATTAGGTAAAGTGACAAAGCGCTTTGTAAGGTCGGACAACGGATGTCACCAAGTATTATCTTGTCACCTCCTAATGCTTCTAACTAATGGGTGCTTCAAAGATTTAAAATGGAACGGAATCGATAATGTTAAATTAATAATATTTCAGTGATTTTCGTATGTTTCGTTCAAAATATTTTAGATTGTTAATAAGATAATTTTATTTGAAGTTATATATTTATTTTTATAACCATTGATTAAAAAATATTTTTCATATATTTATGTGATTTCTTCATTGTTGAGATAAAAGAATATATTAAAACATCCTATTATTGGTGAGTTAATTTTTACTGAAAAATGAGGTCTCCTATTAGAAAAGAGAGAACTTTTATAAGCTTGGATAATGTCTCTTTTCAATGAGGTCTTTTGAGACAAGACACATTAAGATCTTTCACTTGGTATAATAATCAATCATTCCTTTGTGTATTCTAATATAATCCCACAAATAAATTAGTCTTTCACCACCGAAAATCAAGCTTGAATTAAGAGTGAATATTGGATAATAGAATCACATATCTAATAAGAGAGAACTCATAATGTATTTTATAAATTTGGATAATTTCTTTCTACAATGAACTTTTTTCAAAGGGAGGTGGACTTGAAACTCTTAAAACCTTATGGTCATTTTTTTTTTTTTTTTTTTTGGTGAAAAAAGGATTAAGACTGAATAAGAAGACCCATTCAGATCAAAGTTTAATATTTTCCCGCAGGATCTTGGCTTTTCCTTTTTGTTATGTGAGGTACACTTAACGAGGAGACCCGTTAGCTTGAGATCACGGGTATAAATGTCTTTGGCGTATAATGAGGGGTTTAGGGAGGAATAAACCTAACACGAGCAGAAAGCATTGTTCCCATGAGGCAAGTGGGCATGAGAGCCATGTGCGATCATGAGGTGGTGGGTCACCACGTTATGATTCCAAAAGATTTTGCCAAATAAGGTGAAGGCAGTAGAATTATGGTTGACTTGAAGCAGGACTAGAAGATAGGGTAAGGATCAATTTGGAAGCAAAGTCTCTTTCTATTTCCGTTCGAAGGAAAATCACCTCTTAGTGAAAATAAAGTGTATGGGCTTACAAAGTCGTTTATACACAATAAAAAAAATATTTTTCTCTTTCTTAAACTAACTTCTTTTTGAAAAGTTTAAGTTTTGTAACAGGTATGAAAAACCGATCTTTCCTAAAAAGAGTAGTCTCACTTTATTAAGATGTGGTTTGTAGAGTGATTTATATATAGGAAATATCATATTTCCCTTTGGCCAACTTTAGTGGAAGGATTGCAGTTTGTAACACAAAGACACTAGACCAATATTTTTCACCAAAAATCTCAAAAACATGAAACAAAGAGACTTAATCAATACAGAAACAGGAGCACCGCAACAAACCACATGAGAATTCAGACGTTCTGGGGAAATTAGGAAGAGGTGGTTGCTAGCCAGGAAACATCTTCTAGTACAGGAAGGGTAGGCTGATAGCTTCCAAGGGAACCTAAAATGCTTACCAAGTTGGAGGTACTCTGAAATGCACTTTTGATCTAAGTTTGCGAGTCTTTGTCCGTGGATCTAGCTTTGTAGGAGATCTAAATACTGTGTTTTCCCGTACTTTGATCGACTTGGTTTTTCCGTGCTTGGATCCAATCTAATCAATATAAACACACACATAGTTCTGTGGACGCGAGGTTCTTCCGCAAGGCTTTCTACTTTTGACTTCAGATCCACCTCTACGGGCAGCTTTTCCACCCACACACGAGAATTTTGTGTGAGCAATCTTTACTGCTGTGAAGCGGGAGTGCAAATTTTCCATGAAGTCGATGCGAAAGCAGGGACACCGTTGAGTGGGTATTCGCAAACTTGATTCACTTTTAGGGTTCATTGCATTGATAGTCCGTGAAAGCGGCATTGAACACAACTAAAATATGATTTTTCCATTATGCGTTTGTTTCCCAGGAAAAAGTTCCTCTGGAAAAGAAATATAGGGTACAAAAGGAACAGTAGTTTGCTTCAGGTTGAGGGAGCATCTGCCATGAGTGAACCTTCCCAACCCTGCATGGATTTCTCCATTCTCCTTTTCTAATAAGTTTTGTCAAACTATTGTGGGATTTGAATTCTTTTGTAGTATTCTCTGCATCAAGTGTGTATCTTGATAAAAGAATAAAGAAACTGAAGATTAGTTGGGCTAAGTTTTTGTGGAGCAAAATCATTCCACCAAACATTGGGCTCTTCATGTCGAAGACTTTTGAAAACAGTATAGCAGTTGAAAGTAACATGCAAATGGAGACATAAAGTTGGCGTCAAAATGTCAATGTTGCACACAAGAACATTAGGAAACAATGAAACATTTGTTCATACATATCGAGTTAGTGCCACAAATATGCTGAAATTCTACATGTACAACTTGACTTTAGCTCTCTTCCATTATTGGTTGGCAATGAATGACTCTAGACATAAGGGGATCAAAATGGCATGGCTTTACATGCATAAAAACATTTACTATTGGCTACTATAATTCTCGACTTCACTTTCCACTACCACCCATGCAAGTTTTTAGATCATATTGCTTTTCAAAGTTTGGGGATTTCTATAAGGCAAAGTGTCATGAGTAAGGGGATATGAATTAGATGGAGACCTCCACCAACTAGCGAGGTTAAGCTCAATGTAGATGGCTCTAGTATGGTTGCAAATAGTGTAAAAGGAGGAGTATTAGGAGATAGTAATCGTTGTATTATTTACGCATTTGCTGCTAAGTTTGGCCAGGAAAATAATGCAGATGTCAAGGCCCATGCTTTGCTCACAAATCTTCAATTATGCCATGCTAGAAATCAATTTTCCAACATAATCAGAACAAATTCTTTTTATTTGGTTCAATACATGCGACATAGGTGGTAACATCCATGGCACCTAGAGTATGTATTATGGCAATAAGTTAGCTTATTGCCCTTAGACACCATGGATTCAACACATTTTCAGAGAAGGGAGCTTTGATGTAAATAGATTGGCATATCATGGCCAGCATGTTTTAGATATGCAAATTTTTGACCAATTAAGCTACCTACCAAGCTCATGCAAGAATGCTTTCAAGAATGATAAACTTGCTCTAAGGAATTATGGGCCTCCAAAGGGTGGCGCTTATAATGGCCTTTTGTGTTTGACTTTTTCAAAATATGTATGTTTATACTGAAAATCTGATTTATAGGTTACTCAATTTCCATTTTCAATAGTTAATTTTATGCACTATCCTTTGTATTCCTACAAGGTATAATTGTTACACCCAACCTTGCTTATTTTTCTAAATAAAATGTATCAAGATACTACCCCTTCTTTCTATTTATAGAAAACAAAAATCCTAGTTATGAAGAAGAGCAAAAGAAAATATCGACTAACGACTCACATACCGTTCAAGTTGTTTTCTTCTTTCCTTCAATTCATAGAATTATTCCCTTTAAATTCAAATTAACTTGAAGAACATAGATCTGATATGTGTCTTTGCCTTCAATCATAAAATCTCGCTGCATGTGGTATAAGTGTTCTTCTTTAGTTGTTTTAAGTTTTATTCTTTTCTTTTGTATAGGTAAATGGGAAGTACAAATAATAAGGTACTCTATGTTCAATATTATATAGAATAATTTATATCTAACTTAAGATTTTAAGACATTAAGTGACATAACCTATTATCTTACAAGCAGGATTGTTCATATATCTCTTAACAATGTAAATTTTATTACTCACATCTTAACAAACTCTGTCACCATAATAGTCAAATAATCAAATCATCATAATAACTCCACACTGATTTTAACACTCTCCACTGCAATGATTCAACCTAGACTACATTATGTTTCCATTTTTACTATTTGAATATTTGATTTATATCCATAAGAGAGCTAAGACAGAACCTGGTCTCTGATATCATATTAGATTTTATAAAGAAGTATATATTCAACTTAAAAACTTAAAGTACTAAGTGATAGAACTCATTTAACATATAAAAGATGATAATTTAGTACATGCAAGGTTCTTATACAAGGTGTTCTAGTTTAACCTCATAGATTTGCTCCTTTAGATTCAAACTAACTAGAAGTACAGAATCTAACGTGTGTCTTCGCCTTCGAACATCAAATCTGATTGATGCTGTGTGCAATCAGATTTCTTCTTTAGCTGCTAAGCGGAAAGATGGCGACGGATATGGAATTCCTATATGGTATAAATTCTTATCTCCAATTCCATGGTCTGTGATTTCGGCTTTTTAGCCGCTTTGTTTGGCCAATTTGAATATTTCTCCCCTACGTGGAAAAATCTCCTCCAAATCTGGGCACTTTTAGACTAGTGTCTCTTCCTGCGCAATAAAGTTGTGTTGAATCATAGAAAGGTAGGTACAAGACTTGACGTAGTGGAAAAATGTGCAAACTAGTCGAACATAGCGTATAAATTTGAGCATTTAGAAAGAATGAAACAGGTCCCTGACTTGGATTGTTCGGAATTGATTTTGAATTTATTGAAGTCATATCATCTCTATTCCATGAAAGAATAGTGGATAGACTTGATTTTCAAATATCTTTCATTTCTTCCCTTGGAACAATTACAGGGGCCCTTTTAATAGCCATTTGTTTAGCAACCAGGACTAATATGTGACTTTGATCATGCTTTTAATTAAAACCAAGAGATTCTGAATTGAAGATAAATTTTCTTTAAACATCCTTTAATATTTCGAAGCATGAGAGGATTAAAGTCTTTTTTTAAATATTATTATTTAAGCTTTAGCAAATACTCACAAAACGTTATCTTTCATTATTTAAATAAACTTTTCTAGGCCAAAAATTATTCCATTGCATATTTAAGGAAAACAAGAATAGAAGATAGTAGAACAAAAGTTCCATAATGGAGTGGAGAGTACTTGCAATGTACTTAAAAGCTTAGATAACCTTCTACCTCAATAAACGTTTTTAAGGAGAGTTGGACCTATGCCTTTTACATAGTATTGAAGTGACCTTATATTGTAGAAAAATATTAGATAAAGAGTCCTATAATGAAAAGAAAAGCACTTATAACATACCTTATGTTCTTTGACAATCCATATTCTCAACGAAGCATTTGAAAAGCAATGAATCTAGATATTTTACAAAAGAATGTATCTACAATTGATCCTCCTAATCTAACCTCAAATGTCCTTTCTTTCCATTTCCAGAACCTAGGAGCTGCGCGAGAGACACCTGAGCTCAACACGCACGTGGGATCCACAATAAAGGCTTGATTATGAAAAGTGAGATTTGGTTTTGACATAAATAGTAAAGGTGCGGGTCATCTGCCTCCCTTTCAAGCAAAAAACGAGATAAGCCAAACCAAATGCAGGAATCTCTGCAGCTGTATTTTGTCCTTGCTTGCTCACCATCAGAATGGGCCTTTTCTCCCACTGGGTTGTACAATTACCCATCTGGCCGCATATAAGACCAACTGCATGAAGATAAACAAGTTTACAGGACCCACGTACAAAGTGAGCCACCATCGTTGAATCATCAGCATCTGCCCATCTTATGTCTCACGCCATCCCTTTTATCTTTGGTATTTAACATTTGGGTCATCCTAGTTATCCTGTTCGTGTTTTGAAATGCTCCACGTTTCACTGCCGTGCGTCATTTGAATTTCACATCATCACCTACCAGCTAAAAAAATCGAGAACAGTCGATTTCAGGAGGAGCCGACCCGGGTGTTTGACCAGCAGAGGATGAAGATGGATGGTGATTGGATGATGCAGCGGTGATGACATCTGTTGGAAAGTACCTTTTCTTCTTCAATATGGATTCGAAAAAAGAAATTCCTATGCCTGTGCTGCTTTCTTTTGTTCCTCGTTTAAAATATGTTTGTCATAATTACTCCAATTGGATCATTTTAACAGTTAAGTAGACATCAGCCTGTGGTTGTATAGTATCAACTAGCAGCAATATTCTATTTCTATGTCCTTAGTTTGATTTTACAACACAGAAGGAAAATACCAATAGAGGAAAAAATAACCATATTTAACTTTTACTCACAATAACTGTTGGTGATATCCATCTAGTCATGCTTGAGGAAACAAAAACAAGATAGATGCGGTAGCCAAACACTGTCCGCCCACCCACATGACCCACAAGTTTTGTGTCGGTAGAAGCGCAGCCTTCTTATGGTGGAGGCGGCTTAGATGACTGCTCCCGTCCCAGCTTGATTCTTTGAATTTTGCGTGAGTTGTCGTTCTTACTATTCCCGGAAAACTAAGGTCGTCTTTGTCTCATCTTCTAGTCCTGCTTCGAGTCAAGCATACTTCTATTCCCATCACTCTATTTGTTAAAGTCTTCTCCAATGATAATGCAATGAACAAAAGTCACAATTTTTTTCCCATCATGTTTTAGACTTATCTAACGTCTATGCTTTCTCAACTATAAAAAACCTTACCCGTTTTATACGATTTATTGTTAAGAAAAATAGGTATATGGGTATATATAGAGAAAATAAAGTTAAAATTTTCTAAATGCACTTGCACAATTTTGATTTAACGTAATATTCTTGCACAAAATGAATATATTACTGTAAGACAGGAGAAGTATTTTCCTCTCTGTCTATAGATTTCTTGTAGTTTTTTCCACAAGATTGAATACTTTTAGCTCCTTCTGGGAGAGAAAGCAGCTGCCATGACTGAAGCTTCCCAACCCAGACAAACATCCGTGTACGTTTCCTTCACACTTTTCTTGTAAGCTCTATCAAACCTACTAGATATCAGGAAAACGAAGGAAATCATCGACTAAAGACTTGCCTACCTTCAATCACTTTCGTCTTTTTTACTTCGATTCATAGATTCACTCTTTTCAATTCAGACTAACTCGAAGCACATAGATCTAACGTGTGTCTTTGACTTGGATCGAAAAATTTGATCGCAGGCTTTGTGCATTTTTTTCTTTAGTTGCTTTTAAGTCCATTTTTTCATGTACATAAGCATTACAAGTATATAGGTACTCTAAACGCACTTTTGATGTAGCTTTACCTGTCTTTGTCCACGGATCTAGCTTTGTAGGTGATCTAAGCTGTGTGTTGTCCCGTGCTTTGATTGACTTGGTTTTTCCGTGTTGGATCTAATCTGTTCAGTATAAATACATACTTATAGTTCTGTGCACGAGAGGTTCTTCAGCAAGCTTTTCTAGTTTTAACCTCAGATCCACATCTACGAGCAGCTTTCCCAACCACACACGATAATTTTGTGTAAGCGATCTTTTCTTCGTTGTCTTTTTATCATGTTTTTGAACATCATGAAACCCTAATGGACTCATCATCTAAATGCGCTTCAGCCTTGCACTTGGCTTCCTTCCCTTTTCTTCCTCTTTTTGTATGTTTGTCCTCCTATTAATATTTTTGATAGAAAGATAAATTATATTAATAAATATTAAAGTACAGAAGCATAGGGGGCATATCACAGCATTACATATGTCATCATATCTATAAAAAGATGGAAGTTGGAAGCCTTCAAATTTCACTCAAAATAACATTGTCTTGAAAGGATTTTATATTTCTAAAAAGAAGCTCTCCCTCATACTATCTTCTTTGTTTTTGCTAAGTTGTCCTCCTGTTAATTGTTGATCTTGTTTTCTACATATGCTTTATTTTGATGTGAGTGTAGTTCACTCCTTTCCAATCAAGAGTTCTTTGAAATAAGGAAGTGATTTTTCAATCTGTTTTATTCTTACCATGTTTATGAACATCATACAACCCCAATGGCCCATAACAGAGAATATCAAGAGCTGAGTATCACATTCAAACATGGACAAATTTAGGCAAAAAACATGAGTGCCAAACTAAAACATAACCATCTTCCTTTGGGTTGTTAGGAACCCTTAGTTTGTTTAATCCACTTTATGTCTTACTAGGGAGATCGAGGGAGAAAATAGAGGAGAGAAAGAAGCCAATGCAGGAGGCAATAGATTTATCTTACCAGCAGATGGGTATGAGTGGAGAAAGTATGGTCAAAAGTTCATGAGAAATATTGGCAAAAACAGGTAAAGAATGTTTTATACACATGTCATATTGGCTTAAAGAATGCAAATTGACATGCCTAGCTTTAGACTAGTTTATGACACAAGTTTTTGGAGATCAATTAGCTTTTTGTCATGATAATAACAATTGAAATCTTAAATCTACCTAGTACATTGTCCAAAGCTTTCTTCCCACTTTAGAGAACTTAGCCTTGTAGAAAGCCCTCCACTTAAGAAAAATGGAAGTGTTTAGCTTTTATCCTAACATTGCTATTGGAAAATGATCTTACTTTGTCATATGTTTGATATCCTCAAGAAAGATTCTCTTCTTTCCAATCTTGTTATGTTTCAAGTTTTAACATCATGAATTAGGTCAAAACTTGTATTTTTTGAATTTGCAGATCGTTCAAGTACTTGAAATGCATATACTACATGCATTGGCAATATAGGATGCCTTCTAAAGTGGCTTAGAGAATGCAAATTGACATGCCTAGCTTTAAACTAGTTTATGACACAAGTTTTTGGAGATCAATTAGTTTTTTGTCATGATAATGACAATTGAAATCTTAAATCTACCTAGTACATTTTCCAAAGCTTTCTTCCCACTTTAGAGAACTTAGCCTTGTAGAAAGCCCTCCATTTAAGAAAAGTGGGAGTGTTTAGCTTTTATCCTAACATTCCTATTAGGAAATGATCTTACTTTGGCATATGTTTGATATCTTCAAGAAGGATTCTCTTCTTTCTAATCTTGTTATGTTCAAGTTTTAACATCATGAATCATGTCAAAACTTGTGTTTTGTGAATTGGCAGATGAATCAAGCACTTGAAATACATATATTGCATTCATTTGTAATATATGATGCCTTCTAAAGTGTCTTGGAAAATGAAAATTGACATGGCTAGCTTTAGGCTAGTTTTTGTTACATAAATCTAGATCAACTTCGTTAAATACTTGAAGGGTGAGAAGTTGTAGGTGAATTTGTTTGGTGGAAGGGCTATTTCCATTGACATTCTACTTATTATGTTTCGAGGATATGGAATGTCAAACTCGAGATCTACATTTTGGGCAACCAATAGTCAACCATTGAGCTAGGAACTCAAGATTCTTCTTGTAGTAAAAGAAAAGTATTACAAGTTAGGCCATATCTTGAAAGTTCAGCAAATTGAGCTAGGCGACTGGACATTACTGATTATATATTCAGACACAGATATAGAAACAAGCGTGGGTATGATGCCCACTCAGGGATGGGTTCCCTTCATTCTTCGTTATTAACAAAATCGTACTGTTTCCGTCACGTGTGGCGGCAACTTGGTAAGCATTTCGGGTTCCCTTAGCAATCTATTAACTTACCATTCCTTTCTCGTAGTTGTTGCTTTGTTGGTGACATATGAAGACGATGCGTTACTACTTTGGTGTGTGCTTCGGTTTTTGTTTTGCTCCTTGTGGATAACATTTTGGTTCAAAATGTCTTCGCATTGTTCTTTGAGCGGTGACAAGATACCGGGTTTTGTTGGATTACGAGTTTTAAGGAGAAAGGGGATCGGTTCGAGAAGTACGTGAGCATGGTTCAGTTTCTGGTTGAATTTCCCGGAGCTATTGTAGGGATTGAGTGGTTTTGCTTATAGTCGGGATCGAAATCCAGCATTCCTTTTAGGTTGACTTTTCCGTCGTACGTTTGTTTCCATGGAAAACAAACATATTACTCTAAAAAAAGACTAGTATTTACCTCTCTCCCTCTCTCGCGCGCGCGCGCGGGGTTTTTCTCGCTCGTTTTTCCAGACGCGGATTGAATACTTTCTGGTGGAGAGAGTAGCTGCCATGACTGAAGCTTCTCAACCCAGGCAAACATCCGTGTACATCTCCTTCCAACTTTTCTCTTAAGCTTTGTAAAGCCTAGAAGTTTCGAGGAAGACGAAGGAAAACATCGACTAAAGAGTCACGTACCTGAAAGCAGTTTCCTCTTATTTTACTTCGACTCGTAGATCCGCTCCTTTAAATTTAGTCTAACTCGGAGTACATTCATCTAACGTGTGTCTTTGCCTCCGATCATAGAATCTGATCGCAGGCTGTGTGCATTTTCTTCTTTAGTTGGTTTTAATTCCATTTTCGCATGTACATAAGCAGTAAAAGTATGGAGGTATTCTGAATGCACTTTTGAAGTAAGTTTTCTGGTCTTCGTCCACGAATCTTATTTTCGGGCGATCTAAGTGCTATGTTTTTTCGTACTTTGACCGATTTGGTTTTTCGGTGCATCGATCTAATCTGTTCAGTATAAATACATAGACATAGAAGATGATAATTTAGTGCACGCGAAGTTCTTCAGCTAGATTTTCTAGTTTGAACCTCAGACCCACCTCTACTTCCTGCTTTCCCAGCCACATATGATAATGTTGTTTTAAGTGATCTTTCCCCCTGTTTGTTTTATGTTTTTGAACTTCATGAAACCGTAATGGACTCGTCATCCAACTGCACTTCGGCCTTGCATTTGCCTTCCTTCCCTGTTCTTCCTCTTTTCGTATGTTTTTTCCTCCTATTTATTACTGATCTGATTATCTGCATATGCTTTATCTTGATGCGAATGCATTTCACTCCCTTCCGATCAAGAGTTGTTTGAGATAATGAAGCAATCTTTCCTTCTATTTCTTTTAAACATGTTTTTGAACACCATAGAACACCGATGGCCGAAAATGGAGACTATCAGGAACCCAATGGCTCCACTCCTCGTCTCTTTAGTCACATTCAATCGTTCATAAATCTGGGCAAAAAACGAAAGTTGAGTGCTGAGCCCGACATAACCCATCGTCCTTTGTGTTTTTAGGAACCCTAAGTTTGTTTGATCCTCTTCATGTCCTACCAGCGAGATCGTGGAAGAAGATAGAGGAGAGAGAGAAGCCTATGCAGGAAGCAACAGATTTATCTTATCAGCAGATGGGTATGAATGAAGTATGGCAAGAAGTTCATAAGAAATATTGGGCAAAACAGGTAACGAATGTTTTATACACAAGGTCATCTTCTTTTGCATACAATACATAACAAAGTGCTCATCTTGGATCCATTTTAATGCATGTATTAGGCCCATTCAATATGGTGGGGATGGTTGAGAAGGCATGCAAGTATGGTCAAGCCTTTTCATAAGATGGTGAAAGACTCAATATGGAGCAGGTCCTTGAAAACCTCTCCAGTAATGATGATATCTTTTGAAAAAAAATAAATAAAGGTTGCGACGGTATTGGCAAATTGAGTAGTCCATAAAAATAGAGTCTCTGGAATAACAATACTTTATCAAATGGAAAGGCTCGCTTGATGCGGGGATAACATGGCAGTTCAAGAAAAATCTTTAACAGTTCAAATATTTTTATCGACTTTTACCAGAAAGCAGCAAAGATGTCACCAAATCCGGCAAGACAAAATGTTTCAAATTAGTAATACGGGTATCATCAAGTAGGCTAGCAAGTGACGAATTTGGCCCGAGTGTTTTGGATAGGCATGACGAGAATTCTCTAAAATTCTCTTACTTTCTCTCTCCAAAAACATTCCCTTCACGATCCATATAAAGGCTTACCTTAACTTCGTGCCATAAGCTAAGTGTTGAACGGTCTCTTCCCAAGGCTGTTAGACTAAGCTATTTTTACTTTTCTCTTTCCTTGTAAGGATGCGAGGGGTACATCATCTTTAATATTAAAAAGACCATAACATGCCTTGACATAGCATCTTGGGTTTAAGATTCTTGTTTGGTAGTGGTGGTAGGTAAATTCTGGTTGGAAACCACGCTGAGGAGGTGTTCAAGATGTTGATATCCATTCGGTGTTTTTTATTGGAAACAAAAACAAGACACTGTCCCACATCCTATGTAACCCACTAGTCTTGAGATTGGTCTTCGTGTGTGATGGTGGCTCAGGTGGTTGCCCATCCGAAGTTCGGTGCTCTGAATTCTCATCATTTTTCGGTCCTACCATATGTGAAAAACTAAGTCAAGTGCCGCTAGCCCCGGCCCCTCCTTTACTCAATTCTCTGGAAAACAGTCCCCCAGTTTCGTCGTTCCATACCCACCTAATTGCGTCATTCTTCTTGATGATATTTATATTCATCAAGTGTTGTTTAAGGAAACAAAAACAAGAAACGCGGGAGGCAGATACTGTCCCACTCGCCTCTGTAACGCACAAGTGTCATGACGGAAGTGGTGACAAGCGGCTCCGATGGCTGTTACCATCACAGCTCACGCTTTGAAGTTTGAATGACATCTCGGTCTTTTAGCCCCCGGCCTCTCCTTTAGTTGATTCTGTGGGAAACGGTCCCCCAGTTTCATCGTTGTAGACCCACCCAAAAAGTATTTAATTTTGCCTGCAGAATGACCTTATTCGTTTTTGTTAAAGTAATGATGCACATCTTAAAATTCACAAGTAATATAAGGTGTATTATTGATGAATAAATTGAGAATCGTGAAAGTCTATCACAACATATTAAGAAGGGAGTGATAGTTTGATACCATATTAAAACAGATAAACCCATCATAATAATTGAAAGCAATAGAAAATATACCCATATTATTAATAAAACTAGACTGATGTATTTTCACTTCTAATATGGGATGAAACATCTAATACTAATTGATGGGAAGACGAGAATAAGTCGCCTTAATAGGTTCCTGATTGCCTTCGACGACGGCCCGATGGACTTCTTTTAAGGGCGAAATTAGCGACTTCTTTTATCTCGCCTTAATAGGTTACTAATTAATACGATTTCAGACCGTGAAATTATCGACAAATAAATCAATAATCAGTTTTAAAGCATTAAAGCACTTACGCTTCCATGAAAATAAAAAATCTCCTAAATGAATATGGGCGTTAAATATTTTTAATAAAAATAACCAATATTTGTCAATTAGTACTTGTTTTAGTTAAGAACAAGTGTTGTTTGAACAAATACAATTTCAAAACGTGAAGTTTTAATGCATTAAAGCCACCGTAGAAGACTAACTCTACTTATGCTTCCATCAAAATAAACGTCTCCTAAACTAATATAGGCATTAAATATTGTCCATAAAAATAATCAATATTGGTTAACAAGTACTTGATTCAGTTAGCAATAAATATTATTTGAAAACTTTTTTAATTTTAAATTTAGAGGATAGTAGGTATTTGTGTTTATAATACAATAAAATCAAACTTAGAATCCTTCAACTATAATACAATAAAACATTCATTTAAGAGGATTGAATATTCCTAATTAGAAATGCTTTCATACATACCACTTTCTTAACTCTAGCCAACAAGATTAATATTTTAATAGTCATGTTTTAAAAATGGCTATAATTTTGTTCAATTTGAATTTTAATATTATATTTAAGAAGTTGCAAATTTTTCTATTGAGAATTCTACTGTGGTTGCTATTGTAGTTAATGCCCTAGATTATAGTACACCATAGCTTTCCATATTAATGATTAAATATTTCCTTAGAGTTGAAATTCTTTGTGATAGTAGCAATATGCACTTGGGCCAAGGGAAATATATTTTCGAATTAGTTCTTGAGATAGGATTATCTGGAGTCAAATTGGTTGAAAACTCCATGGAGACTATGACAAGCATGTCTATCTTAATCATGATGATCCTTCTCTTAAAGACATTCTTGGTTATTAGTAGCTCATTGGTCAATATGTAGATGCCCTTAGATGTTTTCATTTACTGGGGTAGTCAAATATTTGAAATGTTCTATTGGTTTGGGTCTTTTCTTTCCATCAAAAGACAGTTTTTCTGTACATGTTCACTATGATGTTAGTTAAGTGCCCTATGAATTGTTGCTCTATTATTGGTTTTTGTGTCTCATTTGATAATTATTTAATCTCTTAGAAAAGCAATAAGCACTAGGTTATTAATCTTCCACTAAGGCAAAATACCGAGCCATGGCTATGACCTCATGTGGATTACTTGGCTGGTTAGCTTACTACAGGACTTAAATATTGGTGTACCCAAGCCTTGCTTTCTCTATTGTGATGATGAAATGACCTAGAAATTAGTTGAGAATCCTATCTTTGATAAAAAAAAAATGAAGCAAATCAATTTTGCATGTCATTTCATATGTGAAAAGATCATGACTAATTTCATTACTACAACTCATGTTGGAACAATTGATCAGCCAACTGACGTCTTAATTAAACTATTGGATGCACACCAACACTATTACCTCCTTTCTAAACTTGGGGTGTTAGACTTTTTTCGTCCACCAACTTAGAGGGAGTGTTGAGGATTTTGACGTGATTTTGACCTGACGTGGCGACCATACACGACGGTAGAGAGTATCGTTACTCCTTGAAGATTTTACCACAGCTCTCTTGCATTAGCACATTTTGTCACCATCTATGACTGGGCTGCACATGAAGCACTGCTCAGACCTGAGACTGCTGTCAAGACACTATCGTGGGAGGCTAAGACTAGACAGCAAGTGCCCTTTTTTTTTTTTCTATAGCTTAAATTCTTTCTTTAAGAACCTTTTGAACAATTGAAGACTCACTGCCTTCATACTTTTTGGCCCGTTTGCATTTTCTATTATCGAACAATTTCTCAAACGTGTTGTGACCGAGGCCTTCGTGTGTGGAAGAAGCTACGATGGCTGCTACCATCACAGCTCACCCGAAGTTTGTCCTGATTTCTTGGTATTACCATGTGTGAAAATGAGGGCACGGGCTTCTAACTCCCGGCCCCTAAAAGTACTTAATTTCGGCCACAGAATAGTCTTCGTTGCCGTTGCTGCAGATCCTAACAAGAAGACTAGTTTTCATTGATGTTTCATAAGACAGACTTCCTTTGCTTGGAGTCAAGCGTACTTCCATTGCCGTCACTTTATTTGGCTAAATCTTCTGCAATGATAATGTGGGACCAAAAGTCACAATTTTTTGACATTATCTAATGACCAGAAACAACGACTGATTCAACGGCAACGGTTCATTTCCACATATTTTAGTGTGGAAGACTTGATCGGACGTTACTTGTCGAAAGTGCTTTGTCATACTTATGTACCATGGTGGTGCGAAATTTCCATCAGATCGAGGCAAAATCAAGGACATGCGAAGAGGAGACTCGAAGACTTAAATCATTCCGAGGGCCCGTTGTGTAGCCAGCCCATGCAAATGGCTCCGAAACAAATAAAAAATGACTTCTTCATAAGTATTTTTTTCCACATAAAAAAGATGTATTTGTGTAGAAGAGGAACGGTGTTTTCCTCTCTCTCTCTCTCTCTCACTCGTATATGTATATATATATACACCATTTTTCACAGAAGACTGGAAAACGTTTTAGCTCCTTCTGGTTGAAAGAGAAGCTGCCATGAGTGAAGCTTCCCAACGCAGACAAACCTCTGTGAACGTCTCCTTCCTTCTTTTCTCATAAGCTTTGTCAAACCTAGAAGTTGCGAGAAAGACGAAAGGAAAGGAAAATATCGACTAAGCACACATACATTCTAGCAGCCAGCTTCCTTTATTTCACTTTACTTTATAGATTCACCCCTTTAAATTCAGATACGCATGTCTTTGCCTTCCGATCGTAACATCTGACTGGAGGCAGTGTGCATTTTCTTCTTTAGTTGCTTTTAAGTTCCGTTTTGGCATGCATAAGCAGTACAAGAAAGGAGGTTCTCTGAAACGTTATTTTGATGTAAGTTTGCTGGCCTTTGTCCGCCGATCTAGATTTGTAGGTGATCAAAGTACTCTGTTTTCCCGTAGTTGATCAACTTGGATTTTCTGTGCTTGGATCTAATCTGTTCAGTATAAATACATACATATATATAGGATGACAATTCTGCGCACGCCTGCGGGATGTTCCGCAAGGTTTTCTAGTTGTTAACCTCAGAGTACGTGCAGTTTTCCCACCCACACGATAAACTAGTGAACTCACCACGATACACTCCTTCGCTTTTCTTTTTTTCATTTTGTATGTTTCGTTTGCTCTATGTTGATGTGAATACATTTCACTCTCCTCCGATCAAAACTTTTTTGAGAGGAAGAAGCTCAATCTTTCCATCTGTTTCTTTTTACCATGTTTTTTGAACATCGTAAAATCCTGATGGCCGAAAATGGAGAATATCACATCTCTTCTCTCACATTCAAACATGCATAAATTTGAACATAAGTAATTTTATGCACGTCACTATGGTTTATAGGCAAAAACATACTTTGAGTGCCAAGCTCGACACAACCCACCCGCCTATGGGTTATCTTCTTCATGTTCTACCAGGGAGATGGAGGGAGGACACAGAGGAGAGAGAAAAACCAATGCCCTAGCAGTAGATTTATCTCACCAGAAGATGGGTACGAGTGGACGAATTATGACCAAAAGTTCATAAAAAGTAAAGGCAAAAGCAAGTGAAGAATGATTTCTCTTTACATACAAGGTCATCTTATTCTCATATACATCACGTGAAGAAGTGCTCATCTTGGATCCATTTTAATGCAAGTATTTAGAAGTTACTTTCAGTGCAGAAGAAGCAATTGCTTTGTATGAAAGAAAAATGAGTGGTCAACCTTGGAGCCTAGATGTGTATGAAGGGGTGCACAACCATGCCTTAACGGCCATGAAATTTGGCTCCTCCCAATCATGGACTCCATTTCCAAGTGCCAACCAATATGACTTGTGGATGCAAGTTTTCAGAGATCGATCAAATTCTCATCATGACAATGAACAAGTTTCTAGAGATTGATAAGCTTCTCATCATGATAATGACAATTGAAATCTTAATTCTACATCTTGTGCTCCCCAAGGCTAACCAACAACAAACAACACCCCCCCCCCCCCCCCCCCCCTCATTTCTCTCTTCCTCCCTCCTTCAAGAAAGCTTTCCACTCTCCACTCAAGAAAAATGGAGGTACTTATCTTTTGTCCTAACATTCTTGTAGGAAAACAATCCAAATTTGTACAAACGTTTGATATCTCCAAGAAGGATTCTTTTGTTATCTTCCAAGCTTTAACATCATGAATTATAATAAGACTTGCATGTTTTCTAAAGATGCAATTGGTTCAAATGCATATTTTGCTTGTATAAAAAGTATATCATGACTTCTAAAGTGGTTTAAGAAATCCAAATTGACATGCCTAACTATAGGCTAGTTTATCTCATACAAATCTAGATCAACTTCGTCAAATATTTGTCAGTTAGAAGAAGTTAGACTATGTTGTAGCTGAATTCCTTTGGTGGAGGAGCCATTTCCATTAGCATTCTACGTACCATATTTTGCCTTCCAAGTAACAAGAAACTTTGTATAATGAACAAGCGTGATAATGAAGGTAAGAGATGTAAGTAATCTCAACCCTACCTTTAATTCACAAGATCCGAGAACTAATTCATCGGACAATAGGAAACTATGCCATTTCAAATGTTTATTTCCAATACATGAGAAATATTTTCTTATTTCGTAACTTAAAGAAATCATATGATTAATCCACTAAGTAACAATTATAAGCAATGAGGTCTCACACCTTAACATAACTTTTAATACTATACTAAAAATAGTCCTTTTTTAATCAGTCATTATCAAAATAGTTATATACAAATAAAATATGGTATTAATAATCACAATAGTCACAAGAATAATGACAAGAAACAATGACTGATCAAAGGTTCATTTTTCGATTTTTGTGTAGAATTAACTTATATGTTGAAACTCGTGAACCTGTTGTTTTTAAACCCTTTCAAGTTCATCCTAACTAGAAGCATCGGTAGGTGACGAGATAATAGTTATCTGTTGTCGGACGTGTCTTGTCATCCTTTGGTATAATTCCTTACATAATGCAAATCAGGGGCACCGAAACCAAATAATAAAAAAAAAAGATTCTTCCATCATGCGTTTGTTTCCGTCGGAAAAAAATATTAGTGTAAAAAGGGCAGCACTTCCCCTCTCTCTCCCTCAGTAGGTATCTCCTACCTTTTTCCACGAGCAGCTTGAGTTATTTTTCGCTCCTTGATAGAGCAGCTGCCATGAGTGAAGCTTTCCTACCCAGACAAACCCACATGTATGTCTCCATCCTTTTCTGATAAGCCTTATCCAGAGCGGCCTCATTTGATTTAGAGCCGAAGCCTCCTCAGTAAAGCAAAATTGTTGTGACAGAGCTGTAGACACAAGCCTTGCTCATGTGGTATTAGATTTTAGTAAGAATGATTCATATCAATTTAAAATTTTAAAGCATTAAGTAATAAAAATTATTATTTTATAAGTAATATTTTTAATATATTCCTTAAAAATATAAAATTTATTTTCTATATCTTAACACATTTTTCACCATTATATTAGACCGTTATAATGGCCATATTATATAAACAATGTGTAGACTCAAATTAATGAGAATTCTTAAGGGTGTGAAGGGAATCTTTAGCAATGTAGAACAACTCCACATCATTTTTATTTAACATGATCTCCCATAGCAATGATCCAACTTGAAATATACTGAGGTGCCACTTTGGTTATGTCGATATTTGATTTATATCTATAGAAATTTAAAGGAAAAATTTGGGCTCTGATACTATATATATATTATCAAGAAAAGCTTATATATAACTTAAAATCATAATACATTGAATATTAAAATTCATTATCTTATAAATAAAATTCTTAATATATTTCTTAATAATATTGAATTCATTACCATGTGTGAAAATACGAAGTCATGGGCTTCTAACTCCCGGTCCCCCAAAAATCTTTTGTGTCTCATTCGATAATTCCTTAATCTCTTGGAAAAGCAATAAGCACTCCGTTGTTACTCTCTCTTCAACTAAAGCAAAATACCGAGCCATGGCTATGGCCTTATGTGGATTATTAGGTTGTTTAGCTTACAACAAGATTTGAATATTGATGTACTTAGGCCTGGCTTTTTCTATTGTGATTATGAAACGACCTATGAATTAGTTGAGAATCCTATCCTTCGTAAAAAAGTGAAGCAAATCAATTTTGCATGTCATTTCATATGGAAGAAGATCATAACTAGTTTAATTACGACAGCTTATGTTGGAACAATTAATCAGCCAACTGACGTCTTAACTAAGCTGTTGGGCGTTGGGTACACACCAACATTATTTCCTTCTCTCTAGACTTGAGGTCTTAGACTTTTGTCGTCCACAAACCCTGAGGAAGGGTTGAGGATTTTGACGTGCTTGCCATGTTAGTTGAGCCCTCTCTTACCTGACGTGGCCACAATACACAACGGTGGAAGGTATTGTTGCTCCTTCTAGATTTTACCGAAGCTTCCGTACAGACAGTTTCTTGCATTAGCACCATTTGTCATCATGTCTGACTGAACAAAACATGAAGCACTGCCCAGACTTGAGAGAGCTGACAGGACACTATCGTGGGAGACTGAGACTAGGCAGCGAGTGCCCTTTTTTTTCTATAGCTTAAATTCTTTCTATCTGATTTTTGGCAGTAAGAAACTTTTGAACAATTGAAGACTCACTGCCTTTATATTTTTTGGCTGGTTCGCATTTCTTATTGTCGAACAATTTCTCAAACGCGTTGTGACCGAGGCCTTCGTATGTGGAGGTGGCTAAGATGGCTGCTACCATCACAGCTCATCCGAAGTCTCTTATGGTTTCTTGGCCTTAACATGTGTGAAAACGTGGTCACGGGCTTCTAACTCCTGGCCCATAAAAGTACCCAACTTCGCCTGCAGAACGGTCTTCGTTGCCCTTGCCGCAGCACCCAACAAGAAGACTAGTTTTCTTTGATGTTTGATAAGACAGACCTCCGTTGCTTGGCGTCACTTTATTTGGCAAAATCTTCTGCAATGATAATGCAGTGACCAGAAGTCACCATTTTTGACATTATCTAACGACCAGAAACAACGAATGGTTCAACGTCAACGGTTCATTTCCACATATTTTTGTGTAAAAGACTTACCGGACGTCACTTTACAGTTGTCGAAAGTGCTTTGTCATACGTACGTACCATGGGATGCGAAATTTCCAACAGATCGAGGCAAATCAAGGACACAGGTTGAAAACTTGGATCACTCTGAGGGCCCATTGCGTAGCCACCCCATGCAAATGGCTCCGAAACAACTAAAAAATGACATTTTCATTAGGGCTTTGTTTCCATAGAAAACAGATGTACTTGTGTAGAAGAGGAACAGTGTTCCCCCCCCCCCCTCTCTCTCTCTCTATATATATAAATTTATATGTCGTACCATTTTCCACAAAAGGCTTGAAAACTTTTTAGCTCCTTGTGATTGAGACAGACAAACCTCTGTGTACGTCTCCTTCCTTCTTTTCTCATAAGCTTTGTCAAATCTAGAAGTTGCGAGAAAGACAAAAGGAAAGGAAAATATCGACTTAACACACATACATCCAAGCAGCTTCCTTTATTTTACTTAATAGATTCACTCCTTGAAATTCAGATACGCGTGTCTTTGCCTTCCGATCATAACATCTGACTGCAGGCTGTGTGCGTTTTCTTCTTTAGTTGCTTCTTCTACTTAAGTGAGTTTCGGACCTTAGCAAATCAGCTGAGTTCCATAGGATGTCCCCTAACTGACTTGCAGAAGACTTTCTGACTTCTGGAAGGTTTTAGCTGTGACTATGAAGCTTTTTGGACTGCAATGTTCAAACCACCAATTCCCCCCTTCATAATGAAGTGGTATCCCAACTCCAGACTTTTGAGACTCGTCTAACCAGGTATAAGTCTAAAGTTACCAATGAAGCTACAAATCTACATGTAGTCACCTCTACAACTTTGTCTTTTGCCACATCCTGACTTTGTTATGCCAATTTGTTACCCAATTTATCCTTGTTTGCTCTGATTATCAAAATTTACCGTCTCTTTACACCCTACTCACCGTCAAAATGAGCCTTTATCTCATTGGGTTGTACAATTATCCATCTCGTGGCATCTTATTGGATTTCCCTTGCCCATTTGTCCTAGCCGGATTCATTAGTTAGGCATCTTATCTTATTTTTCATGGACGTGGGAGGAACCGCATGAAGCTAAACAAATTTCTGTAAAGCAGATATCAGTTTGTGGAGCCAACGAACAACTTTGTGTTGGTAATTGAAATAGTAGCCCCTTGAACCGATGATAGCTGCCGGAAAGTTAGTGTTTTTTCATCATCAATATGAATACTTGTATTCATAAGTATAATAAATACAAAGACAAAAAAGAATTAACTATATTTAATAAGAATCCACAAAATAGTAATGAGTATCCGATTGAAGTTATCTAAATTTATTAGAAGTATTGAGTCTTATCTCTAATGATTCCTACTTAGACTTTTCTTCCAACTTTGTTTTATAAAAAGTTATTCCTAGTAGCGAAATTTATCTATCTCGTACTTTTACTGTCACTATTAATTCAGGATTTCATATGTAATTTTACTTACAATCTTTCTTTACTCGTTGGAGAGCTTTGTAAACAAAGCAAAATATAAGAATTTATATGTCTTACTGAATAAAGATTAGATCATGTTTTATTCAAAATCAACTCTAAGAAGAATCCACACAATGAAAGTGACATTGTGGTAAGGTCATAGTTGGACCATTGTAGTGAAGTTATGTTAAAATTGATGTAAAGTTTGATAAGATATGAATTTATAGAATAATTTACATGTAGTAATTATCTCCTTCCCTTAAAAGAAAAAACAGTTGAGAAATGTCCCTTGTTTTATTGGATTGGTAATTTTGACCTAACAACCAAATTTGTGTGTCAAATGTGACTAGATGGGATCCAACGATTTAATCTTAAAGATGAAAGCGATGTCTATGTCGTCGTCATCTCTAGCCAAGTTTTGAAGTGGACAATTAGAAGTGCAAAACAACTTGAAATCCGTACTACCTGAGGACTAGTTTAATAGCCTTCTATCTTTTTAGGCCAAGATGCAAGAACCATTTTTTTAGACATAAAAGATACTAAGACAAGATCTAAATGATGTAAAATATACATCATCTTCATTATGTCCTTTTCTTATAAACCTTGGAATGTTACAAAGATTTTTTTATGCATAAACAATTTAGTGCTGTACTTGAATAATCTATAAAACGATATCCTGTGTTGTTTAGGGAAACAACAAGAAGAAAAACATGGTAACCAACCTCTTGAATGTTGGTGTTGTTTTGTTTTATTTGTATTGTCCTTTCATTTATATCGTAATGGTAGGTCCATCAATTTATGTACACAATGTTAAAAAAATGATGTCATTCATTGGCAGCTGCGACTAGAATGCCATTCAGATTCTACTCCACTTACTTTCGATTAAGCTGCACTGAGCTTTCACATTTTCGTTCGTTTATCATCATAAACACTGTCCCACCACTAGTGTCGTGAAGGCAGTGGAGACACATGCCTTCGTGTGGGCAGCTACCATTCCCCGCTCGTGCTTTAACTTATCTGTGGTTCTAACCATGTTTTAAAAATGGAGTCATGGTCTAGCCTCCGGCCCCTCCTTTAAGAGATACGAAAATCACAAAAGTTAGTCACACGAATAACGACTATTTTTGTCTATAGTCATTATTATTTTGTCTAGGAATAAGTCATGTTCAAAGAAGTAGTTGGTGACCTTTATAAAATTTAGGAAAACTTTTTATTATATTTAAAAGTTATAGAATAATCGTATGTTTTGAATGTATGACTTTTACTTTTAATATTTTTACACATTGAGTAAATGTGAACTCTAGATTAAATGGGATATAATAAATACTCTTTGCATGTTGAACATACATAAATAGTTCAAATTGAATAAAGGTAAGAGTAGATGAACATAAATTTTAAAATTATAGTTAGAAACTTCTAACCTTGGTTTTCTTTCATACTCATACGAGATTGTAAGAGTGTAAGCTTTCATTTTCTTTCCAATATGAATAAAGTCACATATTTATAAAAGAATATTAAAACCATATTAACTTATGTGCAAGTAATATAGATGTGCATCATTCTCACAAAATAGCTTAGCAAATTGTTTACTTATCAAAAAATGAAGCGGGATTAGGTTTACTAAATCTTAAAATCTAGAATAAAGTCCTTTTAAATTGTATACTTTAAAATCTCATAAATCTCCTAGAAACTTAATTATATAGTAAATAGATTTATAGTACAAAGTGTAAAAGAACTTCAATAATATAGTTGGACATAAAAGATACCATAACTTAGAATTAGTAGTCTCCTCAAATTAAGACCCACACTTACCTATGTTCTCTCCAATTTTACATATTGTTGCTAAAATGTTTATAATGATCTTTGGTAAGTTGATGAAATGATGAATTGGTATGATTTAAATTGGATTAGTGACATCAACATACCTAATTTCAATAGATGGCTTGTTTGTAGGGACAGACTTCCTACAGTAACAAAAATTGTATGGTAGCTTCCTTCGATAAACATATATTGTGATTTTCATCAATTTCATATAAAAACTATGAGTTATATCTTTTTTGGATTGTGCATAGACAATTATGATTTAGAAAAGTATTTTTGCCCAAAATGGAATCCAATGTGACATTAAAGGATGAAATGAAGAACTATATTAGATGATCAAAGTAATAAAGAAAGGGATTTAGCTATTAAACTTTTTAAGGTATTTTTCTTTATTTGGATTTATTGTATATGGGCTAAACAAAATAGAAGTCATTTTATGGGAAAACAATTGATATATCTATTCTCTTTGTGAAGGTAAAGAAAGTAGTATGAAAGTGAGCTTATTTGTTTAAAAATATAAAATTATCCTAAAGAAATATTATTTTGAGTGAAATTTGTATATTAAAAATGAATCTAAAATTTAGTTTAAAAGTTAACTAATTTCCCGCATTGTCACGCTGTCGTCAGTTTACCGCTGTCCGAAGGGCTTTGTGAAGAGGGACGCATGTGAAGCGGGGACTCGCCGAATTTTGATTGCTTCCAGGGTCCATTCCAACGCAAATAAAAAAATTATTTTTCGTGCATTTGTTTCCACGGAAAGAACGGCCCAGCATAAAGAATATTAGTGTAAAAAAGGAACAGTATTTTCCTCTCTCTCTCTCTCTCTCTCTATGCACCTCGTACCTCTTTTCCACAGCAGACTTAAAATACTTTGTAGCTCCTTCTGGTTGAGAAAGCAGCAGCCATGAATGAAGCGTCCCAACGAAGACAAACCTCCATGTATGTTTCCTTCCTCCTCTCATTAGCTTTGTCAAACCAAGAAGTTTCAAGGAAGACGAAAGGAAAATGCCGACTACAGACATATGTCTTTCAAGCGGTTTCCTCTTACTTCTGATGTTTAAGAGACATTTCCTTCAATTCATAGAGCACATAGATCTAACTGTCTTTGCCATGGATCATGACATCTGACTGCAGGCTGTGTGCGTTTTCTTCATTAGTTGCTTTTGAGTCCATTTTTGCATGTAATATGGGCAGTAAGAGTATGGAGGTACTCTGTAATGCACTTTTGATGTAAGTTTGCTGGTCTTTGTCCACCGATCTTGATTTGCAGGGGATCTAAGTACTGTTTCCCGTACTTTGATCGACTTGGGTTTTCGGACCTTGGATCTAATCTGTTCAGTATAAGCACATACACAGATAAGATGATAATGCATGCAAGGTTCTTCTGCTAGGTTTTCTAGTTTTAACTTCAGATCCACCTCTACGTCCAGCCTTATCACCCGCACGATATACTAATGAACTTATCATCGAGGTGCACTTCGGCCTTGCATATGGCTTCTACCCCTTTTCAGTTTCTTCTGATCAGGAGTTCACTAAGATGAGGAAGCAATCTTTACTTCTGTTTCTTTTACCCTGTCTTTTGAACATCACAGAAGCCTAATGATCGAAAATGGAGAATTTTAGGAACCCAATAGCTCCCCTTCCCATCTCTTCTCTCACATTCAAGCATGCAAAAATTCAAAAATAGTTATAGAACGTAGGATATGTCTGAGGAAATTTTATGCATGCCAGTATGGGTTATACGCAAAAACTTATATTGAGTGCCGAGCTCGACAGAATTTATTCCCCTACGGGTTATAGAAGGATAAGTTTGTTTGATCCTCTTCATGTTCTACCAGGGAGATGGAGGGTGGACACGGCGGAGAGAGAGGCGCCGATGCACGAGGCAGCAGATTTATCTCACCAGAAGATGGGTACAAATGGAGAAAGTATGGCCAGAAGTTCATAAAAAATATAGGCAAAAATAGGTAAAGAATGTTTTATTTTTATATTCAAAGTCATCTTATTTTGGCATATGTTATGCAAGGAAGTGCCTAACCTAAATCCACTTTAATGCATGTATTCAGAAGTTACTTCAAGTGTCAAAGAAGCAATTGTCCTGCACGGAAGAAAGTTGAGTGGTCAATCTCAAAGCCTGGATCTGTTCGAGTAGTGTATGAGGGCATGCACAAACATGCCTCACCTACTATAGAATCTAGCTCCTCCCAATCACAAACTCCAACTTCAAGGGCCAACCAGTATGACTTGTGGACACAAGTTTTTGGAAATCGATTAGCTTCTCATCACAATAATGAGCAAGTTTTCAAATATCAATCAACTTCTTAACATGATAATGAGCAACTTTTTAGAAATCTATCAACTTCTTAACGTGATAACAAGAATTGAAATCCTAATTCTTCTTGTCACCTTTCCAAGGCATTTCCCCCCTTGAGAAAGCTAGCCTTGTAAAAAGCCTTCCACGTGATACAAATAAAGTTGTTTTCTTTTGTTTTAACATTCTTGCTAGAAAATAATCCGAGTATGTCATATGTGTGATATCCTCAAGAGGGATTCTCTTCTTTTTAGTTTTGTTATCTTTAAAGCTGTAGCATCATGAATCACGACAAAACTTCTATGTTTTTTAATTTCGTATCTGCTTCAAATCATTGAAATCCACTGGTAGGATATACTTGGTCTAGCTCGGCACGCCAAACCCCACTTTTCGTTATACCTTGATTGCAAAAGATCAGCAAATTGACTTCAGCGACCGCACATCAACTCATTATAGATTCAAGCACATACATAGACACAAACAAGAGTAAGAGGCCTGTCTAACTACAGAAATCAGAGTAAGCAATCATCACAGGCCCAAGTATTCCAACCGCCTCAACCAAACATCTCTTAGCCGAAGTGTTGTGACTGAGATGGAGACAGAAGCCTTCGTACGTGGAGGCGGCTATGCTACCATCGCAGCTCATGCCTTGAAGTTCGCATGATTTCTTGGTCTTACCATATGTATGAAAACAAAGTGTGGGGCTTCTAACCCCCGGCCCTTAAAAGTATTTAATTTCGCCAGCAAAATGGCCTTCGCTGCTGTTTCTGCAGCACCCAACTAGAGGACAAGTTTTCTTTGATTTTTGATAAGACAGACTTCTTTTTGCTTGTGATCAAGTGTACTTCTATTGCACTATTTCTTATTTGGCAAAATCTTCCGCAATGTGACGAAAAGTAACAATTTTTTAGCATTATCTAATCACCCGGAAAGAACGACTGATTTCACGTCAACGATCATTTTCCACATAAAAGTCCTTTGCGACGTCCAATTATCGGACGACACTTTACAGTAGTCGAAAGTGCTTTGTCATACTCATGTAACATGGTGGTCCGAAATTTCCATCAGATGGAGGCAAAATCAAGGACACACGGGAAGAGGAGACTCGAAGACTTGGATCGCTCTTAGGCTCCATTGGCTGTAAAAGAGGAACAGTGTTTTCCTCTCTCCCTCTCTCGAGTGCATCGTACCTTTTCAAGAGGCTTGAAAACCTTTTAGCTGCCATGAGTAAAGCTTCCCAACGCAGACAACCCTCTGTGTACGTCTCCTTCCTACTTTCTTCTTAAGCTTTTCAGACCTAGAAGTTGCGAGAAAGATGAAAGGAAAGGAAAATATCGACTAAACACTCACATTGCTCTGACCCTAAACTTATAGGCAAAGAAAAGAATTATAATTTTTAACTAAAATTGTGGTTTGGACAAGTTATGGATCTTCTAACTCTTCAAGAACCCAAAAGTTAGGCCATTTCTTGGTTCCCATCATTCTTCGTTAATAAGAAGGCGCGGATGAGATAGACGGTACGGATTGGCTTGAGCCTTCGCGATCCCTTTTGTCAAAGCGACCGTTTTGCTTCCTCCAACTGCCACGTGGTCTAGGCTTTTTATCCAAAGCCTCTCCTAAATTCTAACGCTCGTTGTCGCCGTTTGCCGGTAAGCTGTTAAGGTTCCCTTCGGAACCTGACAGTATATACTTTAATTTTAATTTTTTTTTGTTGAAATGTAAATTTGCATTAATAAAAAATAATATACAAAAGCATAAGAATATATCCTAGCATTACAAAATTATAAAAACTACAAAAAGATAGAGATTGAATACCTCCAAATTTCACTCAAAATAATATTTTCTTATGAGAATTTTATATTTTAAAATAAAGAAACTCTTCCTTATATAGTTTTTCTTACTGAAAATGTGAATTGTTCTATTCTGAAATCATCTTCTATTTCATTCTGCCCATATACAATAAATACAAGCTAAAAAAGATATTTTAAGAAACTTTATAATTAAATTATTTCCTTTCGTTGTTCTAATCATCTATTTTAGTTCTTCATTTTATCCTCCAATATAACATTGAATTCCATTCTGAATAAGGATAGTCTTTCAATCCTTTCCTTTAGTTACTTTAATATTTTCTTTCAACATCCTTTAATATTTTGAAGCATAAGAGGATGGTCTTTTTAAAAGTAATATTATTTTAAGCTTTTGTAAGTACTCACAAAACGTTGTTTTTATTATTTAAATTTAAATTTTCTAGTCCAAAAATAATCCAATGTGTTTTAAGGAAAATAAAATTAAAAGATACTCAACAAAACATTCTACATTAAAGAAGATGATACTTGTAATGTACACCTTGTAAGCTCAAACAAACTCTCACCTCAATGAGGTATTTTGAAGAGATAAAAATCTATATTTTTCACATAATATTATAATGAGCTTATACTAAAAGAGAATATTAGATTGCCTTATAATTTTAAACAATCCATCCATCAATAAAGTCATCTGATAGGTGAGGGACTTGGGTCATTCACACAAGAGTGTATTTACAATGGTTCCTCCTAATCTGACTTCATAGGTGTTTTATTTTCATTTCCAGAATTAGGAGCTCCTAGGAGACACTTACCACAGCGTGCCTATCGGATCCGCAATAAGGGCTTCATTATGGAAAGTGAGATTTGGTTTTGATACCAATAGTAGGTGCGGGTCCAATGCCTTCCTTCCTTTCAACTAAAGAACTTCATAAGTTGACCTAAATCAGTCATCTCTACGGCTTTGTCTTTTGCCGCATCCTGACTTTGTTTTGCCAATTTGTTAGCCAATTTGTCCTTGTTTGCTCTGATTATCGAAATTAACACTCTCTTTACACCCTATTCACCATCAAATGAGCCTTTATCCCATTGGGTTGTACAATTATCCATCTGATGGCATCGTATTGGATTTCCCTTGCCATTTGTCCCAGTCCAACTCATTACTTATGCATCTTATCTTATTTTTCATGGACATGGGAGGAACCGCATGAAGCTAAACAAATTTCTGTAGAGCAGTTGTCAAGAACATAAAATTAAAGGTAGCCACATCAGACATGAAGGAAAAGTCAAAGTTGCTGCTTGACACATGCAAAAGTAAAAGACAGAGAACTCCTATTCCATTTATCTCACCGGAAAAAAGGCATAGCTCGGGCAAACTTTAACCAAAGCTTTAACTAAACACAAGCACGAAGCAAATAGTTATCAAAGATATTTGAGATATTTGAGACCTCTTTACCACTCAAAGTCGGGCAACTTCTTGTACAAATGAAGTCATAGAACATCTGTAAACGTTGTTTGAAATGCAAACATCTCTACGACTATTCCATCATTCCCTTGTCTTTAGCAGTTATCAATTTGTGTGGAGCCGAAGAACAACTTTGTGTTTGTAATTGAAACAGTAGCCCTTGAACCGATGACAACTGCCCAAAAAGTTAGTGCTTTTATTTCATCAATATGACAAGGTAAATACAAAGACAAAAAGAATTAACTATATTTAATAAGAATCCACAAAATAGAAATGAGTATGCATTGAAGTATTCGGTCTTATCTCTAATGATTCCTACTTAGACTTTTCTTCCAATTTTTTTTTTATAAAAAGCTATTCCTAATAGCTAAATTTAAATTTATTTATGTCAAACTTCTATTGTCACCGTTAATTTAGGATTTCATATGTGATTTCACTTGTACTTTTTCTTTCCTTTTTGGAGGGCTTTGTAAACAAAGTAAATACAAGAATTTATATGTCTTAGTGAATAAAAATTAGGTAATTTTTTATTCAAAATCAACCTATAAGAAGAACCCACACAATGAAGTGACATTGTGGTATGGCTATAGTTGGACTATGGTAGTGAAGGAATGTTAAAACTGATATAAAGAATGATAAGATATGAACTTAAAGAATAGTTTAGATTTAATAAATGTCTCCTTCCCTTCAATGAAAAATAAGTGTTCTTGAAAAATGTCCCTTGTTTTATTGGATTGGTGATGTTGAGCTAACAACCAAATTTGTCGGTAAAAGTGTGAATAGACACGCGTGAGGTCCAACAATTTAACGATATCCTGTGTTGTTTAAGGAAACAACAACAAGAAAAACGTGGTAGCCAAACTGTTGAATATTTGTGTTGTTTGGACTGTTTTTTCTCTTTTATTTGTATTGTTCTTTCATTTATATTGTACCGGTAGGTCCATCATTTTATGTACAAAATGTTAAAAAAATGCTGTCATTGATTAGCAACTGCGAATAGAATGCGATTCAAGATTCTCCTGCAATTACTTTAGACTTAGCTGCAGTCAGCTTTCACATTTTCGTGCGCGTTTATCCTCACGAACACTGTCCCACCACCCTCAGTAGTCCCCTAGTTTCGTGACGGCAGTGGAGACACAGGCCTTCGTGTGGGCAGCTACGGTCCCAGCCCGTGCTTTAACTGACCCCTGGTTCTTACCGTGTGTGAAAAAAGAAGTCACGGCCTTGTAGCCCCCGGCCGCTACTATTAGACATACGAAAAACAACAAAAGTTAGTCGCACGAATGATGATTATTTTTGTCTATAGTCATTACTTTTTGGTCTAGCAACAAGTCAAACGTTGAAACTCGTGTATTAGAAGTAGATGAGAAAATAGTACTTGATGACCTTTGAAAATAGGTCTAGAAGCTAATATAAAATTTAGAAAGAACTTCTTTTTTAATATTTAGACGTTATTGAATAACCTTATGTTTATAATGTGAGATATTCTTCTTGTTCTTTTTTTTTTTAATAAATATGTGAATTTATTTATTTAAAAATAAAAAATACAAAAGTTGAAAGATATATCACAATATTACAAATTTATCTAAGAATAAAAGAAAATAATATTAGAATCCTTAAACTATGATATAACAAAATTTTCGTCTGAAAAAATATAATATTTTTAAATATAAATGCTCTTCCAAATACTATTTTTCATAATTTTTGCTAACAAGATTAATATCTTTAATATGAGACTTTTGTTTTTAACACTTTTGTATAGATTGAATATATTTTAAGCTCAACATTAAATAGGATATAATAAATACCTTTTACATATTGAACATACTTAAATAGTTCAAGCTGAATAAAGATTAGAGTAGAAGAATATAGACTTTAAAATCAAACTAAAAATTATTAAAATGAAACTAAAATTTAGTTTAAAAGTTAACTAATTTCCCGCCTCATTATGCGGACATCACTTTACCGTTGTCCAATGTGCTTTGCGAAGAGGGACACATGTGAAGAGGGGACTCGCCGACTTTTAATCACTTCCATGGTCCATTCAAACTAAAATAAAAGATCATTTTTCGAGAGCTTATTTCCACAAGAAGAATGGCCCCAGGAAAAAGAATATTAGTATGAAAAAAGAACAGTATTTTCCTCTCTATCTCTCTCTGTCTCTTTATATACCACATACCTTTTTTCCACCGGAGACTTGAATACTTGTTAGCTCCTTCTGGTAGAGAGCAGCTACCATGAGTGAAGCTTCCCAACCAAGACAAACCTCTATGTATGTCTCCTTCCTCCTTCTCTCATTAGTTTTGTCAAACCTAGAAGTTCCGAGGAAGTCGAAAGCAAAATATCGACCAAAGACACATACTTTCAAGTGGTTTCCTCTTATTTCTGATGTTTAACTGATCTTCATAGATCGCTTAGATCTAACTTGTGTCTTTGCCTTCGATCATAACATCTGACTGCAGGCCGTGTGCGTTTTCTTCTTTAGTTGCTTTTAAGTCCTTTTTTGCATGTAATATGAGCAGTACGAGTACGGAGGTACTCTGAAATGCTTTGATGTAAGTTTGGCGGTCTTTGTCTCCTGATCTTGATTTGTCAGAGATCTAAGTTCAGTGCTTTCCTGTACTTTGATCCGCTTGGTTTTGGGTGGCTGGATCTAATCTGTTCAGTAGAAGCACATACATACAGAAGATGATAATTAAGTGTATACGAGGTTCTTCTGCTAGGGTTTCTTGTTTTAACGACAGATCCACTTCCAAGTCCAGTTTTATCACCCACACGATATACTAACGGACTTATCAAGGAGGTGCACTTCGGCCTTGCATTTGGCTTCCACCCCTTTTCTCCTTCTTTTTGTATGTTTTTCCTCCTGTCAGTTACTAGTATCACTATCTGCATATGCTTTATCTTGATGCGAATACTTTCCCTCCCTTCTGATCAAGAGTTCATTGAGATAAGGAAGCGATCTTTCCTTCTATTTCTTTTGTACCTCGTTTTTTGAACATCATAGAACCTAATGGCTGAAAATGGAGAATATCAGGAACCCAACACCACCCTTCCTCATTTCTTCTCTCACATTGAAACATGCATAAATTCAAACATAGGATATAGAACGTAAGATATGTGTGAGGAAAGTTTACGCATTCCACTATGGATTATAAGCAAAAACATATTTTGAGCGCCGAGCTCGACACAACCCATTCTCCTATGGGTTATAGAAGGATAAGTTTGTTTGATTCTCTTCATGTTCTACTAGGGAGATGGAGGGAGGACACAGAGGGGAGAGAGAAGCCGATGCACGAGGCAGCAAATTTATCTCACCAGAAGATGGGTACAAATGGAGGAAGTATGGCCAAAAGTTCATTAAAAAAATAGGCAAAAATAGGTACAGAATTCTTTTCTTTTTTTCTTTATATGCAACGTCATCCTATTTTGGTATATTTTATGCAAAGAAGTGCTCATCTTAGATCCATTTTAACGCATGTATTTAGAAGTTACTTTAAGTGCCAAAGAAGCAATTGTTCTACACGGAAGAAAGTTGAGTGGTCAACCTCAAAGCCTGGATCAATCCGAGTGGTGTATGAAGGGGTGCATAAGCATGCTGCAGCAGTTGCAGAGTCTAGCTCCTCCCAATCACAGACTCCATCTTCAAGTGCCAACCAATATGACTTGTGGACACAAGTTTTCGGAAATCGATCAGCTTCTCATCATAATAATGAGCAAGTTTTTGAATATCAATCAGCTTCTCAACATGATAATGAGCAACTTTTCAAAAATCCATCAGCTTCTCATCATGATAATGACAATTAAAATCCAAATACTACCTCCCACCTTTCCAAGGCTTTTTCCCCCCATGAGAAAGCTAGCCTTGTAGAAAGCCTTGCACTTAAAAAAATAAAGGTATTTTCTTTTATTTTGACATTCTTGCTATAAAAGGATCCAAGTTTGTCATATGTTTGATATCCTTAAGAAAGATTATCCTCATTTAATTTTGTTATCTTTGAAGCTTTAATATCATGAATCATCACAAGACTTCTATATTTTCCAAATTTGTAGCTGCTTCAAATCATTGAAGTGCATATATTGCATGTATTGGTAGTATATAATGCCTCTTAAAATGTTCCTAATACAAATTTGGATTAACTAGCTCAATTGTTGTAGTAAAAATCAAGAAGGATGTGAAAAGTAAAATTTCATCAATCAAGAGATAACAACATATAAATTATACAAAGTTTTTGCAAGTGCTTTAGAATTTTTCAAATGCAATTTTTGAGCTTAGATGTTGTTATTGTAATTGAAGAAATTTATATTTCATTTGATAATATATAATACTTTATATTTCACTCTAAAATATTTTAAATCAACTATGTTGACTACTCGCATATTGAAACACATAAGGACTTGTTGTAGCCAAATTCTTTTGGTGGAAAAGCCATTTCCATTAGCATTACATTTACCATGTGTTGCCTTCAAATAACAATAAACATTGTTTATTGAATAAACGTGATAATAGAAGTAAGAGATGTATGCAACTGATCTACACCATACCTTTATTCATGAATTTTAAGAACCAAAATATCATATGACAGAAACCAAATCATATCAAATGTTTATTTACCATAGATGAGTGGCGGTCAAAAACCATAAACTTACAAAGTTTCTTTTTCCTTTTTCTACTTTTTTTTTTATTGGGCAAAGGGGATTTGAAGGTATAAGATATTGAATCCATGATCTGGGTCCTAGGTAGCCAGTAGCTAACTAATGAGCTATTGATTTGTTGACATACATAAGTTTCTTCTTATAATAAAAGAAAAGCATTGTAATTTTCATCTAAAAGTTTTGTTTGGACGCGCTATGGATTTGGTAATTCTTTAAGAACCAAAGTTTGGGCCATTTCTAGATTGTTAATCCTAAAATTTACCAACAAATTGAAGGATTCAATTAATAATATAGCTTGATTATTGTAATAAAAATGCCACGAATGATTTGAAGTATTTTACAGTTGATCAATTTTGAATTATTAAAATCAACATGCCAATAGCTCAGTATTTGATTTTTGACCACCCAAGACCTATATGTAACTCGGCACACCAAAACCCCACTTTACTTAAACTAATAAATAAAAATATTTATAAAAAGAAAAAATAAACTAATAAATAAAAATATTTATAAAAAGAAAAAAAAAAAAAGGCTTTATGCACGTATCTTACATTAGACATTGACCGCAAAAGGCCAGCAAATTGGCTTCGGCAACTGCACATGAACTGATTATAGATTCAAACACATACATAGACACAAACAAGGATAGGAGGCCCATCTAATTACAGAAATCAGAATAACAAACCATCATAGGCCCAAGTACTAAACAACCCAATCCAATGTGACCCCAACTAGCTCAACTAAACAACTATCAGCCAGGGATTCCATCATTCTTCGCTGATAACAAAGTCGGACTGTTTCCTTCGCACGTGTGGAGGCAACTTACAAACGCCAGGATTCACAAAGGTGCGGATGAGACTAGCAAGGTTTGTATCCAGGAACTCAGTTATAACTTCGAATAACGTTAAAATTACAGAAGAAATATTTGTTCTACGTACTGTTCTATTATGGTGAGATCAAAATTGATGTGCTTCATGGTTAAGTCTAAACCGCCAAGTTTAACTTAAAAACTGTGGATTTTGTATGCATGCTTCACAAACAGCACTACAATACAAAGCTCTTTGACATTGGCCTTCGAAAGATCGAACCGTGTAACAGCATTCTCACGTTTTTACTCATATGCGTATGCTGCACCCGACTCTACAATGACAGGTATAAGTAATCTTCTCACCAAATTTCCTTGAACTGTATTAAGCTTCCTTCTGACCAAATGAAAGTTTGTTATGGTTTAATAATAGCATGTTAAATGGATTAGCTATTCGAAACCATCATATTCCTATCAAGTTAATTCCAAATTGGAATTAGTAACTGTTAAGGAAATCTATTTTAGTCAAATCTAGGAATCGTATATCTACGCATATTAAGCACTCCCCTTATTTTAGCCAAACTTGGGAATCGTGTCATAGACACGTTATTATTGTTACTCCTTCACAAACCCTATATAAAGGCCCTCCTATTAATGTTATAAATACACTTTAAACTTGTTTTAAGAAAAGGTGACTCCTAGTAGTTAAATTTATTTATGTCAACTTTTCATTGACCATATTAATTTTCATTATTTTATTTTTTAATGAATATGTGAGTTTATTTATCAAAACAATGAAAAAACAAAAACTTAAAGGCATACTTCAACATTACAATTTATCTAAGAGAAAATTGAATTTGAAATCCTCCAGCAATGATATAGTAAAACATTTACCTAATAAAATTTAACATTCTTAAATAAAGATTTTTTTCCATATACTGCTTTCTTGATTATTGCTAATAAAATTGGTATTTCAACAACCTTATTTTGAAAATATTTACTATTTTGTTTAGATCATATACAATATACACAAGCTAAGAAAAAAAGTTTAAAAAACTTTGTAGCTAAATTTTTTCCTTTAGTTGCTTTAACCATCTATTGCAATTCGAAATTCCAATTGTTGATGTCCTTACGAATGCCTTATTACATAAGAATACTTTAACCAAATTTGCCTAATCCAAGTACATTGAAAAAAAACAAGTGTAACCTACTTTTAAGTTAAGAACCATAAAAATTATAATATAGATCAATTGAAAGAAACCATCAAGATATCACTTTTGATGTAAGAAGTCTATTTCTACATATAAGCTATCTAATGAAGTTATGTTTGTTGATTTCACCTAATCATATCAAGTCATGCCATTCAACCTCAATATTAACTTGGTACAATTCTTTGTATGTCTCTTTACACCTCCATCTTTTTGTAGTTTTCATAATTCTTGTAATATTAGAGTATGCTCCTATGCTTTTGTATACCACAATTTATTAATACAAACTTAAGTTACAGTTGCTAATTTTACCTGATCATATGAAGTGATGCCATTCAACCTCAACATTAACTTGGTACAATTCCTTGTATGTCTCTTTACACCTCCATCTTTTTGTAGTTTTTGTAATTCTTGTAATGTTGGAGTATACTCATTGCTTTTGTATACTACCATTTACTAATGCAAACTTATATTTCTACCAAAAAATATAAATAAATAAGGTTTAAACAGTATAGAAATGAAAATTTGTCATAACTTAAGAAAACCTCTCCAAATCAATAAATGTCTTATCTTGAAATGTGAGGAGCCTAAATAAACATCCCAAAGAAAGAGAAGTTGATATGTTTCTACTATTTAAAGCCCCATATGTTATTATTTTTGATAAAACATATAGTAAAGGAAGACAAATATGAATTTTTTCATCAATAATATGTTTACTAGTTAAAATTACTCTCATAATTACTTACACTCCATGATTAGAAGAATCTAAATTTTATGAAAATCATTTGAGTTATAACTTACAACTCTAGACACTTAATCCAAGCTATTCATTGCCCATTAATAAGTTGGGTTTGCCATATTTCCTTTTGTTTGATATCTATGAGGGCAATTTGTATTCTAAATATTAAGCTTTTCTCATCCAAAAAATTTGGGAAAGTTCCATTGCTACTAATGGATGATTTTAATAAAATTTGACATATAAATGAACACATTAATCTAAATGTTAGATGGATGAGAGGGATGAAGGATTTCAATGATATATGATTAGGAAACTAGGATTGGTGGAAACCTCTTTTATTGATTATTTTTTTACTTGATCTAATAAAAGCTCAATGCAACAATCCAAGAAATGCAGTAGCCACGTCAACTTCTAAAGCTCCATGTCAGCAGACTGATAAGGATAAATAAGCAGAGTCTATTAGAGTCTGTTGGCTTTTATTAATAAGCTGTTAAGCAGAGTTAGTTACAGGGGCTAATAGTTATAAATAGGAGAAGAGTCTGAGTTAAGGAATGAGCTTGTTGTTAGTAAATTCTATTGTAAAGTAGAAAGAGGTCTCAGGTGTTGGAAAATAAGGGTTTTGTTGTGAAAAAATCTATTTGTGAATTTTTTTTTGAAAAATATTTTTCATATGTGCAAAAGAAAATTATAAGAAGTAAAAGGTATACAAATTATAATATCAATCAATGATATTATAAAGTAGTTGGGTTCTTACATCCCTTCATGAAACATCTTCATAAACTGTTCTTAAAAAATATCTTATATGAATGATGTTAAAAATATATTTGAATATATTTAAGAAAAATGATACTTGGCTCTATTCACCTGTAGGAACATATTAAAAGATCAATCTATGAGGAGCTTTTATTCAAGCTTGATATTTATTCAAGTGAACTTATATGTTGAATCAAATGTAAGCTTGCTAAATATTGAATTATGCTTATATGATGTTGGACCGTGCTTATGAGATGCTAGACCGTGTTTATGTGTTGATGGACTTTGTTTATATGCTGCTGGACTGAGCTCACTAAGAGCTGGACCAAGCTTGCTCTAAGACTGGCCCATGTTAAGGCCTACATATATTGTAGAAGCCCTGCCTGCTTCTTACCCGATTACATAATGTAACATTTATCTATACGGTGTCATTCAACTTAAAGAAAGCTTGCTTAAGAAGCTTGTTCGATCATTTTTCCCTAAATGATGCTTTTTGAAATATATAACCTCTACTGAAACTTTTGCTCTCTTTACAGCACTGAATCCTCAACGGGAGGATCTTGGAGAAGACAAGATGTCAAAATGGTCGAATTGGGTTCCTAAGAAGTGACTTGAGCTTGATTTGATGGGTGGCTCACTGTTTCTAATGGGAAAAAGGCTACGGATTGGTTTAATCTAAAAGAAACCTTAGATTTTTTCTTTATTTAAGAAAAACTTGTGCTTGAAGAATTTGATTGATGATTTACAACCATTTGAAGTGTTCTCTCTACAAAGAAATTATCTTTGTGCTCACTCAATCATTTTGTTCAAGCTTGCTCATCACTTGGTGATTCACAAGGCTTCGGTGATATTTGATTACTTGGTTTATTCTTTGATTATACCATCGATTACACCTTGTATGACTTTGTTTATGTGCTGATTACATTCGAAAATATATATTGGACATGAACATTGTGAGAAAACCAAAACCCTAATTTGTTGTAATTTAGGGGTTTTGTGATAGGAGCTTTGAATTTCATTATTCATACTTGAATAGCTCCTTTAATTAGCAATATCCCATAAACCATTATATTCTTTAGGGATTTGCATTTGTACATGATCTTTTGATCATATCTTGTAACTGTACTTGAGAATTCCTTTGAAGAGGAATTAGTTGGATTAAGGAGAACATTTTCTCTTAATCTGGTTTGAGTAAAAGAGACTTCAATTGGTTGGATTGAAGGAGAAAAGGGTGGATATAGGGCTCAAGGACTAAGTGTCAAACCACCAGGATAAATTTGGTGTTTCTCTTCCCTTTACTTGCTCGGATTTGACTTGCTAATTATTGACAATTATCTAGCCATTTACTTGATATTAGCTTGTTGTCTTACCCGTTGGTTATATTGTCATCCAACAAGATAATAGCTTGTTGTTTTGTGACTAATTGGTGTTTCATTTTATAATAATTTGCTTGTTGTATGCTTGTTATAATTGTGTGATTTGTATGAACACTTAGAACCATTTTTAGACTACAAAAATTATGGTTGAGTCTTAGCTAAACCACTTCAACCCCCCTTCTTGTTAAGCCATAAAACCCAACATCGGGTTCCCTCAAAGTAATCCCACCAATTGTATCTTTTCTATTTTCTTTCAAGATTAGGCATAATGTCAAGCTTTCAAGATGAATTCTATTGATTGTTCTTCGATAAATCCCAAAGTGAGTTTCTGGACTATTACAAGTGATATCAGAGCCAAGTTTGTCCTGTGGAATGGATCCAATGAGATAGGCCTAGTATCTAAGATGCCAGGCCTCAAACAGGGGAAGGATTCTGAGGAAACTATAAGCCTAAAGGAGTTTATTGAATCAATGCACCAGTTATTTGCAACTTTAGATGCTAAAAACGATGGTATTGCAACGCACCTGGATGCTACTAAAGTTAGCAATAATGAACGTTCCTTCGCACATATTGGGAGTCACAGACATCAGAGAGGTTCCTCTTATAAGATGGATACTGGGTGAAAGACCATTGATGATCTAGATCGTACTGTGGACTTTTTGAAGAAGAAATTTTTCCAAGACCTTGAGGCTTTTGGTAAGGCTATGGCTGAGTCAAAGAAGTTTATGGAATGCACCTCCATCTTTGAGTGCAGTCCAGCCAAGGCCCAATTAGGCCAAGAGTTAGCAATAGAGAAGCTACAACTTCTCTCTTCAGCTTTTGTCTATAAATGCAAGCCGAATCTAAGTGTCGAAAATTAGTGTTGAACCAAAATCAGCAATGCACAGAAGCGTCGGAGCCATGGCATAGCCGAAAGCAAACAGACCAGCCAAATATGGCACCAAAAGGACAAAATGGGTGAAGCTTATGGACAAAATCGCGCAAGGAAGAAGAGACAGAAATGTCTCCCTTACAACTTTGGCGACTAAGGGCCAAACAAACTTCCATGCGAAGCCAAACAAGATTGGCCATCAACTGATCTATCCAGTGATATGTTCATTAGATCCTCTTTTTCCCACCAGGGAAAGCCACTGGAGGCAAACATAAAAAAGCCAACAATTATTTGCACAATTCCTTTTCATTGCAGATCCAAAGTTTAGGTTGGCAAGACAAACTAGATTGGGCGTCAAAAGTGATGCCGGAAGAAAACAGATGAGGTGCAATTCTGACTATTGGCAATGATTGGATTTTGGCAACAACGGTAGAAATGTGATGTGTCAATTTCAGTCAACTAGGCATTGGTCGAACATCCACGTGTCAACCACCATGAAAGCCGATTCCCTAATTTTTCTAAGTGGTTAATCATCAAAATGGGTTTCTTCCATTAAGGGCAACCACAAGAGCATTGCCAACAAGAATACTAGCAAGCACAATACCATGGCAGAATTTCTCCAAACTTTAAAAAGGAATTTCCACACACATTATCAACCTTTCTACATCGGGTGAGATCGAATATGCCAATTGCTTTAGGTCCTCTCTTACGTTCATTTTGTTATGATTATTGAGCACTTTAAGGACCTGGATTTTGGGTCAAGCGGCAACCATTGCAGATGATTTGGGCGAAAGAGGTCTGTTATGGGGTGAATGTAATGCTAGACAAGCTGTAAGGGTGGGAGGAATTCTTGTCGATGAACTTTTGGTAGAATTGGACAGTAAGCTAAAACTGAAAAAAGGTAACAAGATGTTGTGTGATCTTGACTGTTTGGGAACCTTTTTGACTATTTTGGGTTCTATTAAAAAGATGCTTAAAAAGAATGTTATTTCATGGAATAAGATGATTACTAGCTATGCCCAAAATAAGAGGTTCGATGAGGCCCTTGATTTGTTTGAGAAAATGTCGAAGAGAGACTGTGCTTTAAGAAATACCATGATTATGGGATTTATTCATAATAAAGAGATAGTTGAATCTTTGACTGCGGGTCCTTCTTATGCAATTGACATAACAAGGCAAATTATAAAAGAGGGTGCGAACACTATGATTGTGGTTGGAGGTGATGAAATTCTTCATGAGTTTGTCAATGGCTTTTTCTGGGATGGAAAACCCGTTGCTAATTATGAAGGAGAGGTTGCTTATGCAACTATGTTGAGGCTGACGCCTTTAGGAACTGGGTTTAACTGTGCAAGGACAAATGGGTGGAAAAATGACCCTCACAAAGCCATTGAATCGATAGTTGACAAACTAAGATCAAGGTCAGATGTTGGGGTTATCAAAGGAAAAAATTGGATATGGTATAGATGCCTCAGATGTTCCTAAAGTAATGTATTCCCTCCAATCCTTCAGAGAGTTATAATGTCTAATGCTACCTGGGGATTTTGGGAGCTAAGCTTCTCAAATCATGCAGCTGCAAGCCGAGTTGTAAGTTGTAAACATTCCCTACACAAGGATTGTCTCCAGTTTTATGGATGCGGAAAAGTGGCTATTTTCCTTTTGCCATACTTCAATTGATCTCTATTCTATTTATCTTCCACCTTTGAAACTTGAATTGGTCTATGATAATCTGGAATGGACAGAAAAAGAAGCAAATGATGTAAATAAAAGGATTGAAGGTCTATTATGGAAATTCAGAGGTATCTTCATTAAATTTTAGAAAATGTATTGAGTGTAGTGTTGCAAGATGGTGGAATGAAGGCACCTAAATCTAGGCCTTATATTGCAAAGTTAGAAGGGTTGCTACAAAAGGAGAAACAAGAATTTGAGGAATGAATACAAAAGGTGATCTGTAAGGAAGCCAGTAAGAACAATAGTCTCCAGGAAAGCTTAAGTAGTTTCAATTCAAAATTCAATGAGAAATTGGTTAGTGCTGTGGAGAATTATGTTGAGATAAATGTGACCAACATGGCAAGGAGATATTGGTCCTTCATGAAGGAAGAAAGTGCAATCGAATTTCTCATAAGTTCTATTAGGAAGAATGAGCTAAGGAGTCTTAGGCAACACGTATGGATAAGATTTTATTTGGCCAGTTATCAAATCTTAACTATTCTGCAACAAAACAAAAATTGATGCCTTTTTTCTAAATACTATGGGTGCCTTATGGTATTTTGCTATTAGTTAACCAGCGTTATCTTTTATTAGCCTTGAGGACAAGGTTGTTGTCAAGGGGAGAGGTATGCAGCAATCCAAGAAGTGCAGTAGCCACGTCAGCTTCTAAAGCTCCATGTCAATAGACTAATAAGGATAAATAAGCAGAGTCTGTTAGAGTTTGTTGGCTTCTATTAATAAGTTGTTAAGCAGAGTTAGTTATAGGGGCTAATAGTTATAAATAGGAGAAGAACCTGAGTTAGGGAATGAGCTTGTTGTTAGTAAATTCTATTGTAAAGGAGGGAAAGGTCTTGGGTTCCCTCAAAGTAATCCCACCAATTGTATCTTTTCCATTTTCTTTCAAGATTAGGCATAATGCCAAGCTTTCAAGATGAATTCTATTAATTGTTCTTCGATAAATCCCAAATTGAGTTTCTGGACCGTTACACTCAACACAAAATCTCAAAACTAGCAAATTGATAGAGCATTAACAAATACAAAATAGATTCTCAGATTTGACAAGTTTTCTATTTAGAGAGACTTGAATCTTTCACAAAAGAGCATATTTATAACAGGACCTCTAAATCTAGCTTAAAGGTGTTTTCTTTTCATTTCTAGAATTTAGGAGCTGCCGAGGGGATACTTGATCTCAACATCTCGCGGGATCCACCATAAAGGCTTGATTATGGAAAGTGAGATTCGGTTTTGACATGAATGGCAGAGGTGCGGGTCATCAGCCCCCCTTTCGACTAAAGACCTTGATAAGTTGATTTGAATGTAGCTATCTCTGTAGCTTTGTCTTTTGTCACATCCTTACTCTTTTATGCTAGTTGTTCATTATTTGATCTAATTATCAAAATTAACACTCTCCATATATGCTCTTCACCATCAAAATGAGTTAAAGTATTTTTATAGTTGATCATATTCGAATTATTGAAAATAACAAGTCAATAGTTTAGTAATTAATCATTAATCATTAATCACCCAAAACTTATGGCTAGCTTAGCAAGCCAAAACCCCACTTTGCTTAAACTGATAAAAAAAAAAAAAGAAGAACTAATGCACGAATTTTACATTAGAACTTGACCGCAAAAGGTCAGCAACTTGACTTCGGCAACCGCACATCAACTGATTATAGATTCAAGCACACACATAGACACAAACAAGGATAGGAGGCCCATCTAATTACAGAAATCAGAATAACCACCCACCATAGGCCAAGTATCTACAACCCAATCAGATGGGACCCAACCAGCTCAACTTAACAGCTTTCAGCCAGGGATTGGTTCCCATCATTCTTCATTATTAACAAAGTCGGACTATTTCCTTAACGCCTGTAGCGGCAACTTGCAAACGCCAGAATTCACAAAGGTGCGGTGAGATGAACGGCCCGGATTCGCTCGAGCCTTCAAGATCCTTTTGTCAAAGACGCCACCAAATATTTAGCAAGCTTTGTAACCCCGAAATCGGTTATAACTGGGAAAAAGATTAGAAATTCAGAAGAAATTTTTTTTTTACATACTACTCTGTCATAGTGAGATAAAATTTGTTGTTCTTCAAACTGAGTCTAAAATCGCCAACTATAATTCAAAAACTGTGAACTTTGTGTGCATGCTTCACAAACAGGACTCTTTGGCCTCGCAAAAGAAGGACCCGACTTTATTATGACTGGTATAAGTATTCTTCTGACCAAATTTCCATGAACTGTATTAAGTATCCTTCTGCATTGGGATGTTTCAGGAGAAGAAGATGAAAGCTTGTGTGGTTTAATAATAGCATGTTAAATGGATTAGGCTATTAGAAACTAGAATAGGCGCTGTCAAAGAAATCTATTCTAGTCAAATCCAAGAATTTTACTGTATTGTTCTTGGACCTTTACTTCTTTTTGTTGGATTCAACTTTATCCAACCTCCACACACGTTAAGGCTAGTCCTTATTTTCTTTTACGCGGCCTAGTCACCCCTGAGTTTCAATACCATTTGTAGTGCTTTTCGGCCTTCACCTCCTCAAAAACTAAATCAACGGGGTTATCACCCTCAACACTTATAAGCTCCTCATTTTTCTCTATTTCTACCAATGTGGAACTTCTTCACTTATATCTATTTATAGTAAGCACTCCCCGTATGTTATTATGTTTAGCCCTTCACAAACCCTATATAAAGGTCTTTCTATACATGTTATAAATACACTTTAAGCACAAGCAGCATCTTTATACTCTCTCTCGCTCTCGCTCTCGCTCTTCCGTTTTCAAGAACCATCCTTTCTTTTGTGCAGTCCCAAAAGGTGATATTTGCAGCTTTGTTCTTCTTCTTCTTGAGCTTCTCACAGAAAGAAAGTCCCTAAACAAGTCACAATCAGCTAGGGATTGGGCTCTCCCGTTGCTGAAAATGATGAAAAAGTTGCTGAGCATCATTGATCCAAACCTAGAAGGAGAACATCCTGTTAAAGGGGTTCGCAAGTGTTTGAGATTGATATTCCGGGCCTTCTTATTAGTATTACGCTCTTTAGTTGTTCTATTGTAATGAGCAACAGCCCAATTGATTTCACTTTCCAAATAACATTAGGTTTGGGCTGTTGCTCATTACTTAAAAAAGTATTATTATTTTAAGCTTTTGCAAATACTCATAAAACGTTATATTTCATTATTTAAATTTAAATTTTATAGGCCAAAAAATATTTTACTAAATGTTAAGGAAAACAAGAATAGAAGATATTGGACAAAAAGTTCCATATTAAAAAAGAGAATACTTTTAATATGTTTATTAACTTAAACAAGTCATCATCTCAATGGAATCTTTTAAAAAAAGGTCGATTTGAAACTTTTAAATGATATTAAAGCAAGCTTGTACTACGGGTGAATATTGAACAAAAAAAAAAAACTTATAGTAAGGAGAAAAGAGCATATTTATAACGGGACCTCCAAATCAAACCTCAAAGTTTTTTTCTTTTCATTTCCCGAATTTAGGATCTGCCCAGAGGATACTTGATCTCAACGTCCCGTGGGATCCACAATAAAGGCTTGACTATGGAAACTGAGATTTGGTTTTGAAACGAATAGTAGAGGTGTCGGTCATCGGCCTGCCTTCAACTAAATACCTTCATAAGTTGATCTGAATGTAGTCATCCCTGCAGCTTTGTCTTTTGCTACATTCTGACTTTGTTATGTCAATTTGTCAGCCAATTTGTCCTCGTTTGATCTGATTATCAAAAATAACACTCTCCTTGTACGCTCTTCACCATCAAAACGAGCCTTAATCACATTGGGTTGTACAATTATCCATTTGGTGGCATCTTATGGGATTTTCCCTGCCCATTTGTCCCAGTCCGATTCATTCATTATGCATCTTATCTTATTTTTCATGGACTCGGGAGGAACCGCATGAAGCTAAACAGTTTGTTTGGAGAAGTATAACTTTGTGTCGGGAGTTCAAAAATGTAGCCCCTTGAACCAATGATGGCTGCCAGAAAGGCAGTTCTTTTTCTTCATCAACACGAATTCGGAAAAGTAAAAACTTTATGCTTTTTTTTTTGTGAAAGGTCAAATTATATATCACCTGTAAAAAAATTTACAAGATTGTTCGATTACAAGATATCATCATCTAAGCTCAAATATTGCACTTGGTAAATTCCAAAACTCTTGTAAAAATTTATTACAATTTGTAAGCTTGACTCCTCTGGTAGATGAAATCTTCCCTCTCACATCCTTCTTGATTTTAGCAATAATGGTTGAGTTTTCTAGACTTGTATTGCTGAATCTTCTTCTATTCCTTTCGCTCCAAATGTGATACAATACGGCCTTGAAAGACATACTAAGTAAAGTTGCTGCGAAGCTCTTCCTCTTAACAGTCTTGATCATCCAACATATTTCAGCTCTCCAGTGTTCAATTCTTCGAGTTAATCCATTCATACCTAACAAAACCTTCCAAATGTAGTTTGTGAACCTGCACTTAAAAAACAAATGTTCCTGTGATTCTTCTTCTTGTTGGTAGAGGTTGCATTGTAGATCCACTGAACTGTTCCATTTAGCCACCCGATCTGCTGTGGATAGTTTGTCTCTTAAAGTAATCCAACAGATAAAATTATGCTTTGGTACTCCTTCTTTCCACACAAGTGTTGCCCATTTGGCATCTTCTCTGTTCTCTCTTAATGCTACATAACTTTTGGCAATATTGTATTCTGAGTCAGTCACTAGTTGTGTGAGTTCACTTCTTACTTGTAAAATATTCCTAAAACTCCAAGCTAGTGATCCTTTCATGTCAACTTCTAATACATTCATTTCCTTCAAATTTTCTGTTATCATCTATTTAACCCATAAAGAGTTTAAATTGGGGTGCACAAGAGACCATAAGAGTTTTCCAATTGCCGCCTTATTCCAAGTGTGAATGTCTATCAAACCTAGTCCTCCAGAACTTTATGCTTGTATTCTTTTAATTTGTTCCTTGATTAAAAGATGCTTATCATGGCTATTATAATTGGATCATTTCAATAGTTAAGTTAATATCAATTTGAAGAGGTTATGGTTGTGTAATATCAACTTGCAGTAGCAATCTATTGCTATACCCTTAACGTAAATACAAAGAGAAAAAGAATTAATTATATCTAACAAGTCCCACAAAATAGTAATAAATATACAATTTGAATTATAATGCTAGCAAATGTCAAATATTCTTCTTAGTGTTGTCAAAGTAGGAACAATGCCTTATCCTTGACCATTTTCCTTTCCCTATGGGTACACACCTAATTGGATGCCTTGGAGTTTTCCTTATTATGAGAAGACTAATCCATGCTATTTGTAAGGTTTGATGGATAAAATACTTGGAAGAATAGAAACATAGGGAATGAAATATCTTAACTATGTATGAAAACTATAATTAGTGAACTCAATCCTCATTTCCATGTATACATTATAAATGCAAGTATTCTTATTACTGAAGCAAATAATTTATGAGATTCAGAAAAAAGATAAGGAAATTTTTATTAGCAATTAATACAAATGTCCATCATTCTCACAAAATAGCTTTACAAATTGTTTGTTTATCAAAAAAGAAAGGGAGATTTAGAATTACCAAATCTCATAATTTAGAATAAAGTCATTTTAGGATATATACTTTTAAATCACATAACCTTCAAGAATCTTCATTATGGAATAAATGAATTCACAATCAAAAATGCAAAAGAATGCCAATGATGTAACTTGACATAAAAGGTACCATGGCATGAAGTTGGAGAGACTTCTTCAAGCAAAGGCCTATACTTGCTTCAGTTCTTTCTAATTCTACATATTGTTGCCAAGCAATTTACTAGGAGCTCCAATAAGTTGATAAAACAGTGGATTTATAATCTAATTTGGATTAGTGGTATCAACAAATATAATTTTATTGGATAACTTATTTGTAGAGATAGACTTTCTAAAATAGTAGAAGTTGTTTGATGGCTTTCTTCAATTAACTTATATTATAATTTCTATTAGCCCTACATAAAAATAAGGGTTGTCTCTTTTCTAAATCATAGGTAAGAATGATTTAGAAAAGTATTCTCATTCGCTCATAGTAACATTCAACATAACATTGGAAGATAGAATAAATAACTGAAATGGATAATCAAAGTAACTAAAGAAATGGATTTAGCTACTAAACTTCTTAAGGCATTCTTTTTAGAATTCATTCATTGTATATGGATTAAATAAAACAAAAGATGTTTTCAATGAAAAACAACTAATATCCGAAATTTCTTCATGAAAGTAATGAAAGTTGTGCAAAAGAAAGCTTCTTCGTTTAAAAATATAAAAATCTCTTTGAGAAATATTATTTTGAATGAAATCTAAAGACTTTTAACCTCCATCTTTTCATGATTGTAATAACCATTTTAATGTTGGACTATATCTCTTTACTTTTATACTCTAATGTTTATTAATACAATTTATCATTCAACCAAAAAAAATAACTAGCATTATCAAAAGTATTTAGCCTTATCTCTTATAATTCGTACTTAAACTTTTCTGCCAAATTTGTTTTATTAAAAGGAAACTCCTAGTAGTTAATTTATCTATGTCAAACCTTTATTGTTGCTGCTAATTTAAGGTTTTATATGCAATTTCACTAGCACTTTTTCTTTCCTCTTTAGAGTGTTTGTAAACAAAGTAAATGAAGAATTTATGTGTCTTAATGATTAAAGATTGAATCATCTTTTATTCAAAATCAACTTGTAAGAATAATCCATAGAATGAAACTGAAAAGTAAAATTATGTTATGGTTCACTATTGGACATTGTGATAAAGGATATGTCAAAATTGATGTAGAGTTTAATAAGATATGGACTAATAGAATAGTTTATATATAGCAAATGTCTCATCTCCTTGAACTAAAAACTTTTGTAAAAGAATTAGGCCTTGAAACATTATTAGCGTCATGTACTTTGTTTTCCTCTAGTCATTGAGAGTCTTCTGTGTTTATATGTTTAAGTGACATTAATATATTTTAGAAGAAATGCTCTCGAGAAAACGTCCTTTGTTTTATTGGGTCGGTTACTTTTGAGTTAAAAACCAAATTTGTGTGTGAAAGGTGAATAGACAAATAATATTGTCATGTGTTTAGGGAAAGAGACAATTATAAGTGCAAAAGAACTTGAAGCCTCATTCTCCCTCTTATAGTTAGTCAAAACCAAATTACTTTCATCAAAGGTCATCATATATTTGAAAATATGCTTTGTCAAGAATTGTTTCATAATTGTTAAAAAAAAAAGATAAAGTTAAATGTATGATTATTAAAATTGATCTCATGAAAGCTTATGACATGGTTAAATGAGCTATAGTATTATGAATCCTCCAAGCTATTCACACTACTCAAATATTGATTAATCTGATTTGTCAGTGCATTATTACTACCAAAATTCCTATGAATTTCAATAGTGAGCATGTTGGCTACTTTGAGTATACCAATGGGTTAAAGCAAAGAGATCTCATATTCCTTATTTATTTATCTCTGTCATAAAAATTCTTAACTAGATTATTATTCAAAAGAAATTTTATTTTATTTTTAAATATCATTAGTGTTATAAAAGAGAGAAAATCATACACCTTTGCTTTGCAAATAACTTGTTCATTTGCACATGGGGATATTAATTCAATACAATGTCTCACTAATACTTTAGAGAACTTTTCAACACTCACAGGTTTACATTTTAATCTTAGTAACTGCTAGATATTTTTCTCAAAGTTCACTAAAGAAGGAAAAATTTTAATATTGGATTACACTCCATTCTCATGAGAAAATTGAAATAGTTAATTCTTACTTCCATCTGCACATTTTGGATACAAATGTTCATTCTCCCAAAGCAAACCATTTTATAAGATTGAGAAAAAAATTAAGTACTTTTAGTGGGTAGGTATTTTGGAAGATTGTAAAGCTCACAAGGTCACTTTGCAAGTTGTCTACTTACCTAAAAGAGAAAGACAACTTAGGCTATCAGACCTCAAAGTGTAAAATAAGATACTATTGAGAGTCACCCTAGAATTTCATCAACTATCTAAGTTCATGGTTATGGAGTAGATGGATTCATAGTATTAAATAGAAGAGAACTCTAGTTATATATCTTAACATCAAAGTAAACATAGCATGGTGTTGAAGAGATCTGTTCAATCTACGACAAATTTCCACATTTACACTTTCCAACCCTTTTTATTACTATAAAGAGGCATATAAAGAATTGTATCAAGTTAATGTTAACATTGAATGGAATTACTTAATATAGTCAAGTGAAATTAACAAAGACAACTTCATTATATAACTCATTTGTAGAGACAAGCTGCTTATAGCACAAACGTTACCTCAATAGCTCCTTTCAATTGATCTATATTGTAATTTTTATGAGTTTTAAGTTGAAAATACATCACTTTTTTTTAAGTCTACTTAGACTAGATAAATTTGGCAAACTATTTGTACTCAACATACCCTTCATAAGATCATCAATGATTAAAATTTTAAATTGCAATGAATGATTAAAGCAACTAAAAGAAAAAATTTTGTTATAAAGTTTTTAAAACTTTCTTTCTTAGTATGTATTATTACATATGATCTAAACAAGTCATAGACATTTGTAAAATAAGGTTGTAGCCAAAATCAAGAATGTAGTATATGGGTAAGTATCTCTATTTAAAAATATTAAACCTTCTCAAATGAATGTTTTGTTGATAATTAGAAGATTTTAAACTTGATTTTCTTTTTTATGAGCTCATATGCTAGAGTATACTTCTAAACCTTTGTATTATGTTATTCTTATATGAATAAACTCACATATTTATAAAAAAAATTAAAAAATTAAAAAACTTGAAACCATTGCCAATGCAACATTCCGACTTGCAAGAACATTGCTAGCCATTAGAATAGTGTGATGGAATAAAGTGTTTGAATTTTGTGATTTGATTTTGGATTAAGCAAAGTCATATCCTTAGAAAACTAGATAGTCATTGAGGGGAGAAGACGCAAAGTGTTTTTTGGGTAAACAAACAGGGATTTTCATATTAGAATGCAAAGGGAAGATAAGGGCTTGCATCATATCAATGTCATCGATAAAATCACTTCTTATAACATTGCATACGTCAGCCCTATTGTTAAAATCTAACTGAATTGAAACAGCTACTTAAATCCTATCTGAATAAAATCATGCTAGTTGCAATTAAATTATACATATCCCATTATAGGCCCAGCTAAAATATATTCACTTACAAAATACCATTTAACGAGTTTTTTCCAACACAGATATACTAAATCAGGTCCAGAGGATTTACATTTGTTAGAAACAATCTCTCTTCAAAACGATTTTGTCCTCAAGGTTAGGGCTACAAAAGTAATACCTATTTCCTAACATAAAAGTATTCCCTAATAACTAATAAACTAAACATTAGGATATAATGACAAACAAAAAAGTTACTCACTGGTGACTCTCCAGTAGCCTTCTCCAATGGAAGAAGAATTTTCCACTCCATCCAATGCGAACACCATCTTGGAGGCTCCGGACTTAACGTAGGCCCTTCTAGTTCTTACCATGTGTGAAAACGAAGTCACGGGCTTGTAGCCCCCGGCCCCTCCTTTTCCACATACAAAAATCACAAGAGCAAGTCACACGAATGATGTACTAGAAACAATGATTAATTCAACTCAATCATTCATCTCCACATAACTTTGTCTAGGAATAAGTTATATGTTGAAACTCGCGAATTGGAAGTACGGGACAAAATAGAAGTTTGTAACGTTTAGAAATAGATTTAAAATCTAAATCTAAAAATTAACTCATAATCTGGAAAATAAACTTTTATTTAGACATTATCAAATAATTTATATACTTTTTACATGAGATTTCTACTTTTAACATTCTTATATACATTTAATATATTTGGAGTTCTCGACAAAATAAGGTAGAATGAATACTTCCTACATATAAAATATACTTAAATAATTTAAGGTTGAAAAAAAGTTAGAATAAATTAACTTTAGTTTTTAATATTATATCAAAAATAAAGTTAAAACTTACTTTAAAAGTTAACTCATTTCCTTGCACACGATGGGGACGCGACTTTGGATCAGTGTCAGACTCCATTCCAAAAAGTCCATGAAGCGGCTCCGAACGCAATTAAAACATCACCTTTCGGTCACCGTGCATTGCTTTCCATGAAAGAAGGCCCAGGAAAAAAGAATACTAGTGTAAAAAAGGAACAGTATTTTCCACTCATATACATATTTCGTACGTTTTTTCCACGAGAGACTTGAAGACTTTTCTAGCTCCTTTTGGTTGAGGGAGCAGCTGCCATGAGTGAAGCTTCCAACGTAGACAAACCTCCATGTATGTCACCCTTCTTCTCCTATCATCGAAGTGCACTTCAACCATGCATTTGGCTTCTACCCCTTTTCTTCTTCTTTTTGTATGTGTTTCCTCCTGTTAATTATTGGGATCACTGTCTGCAGATACTTTATCTTTCCTATTTTTTCTTTTTACCATGTTTTTGAACATCATAAAAAACCCTAATGGCCGAAAATAGAAAATATCAGGAAGCCAATTCCTCTCCTCTTCATATCTTCTATCACATTCAAACAAGCATAAATGTTTTTGATCCTCTTCATGTCCTACCAGGGAGATTGAGAGAGGATATAGAGGAGAGAGACAAGTCAGATGCCCGAGCCAACAGATTTATCTTTCCAAAAGATGGGTATGGATGGAGGAAGTATGGCCAAAAGTTCACTAAAAATATAGACAAAAATAGCTATAGAATTTTTTTTCTCCATATGCAATGTCATCTTATTCTAATATATGTTATGCAAAGAAGTGCTCATCTTGAATCCATTTTAATACATGTATTTAGAAGTTACTTCAAGTGCCGAAAAAGCAATTGCTCTGCATGGAAGAAAGTTAAGTGGTCAACCTTAGAGTCTGGATCTATTCAAGTAGTGTATGAGGGGGTGCACAAGCATGCCTCGCTAGCTACAAAATCTAGCTCCTCCAAGTCTAGCACCCATCTTCAAGTGCCAATCAATATGACTTATGGATACAAGTTTTTGGAGATCAATCAGCTTCTCATCATGATAATAAGCAAGTTTTTAGAGATCAATCAACTTCTTGTCATGATAATGACAATTAAAACCCTTAATCTACTTGTTATGCTTTCCAAAGGTTGTCTCCTTTAAGAAAGCAAGTCATTTAAGAAAAATGGAGGTTTTTTCTTTTGTCCTAGCATTTTCTTCCCAAAGATGATTTGAGTTTGTACTATGTTTAATATCCCCAAGAAGGATTACCCTCTTTCTTGTCTTATTGTCTTTAATCTTTAAGATTATGAATCATAATAAAACTTGGTATTTTCGAAGTCTATAGTTTGGTTCAAATGCTTGAAATGCATATATTACATGTGTATCTAATGCCTTGTAGAGTGGATTATAGAATACAAATTGATATGTTTAACTTTAGGCTACTTTATCTCACACAAATTATGATCAACTTTGTTAAGTAGTCACTTGCTAAAACAAATTGGAAGATGCTGTAGACAAGTTCCTTTTGTGGAAGAGCCATTTTTTTTAGCTTTCCATCTGCCATGTTTTGTCTTTCAAATAACAAGAAATTTTGTATACTAGGTAGGCATCTTTCTTTGTATACTAAATAGGCAGGATCATGAAGGTGAGAAATGTATGCAACTGATTTTTAACCACACCTTTAATTCACACAATCTAAGATCTAAAACATCATATTGACAAAAAGTAAAGTATATCAAATGTTCATTTCCAATAAATGAGTAGTTGTTAAAAACCTTGATCTTGCATAGGTTATTTTATTTTTTATTTTCTATTAGGCAAAAGGTGTTAAAGGATATAGGATGTTGAATCCACAATATAGGTCCTAGTAAATTAGTAGTTAATCATTAAGCTACTAATCTATTGACATATATGTATTTCTTCTTATAGAAAAATAAAAGCACTAATTTTATCTTAAAATTGTCGATTAGACAAGCTATAGATCTTTTAACTCTTAGGAACCAAAAGTTGGGTTGTTTCTAGGTTGCTAATCCTAAACTTTAACCTTCAACCTTGAACCTTGAAATCAACAATGAAGCTTAATTAATTAAAAAAATACCATGAAGGATTCAAAGTATTTTGCAATTATTAGTTTCAAATTTTTAAGATTAACAGGTAAGTAACCTAGTAATTGGTTTGACACCCAAAACCCCACTTTACTTAAACCACTGAAGAAACAAATAAACAAAATAATAAAATAAAAATAAAAAGGAGCCTTTTACACGTATGTTTTATGGGACCTTGACTGCAAAAGGTAAACAAATTGACTCGGGACCGCAAACGAGGATTGGAGGCCCATCTAATTACAGAAATCAGAATAACCCACCATAATCGCAGGCCAACTATTGCTGGACCAATCTGAAGGGACCTAACCTGATCAACTACAAAGCTGTCACTCAGATATTGGTTCCTTATTCGTAATTAACAGGTCGGATTATGTCCTTCACACACGTGGCGGCAACTTGGAAACGCCAGAACTACTGCAAATGTTACGCAGTCACAGCATTCCTTCTGCAAAACCTCCGGTAAACCCAGAGGCTCGCCGTCGCCGTTTTCCGGTAAGCATTTCGTTTGGCTTCTTGTGGACAGCATCTGGGTTCAAAATGTCTTCCCCTCTTCTTTCAGGGGTCAAAAGATGTTGAATTAAGAGTTCTTAGGAGAAAAGCGGATTGTTAAAAACTATGAAGATGAGAGAAATTGTTCATTTCATTGATATGAACAACAAAGATACAAGATTGGTATCTATTGCAAAGGCGGGTTTATTGTTCCCGTGGTGTTTTTCAAGTGTGCTTACAAAGTCTATTTATAGAGGAGGAAAAGCAATGAGAAAATAAAATAATTAGCCTTCTCCATGTGCGTACACCTCTGTCATCTGGGGTGATGTTCGGCGTGCTCTCGGTGGAGCATCTTACAGCAGCTAAAGTAGCTACTGTGACAAGGCAGCCACTAGTGGTAACGTGGCTGCCCATGTGATCACATGTCTGAACACCCCTCCTCAAACTGATGGTCGATAAGAGTTGATGACGTTCAGTTTGCCAAGGAGATGTGCATGTTGATTTGCTCCTAGAGCCTTTGTGAAAACGTCTGCTGGTTGATCCTTGGTTCCGACGTGATGGGTTTTAATGAGGCCACGCTTTATCTTTTCTCTGATGAAGTGGCAGTCGACATCTATGTGTTTAGTGCGCTGATGCACCATGGGATTTGCTGATAGTTCCATTGCGGCCTTATTATCGCAATACAAAATCACTGGTTGTGGGACTTTGATTCCCATATCTCCAAGTAGGTCTAGTAACCAGATAATCTCACATGATGTGTAAGCCATTGCTCGATATTCTGCTTCCGTGGAAGAAAGAGATACCACTGCCTGTTTCTTACTTTTCCAAGAGATGAGGGTGTCACCAAGCATAATGCAGAAGCCAGTAACAGATTTTCTCTCAACCTTGCAAGTGGCATAATCTGAGTCACAGAATGCTCGCATCTTGTAACCTCCAGAAGCTGAGATAAACAAGCCAGTGCCTGGGCAACTTTTAAGATATCTGATTAATCTAATAGCTGCTTCCCAATGAGATTTTTTCGGTGAGTGCATGAATTGAGCTAAATTGTGCACCGTGTAAGAGATGTCAGGTCTGGTAACCAGGAGATAATTCAGTTTCCCTATAAGTTGTTGATACTTTAGTGGTTCATTTAGAAGTGGATCATCATCACGTGGCACCTTTGCTCCTTGATCATGTTTAAAAGTAGTCAACGACAAATTTGTGTCCATGGGATTGTCAACTGGTTTACTACCCCCTAGTCCCATATCTTCTATCATCTCGAGAATGTACTTTCGTTGACTCAATTGGATTCCCTTTTCGTCTTTAAGGACTTCAATCCCAAGGAAGAATTTGAGATCTCCCAAGTCCTTGATGCGGAATACGGAATGCAAATGTGTTTTTAACTCTTGTATTCCCTCAGTGTCACTACCAGTAATGATTATGTCATCCACATAGATCATGAGAATAACAATGAGATCACCTCTTTGTCGAACAAACAATGAGGTGTCATGCATGGAATCCTTGTAACCCGCTGTGAGGAGGGCTTCCGTGAACTTTTCATACCATTGTCTGGCTGCTTGTTTGAGTCCATAGATGGATTTTCTCAATTTACAAACTTTTCCACTGTTCTCAGCAGGATCACCCGGTGGGGGTTTCATGTAGACCTCTTCATCTAGATCTCCTTGTAGAAAAGCATTGTTTACATCCATTTGATGAATATCCCACTGATTTTGTGCTGCTAAGGAAAGAGCACATCTGATTGTGATGTGTTTTACTACCGGAGCAAAAATTTCGTGGTAGTCCACTCCTTCTTTCTGACTATATCCTTTTGCCACTAGTCTTGCCTTATATCTTTCTATTGACCCATCAGCTTTGTGCTTTATTTTGTACACCCATTTACAGCCGATGGGTTTTCTTCCTCGAGGTAAGTCCACTAGTTCCCATGTATTATTTGCTTCCAATGCCCTAATCTCTTGCTCCATGGCTTCTTGCCATCTAGGATCGCCAATTGCCTCATGGTGATGCATTGGTTCAACATCAGCAGATATAGATGCAATGAAATGCTGGTTGTCCAAGGGTAAATGGTCATATGAAATGAAATTTGAAAGAGGATAGGCTGATGATTCTGTTTCTGCTACATGGATGGTAGGGCACACGTAGTCTTTTGACCATAAAGGAGGCCTGGTGTTTCTGGTGGAACGTCGAGGGGTTGCCTGAGGCTGTGGTTCAGGTGAATTGCTTGATGTTGGAATGGTTTCATCATCGGAGAATATGTCAAGTGGTTCAGCTGAAGGTGGTGTTGGTATATGTATTTGGGTTGTTTCTCGTGAAGGTGAGATGTCTGTATGGTGGCTTATAGGATTGGTTAAAGTGGGAGATGGATGTGTAGGGTCAGAGAGTACCTCAAATTCATGTGTTGCTGGAGCCTTTCGAGCGAGTTCCGTCAAAGGCACTTGCATGGTAGGATTTGATTTGGTCCCTACTTGTGAAAAAGGAAAAATATTTTCGTGAAATTTCACATCCCGACTTACAAAAAATTTATCTTTTACAGGATCGTACAATCTGTATCCCTTCTGGCTTTGAGCATATCCCATGAAAATGCTTGGGATTGCTCGGGGGGCAAACTTGTCTTTTGGTCCTAAGGTGGTGGCATGACATAAACACCCAAAAATTTTAAGATGAGAAAATTTTGGTGATTTTCCAAAAAGTTTCTCAAAAGGTGTGATTCCATGTAAAACCATGGATGGCATCCTATTAATAAGATAGGTTGCGGTGAGTATGTATTCCCCCCAAAATTTGTCAGGCATTGAGCTCTGAAATTTCAAAGCTCGCGCTACATCCAAGATATGGCGATGCTTGCGCTCTACGACACCATTCTGTTGTGGTGTGTGCACACATGAACTCTCGTGCTTGATGCCTCGAGAAGTAAATATTTGTTTTGTGTGCTGATTGAAGAAATCAAGTGCATTATCTGTTCTAACGCATTTGACTTCTGTGTCAAACTGGTTTCTTACCAAGTTAAAGAATTCCTCCAGTCGTGAATATGTTTCACTCTTAACTTTCATTAAGAATGTCCAAGTTCCTCGTGAGAAGTCATCGACTAGTGTGAGGAAATATCTTGACCCATCATGATTGGGGATTTTGTATGGTCCCCAGACATCTATATGAACTAGGTCAAATTTCCGTTGCGCAATGTGATTGCGCGTAGGAAAAGATGTGCGAGTTTGTTTCGCAAGTGGACAAATCATGCAAGGCTCATGTTTCGAGAATTTTGCAGATTTGAAATCATCAATATATTGAAATTTTGCATCGGACATATGTCCGAGTCTACAATGCCAAAGTTCGGAATTTAAAACATTACATGCTGTTATTGAATGCTTAAAAGATAAAACATGTCCTGGGGGCTGGGATACATCATTCCTATCTGGACATGCAACAAAATAGTAGAGACCATTTCTAACTCTACCAAGGCCTTTGATTTCACTCGTCCAAAGGTCCTGAAAGGCACAAAATTCGGCATAAAATATTATACGACATGTATTTTCATGGCAAAATTTTGAGGCAGATATGAGATTGAACTTAAAATCGGGGGAATATAGAACTGTGTTCAATTTCAATGTCTTGGATATGCTAGTGTTGCCAATATGTGTCACCAATGCACCATTACCGTTAGGAAATTTAACTTTCCTAGATCTAGAAGCACAAGGCATTATCGATTTCAAGCATGACAAATTTGCAGTAATATGATCACTAGCACCAGAATCAATTATCCAATATTGATTTAGAGATTGAGAAATACCTGCCAAGTAAGCATGACTATCCTGATTATTGTTCAGGAATCTCATGAATTTCTGGTAGTCTGTCTTGGTGATGAAGACATGGTCCGGATCGTCTGCTACCAGATTAGCTTTGGCTTCTTCTCTGTAATTTTTATGTCCAGGTGGATAACCATGGAGTCTATAACATTCCTTTTTCTCATGGCCATATCCCTTGCAATATTCGCATTGGGGACCCACCAAACGATAGCATTCCTTCCTTTTATGGCCTTTTCTTCCACAAAGGGCACATTGGTCAATTTGATTTTGATTACCCCTAAACGACCTGTCGTTTCGCGCTGCCTTTAGTGTAAACGACACGTTGTTTAGTCCCGAGCGTGTAAATGACGCGCCCCCAGTGATCGATCGTTCGGCACCTGAGGAAGTCGTCCCCATTGGTGCGCCCGCCGCAATAGCTATTGACCTGTCTCCCGAACCTTTTGCGTCGGGTCCATGTTTCGCCGCAACAAACATAAAATCGCCGGTTGTCTTCCCCGACGAGCTCCGGCGATATTCTGCCTTGCAGAGTATCGAATAGGCCTGTAAAAGATCCGGGGGGGGCTGCATAAGAAGAATTTGCTCTCGAATTGGTAAAAGATGATCATCCAGGCCACGAACGAATTGAAAAAACTTCATCTCCTCTTCGTGCTCCTGCCATTCTTCAAATGAGAACATTCTGGGCCTTTTCAGCTCAATCAGGGAGTTGAATTTGTTCCAGAGCTGCTTTAATCGACCAAAATAGGTCGAAATTGGTTCCCCACCTTGCCGAATCATGCATAATTCGGTGGTCAGGTCAAAAACCCTAGACCGATCGACCTGCTGGTACCGGCCGCGGAGTTCCGACCACATCTCGGCCGCTGTTTTGGTGTAGAGGAGGCCATTGTGAAGGTGGTCGGCGATCGAATTGAGGATCCATCCGCGGCAGAGGTCGTTGCACCTTTTCCACTGTTTGTGGGTCGGTGAGTCGGGTTCCGGCGCGATGTAAGAGCCGTCGACGAACACGTATTTGTTCTTAATTGAGAGCGCGATCGTCATCGTCTCGCTCCATGCTGCGTAGTTCATCGGCCCGTCGAGTTTAATTGCTACCAGCGGTGTTGAATTTGTGTCTCCAGGCGGCAGGAAAAGGGGATCAGAGTAATCTAGGTTTTTGCCCTTGTTATCCGATTCTTCGTGCGGCGGAACGGGCGGAATGGGCGGCGGAGGAGCACGCTGATAGGTGCGAAAGTCTAATTGGTCTTCTCCGCTTCGATTGTGTGGCGGCACGTACGGCGGCGTGGCTTGACGGGGATTGGCCAGCAGTACGGGCGGCGGCGTGGATTGCCCAGGGTCTGCCATTTCGTTCGTCAGAGGAAATCGGGAGTTGGATGACGTCGTTTACTGGAAAAAAAAACGATGTCGTTGTTGGATGTGGTGTCGTTAGAGTGGAGCGTCGTCGTTTTTCAAGAACTATTTGTTCCAAGAAAAACGGCGCCGTTCTACTAAAACAAGAAATTAATACGTCGTCGTTTTGATTGTCGTCTTTGTAGATAGACGAATTAATCAAAACTACGTCGTTTTGGATTAAGTCACCGGAATAGACACAGCGCCAGTGGGGTGCGGTCCGGTTTGGTGTTTGAAAAGCCTTTTGCGGTCGATTTTGACCGAAAATTAGCCAGAAAGCTCCGATTTGTGGGTCTTTAGCGGAAGCGATTTGGATCGATTGAAAACGAACGAGTTTTGGAGCTCGATTTGTGATAATCGGAAGGAGAGGGAAAGAAAAAAAAAAAAAAAAAAAAAAAACTAAGCTCTCGATACCATGTTAAAAACTATGAAGATGAGAGAAATTGTTCATTTCATTGATATGAACAACAAAGATACAAGATTGGTATCTATTGCAAAGGCGGGTTTATTGTTCCCGTGGTGTTTTTCAAGTGTGCTTACAAAGTCTATTTATAGAGGAGGAAAAGCAATGAGAAAATAAAATAATTAGCCTTCTCCATGTGCGTACACCTCTGTCATCTGGGGTGATGTTCGGCGTGCTCTCGGTGGAGCATCTTACAGCAGCTAAAGTAGCTACTGTGACAAGGCAGCCACTAGTGGTAACGTGGCTGCCCATGTGATCACATGTCTGAACACGGATCATTTCCAGGGGTATGCCAGCATAGTTTGGTTTTTGGTGGGATCTTTTCTGTACCTTGTGCCAAAATGAGATTCAATTTCCCGGATTTATTTTATGGATTGAGTGTTTTTGCCTGTAGAGTCCCGCATTTCGTCTTTTGAGATAAAAGTGCTGCTGTTTTCTTACTCTATTCTCATGCTTGTAACTCTTGCTATTTGGGTATTCGTTTTCTTAACAAAGATTGATAATTTTCTGTCATTTATATGATGACTCCCCTAATGGTGAATTTGGATGAATCCACCGTGCCATATATGAGTACTTGTATGGGGAATTTTGCTGCTTTTTGTTGTTTGATATTCTAGGAGTCTTCTTTTTTTTTTCTTTTTTCTTTTTGTAAGATTATTGGTCAAGTCTCTTTGTTTTCACTAAGAGGTGACTTAAGCCTCGTCCAGGAGAATTTTAAATTTCCAGCTATCCCCAGGGTTGGTCTAAGCTATCTCAATTCTCTTCGGAAATGGCACCACTGATCTTAAAAGATTTTGGGGCCAATTTGAGTATCCTCAGTTTTGGAGCGATCCAAGTCACCTGTACGGGTGATTGTTCTACTAACCTAAAGAGATTCCATCATTTCATCATTTTCTAAGAAAGGTGAATTTCCAAAGGAGTTTTGCTCAAGTTTCCCATAATCTAAGATGTGTATAATTTGAGGTGATCCTTAGAGACAACCCCTAACAATATATGAAAAGGTGTTTTAAAGGCCTGAGTCTGATTTCCTTTTTGGCCATTAGGGAGAAAAACAGAAAGCCTGAGATCAGTTTAAGAAAAATCAATTGGTTCTATAGTTGTTGTTAGATTTAACAATGGTGTTTGAAGATTTGCTAGGGATGTGGGAAGCCTATTGTTTAATTTTCTCTAAGCAGTTTGAATGTCTTAGTTTGATTTACCTTCGGTATTAGAGGCAAAAAGCAGGTGTTGGAGTTTCCATCCAATTGTCTACGTACTTTATGGTCCTTGTTTTGCATTGAATTTTCGAATTTACTATTGTTTGTGAGTGGCTTGGGCAGGATAATACTTTAATTCCTCTTTTGTTGTAAGAGTGTTGCTTCCTTTGCCATGGCCTATGAGAATGAAAATTGCATTTGGTGCTGCAAAAGGACTTGCCTTTCCCCATGAAGCTGAGAAATCTGTCATCTATAGTGATTTTAAGACGTCTAATATTCTGTTAAGCTTGGTTAGTATACAGTGTGGATACATTACTTAGACAATATCAAGTAATTCATAGTGATAAAAAGTGTTTTTCTTTGCTTAAAGTCTAAATCACCGAGTTTAACCTGAAAACTATGGATTTTGTATGCATGCTTCACAAACAGGACTACAATGCAAAGCTCTCTGACTTTGACCTCGCAAAAGACGGCCCCATGGGAGAGAATTCTCATGATTCTAATTGCATGATGGGAACAGATGGGTGTGCTGCATCCGACCATATTATGATGAGTGTCCCATGTACTGGGTATTCCCCTTGTCGGAGCCAAACTTGGGAATCCCGTCATGGACATGTTATTATGGTTAGCTCTTAACAAACCCTTTATAAAGGCCTCTCTATGCAAGTTATAAATTCTCTTTAAACACAACCAGCATCTTCATTCTCTCTCTTTCTCTCTCTTTCTCTCTCTTTCTCTCTCTTCTTCTTCCATTTTCAAGAACCATCGTTTTTTTAGTATGGGCACTAAGTCCCAGAAGTGATGTTTAAAGCTTCAGAGTTGTTCTTCTAGAACTACTCACTGGAAGGAAGTCCTTAGACAAGCCAGAACCTGGCAGACTCTCTTGTTGCCGAAAGTGAAGAACGAGTTGCTGAACATCAACGACCTAAGAGTAGAAGGAGATTATCCTGTTATGCTAGCTTACCATTGCTTAAACCAACATCCAAAAGCGAGGCCTTTAATGCGAGATATAGTGGATTCCTTGGAGCCTTTGGAGGTCCTAACAAAGGTTTAACTCCAAAAGGCTACGCCAACTTTAATTATTGACCCTTCGAATACAGAGCTAATGAGAAAAGAAGGTGCATAGAGTTTTTCCTTATCAAGCTTCTGTACATTTAAAGGGAAAGTTTTTGCATTAGATAATGCCTTTTTCTTCTTCAATGTATATTAGGGGAAGTTTCTTGGAGTGTAATTGAGATGGTACCAATGACTTATAGGAGAGATCCTGCAAAATAAGTATCTTGAGTTTGAATCCTTTAATTGCATTTCTAATTGACTTGAGTATGTTTTTGGGACAAAACCCTCTTCTCATTCATATACAAGTCAACCCGAGATGAAACAGTAGGTAAAAACCTACGAAAACTGCCATCGGAACTGTTATTATAGAAAGGAGTCGATGAGGGCTTCTTAGACATGGTTGGTTCCTATTCGCAGAGTTGTATCGGTGTGGTTGTATGGTATTAGCTTGCAACAACATGCTACTATTATCCCATTAGTCTAAGTGTACAAAACAGAAGTAAATACCAAAAGAGAAAGCATTACCAATATAACTTGTATCCACAAGATAGTAATGAATGTTATAATTAGAATTATCTAAACTATTATTTAAAGCATTCAATCTTATCTCTTGTGATTCCTAGTTAGACTTCCCTTCCAACTGTATTTTAAGAAAATGTGGTTTTTATTGGTTAAATTTTTCCATATCAAATTGCGATTGCCACTTTTAATTCAAGATTTTATGTGCAATTTCGCTTTCACTATTTCTTTCTTCTTTGGAGAGCTCTATAAACAACATAAATAAAAACTTTTTTGTTTTAATTAACAAAGACCAGATAATTTTTCCTCAAGATCAACTTATAAGGAAAAAAAACTATTTCTTCGTATTTTGGATACTAGGAAAATATTTAAGTAACATTGAACAAACACCATTGTCTATACTTATCTTGGAATGACAGATTTTTTTTTTTTTTTTTTTTTTTTTGCTTTTTGTCTATAAAAAATTTAATATTGTGTTTAAACCTAAACTTTGATATTATGTAAATTCTATTTAAAAAAAATACTTTAACAAGCTTACATCATCTTTAATGTTACACCAAGTATAACATACCTTGGATTTAACACTTTGCATTAAAGATTCTTCTCATTGGAATAACAGGTAAATTCTGGTTGGAAAAACGTTAAGGAGGTGATCAAGACGTTGACATCCATCAAGTGTTGTTTAAGGAAACAAGAAAATAAAAACGTGGTAGGTCAACACTGTCCCACCACCCTCCTTCGTGCGTGGATGCGGCTCAGATGGCTGCTACGATCCCAGCTCATGCTATGAATTTGCATGATTTTGTCTTTTTCTTTTTTCTTTTTTAAACAAAGGGATAGAAGATTTCAGTATCTCAAAGCTGGGACCACTTTAGACCCGCTGCTTCCTGACATTTGCATGATTTTGTCGTTCTTACCATGCATGAAAAAAGAAGCCTAGCTCGCCGCCCCCGCCCCCGCCCCTACTTTATTTGATTCTCTGGAAAGAAGTTCCCAGTTTCTTCGTTCTAGACCCACCATTGACCCTTTAAAAGCATTCAAGTTTGCCAGCAGAATGATCTTGTTCGTTGTTGCTTTAGGACCCAACAAGAAGATAAATTGTCCGTGATTTAAGACTTTCTTTTTTTTCAACTTTTGAAAAAGAAAGGGATATGGCTTTGGACTGAACCTTACTTCCATTGCCATCACTTTTGTTAAAATCCAGATTCACGCAGAAACGAGGAAAACTGCATTATAGATCTGTGTAGAGTTTTACAATGGAGTCATCAAGTAATACACTGAGCTCAAGGGAGCTCTTAAAGAATTAGGTGTGAGGAATGCATGTACAGGAATGGGTATTCTATTGGTTCACGGGCCTAACTAATACAAACAACAGGGCCCATACATTTCAACAACTTTATTTCGCAAACTCTTCTGCAATGATAATGCAGTGACCATAAGTCACCAAAAATTTCCTATTATCTAAAATTTATGCTTTATAATATTTTGGTTGTTATTCTCAACTTTCAAAAGCCTTATCTATTTTACATAATTGATTGTTAAAAAATATATATATTACTAAGGTGAGATAGTTATCACTTTAATACAACATTCTACCCTTAGTAAGAAAAATTCATGGGTGCTTAATTCAGGAATAATGATTCAAACATCATGTGTTTCAATATACTCTCTTGTCTTGAATATAAAGAAATCACATGAGTCAATCTATAAGTAATAAATATAAGCAATGAGATTTCACACCGTAACTATAATTTTAATATCATATTAAAAGAACTTAGTCTTTTTTAAAAAAATAAACCATTATAAAAACATATATATAAATATGTATACTGGACTAGAGTCTCAAATATTAAAAGATCAAATATTTGAGATAAAGTTTAAATAAAAAGAGGATCTTTCATCATTTGAGTAAACTTTTAAATTAGGTTTGTGAACCTTCTAATATGATATTAAAACTTAAATAAACTTTGTTCCACCTAATGTAACCTTAAATCAAATGATGTTCAATATGCAAGAGAGTATATGCAAGACAAGAGTCATATATTAAAAAATTATATCATAAGATAAAGTTTAAATCAATAAACAACACTCCAACGTATAGATTACTTTTGGAGATGGGTTTTTAGGTCTTTTTACAACATATAACAAAAGTGTCATATTAACAATCCAAAATACCTATCAGTCCTTCGTAGGAAACATACCAAAATCACAAAACTTAGCCCACCACTAATTACCACAAATAATCACAGACTCAACTTCAACTCGTGAACCATTGGTGAGTGACGAAACAGCACTATGTGACCTTAGTTATTAGACGTCACTTGACAGTTGTCGAACTGCTTTATCATCCTTATCGTAAACCACGGTGGAGAAAATTTTCCTTGACATTATGCAAATCTGGGACCGGTGGGACAAGGGATGCACCGACTTGGATCAAGTCAAGAGTTCATTGCATGACACAAATATAATATGATTTTTCCAGTATACGTTTCTCCTCTCGGAAAAAAATGTGCCAGGAAAACAATATATTAGTGTAAAAGAAGAACCTTGTTTTCCTTTCTCTGTCTATATCTGTTACTTCTTTCCAAAAGGATGTTGAAAATTTTTTAGCTCCTGGTTGAGAGAACAGCTGCCATGAGTGAACCTTCCCAACGCAGACAAACCTCCATGTATGTCTCCTTCCTCCTTATCTCATAACCTTTGTCAAACCTAGAAGTTATGAGGAAACAGAAGGAAAAAGTTAACTAAAGACTTCAAGCAGTATCCTCTTTTTATGCTGATGTTTCTCAGATATTTCCTTCAAACCATAGATTCGGTCCTTTAAATTTACACTGAAGTGTCTTTGCCTTCAGGCAAAAAACCTGTTTGCAGTCTGTGTGCGTTTTATTCTTTAGTTGTTTTTAAGTCCATTTTTGCATGTTCATAAGTAGTGCAAGTATGGAGGTACTCTGAAATGCATTTTTGATGTAAGTTTGCTTGTCTCTGTCCATGGATCTTGATTTGTAGGTGATTTAAGTACTGTGTTTTCCCGTACTTGATCAGTTTGGTTTACCCCGTGCTTGGATCTAACCTGTTAAGTATAAATACATATTGTTAGTTCTGTGAATGCGCGGTTCTTCTGCAAGGTTTTCTAGTTTTACACCCACACACTAAAATTTTGTTTAAGAGATCTTTCCTTCTGTTCCTTTTAACATGTTTCTGAACATCATTAGAAAACCCTAATGAAATCATCATCTAGCTGCACTTCGGCCTTGCATTTGGCTTCCTTCCGTTTTATTGTTCTTTTTGTATATTTTTCCTCCAGTTTATTATTGATCTCATTATCTGCGTATGCTTTATCTTGATGAGAATACATTTCACTCCCCTCCGATCCAGAGAACTTTGAGATAAGGAAGTGATCTTTCCATTTGTTTATTTTATCCATGTTTTTTAGCATCATAAAACCTTAATGGCCGAAAATGGAGAATATTAGGAACTCAAAACCTCCCTTTCTCATCTCTTCTTTCACATTCAAACATGCATAAGTATAGGCAAAAGAAAAACATAAATTGAGTGCCGAGCTCAACATAACCCGTCCTCCTTTGTTTCATCCTCTTCATGTCCTACCAGGGAGATTGAGGCAGGAGATAGAGCAGAGAGAGAAGCCGATGCACAAGGCAACAGATTTATCTTACCAGAAGATGGGTACGAATGGAGGAAGTATGGCCAAAAGTTCATAAGAAATGTAGGCAAAAATAGGTAAAGAATGTTCCATATGAAAGCCTATCTTATTTTGGTCTACATTATACAAATAAGTGCTCATCTTCTTTCCATTGCAACACATGTATTTAGAAGTTACTTCAAGTGCAAAAGAAGTAATTGCTCTGCACGGAAGAAAGCTGACTGGTCACCCTCAGAGCCTAGATCTATCCAAGTAGTATATGAGGGAGTGCACAACCATGCCTTACCAGTTGTAGAATCTGGCTCTTCCCAATCACGAACCCCATCTTCTGGTGCAAATCAATATGACTTGTGGACTCAAGTTTTTGGAGATCAATCAACTACTTATCATGATAATGAGTAAGTTTTCAAAGATCAATGAGCTTTTTATCATAATAATAACAATTGAAATCCTAGTTCTACATGCTATGGTTTGCTAAGCTTTTCTCCACCTTTGAGAAAGCTAGCTTTGTAGAAAGCCTTCCACTTAAGAAAAATGGAGGTATTTATCTTTTGTCCTAACATTCTTGCTGAAAAATTATCTAAGTTTGTACCATGTTTAATATCCCCTAAAAGGATTATCCTCTTTCTAGTCTTGTTATCTTTCAATCCTTAACATTATGAATCATATAACAAGACTTGTGTGTTTTCTAAATCTACAACTGGTTCAAATGCTTGAAATACATATATTGCATGTATATCTAATGCCTCCTAGGGTGACTTAAGGAAAATAAATTGATATACTTAACTTTAGGCTACTTTATCACACATAAATCTGGATCAACTTTTTTGAATACTCACATATTGAAACAATTTAGGAGATGTTGTAGACAAATTCCTTTGGTGAAAAAGCCATTTCTATTAGCTTTCCACCCACCGTGTTTTACCTTCCAAATAACAATAAATTTTGTATACTAAATAGGTGTGATAATGAAGATGAGAGATGTATGCAACTGATTCTAACAACACCTTTAATCCACAAAATTTGAGATCTAAAACATCATATAGCAAAAACTCAACTATATGAAATGTTTATCTCCAATATTTAAGTATCGATTTGAAACCCTAACTTACACAAGATTTCTTTTTTTTTTTTTTTTGGGGGGGGGGGTATGGTATGTCAAATCCATAATCTAGGTCTAAGGCAACTAGTAGCTAACAATTATGCTAATGATTTACGAACATATAAAAGTTTTTTTCTCATAGTAAAGAAAAAAAGCATTATAATTTAACCTAAAATTGTCGTTTAGACAAATTATGAATCTTGTAACTCTTCAAGAACCAAAAGTTTGGCCATTTTTAAGTTATTAATCCTAAACTTTCACTGTCAAATTGAAGGTTTCAATTGACAATAAAACTTGATCATTGTAATAAAAGTACCACGAAAGATTCAAAGTATTTTGAAGTTGATCAAGTTCGAATTGTTAAAATTAACATGCGAGTAATCCAGTAAACCCAATTTACTTAAACCAAACAAAAAAAAAAACTCCTTAAACACGTCTTTCACGTTAGACCTTGACCCTAAAAGGTCCGCAAATTGACTACGGACAGACACATACACCGACACAAACGAGGATTGGAGGCCCATCTGATAACCAGCAAACCATAATAGGCCCAAGTACTTGTGACCCAATCAGAGGTGACCCAACCAGCCCAACGAACATCTGTCAGTGAGAGATTGGTTCCCATCATTCATCGTCGTTATTAACAAAGTCGGACTATTTCCTTCACACGTGTGGGAACAACTTGCGAAGGCCCGAATTCACAAAGGTTCTAGAGTGTTCCGCAATACGACAAAACACAACGGCGCTGATGAAATCGACGGCCCAGATTCGCTCGAACCTTCAGGATCCTTTTGTCTAAGGGACTGTTTTGCCCTTTTATATCACGCTTTGGTTCACTCTCAGAAGATGGGGAGATAGACCTAATAACATACCTACTGCAACTGCTACGCAGTCTTGGCTTTCCTTATCCAAAACCTCCGCTAAACCCTAAGGCTCGCCGTCGCCGTTTCCGGTAAGCATTTCAGGTTCCCTTCGGACCCTTTTAGCCTACCGTTCTTGTTCTGCTTTTTTGTTGAGCTCTGAAGGTGTTGCGTTGCTGCTTTGGTGGGTGCTTTGGCCTTTGTTTGGCTCGTTGTGGATAACATTATGGTTCAAAATGTCATCTCTTTGTTGTCCGAGGGGTGAAAAGATGTGGGTTAAGAGTTTTTAGGAGAAAGGAGGATTGGGTTACTCTGTTCTTATGCTTACTCCTGCCAGTTGGGTTCTTTGAATTCATTTTCTTAACGAAGATTGAAAATTTTTCTGGCATTTGTATGATGAATCTTCTAATGGTGAATTTGGATGAATCCACCGTGGCATATATGAGCACTTATATAGGAAATTTTGCTGGTTTTTGTTGTTTGGCATTGTAAGAGACTAGAGATGATTATTTCTCAATTTTCTTCTGGGAAAGTTGTTGGAGACCTGGAGTGTATTTTTGTTCTGATGGGAAAATCTTAAATTTATGTTCATACTCGAACCAGTGACGGTTGGTTGTTTTTACTCTGATTCGGACTGTTTGTATGGTAACTAAGCGGTAGACAAAATGAACCATGTTAAGTGCTGGCAAGCCTCCTGCCGCTAATCTCCCAAAATGTCCGAATTCTCATATGATATGTCGCAGTGCTCCTGTTGCTGTGGTGTTCAAGTCTCTTTGTTTTGTATTTTAAAGATTATTGATGAAAAGTATTGGTCAATGTTTTCAGTTTTTGAAGCAGCCGATGGCATCGACTTTCACAGCCATGTCTTCAGTTGGCTCCTTGGCTGCTCCTAAATTTGCCTCTGCCGACAAGTTGTCATCTTCTGCTTCCATTTCTTCAAGCTCTTTTGCTAGGAGGCATGTGTCGTCAAGAAGAAATCCTTCTCCCAAGATTTGTGCAATGGCAAAGGAATTGCACTTCAACAAGGACGGCTCTGCTATTAAGAAACTGCAAGTGAGTCTTTAGCTGAGACATTGTTCGTATTGACATGAGGCTGAGGCCTTATCCTTTTTTTTTTTTTTTTTTTGTCCCCCCTATTTGTAGGCTCTGTAATTTATTTCACGTTTTGATTCAGACTGGTGTAAACAAGCTTGCGGATCTGGTTGGGGTTACACTTGGTCCTAAGGGCAGGAATGTTGTTCTGGAAAGCAAGTATGGCTCCCCAAAAATTGTTAACGATGGTGTTACTGTGGCAAAAGAGGTATCTCATAAGTCTAGTGTTTATGGTTAATATGTTTTACAGACTTTTGTATCGTTTTCTTATATTTTTTTGATTTGTTGTTCCAAAGGTTGAATTGGAGGATCCAGTTGAGAATATCGGTGCAAAGTTAGTGAGACAAGCTGCTGCCAAGACCAATGACTTGGCTGGTGATGGAACTACAACATCTGTTGTTCTTGCACAAGGTCTTATCGCTGAGGGTGTCAAGGTTTGTGCTTTTATACTTGCCACTGCATTTGCTTGGAAATCTTTAACCTGTTTACTACAATTCTTTCATGGGAAACATTAACAGAAGTGCATACTTTTCTTTTTCTTTTTTTTTTCTATTTCTTTTTCTGACTTGGTATTGACCCCTTGAATGATTTAATTTCAGGTGGTGGCGGCTGGTGCAAACCCTGTTTTAATTACTCGAGGTATTGAGAAGACCACAAAAGCTCTTGTAACCGAACTCAAATCAATTTCGAAGGAGGTAATGCGTACACACTAACTACCAATCCTGTACTAACCCCCCCCCCCCCCCCCCCCCCCCAATAACCTGGCAATCTAGAATCCCAACTGAGAGATTAATTTTGCACTCTGGTTTTAAGTGTTTGTGTTGCTATTCTCTGCCACAATTATCTTCTGTCTTGGTCCAATAAGTTTTTACTAACTAATAGTTGTGGCATTGGTTGCAGGTCGAAGACAGTGAACTGGCCGATGTGGCAGCAGTTAGTGCAGGGAACAACTATGAAGTTGGAAATATGATAGCAGAAGCCTTGAGCAAGGTGGGTCGTAAGGGTGTCGTTACTCTGGAGGAAGGGAAAAGTGCTGAGAATAGCCTGTATGTTGTGGAAGGAATGCAATTTGACCGTGGCTATATCTCACCTTACTTTGTCACAGATAGTGAGAAAATGGCAGTAGAATATGAAAATTGCAAGGTTTGCATTCTGTCAGAGTTCCCCTATTGTATACTTTTTCCTGCATTGATCAACATTAGCAGGTTATGTCTTAGCTTTGCTGACGGTTGAGTTATTTTTTCTTCTCTGTAAATGCAGTTGCTTCTTGTTGATAAAAAAATTACAAATGCGAGGGATTTGATCAACATTTTGGAGGATGCTATTAGAAGTGGATTCCCAATCTTGATAATCGCAGAAGACATTGAACAAGAAGCTTTAGCCACCCTGGTTGTGAACAAGCTAAGAGGATCCCTGAAGATTGCTGCACTCAAAGCCCCAGGCTTTGGCGAGCGCAAGAGCCAGTACCTGGATGACATTGCCATCCTCACTGGGGGTTAGTGTTCTCTGTTGGCTTAACCTTTCTCTGGTCTCTTTTTAGCCGGTTCCCTAGTACTGAGATCTAGTCGTGCATTTATTTGCACAAGAGTTGTTGCATGTTGTTGAGAGATTGTCTTTTGGCCTGCAGGAACTGTAATCAGAGATGAAGTGGGGCTTACGTTGGACAAAGTTGGCAAGGAGGTGCTTGGCCAGGCTTCCAAGGTGGTGCTTACCAAGGATACTACTACCATTGTTGGTGATGGAAGCACTCAGGAAGTAGTAAACAAGAGAGTTGCGCAAATCAGAAATCTTATTGAGGTATACATTTCTCATGATCCCTTTCGTTCTCTGACCACATTTGCATACTCAGTTATGCAGTGTGTAGTTCATTTTAGGCTAATTAGAATGATTTAACATGTAGGTTGCTGAGCAAGACTATGAGAGGGAAAAACTAAATGAAAGGATTGCAAAATTGTCAGGTGGTGTAGCTGTTATTCAGGTGAGTTATCAATTATGGGCTGCAAAGATATTTGTAATTAAAAGTAGTAAGTTACGCCTAATTGATTTCCTTTTGAACACAAGGTTGGTGCACAAACTGAGACAGAGCTCAAAGAAAAGAAACTGAGAGTCGAAGATGCTCTCAATGCAACAAAGGTAATACATATTGCTCTTCAGTGGAAGTCTTTGTTAGATTATTTGCTAAGTCCAAGGCACCATCAAAGTTTACAATATGAATGATTTCAGGCTGCCGTCGAAGAAGGTATCGTTGTTGGTGGGGGATGCACCTTGCTAAGACTTGCATCAAAGGTGGATGCCATCAAGGACAGCCTTGACAATGACGAAGAAAAGGTAAGCCATTAACTGAAGTTTCAACTCTTGTGACTATCCTAAAGCGAGGAAGTAGTCAATTAGACAATGCAGTATTTTCTTTTGAGCTCTTAAAGAGATGTTTCGGGCTCAAGCTACTTGTTCTAATTGCAGGTTGGTGCAGATATTGTGAAAAGAGCTTTGAGTTACCCTCTGAAATTGATCGCAAAGAATGCTGGTGTTAATGGAAGTGTGGTTAGCGAGAAGGTATGTCATCATCCTTTTTCATTGTGGTGAGTGAGTTGGTTTTGCACTGTACTGTGCTGACTTTTGAAGTTCTGTTTTTTTCCTTCAGGTGCTTTCCAGTGACAACCCCAAATATGGATACAATGCAGCAACTGGAAACTATGAAGATCTAATGGCTGCTGGAATAATTGACCCAACCAAGGTGAGTAACCATATCCATTTGTTGTCAATCAAAACTTGTTTCTAATTCTCTAATGGTTTAACTAGCGTGTTTGTTTCTAATGAGTTGGATTGCATATATTGTTCCAGGTGGTTAGGTGTTGCCTTGAGCATGCAGCCTCAGTGGCAAAGACATTCTTAATGTCGGATTGTGTAGTTGTTGAAATCAAGGAGCCTGAACCAGTGCCCGTTGGCAACCCCATGGACAACTCAGGTTAGTAGTTACCTGAAGCTGTCTATCAATCTACATGATTAATGAAATAATTCTTGAGTCAATTTTTGAGTTAAATAATGAATTCTTTAACATGACATTAGAGTTAAGAATTTTTTTTAAAATCACTTTCGTAAGCTCTTGCTTACACAATGGAGTGCTAGAATGGTTTAATAATTTGACGATTAGGATAAAGGAGGGTATTAAGATGTAGACAAAAGAATCATTGCCAAGTGTTTGAAAGTATCATGCATTGCTTACATAGTGAGATATTTGTTTATATGATAATGGGTTTTACAAACTCAATTCAATTCAAGTTTCTAACAATATAGCTTCAAACTTCATGCTAACAATATGATTTTCCCTTGCTGAATCAGGATACGGCATGTAAGGTGTCTGATGACAAAAGAGCTTCCCAAGACGCATCTTGAGGAGTGATTTATGCTAGCAGGAGAGATGTCAGATCGATAGTGGCGGACCTTTTTTATTTTTTTATTTTTGTAAATTGAATTATATGCCCGTAGAACATAAGATTCCGGTGAGACAATAAGCTAAACTCGCCGGAGTCCGGCATATTTTCCAGGCCTAGGAGTTAATGCCATCATCCTTATTATTATTATTGGGTCTCTTCATGCTTTCGACTTTTCCGAGCATTACATGGTCGTCGTCAACGTCGTCGTGTTAGTCAAGGTGGTACAGTTCAGTTTCAGCATTTCACGCATGGAAGGTTACGTGGTTATATCTTAGGAAGACAGTGTGATAAAGACTTGGACTCTAGCATAAGTCATTGACATGTGTTTGAAAGGTGGCTACAAAAATTATATGGCTATCAAGGATCCATGTCTAGTGTGACCACAAGTATATTAGTTTAAATTAAGGGATATGGGGCTTTAAGTTTTTATTTTTCAAGTTGGGTTTAAGTAATATGCCAATGGTAGTGTGGATTATCCCAACACAAGTTTTTACATATTTTGAAAATGATGTCTTTGGTTTCATGAGACTAACGACCAAGCTTGTTTTAAGATTGCTATGATTTTGGTTTGTCTTTTATGTTGAGCATTTGATGATTCTACGGTAAAAGGATCAAGATTTAGATCACTCTTAATGCATTAGATGAGGCTAAAAGTTAATCCTCTTTATGATACCTGCATTCCGTTTCTGAAATTAATTGCTGTAAGAACCCTTAATTAAAGTGACGACTGCCAACAACTCAAATAATTGTTCAATCTTATAACGTATTTGAACTTTGTTATGTAGTAGTTTAATGATTCTTAAGTGTTGTGTCTTAACTAATTTGTTCTTGGGGTTGTAGTGGGCTCATTTAAATGTTGATACTAATCTTTAGGCTTGAGTTCTTTTGCTTAATAGTAGAAATACATAATAAATGATATTAGAGTTAATTTTATATTTCTAGTTCAAACCATAAATGGGTGACATGTGAAAAGGGCTACCCAACAGTATTGCAAAAGGTGTATTAAGTGGAACCACCATAGTTGAAAAGATGTTATAATAGTAAGATTGAAACTTTTATCATAATAACCTTAGATTTATAAAAGCTTAAGTTGATGATGATATTTAAATAAAATAATTTTTAATTAGTCATTAACTTTTAAACTCTTAGTGGTATGTCGTAAGTCCCATGAGCTTGTAACAAAGGGCATTGATCAACACTACTATCTTGGACTATGCACACTAAATAAATAGTTTTACGTAGTTGGAGTTAAAGGATTGAAGCATGTTCTTGATTTAGTGAGTAATGGATGCTTATTGCTATCATCATCCCTACACGATTGTCACGAGAATCTTCAGGGTTAAATGCATGTTTCCATAATGAAAACAAAAAATAAAAAAAATAAATTGAAAAACTTAAGGATGTTGGTTGGAGAGAGAAAGAGAGAAAGATATGATCGCATGATATGATTCCATGCATGTAATTTGGTGATCTCGCGTTGTCGTGGGCGTGCATTGTTGTGTTCCTTTGTGTTATGCCAAATAGCCAACGCCACCTCTCTTCGCTTCACTCCTTTGAAAACCTCTCCTTCTCCTTCACGCCGCCTCTCTTTCTAGCCCTTCACTACCTCTGCGTTTCTTTCTCTTTTCTGTTCGCGCTCGGTCGCGCTCTTCTTCTTGTCTCTGTAATGTGCGCTCTTCTGTCACTGGTACGACTTTGTGATTGTGGGTTTTCGGCGCTTGCTGTGTTCCGCATTGTTCTGTCGTCGTCTTTGCTCAATTGTACCATTGCTTTTTGTTTTCTTCTCGCTTGTTTCTAATCTTTTAATTGTTTGTGATTCTGGGATTCTTGGTTTGGATGATCAGGCTATACTGGGTTTTGAAACATGTGATGGACTTGTTGAATTTTGATTCTGATTTTATGGAACTGCTTAAAGATTGGAATTTTATTTGTTTATATTGGATAAAAGTCGAAGAAAGAGGTGTTTCCTCCGATGATAACTCCGATGATGATGATGGTACGGTTCCCTAAGTGTTCTGTCGGCTCTGTTCCAGAGCTGTGTTTTCTGGCATTGATTGCTCGTCTAGAACAGAAATTTCTACCATTTTCCTCAAAATAAAGGGAAAAAAGAACGCTTTTTGGTTGGGAGAATTTGGCGACAGTGATGAGTGCATCAGTTGAATTTACTAGACGAGCCAAGATAGTGCTTTTTATAAGACGTTGGAGCTATTTGTCTTTGTTGGGGAAATAACTCTGGAATGCTTTCTTATTGTACAATGTGGGTTGTAATTAATTTGTAAAGATATTGTTTAGGGAAGAAGGATGTTGATGATCTTTCAATTTATTGATGTAGGCCAAATTTTTTTAGAATTCTACTGAACTTCAAAAAAATAAGTGCTTTAGAGTTTTCAATTTGTTGAAGGATTTTTCTTTGCTTTATCAGGTATAGCTGGTTCTGTTTGGCAGATTGGATTCTTATATCTTTTGTGATTCACAAAATGGAGGAAGGAAGAAGAGACCTAGAATTTGATGAATTTGAGAAGCTTCTTGGTGAGATACCAAATGCTACCTCTGGGAGATCACATTCTGAGGAATCTGGACCACAGATGGTGTCTTTGGATGGAAGCTTGTCTCCTATCTGTGTGAACTCCTACAAAGGGCCTATCAGTGAGAAACTAAAGAATTATGGGGGTTTGGATGATGGTAAAATCTCCGTCGATAAAATTAACCAATCACCAAGTAAAAGGTTTCAACCAGAGGAAGTGAATTTGCCTGATGACCAGTCCTTGACATCTGCCTTTGCAGTATTGAACTTTTCTGACAATGCAACAGTGGGAGCTGGAAGTCCTTTGGCAAAGTCTAAATCCTTGCATAATGACAATGTTTTATTCGATCCTCAATATCGAAATGGCATAAAGAAACCAAACTCTCTGGGTTCACAGGTAACAGTTGCCTCTTATTTCAAATCAGGGAAGGATACACATTGTGGTTTTGATGAATACAGTGGAAAAAAGTTTGGCCAAGAAAGTTCAAATTTGTTAAAAATCAATGCTGAAGAATCCAAGAAGCAACAAGTAGAATATGTTCAGCAACTTGAAAATTTCTCTGCTGCTTTGCCATATGCGCACCCAATGCAAGGCTTTCAGTTAATCTCTAGTGTGCCAGTCCATGGTGTGCAGTTTCCTGCAATGCCTGATCAGCGGCAATTCTTCTTGGATGCACAATCTATGCTGCCTTATTTTCATCCAGAACACATAAACCAGCCTCAAATCAGTTGGAGGAATGTGGAGGAGGAACAATGTTATAGGATGGATCAGCAATACCAGTACCTGCAGCATCTTCGCAGTCAGCAGTATGAAGCTCAGCATGCTATCCAAGCACATGGAAATGTCATGGCTAGGCTGATGAGTGAGAGCCCCAGGCAGCCATATTTTGAGGTGCAAACCCCTCCCCAGGTTGGAAAATCTAGACAAGAACCATTTCGAAACAGTCGCACAAACTACAGGGGTCCAAACCAATCAAATTCTTCTACCTCTTTCAGAGACTTTGATGCAATGCAAGTATTTGACAAAGTGACAAAACAAAAATTTCCCGAAAAGATTCTGGCAAGATCAAATGGAATGAACACAATTAAAGCGGTGAAATTTGGCTCTGTTGGTGGAAATGAATCACTAAACCATGTCAGCCAAAATGGGAACTTTACTTCAAATCATCATAGATGGCATGGCTTTTCTACTCCGACGGCTGGATGTCTTCAGTTAGATAGTCAGAGATCATGGTGTTCGTCAGCTGAAACTACAGATCATAAAACTTCTGATCTGAAGCTACTGCCTCAGAAATATAACTCTGTTGATGAAGTCACTGGAAGAATACATCTCATGGCTAAAGACCAACATGGTTGCCGCTTCCTGCAGCGAAAACTGGCTGAGGGTACCCCAACAGATGTTGAAAAGATTTTTGTTGAGATCATTGATTACATTGTTGAGCTCATGACAGATTCTTTTGGGAATTACCTAGTACAGAAGCTACTTGAGGTTTGTGATGAGGTGCAGCGTACACAAATACTTTGTAAAATCACAAGAAAATCTGGGGAACTTGTTAGGATTTCATGTGATATGCATGGGTTAGCCTCTCTCTTTCTATCTTTTTTTTTTCTCTCTCCATCTTTAAATCTTTAACATATGTCTTATTCTGAAATTAGTAGCTACTGTTTTCGCTGATAAGTTTTAATTGTTTGCTGACCTTTTTCTTCCTAATCACAGGACCAGGGCTGTTCAGAAGGTCATTGAGACCCTTAAGACTCCAGAGCAGTTCTCCATGGTTGTTTGCGCACTGAAGCCTGGTATTGTGACTCTAGTAAAGAACATGAATGGCAACCATGTTGCACAGTGCTGCTTGCAGTGTCTAATGCCTGAATACAGCAAGGTAAGAACTATAAACCTTCTTGAAGTAAGCATTTCTGTTAATCTTGTGCATTAACCAATATTCTTATCTGAAAAGATGTTGCGTTTGTGTAAAATTGCAAACAAGCTTACCTGTTTGGTATATATAGCCATTTAGGCTATGCATCCTCAGGTCAAAGCGTTGGGAAGTATGATGATAATCTTTCTCTAAGCAGTTTTTATGCGTGCCAAACTGAGTTGATTGTAGCATAGGTTGATCCAAATTCTAAGTTTATATGGCTAATTGAACATCTTCGTTGTTCATTTAAGTTTTACATTAAACCAGCCATCTATATATATCTTTTATCCTAACTCTTGCCAAGTGGAGCAGACAATGAAGTTGTTCATCAAAGCATGAGTCTGATGAAATTTAAACAGGGTATTAAAGTGAATCCTTCTGAAACAAAATAGATCATTTTTTGCTTCTTGGATCCAAATGTTAAGCAACCAATTATTGTCACATTTGCAAATGCACCAAAAATATGGACGTTGGATACTTCCTACCCCATCAATACCTTGTTTATGATATTATGCTGACATGAACTGGGGTTTATCTGGTCCTAGTTCTCTCGTTGCTGGCAACCTACGGTTGGCTAGCCTTTGTGCTGGGTTTGCCTTGCGGCTTTGCACTGTGTAGGCTTGTCGTTGTTAGTTGTCACGAGAATGTAAATAATTAGCTTCTGTTTGATGATTTTTTTTAAAAGGTATTTCAGAGTTCTGTGTTCAAAATGTATTTTCTATTTCTTATTTTTTTAAAAAAAAAAATTTGGGATCAAAATGTGTTTAGGAAATGAAGCTATCAGGAAAGCAGCAAGCAACTCTAGAACCTTACTTTAAATTCAGATTTTTTTTTTGAAAAAAAAAATCCAAAGTAGTTGAGGCAAGAAATGTATTTTCAATGGTTAAAAAGGAATATCAGTCGAGAAAACACTTCTAGAGAATATCTGGTCAAACATTCTCTCAAGTTCTTTGAACTGCGTACAGATGGAGCATATCTTATCAGAAATATAAACTCATATCTGGCTGGTCTTGTACCTGAGGTTGCACGTCTCTCTTGTAACCTGTAACTAGAACATACCTTAGCGTTGATTTGTTACTTGTGTGACATAAACCATGAAAGATGACTGAATTATCTAGCAAATCTTGGTTTATTTCTTATTCTTTATTGTCCAGTAGTAATTGCTTTTATTATTAGTAATTGTGCCTCAAATATGTGTAGTTGAGTCAAGGTTACTGATTAGCCATAAATATTTGCCATGTCATATTTTTTATCTTGTGAAGAACTCTCTGGCATACAGTAATTAATATTTTGGTAGTCTTAGTGTCCAAAGTTACCACCAGTACGGGACTTCTGGAAAATTTTTCTTGGTAGTCCTCTTATTCTATTTTGATGTTGCTGAAAATTTAAATTATCTTTCAATTATTCGAATGTGAAATTTTTCTTATCTGTTGCATTGGAATACTGTTCATGGTACATTTAACAAATTATATTTCATATTGATATTTATGGTGATTCCACTGATTTGAAAATTATTTTCTTTGTCATGTAGCATTTACTGTATCACTTTGTGCCTTAAAGTTTTTGAAAAGGCAATTGTATGGATTTGGGGTCAATGAATTCTAACTTGCGCTTCCAGTGAGAAAAAGTTGAAGGGTGAGGCTATGGGTCAAAAAGAATGAAGTGTATTTGAAATTTAGTACTAAAAAAATATTGTAATTGTGTCAATATTTATAACTTCAATCACTTTTTAACTAAAACTATCATCCTTTATCATTTGATCAGGTTCTATAAATGAATGCATCTGATGGTGTTTTGTGCTTATGGTTCTTATACTGTATTCAATTAGCAATAAAATTAAAATTTTAGCATTAAATGGAACACTAAGAACTTTTATTTTTGCAGTTCCTTATTGAAGCTGCGGCTACTAATTGTGTTGAACTCGCAACGGACCGCCATGGATGTTGTGTACTTCAGAAATGCCTTAGCCATTGTGATGGCAAGCAAAGACATCATTTAATAAACGAGATTACATCAAATTCTCTAATCCTCTCCCAAGATCCATTTGGGTACTTTGCTTTTCCATATCCTTTTCTTTAACCTTGGACCCTTCTATCTTTCACCCATGATAAGGACTGCATAATGGTTTCTCTCGATTTATAAAGTAAGGATGTGTTTTTGTACGAAGCCAGGTGGCCATGACAGCATTGTGTATTTATAATATCAAGTCTCTCTTCCTCTCATACACATACATGAATGTGAATATAAATGTCTACATTTATCATGTAGTTATCTGATATATTTGCTTGTAAATAAATTTGGCAACAAGAAAGTTTGTCCTTGATTTGATTTACTATGGTACTCTTGAATTATTCTGGTCAAAGGAATTGGCACTGACATACAATGCCATATGTTTAGTAATCATAACTGAAAACCAGTTCTAGCAGTCTAATGGCTTAATTGCAAGTTGGTCATTAGCCCCACAACCGGATTGAGAAATTCAATATTGAAAATCTATGATACTGCAGCTTTAGATTCATTTTAAAATTTCGGTTGGACGGTTACAACACTGCACAAATTGTGCTCTATTGAGACTTTATTCCCCTTTATGTGTTGATGTCTGAATGTACAACGTTGAGCGGCAGAATCTAAAATTTTACTTCTGCAGGAATTATGTTGTGCAATTTGTGTTGGAGCTGCGGCTTCAATGGGCAACAGGAGATATTATTGATCGATTGAAGGGTTACTATGCAGAGCTGTCCATGCAGAAATTTAGCAGTCATGTGGTTGAGAAATGTCTCAAGTATGCAGGTGATGAACAACGCACCTCTCTTATCCAAGAGCTTATTGATGATCCTCAGCTGGATCAGGTTATGCAAGACCCTTACGGAAATTATGTTATCCAAGCAGCATTAAATCAGTCAAAGGTTAGCAAATGCATTGTTCCAAACCATCTCTCGTTTTAAGGAAACTAATCTAACCATGTTATGATTTACAACTATATAATATAAGTTGTCACTCAGAAAATTTGGGAACAATTTGATCTTATATTTTATTCCTTGTTTCTCTGTGTGTGTGGACGTGTATCTTCTCTTTGCATGTTGTGCCACATTCTATCTTCATAATTATTCAAGAGTCCATTCATTTAATGAAATTTCCTTCATGGAGATAATGTGGTTTCCTCTTTTATTACAAGCCCATCTTTAGGAAGGTTTTAAGCCCCGTTATTAGTTTATCATGTGGAGACAGGAAGGTAAAGCAGGAAGTAAAGCTTTAAGCTACAAATATGTGAAAAACCCTCCAACATAACCTTATTATTTTGATTGCTATGGTTTGAGAAGCACTCTTATTCTACTATTAGAAACTTCTTTAACAAAGGCTTGTTATTTGGTTCAAAAATAAAAGGATCATTGAATTTCCACCATTATGATCTTCCACAGTTCCTGCTTGGAACAATTACCGGATATTGGAGGAAGAACTCCAAGATTGACGTTGCAGAAAATGAGACCCTAGTTGCCATGACATGATTCTATTTTTTTTCTCCATTTTGTTACTTTGTAATATTAACCATAGCTTGTTGAGCAGGGAGCACTTCATAATGTATTGTTTGCTGCCGTAAAACTCCATGATCCAGTGCTTCAGACAAGCCCCTATGGCAAGAAAGTTCTCTCCAGCAGTGGTTTGAAGAAATAAGTTTTGGGTATGATCACAGTTTACCCTCAGCATACCATTTGAGCTTTCTTGGTCCTGTTTTTTAGCAATTTCTTTATCCTTCTAGTTTTGCTGGAGCTAATGCTTTTGTTGATCTAATACTTTTATATGTATATATATTTTGCTTATAGGTTTAATTGTTCATGAAGATCCTGTATATTCTGTAAAAGGCAATTGAAGGGAAGCTTTGAGCTGGGCTTAATGGCTTGTGAATTTCAGAATTTGAAGGTCAAAACTGGAAGGAACGGTGTTAATGGCGCCTTTAACAGCTCATCTGCACAAATGAAAGGTGACCTTTTCCTTTTGTTCTTCTTCTAATAGTCCTTCGGTTCTAGTTCAAATCTAGGACAGTATGGTACCCATTGTAGGTAAGCAACTTTTCTTTTGCATTGCATAGAAATAAAAGAAAGGTAAAGATGTAGAGTTCTTTTGATTTTTTGGGGGAATATTGTACTACGGATGGATTTTTCATTACAGCTCAAGCTTTGTCGGGTGGCTCCAGAATGAAAGAAAGAGCCTTTTTTTTAAGATATCAACTCTTTGTTGGTAGACATTTATTTTCTGGTGTAAATCTTTGTGTACGGATTGCCATGATTAGTTGTTTATGCTATTGAAAATCAATCTCTCTCTTGTTTGGTGATGCCTCCAGAATAAATACCTGATATTTGATAGGAAAATCAAAATGATAGGCTTTCAATTGATCATTTGATGCCAAGAACCACAATGAGATAAGAGAGGATTGGTTGATAAGCAGCTGGCTCAATTGACAGTTGGTGTTGCTTAGAATTTCTTAGTCTCAGGTTTGATACCTAGGTTGGAGAGAGAAGTCTTGGAAGTCAAATATCCATAAAAGGAAGAAAAAAAAATTACATTGAATTTCCTTCAGTAGTCACCAAAACTAATGGTATGAACAAATTCACATATGAGAATCTGAAGTTTGAAACATGGTTAGGCAAGCCCCTGCATTAGCTTTCTCATGAACTGACATGCCATCGAGAGCTTGGCTTCTTTTATTTGGACCAATTCAAGGCTCTAGTTCTTGTTGAAGCCAAACAAAGACTTGATTGCATTGATGGCATTTTCATTGATGAATGACTCATCATACCTTTTCAAAAGAGGCTCAAATTCCTCTGATGTTCTTATAGCAGCAAGGTCTGGATCTGTTCGGATTCTCTGTTACAGTAACAAAAATTTCAGACAACTTGCAGATTATAGAGTCTTAGTAACATGGTACTTCTGTATCAGCGGTTCATTACCTTGAAGTCTTCAAATCCTGCTTCCAAGGCATCTGCAAGGGCAGAGAGCCCAGCTTGTACCTGTTTAAAGAGGTACAGGTGATTCAATGGTTATTACAAAGCATCTAACCCAATAGTTAGTTCAAGAAAAAGAAAACATTTTTTACAAATAAACTATTTCACAAGCCCATATTTATGTCCCTTCTCTAACCATATTGCAATGTCACTTTCACTCTTTGAACTTTTTGACCCATATTTATAAAGGTACTAAGGGAGGACCGTATCATGTTACACAATCCATATCCGGCCCAAGAGCTAGCTCAGGAGAAGGGAGGACATTTTTTACATATATAAGCTACTTCACAAGCTTATATCTTAGCAATGTAGGACAATCATATACCAGTTTTAATAATAGTGAATGAAGTGATTCTCTTCACACAAACAAGAGGATACCTGATTAAGCTTGGAATAACAACAAGCGACATTGTAACTTGCGACTGAAGCTTCCGTTGGATCTGGTTTTGACCCCAATACAGACTCAAACCTTTCTAGTGCTTCCTCATATTTCGCATTCCTTCGAGATGAAAAACCAAATTAAACACCATGGAAGAAGAAGGAAACAAAGAAAAAGAAAACAGCAAAGGAAAACAGCGAAAATGATGACAATGGGTTATCTTCTAACCCCCAGGTATTGAATCATATGAACAAATCTTACTTGTAAAGTTGCAGTCCTTCACGAAGATCCTTTGCCCTGCTCTCTTTCTGTTCCCTTTTCCTCATGGAATTTTGCAGCTGAAACCAATTATAGACTCAGAAGCAATGCTTTTTTATGCTATTGAAAAGGATAATCTTCTCGCTAATTGAGGAAGCAAAAAGGATTAAGCATTCCAGCATGCAATTTCAGCTCCATACCTGGATTTCCCTCACTCTATTGCTAATTACACCAGAGTTCCTCTCAGCTCTGATGATCTCCTTTTCTGTTAATTCGCCTCTATCCTCTACCTTCCCTGACAAACATTTGATTCCCAGCCTCAGATCCTAATGGTTACCATTAACATGTGCTTGGTTCTTCTTGTTATTGTTGTCATATCAGAATGGGAAAAGGACTAACCGTATCTCTTCTGCATTTTCATGAGTAACGGGCCGATTCTTTGGCGAATGGTGTACATTGTCCTTCCATATTCGGCAGCCGGCCATATCTCTGTCCCGAAAACTGCACTGCATTCATCTACAACTCCTTAAATAATAGAACTTTTACTTCCTAGATTAGGGAAAATTAAGAAGAGGAAAACAAACCCAATGTTACAATGTGGGCTAAATCTTACTTCGCTCAAGAACACATTGAAAAACCTGGTTAAATGAAAGCGTGTTTTACTTTGAATAATTAGTCTCTTAATATGGTATTAAACTTAAGTTCATCTTATGGGCTGAATTCTACATATTTATGACAATTCGATATTTGACCATCAGAGTGAAAAGACATATTATAATATGGACTAAATATCTACATTCCTCATGAATATATTGAAAACTTGGTTAAATGAAAAGGGTTTTCATTAACTTTCGAATTAGATAACAAACATTTTAATACCAAAAACAAATATCTAACCAATCAAGCATTTTTACTTTGTGCAAGAATGTACTGGAAAACTTGATCAAACGAGAGAGTATTTTGCTTTAGATAATGAGTCTCTTAACATTGTATTAGAACCTAGTTCTTTTTTAGCACCCTATGGGCTGAATTTCACATATTTGTGGCACAATCTCATAGTTGACCATCATGGCAACGGGATGCATCACCATATGGACTAGATTCTGCATTCCTCGTGAATATATTGAAAAACTTGGTTAAATGAAACGCAGTTTCACGAACTTTCTAATCAATCTAGAATTAAGAAACTCCTGAATATTCTGAGAATCCCAATTAGTATAGAATCCTCCTTATATAAACCAAGCCGCATCATAAGCAATTTCAGGGAGCATATAAATCTACCCATACTGCATGATCAAGAAAATAGAAAGGAAATGTATAGAGAAGATGAAGGAAAACCTGGTGGCAAGTACTTTATCCCCAACAGTGAACAACCCGGACTGGTCAGCCGTTCCTCCCGGCGCAATCGCGTCGATGTAAGTCCCACCGTCTCGGCCCTTCGTAAATCTCAGCCCATATGGCTGCTCCAGCTCCACCTCATACTCTTCATACTGCTCTTCCTCTTGCTCTCCCTCTCCCCCTTCACTTCCGCTCTCCGGCTTCGACGCCGGGGACTCAGTTTCCGACGCTTTCACGACCAAAACCGACGGTTTGATCAAACGGGTGATCGAGAAACCGCCCGGAGTGCCGAGGGAGATAAGGTGCTTGAATGAGGAAAGGCTGGTTTGGCACAACGCAGCTGGGAGTCGCCTGGTTTTGGTTGTTGTCGGCAATGATGGAGGAGAGTGGAGAGAAGGGTGACCGCAGGGAGCTAAAGACATGGTTGGTCCGTTCACTCTGTGAGCTCAGACCAGAGGGAAGAAGATGCTTGAATGGACAAATTCCTGAGCAAGCGATGCCATTTGGAGGGAGAGAAAGAGAGTGATGGTTTTGGTATCGAAGAAGAGGATCGGATTACATGCATCTTCACTAGTGGCTCTGGAAGGCCGCCGTCTTCAGTTCGATTGTGTCTCTCCACGTGTCTTTATTGGTTTGGTATGACAATATTGTACCACGGTTTTTCAGTTGTAGGCCTTTTAACTTACACTTTAAGTGGCATTCAAATATAAAAAGTATGTTCATAAAAGAAACCTTATCTTCATCGAAACAAGGATACTTAGAATTATTGATATTGGATTGAGCATGAGTTAAATCCATATATTACTTCTTTTCAACTTTTAGTTCTTTCTGTGAATTATAAAAAATACGTAAAATTCTTCCCTTATAGGGAATTAAAAGAAAGATACTGGGTAATGTAGTGATGAAACCATGTCAAGATACTAAATATGTGGAGTAGCCATTAGTTTTAATTTTATTTGTCTTAAGTTTGAAAAAATTAGGAGGATTTCATATATGAATGATAGAACGATGAGATGAAATTATAGAGATTTAAGTTATACTTAACATAGATTTTAAGTAATGCACAAGTAAAAGTCTAAGCACTCCTTCTATTTAAGTCTCCTAATTTTTCTAAGAGATTCAATTCTCATATCAAATATAATCAGATTCTTTCTATTTAGTGTAACACATGCTACACAAATGAAAACTTCTATGGCACTTGAAATATGTTATATGTAACTATGTAAGTCTTTTGCCCCCCACATATAACTATTAAACACATATAGGGAAAGCAAACTTGGGTATTAAATGAAAATTATGTTATATGAGAATCTTCATGGCACTTGGAATATGTTATATGCAACTGCATAAGTCTTATGCCCCCACATACGACTATTAAATACATATACAAGAAAGAGGAACTTAGGTGTGGATAGATTAGCAAATCATGGGCATTAAAATTAGGATGCAAATTTTCAACCAACTAGGCTCATTGCCACTTTCAGGATGTTTTCAAGGCTAATCAACTCAGTGAAAGTAATTATAAGCTTTCATAGAGTTAAACATATATATTGCCCTTTGTATATGTTGCTTCTATGCATGAATTCACTTTCAAGCTATACTCTTGGTATGTAGGCTCATTAGTTAAATTTTTAAATGTTAGACTTACACTCTATCTTTTATATTCACCCAAGGTATAGCTATTATATCTAGTTTTGTTATTATTAATAAAATTTATCAAGGTAATATCCTTATTTAAAAATTCAAAAAAAAACTTAATTTTGATATTATGTTAAAAAAATGTTTGTTACATACATTCTCAAGTGCATGATGTAATGAGACGTCCCACTTATTCTATCCGGTGAGCCTGGCCTAGGTTTGTTTCGGCGTGGGTCAGTGTCTTATGGATCTTAACCATTGGGGTCAAACAGCCAACCTACATATATGCTAGTTAATCCAATCTTAATCATACAAAAGAGAGAATAAAAATTATTCTCAAATGTTAATACATGACATTGATATAATATTTAAAAACAAATATTATATTAGAAAAATTCCTTGTGTTGTTTTTTCTTTTTGGCACAGTTTCCTAACATAAAAAATCATTTTGAAAACCATATTCTTAATAAATATGTCAGTAAACAATGGTCTAGGGGGATCCAAACTGTTAGGTTTGAGCTTCGAGACAAAAGTCCCCCCTCACCCTTTACCTAACAAAAGAAAAGGACATTAAACCAAAATACATGTACTGTATAACAACCACTTTTTTTTGCAATAAGATTTTAGGTCATTCCATACTTTCATGTATTGACGATTAAACACATTTAAAAAAAAAAAAAATCCACTTGAGATACACCTTAACGTAAACAATGAGTATTGCATGTCTGAGTGGGGAGCCTTGGGTTACCAAATCTTTGGAGGTCACTAACAAAGAATTACCCGTCAAAGAAAAAGCAACAAGTAAATATTTGAGTAAACTCATACATAAGCCAATATGCTTTCCGGTCTCCTTCCTTTATCACCAATTGTCAAAAATATACAACTGTACTTGGACTTCAAGCGACAGAATTTGAATCACTTTCCTTTACCACCGATTGTCCTCAAAGTAGTACTAGACGATGACTTGAATACTCCTTGGCCAGTAGTGCATCTGGAAAACCCCTTTTCAATGGCAAAAAACAAAGATTAATGACGAAAATGGGACTAATACTTGGGCTTCTCATCTCCTTCATCCCTTCTCTTTGTTGTCCTGAAGATCAAAGACAATCCCTTTTCAGTTTAAAGCTTCTCTCCTCAATGCCACCAGTCGTTCTTCATCAGAAAGCCTGTAGGTTGATTTAGAATCATGGAATTCCAGTTCATTTGTACTCATCGCTTTGATTCAAGGAATGTTATTGCTCTTTATCTTGACTCACTTTTCTCCATGCAATGTCTAGAGCCTTGGTGGCTTCGATCATCATGACAGAGAAGCTTGATGCTGCTTGACATGTCTTTGAATCAAATACCAGGAGGCTTTCCGGGTGACGGATCTTGAGATGATGCAGAATGACTTCAGCTGCTCCATTTCCTCTCAACGTTTCTCACTTGAGGTATCTTCAATATCTTAATATGAGTAGTTATTCATTCTATGATATTCCGAGTGAGGAAGTAGGCTTTCTTAAAAACTTCAACAGTGCTGAAGTTGGATGACAACTTTCATGGTAGAAAACAACACTAGGGACATAGGGGAACATAGCAAAATCATAGCAGTTCTTTCTTTGCGGCAACGATTTCTTTGGTGGGAATCCACCTTCACTTCTGTACTTCAAGGACCCTAAAGAACTGGACTTGAGAGACAATTTACTACCAATGGAGGTTCCTGTTTAGATCGGCGATTTATCAAACACAGCCAGTTTGAACTTGAGCAACAACAAGCTAACAGGTTGAATTCCATCTTCATACAGAAACTGGCAAATTTAGAAACCTGAAGAATTTTTTTTCTTGGAGGGTTGATCCGGCTTGGAATAATAATGCAAAGTTTGGAAATTTGTTGGTATGGACCATCCTCCAATACACTTTTGTCACTCCTGACATTTTCACTATACCAATTGAGTTGATCTAATGGTGAAATGGAATGTTGTGATTTGTCATAATTAGTGAAAGTAATAATGTCTTTTCCTTCCTAGAATATATTTAGAATTAAAATAGATGATGATAACAATATTATAATCTTTTCCTTAGGTCTATTTTAAGAGTTATATGAATTCTGTAGAGATTGGCTTTGGGCTTGGAGTGGTTTGGCAGCTTGGCACACCAGGAGATGGTGCTTGAAAATTACAAAGCCCCTAAATTGCAGAAAAAGTCATTGTCAAAGTTATTGTAGAATCTAATAAGCAGCCTAAAGTCAAACAAAAAGAGCAACTAGATCAAGAGAGAGAAAACATTGTATATTTGTAATATCTTGATGATTTCTTAATGGAAGGAAAAAGAGCTAGTAAATCTACTGGTGATGGAGGTGAGACAAATTTGTCTGAACCACACCAAACCTTGCGTGTTGTGTCTATTATGCTTGATTTGTGCACTGTTAACATGTGATGCGATGCTTTTGCCCCACCATAGAAGAGTCGAAACAAGATCTCTTGTGCCATAGCCTCGAGCTCTATCTTTGTTGACTTAACAAAGAATGAACGAAGCTGTTCATTGAGGGACCTCGAGCTGTTCAATCTCACGATACAACCTCTCTGGCATAATGCCAGCAAGTTTTGGTGATTTAGACAGTGTTTGCATTTGTAATCCAATGCACATACCATGCTTGATACCTCGTTCACTAGAAAAAGATTCAAGAACACATAATTTTGGATGCTACAAGAAGCTCACAGGTCAGATTCAAGTTCTTGGCCGAAAGGACACTCTGAATGATAAAAGCTGCTATGCCAACAACAGTGGCTGGTGTGGAATAGAAATTCAGATGCCATGTTCAGAAGAGCTGTTACCAGCAGAACCATCAGAGGATAAGAGTAAGGGTACATGGTTCTCCTGGGAAGAGGTGCGTTTGGATACTCAGTTGGCTTCTTTTCATAAGTGAGAATCATTCGTTTTCACTAAGTATTTTAGCCCAGCACCACCTCCAGATCTTCGCCGCCGACAAAAAAGGAAAGGGTCTAAATTTCAGGCCTCCTACAGGTTATGCAGTCTATGATAAACATGTTTTTGGTACGTCCTAGATGCTTTGTGTAAAGGTAGCTAAGATTCTCTAGTAAATATAAAGCCAACAGGTTTAGTTTACCAAAACTAGCAGCCAAGGATAAACCAGGTGATAAATGGCTAAGCTGAATGTAATTAAACATAATTTGTTATGTGCCAATTCCCTCTGGTAACTGTCAAAGAAATTCTCACATTAGAGACTTGTTATTGTATCGGAGAGTAAAAATTCTCAAAAGAAGTAACAAACAATCTTCTTCCATGGGAGATTATAAATGGTTTTTCCTTTGATCTGTGATCTTACTTATTAGACAGAATGAGAAGACTCTTTGTCCAATATTAGCATTTTCTATTTTTTTAGTTCAGGACGAGGTCTTTGCATATCACCAAAGATTATAGCACCCAGTAAGGGATCCTTTTTGTCAGAAACATGAATGTGATGGAAAAGTAGTAACACCAATTGAAGACATACACCACGTACTGCAAAGATTATAGCTTGCCTGAAATTTCAGTGGCTGTTGAAGAATCAAAACTTGTTGCAGAAAAGAAAATAAACAATAGTTTGACATTCTTACAGAAGAAAATCAACTGTCTACTACGTGTAGGATTTTGAGCAGTAATCTTGTAGAAAGCTGATGAGGCAGCACCAAAAAGAATCACAGTTGAACTTTCAGATCAGCTTGTTATAGCTCCTTTCTCACCCATATGATCAATGTGGTGTTCAGACAATCAATCTATTTTATCTTTCTCTTGTTGTTGCTGTAATAATCGCTGCTGGAAATTTCAAAGCAGGAGTTGTTTGGGCGTGTTCATAGAATAACACAAACACATCCTCTGTTGTCATCACCCTCATTGTCAGTATATTCTATTTCACTGTCAGAAACATGGCATGAAAAGATAAGCAAACCATGAACACAACCAACTAATCAACATAATCTGAACATAGATACTTGCAACAGGTAACTGCAACGTGCACTTGGATGGTCCTTCTTCTAACTGCATTACTACATATATTCAAGCACACACGTGTACTACACTCAGACATAGTAAGCAAATGTTAAATGGTTGAAGATATGTTTCAAAATCCACACTCAGCCTGTCCAAAGAAAATTCATCACATGTTTCTATCACAATAAAGGATTAAAACACCTGGCATGTCGTTTAAGTCGAAGGAAAAACAGGGTGATGATATACAGATGAAAGGTGCCACCCACCTATTTTCAAACTTCAGTTTAAACACGGAAAGCACTTTGTTTGGAACCAATGAATAAAGAAACTACAAATTTCGAAGCTAATCCATGAACTCATCAACTCCAACTCACCGATTTCATGAAGTCATCGATTTCATATTGGTTTTTTGTGAAACCAAATTATTTTGCATGGTTTCTATTAAGTCAATGTGTTCCCAACTGTAACAAGAGAGGGATCTGGTTTGATAACTTTTGTAGTGAAATAATACTTCATGCACTTGAAATTTGCTCCATTAATGTTAGTTGTACTTTATTATTCAAAGGCTATTTATGCAATCAACAATAATAACACCACAGATAAAGTGCTACATTTTCTCAGAACACTTGATCCAGGCATGCATGCTCTGACATCAAAGTTATAGCAGATTTGAATGAGATGGACATCAGTGGATAGAGTACAACCTTTTAAACTGCAAGTTAGCAAATCAAACTCATCTCATACTATAAATGGGCAATGTAGTTTCCCCTAATAACATAAATAAAGGTCACGGCAAGTGGTCAGTTGCTTTGAAATGCCAATTTTTTGGTGTAACCTTTCTTTATGTGTTGCAGCTTATAAATTTGCACTAGAAGTCATTTTCTATCTCTCTGAGGTCTCTACAATATATCTCTTTCCTTATTACTCAAGAACAGTTTTCCCAAGGCTTAAAGCAAGTTGTTCCAAGGAATAAAATAAACGTCTAAAGGAATTCTGTCACGAATCACCAGCATGGCCCAAATTCCTTTTGCCACAATGATCCTCATTTACTGGAAAACAATGGAAGTCAGATATGTCCGTGATGCCAAAAATTACAATTGGATCTTCACATTACTCAATCATGCACACGTTTCTCCATCACAAGGGTTTTCATATAAGATATAAGATCCAAAATCAAAAAATTTCTGATCCCATTCAACTTTCCTGCAGAAGGACCAGATCATAGAAACACAAAACTAAGCAGTCCAACCCACACCATTGCTTCTCTAGATTAACTTTTGGTATGTTACCCAGCATATTTTTTTAATGAATGCCAAAAATATTATTGTTCTATAAAATGTCAGAAGATGGATACGAAATTGGAATTCTGCTCTGTATGAGTGATTTGCATTTCCCACTGCTTCCTGATGTAGCAGCAGATCAAGAATAACAGCAATGAAGGCATATCAAGCTCTTTAGTAGTCAAAGAGCTATAATATATTATTCCACTTGCGGAGAAGAACAAAAGAAGATGGATAGGTAGATTATAAACACACACGCACGCACAGTGCCTACCTGGATTCAAATTCCCTGACTTCAACAAGTTCTTTCCCTACAAAATCCATCCATTGCACTTTCTTTTTCCGATCCTCTTCCACCGCACCTGATCCCGAAGTCGGCTTTCTGAGACTGCTTTTCAGACAGTTCTCAGCTGGTGGTTGCTTCCCATCTAAACTCTCTTCCTTGACCTCAATGGTCTCAACAGGTAATTGATCAGAGGCTTCAGGAACGGAGGCAAGTTTTGAAGGCACATGTGGGGTATTTTCCAACTTCAATGGTCCAGAAGTGTAAATGTGAGGAGAGGGTTTGCAAAAGCAAATGAAGGATGGACAATGAATCTTGCAGAACAAAAACCTCATCAAAGATTTACCTGGTTAACAACTGATGTTACTACAATCAGCCCATTTCTTCACAACTCCTCACAAAAAGCATGAATCTAAACTAATCATCAACACATTGGTTATCAATCTTTGAAGTATAACGAGAGAAAACCCAACAAATCCAACATGGGAGTTTCACAAGAAAATCCTTTCATTTAGTAAAACTGTGGCTGTTTCTGTTTAAATCCCAGAGGAGATAGAGAGCAAATCTAACAAAAACAGAAGCAAATTGATGGAAGATAGTGATAAAGAAGACCAAAAAGGCTTACATGCAAGTGTTAACGAGTTTCAGGGTAAAAAAAAAAAAACTTTTGCAGCGAAAGAAGTGAAACCTCGAAAGGAACTTGAGTTTTGGAGGCTTCTAATAATGAAGTCCAACTCTAAGACAAACAGGTGTCACAGAAACAAACGCAAAGCTGTCCAGAAGCCCTGCTCCTCCCGTTTCTTTCTCGGAAAGACACCCTTTATGTAATCCACCAGACACGAACAAGTTAACTTCTATTGTACAAACCAGAAAAGACTATGATACCCTCTTTCCGGATTTCATCTCCATTGTTAATGTTGGACGAAAGATGAAGAAAACCTAATGGAATGGCTAAGATAGAAGAAGCTCTGAGCTGGAAAGTCTAGAGAGAGACTAGACCAACTTGGAAATTTAGGAGACAAGCCCAACTGTCCAACATTCCAATGTGAAACTACTGTTCCTCTGACAGAAAGTTAAATAGTAACTGCCGCACATATTTTAAGCTTTCTAACCTTAAAGATTCTTCCTTGCCAACCAGCGTTACAACAGTGATTTCAGTAGATTTAGACAAGGAAACGTAATAACAGCTGCAATGAGATCTTCAGTAGGATCACATAGGTAATGAGGTCGATAAGGCAAAGAAAATCTGCAGAATCTCGGGTTGTCTTTAATCTTAGGTACAAAAATTCATTGTATAATCTAAAAATCAATTTAAGTTCGTAGAACTCACTATCATCTAAATGAGATTTATGATATATTCTTTAACAATATTTGGAATTTATTGATAATATCTTAATAATTCAAGATCACATAAGTAATGAGGTTAATGAGACTAAGAAAATCAGTAAATTTCAATGTTCCATGCTTCTCTTTAAACATGTTGCAAACTGGTAAAAAGATTTATTGTATAATCTAAAAATCAATTCAAGAGTTAATAAAGCACATTATCATATGAATGAGATTCATGATATATTTTTAATAATATTTGGAATTCATTGATATTATCTTAATACACCTTTTTATTATCATACTATATTAAAATATCTATTATTCCATTTAAAAATCGATTCAAAAGTTAATAAAATTTATTATCATATAAAAAAAAATTTAAATATATTCTTTAACAATGTGAGATTCATTACTCACATCTTAATATAATCTTAATCAAAGCCTTTTAAGTTTATAATAATACTTGTTTAGCTTTCTCAATAGATAAATATAGCTCTTGAATTAGACAACCCATCTTACCTATAAATGATTTTAAGATACCCCACTCTGAAATCTTGTTAAAGTGTTCTAGTAAGCTAAGTTTCCTATATTCTAAATGATTGCCATGAAATCTTGATGGCTTGCCTCACATGTAAAGATATTCTAATGATCTCGCACGAGGATTTCAGGGAATTTGGGAAGATTTGAGCCAAAGCAAGCAACCATTGATATCTTGAGGGGGCGGGGATTGACCTTCTTGAATGTTATGGAAACCAAGTTTGTGGTGTTCTTATTCGTTCCTTAAACATGGAATTAACTGGCTTCTTCCTGCATAAGAGATCTGTCTAGAAAGACCCCCACAAGCTTTTACTTTTTCCTATATCACTTTTTGGTGAGAGAAATTGACGGCTAAATGGCCCAACTTATAAGCATATCTTTTTCTTGTCATAATCGAAATCTTCCGCGTTTGAAGACTAAATAAGCTTTTCCTTTGTCTTTCTTCTATTCTAAGTCGTGATAGCTAATCAACATCAAACCCAATCAGTTAGCCATCCACAGATTTTTTTAGATTTAAATATTATAGCTTTGAATAAAGAATTTTCGTCTCTAACAACTGTTTTTATACTAAGCATATCTTAAATTTAAGATTGAATAAAATAAAATTAATATTTCTCACATACCAATTTAAACTTAAATGAATCTAAACTCTGATTCTATATAAAAAAATCTAAATACTTAATTCAATAGCTAATTCAAGAATTAAAGAATATTTTTTATGATTAAACATTATTCAAAGATTATATCTTTTTAATACGAGCTTACATTCAAACTTAAATGGAATGAAGTGGTTATTCTTTGTATACCAAGTACATTTTAAAAGCTTAAAATTAAACAAAAATTATAGTAAGTCAACCTAATGTCTAATACCATATTAAAAGATTCAAAAACAAAACTTAAAATTAACCCAAGACTTAAAATATATATTTATAGTTAAATATTACTTAAAAATTATTTTTTTCAACATAAAACTTTCAACGTCAAGACAACATTTTACAATTCCCACTTGAAATTCACATGAACACAGTCCTTTCTTTTTCTGTCATCAAAGGCCGGTGCGCTGTTGAGAAATTCTTAATCCCAAGCTGCAATTTTTAAACGAGGATCATTGGTATGCAGCCATGATTGTTTACAAGCAATCTAAGTCAACCCAAGCCACCTAAAAGAGAAGCCAGGAGATCATGACTCCTAAGATGATAATCAATGAATTAATATGGCAGCACGCCACGTCTTGACATTGTGGGGGTCATGGCCGTGGCAGCAAGCAGATGAGCAACATGTGGATGCCACCATCATTGGAAAGAAGGCAAGCAAAAGCTGGTGATGGAAAAACCAGGCAAGAGTCATCAAAGAAATAGGGACAGGCGCATGCCCTGGTGCATTTGATGGTGGAAACAAAGCTCCCCTAGCTTTTAGCCATTTGTCTTGCATTATCACTACATGTACTTTTCTAAATTAGACGACAGAGATGTGCTCACTGAGTAGACAAGCATGCAATTCAATTGACAACTCATGTTGTTTGAGATTAAAAAGTTTGGTCAATAGGTATATAATTCAATGGTGTTCATGTTGTTTAAGATTAAAAAGTTTGGTCAATAAGTATACAATTCAATGGTGAATGAGTGCTGTCTGATGTCTTATTTTATTTCCAACATCACAAGATGATGGTATGAGTAGATGTGTGTGAATTATTAAATAAATAGAAAAAGATTAAAAAGTCTAGAGCTTAATATCTAACTTTCTTATATTTAACTCCTTCACATCTCTCCTATTTATCTAATAAAAATAAAATCTCAATTCAAACATTATGTATCTAAGTCTATACAAGTATGAACCGTTACAAAAAGGAAAAAAATAAAAAATGTTGGGGGGGCACTTATGAACCTTACTTATATTAAAGTTCTATATAAATCTCATATTATTAATATATCCATATGGGGGGCACTTATGAACCTTACTTACATTAAAGCTCTATATAAATCTCATATTATGAATATATCAATCTATTATACTTTCTCATATTATCATTATAATCCTTTAAGACAAAAATATTTATCATTTATAAACCAATTTTTAAGGAAAAAATACATAGTTGACACAATATTATAATCTAAGTTTTAAGTAAAATATCTAGTCATTTACAAACTAAGAGGTCTCTTACACACACAAGAGAAGATGTGTTAAAATTTGGACATATGTTTTAAATTATTCAATATAAGTCTACATATGAACCTTACTCAAGTTAAAAACCCAAATATATATCTTACATTGTCAATATAACAATCTAGTATAATTTTTCATATTGTTATTATACTCCCCAAACAAAAATATTTTCTCTCACAAGCCACTTTTAAAAAGTAGTGAGTAAACAGTTCAACATAATATTTGAATAAAATATCTAATCGTTTTCGAACCATATCCCCACAAAAGTATTTTCCACTCGCGAGAAAGAACATGCCTTTCAAATTACTAGTACTAGTCTACATATGAACCCACCTGTGTTAAAACCCGATCTATCTATTTCATGTTTTCAATATAACGATCTATTATACTTTTTCGTATTGTCATTATACTTCTTTGACAAAAATATTTCTCTTACAAAACTTAAGCAAGACCTCCTCGTAAACCACCCAGGACTGCTTTCAGAATGCTTCTTTTTGCCAGAAAATGTAGAAATTTCGAAGATACTTGAAATAAGCCAGGCTCAAGCATGTATGCTCAATGCTTTGATGACATTCCTCTCTCATAAACTATACTTCTGGGGATATGCATGGCCATGAATCAAGAACATGATAAACGTTTATCTGTATAAAAAGAAGGTAAACAAAATCATTTTAATTGATAAAATAGATGTACAGCCAGGATTTATGCATAGCCAACAGGACTAGAAATAAATCCAGTCAACGAATTCCCTGGGCTCTAATTCTGTTCTAGCCTCAAGTATCTCAACCTTTGTCAAATTTTACAGGCACCCGCAGAATGAATTCCCTGGGCTCTAATTTAAAATCAAGAATCTAATTTTATTTCTCTTTTTCTCTTCAAATCCAGACTACATGAAACTACTCAAATAAGGCAAAATCTTCCTAAAAATTATATGAGATATTGAAGAAAGCAGCAAAGGCACTGACTGCTGAAAGAAGGTGGACACTAGAGAGTTTTCATCCACCAGACCTTTTGTTTTGACACTATTGCTGAATCTTAAGGACTGGGAAAGCAATTACATCCCGAATACTGGCAGAATTTGTTAGAAGCATCACTAGCCTGTCAATTCCAAGCCCCTGAAAACAAATTCTTTCAGTTATGTGTTGCTAAGGGAGACATAAGTAGAACAAGTTAAGAAATAAAATCAGTTGACGCTCTCAATTCTGCCAAAAAAGCAAAAACATGTACCACTCACATACAAATACATATTCTTACAGGCACATCTGTCCATATAAATGCTGAGAGAATTTAGTGTTGCATAATTCTTTGACATGAGAAATATGGCAATTCAAAGAGATGGTCTAAAAAGGGTTCAACAACATATAAGCTTTTTAATTCTAAAACCAGCACCTTTTTCTGAAAACTAATTTAAAGTGCTCTTTTTTTTTTCTTGTATAACCTAATATCTTTAGGACCATTCTCTGTTTCTTTTCCAAAGGATAAGACTTAACTAGGTGCTCGCTTAAAGGGTATCGTGGGATGCATCTTTCCTTTTGGAAGTACTTAGTTTACTTTCATAAAACAGAATGTTATGTGTTTGTACTGAACATGCAATTTCTGCTCTTTTTTTCCTTTTTTTTTTTTTTTTTGGTTACTTCCAAAATTCATCCTTTTCTTGCCATCACGAACTATTTCAAGCACAATAATATTAACTTTAACTTGTTGGGTGAAAGTTTTTTTCCGAGCTAAATTCTTGAGCACTTGGCCATCCTACAGAATTCATGAAAAGTATAGTCTTGATCCATCCTTCACCCAATACACGTGCTAAGATTAATGTTAGGGGAAAAGGACGACCATACCATTCCTGAAGCCGGAGGCATTCCATATTCCAAAGCTGTAAGGAAGTCGTCATCAAGAGTCACTTCATATGAGTCATCATCATTTTTATCTCCTTTCTCTTCTGCACCATTTGTTGCCGAAGCAGCTGCAGCTCTTTTCTCATTATGCTGCTTCACTTGCTCTTCCAAGCGTCCCCTCTGCCAAAAGACAAGATTAATCAAAAACCACTCCTGCTTTCGAGTCAAAACCAGATTACGTACAGTTCTTAACATGCAGCAAACACAACCACAAATTAGTATGAAACAATCTACTTCAGCTCAGGTAGCAGTCATCCTAGGGTATGTTCAACAAATAAACCTCAAAAGAACTAAGCAGTGGAAAAGTTTACCTGATCCATAGGATCAGTCAGTTCAGAAAATGCATTGGCCAGCTCACGACCACAGATGAAAAGCTCAAATCTCTCAGTTAACCCTGCATGCCTAATGTGGAAGAAAAAAATTAGAATAAGATAGGAAGGAATTGTTCCACAAATAGCAAATAAGACATTTTTTCCAGTCATCTCCCTCCTACAACATGTTCATTGCTTGGAAACGCACAAAACAAAAACAATAAATAGGCACATAAGATAAGACATGCAACTGTTCTGAGTGCAGAGATCATTCTTCTCAGGACATGAAAAAACAAGAATGTACTGCTCAAAGACAACATGGAGGAAAATGAATAGGCACATAAGATCACACCTATTCATTTCTTTAGATATAGGCTAAGGGAATCTGTTAGTTGTAAACCTGCACCACATCTTTACTCACAGTAAAGAAAATTCTAAGGCAATTTTAGGTCATAACATTTTGTAACCAAAGATTCTGATGACACCCTTCATCAAATCCTTTCCTTTTGATAAATGAATGAGTTCCTAATAAATTTTGTCTGAAAAGGTGTTATTCTCAATTACTACATTCTCTGCCTCCTTTCTCACCTTTTAACGCTATCATTTAGCCTTTCTCTACTAATAAACTCTACCATTCTATGAATAAAACTAAAAAAAATTAAAAAAAAGGCTCGAGATTGACAAAATAGACAAGTTAGAGGAGACCAGCCAGAAATATATTCAAGTTTGAAATCACAAGTTAAACTTGATTCCAAATTGAAGCCATGTTTGATGCTCTAATGCAAATAACATGGTACTACATATAAAACACATATACTATACAAGATTGCACAGTATCTCACAAACTGATCAAAATATTATTGCACTGCAAAGTAGGCAGTATGTAACATAAAAATCCCATCATACAATTTTAACTACCTTCGATGTGGTTTTGCCAGGGGGGATATCTCAATAGGATAGTCCAAAACAAATGTGGGTTGCAGAAGCTTTGGTTCTACAACAATCTCAAAAACCTGGGCAAATGACACAAGACTAAATACTCAGAGAGGCTAAATGTAAGAGGAAGTCGGAATAACACAAATGAAAGAAAAGCGACTGCCTATAAGAGGGAACTATTCCTTTCAGCACAATGGCCTTTCACACCATCAGCCTATAAAAAGAATACAATACATTTACACAAAAGAGAGATTGCAGATTTGGGGAAGTGGATATCTAGAAGAACAAAAGGGGAGGGAAAAATAAAAAGCTTCACCAACAGCACAGTCATTGAGGGTATACTCCTCTGGTGCGCATAAGCACATAGAAACCAAAGTTCCAAGTCCTTCATTTGTAGACGTTAGCTGACCTCATTAAGAAGGTGGCCAATAGACGGGCAAGCTTCTAAAGATGATCTATCTTTGTGATCAAGGTCAGCTCCAAGGGCTGAGAGAGTGGCTTCTTTAGCAGCTTTAAGATCATTGCCCAACTCACTGAAATCAACTCCAGTGGCTTCTTTTACAAGGTTATGCATAGTTTCCCTCCTCCAAGGTCGCTCAAGACATATCTCCACACCCTGCATATATATAGTACAATAACTTTAACAAATCAAAAGACTGGTCACCAGATTATGTGAGTGATGGGGGTGTCATTGTGGATTGGTTGCTTCCACAGCAATTCCAAGCATGTGAAGCAATCAGAAGCATGCTCACATGTGCAAACTATGAAGCGACCAGAATAGATCACAACTTAACATTTGGCTGCCCAAAAACTACCAAATTATCATGTATGCGAAACTGACAACTCTATTCATGAAAGAGTAGTTGTTAAAGTTTTACTCATAACTGGGGCAAGAGGCATAAATTGAGACAAATTTTCAACACTGACTTTGCCATGAAGACAGTATCCCAGATCATTAAAGCCTGGGAGAAAAGAATATTAACCAATCTTAAAAGCAATATTGAAATGAGAAAAGGTGGTATCTAGTTAAAGTTTTATTAACTGGTTGCTTTGGGTTTCATTTACTAGGACACAAACCATCGGGAGTAGATGCTACTGAACCAAAAGTGAGAAATAATTACCTGGTACTCAATCTTAAGCTTCCCATGAACTGCAAGAGCACATCTACAAACAATTTCCTCCGCCATGTTCATCATGCTTTGGTAGTCTGAATATGCTTCATACATCTATGATGAAACTAATACCAAGAATTGATAAGAGCTTCATTTTAACGATTCGAAATATCAACAAAGTTGCACATGCTACAAGAGGCAATGAAAATAAACTGTCATAACTATGTTCTAGGTTAAACAATAGAAAAAATATAGGGGAGACTACCTCTATTGTGGTAAATTCAGGATTATGACGAGTTGAAATGCCTTCGTTTCTGAATATTCGCCCAATCTCATATACTTTTTCAAAGCCCCCAACCTGTCAACCACAGAAAGAATTTACTGAAGATAAAAGTTTGACTCCAAACCAATTCAGGACATACATGGAAGAAAACATACTATCTAGAGATCTAATTATTACATGACTAGCAATGATGTACATGAAAGAGTTTAGATCACAAAACAATCCAAGAGGACAAGAATAGTTGAGATATTTCAGCGGCACACCTAAATCAAATATGATGTGATATTGTCGTGGTCAGATTCCTAAGAGAGCATGACTGCACCTAAGAATCATTTTGGTACAAATTTAAGGCCCCACAATAACAACATTAAGACAACAAAAATTGTAGATTGAATTAGTTAAAAAGACCTCTACATATTAAAATGATGAATCACACTAAACAAAAAGGGCAGAAGAACAAGAAGGAAATTGTTCTTTATAAGAAAATGCAGAAAAATCACAACTTCAGAGATTGTTTTTCCCTGGGCTAAAAAACCAGCGTCAAGTTTAGGGGGTCAGAACCTCCAAGGGAAGGTTTTAAATCTCTCTGCACAAGTGACAGGATCTCAAGGGACAAGGATGCCAGTTACAAAGGCAATATAAATTGGGAGAACAGAACTACAGAGGCTCAAGCACAGAGTATTTGAATATTTTGAGATTTTGACTTTGGTGGCAGGAGAAAATTCCAGCAACATAGGTAGCTGGATAAACTAAAAACTGACAAGTTCAATAGGAGTTCGGCTGAAATTGTATTTTCTCTCCTTTCTGATTGAAATGTATTAAATTGAATAATAATAATGTTGCACATGTCTGAAGCTTCTAATTGAAACTTAGTATATTGAAATAGGAGAAAAACATTTAATTTTAACCAACCTCAAACATCATATGTAAAATCTTACAAGCATTCTCTTCAAATGAAGCTCGGTGGCTATTCTCAAATAGAGGTCTCTTCCTAGAGAATTGTGGTATGTAACAAATGGCCTAGCTTCTGCTCCACCAGCTGCTCCCTAGTAAATCAAATCAATTAAAGCCAAGTTCCGGGCATGAATATTCTTTCTACGCACAAATTGCAAGAGATAAACTAAGGCAGGCAGGAAGAGACGATGAAGATATTGACAAACCTGTAGAACTGGAGTTTCAACTTCAACAAAACCTACTGATTCCACTGTCTTGCGTATCTCGGATACAATCTACTCAGAAAAATAGTGAAAACCAATCCATGAGACTTCACAAAGGCAAGAGTGGAACATCTACATTAGAGCCAATCCACAAATGTAGAAGTGTTTAATCTGATAACCAGGAAAGGCTTTTCTGACATAGTTATTACTCACTACAGTTGCAATCAATAAGACAGAAAAGAAAAATTAGAACTTCAAGAGAGTTCCATTTCAAACAAAAGCCACATAGATACTCTAACAAAATCAGGAACCTGGATCACAGTGCAGGGACTCGGGAGCTTAGGAGGTGTTTACTATAGTTCCATTATTCAAGTTTCCATGGCATTTGTAGAGAATGATAATCATATAACAATCACATACAAAACATCCAAGAAGAGAAAACCAAAATTGCATTAGAAAGTCACTACTATTAAGTGGTTCCCACAGAATACACTTTTATGGGGTTGCTTGACGTCATACTCACATTGTTAATCTCAGTGAATCAAATTCTTAAATGATATAGATAACTTAACATTGGAATAAGATGTTTGACAAGTACCTATAGAGGGAAAAATCTCATCCTACTGATGGTTCAATGAAAAGTATCAAGGGATATGCAAACAGTTGCATGAAGCATATGTCCGGAAGTATCATAAAGCTGGCAGTCTTACACTCAAATTATCAAGAATTATTTATTAAGAAAATATAATCAAAACTTGAATGCTCCTGGAGGCCTTTTTCTACCTTTTGGAAAGGGGGGACGGGGGAATAACCTACCTTTGCTCTTTTCCGGAATATATCAGCCACTTCAGGATTTGCAATCATATCTACATACCTAAAAATTGAAAAGATAACATAAAGATACAATCAGGTATCAGGATTCAACCAACTTGCTGTCCGCCAGATCTACTGGCACCTAAAAGCGAATCAACCATTGAGAATGAAAAATGTGTGATCCTTGAAAGTATAAAATTGAAGTTGGATACATATATGAAGTGTTCCATCATCAAAAGTGCCTCTAAGGACTTCAGCAATATATCCTGTTGTTGCAGGGACAAAACAATACTTCTACTTGTGAGAGTAATTTAGTACCTCTAAGAGACATAAAAGGCTAAGATATGTGAAGAGAAACGCTTTAGGACATAAGGCTAGTAGTGTTCAACACTTGAAATTGATAGTTTGTATTTGATAAAATCCACGACTATTTATTATAAAATGCATATTCAGGATTTACTCAGAATTTTGATCGGCTCAAATGGCAGCACACCCGCTATAACCAGAAGGCCTTGGTGCAACTAGAAAAATCACATATCTCCTAACTCACTGAATATTTCACACATTCTTCATTTATGATCACATACATTAGCAGACATATTTTGAAATCATTTCGAGGCCAGCTCCTTTGTGGAAAAAATTTCACACTTGCAGTACGCAAAAATGTGCAAATGTGCATGTACAACCACAACATTAAACTCACCTCTGGCGGTAGCGCTTATCCACATCAGTTAGACCATGATACTTGTCCGGCAATGGTAGTAGAGATTTAGTTAGGACGGCAAATGAATTCACACAAACAGAAAGTTCTCCTGAATATAAACCAAGAAGAATAATTAGTTCAAAATTATTTGCATCAAGGTTCACAAGAAATATCAACAATAAAGGGGGCTTCACTAGGACCAAAGAAATTTTTTTACTCTAACTGGCATTAGAAAACTTATGCAATAGATCATGTTGGATGTTCCAGCCAATCAGGTAACAGTGGAGTTGCTGACGTATTTATGCAAGCCAAACAATGACTGTAATCACTAAAGGAAGTGTGATCTCCAAACCCCAACATCAATTTTTTCCAGGGGCATATTAAATAACAAAGCATCAATGCTAGGGAATAATAGAGAATATAACTTCTAGGGTTTCTACAACCCAACAAAGCACCTATGCTAGGAAAAGCAAAGCAAGAAAGCTGAGCTAGGGGGAATAATCATGCATCCCCTCCCTCAATCCTGAATTCTTTTGTGCATGACATGCAGTCTTTTGTTCCTAGGGATCTGACTGTCTTCTCAGTGGCCATCAAAACAAGTCTAAATGATCCAGAAGTAATCATCTATATTTATATATATAGACATGTTTCCATGTATATCAACTATTATCAGCACTAAAACAGGGTAAAAAGGTTAAATGAAATCTGATTCAACCACGTTAAGACCCAGGAAAAAGAAGTCAAAAAATAAAAATGCATACTAAGAAATCAAGCAAGACACACCTTTCTCTGTCCGCTTAATTGAACCATTTGCACCAAGTATGTCACCGATATCAACAAGATTCTTTAACTGGTCAAATTGATCATCGACAAGCCTCTCCTTCTCACAGTAAAGCTGATAGCAAAATTTTCATTAGTTCATTTAGAGCCTTGGTACACGTAGGGGGAAATATACAGGAGCTATTACTTAACACCAACAATGTACCAGAAGATATAATGTAATAAACTGACGAGAAAGTAAAATCTTTATAGTGAGAAGACAGTTACAAGTAGCCAGACAAAATGCACTGCCGCTTAGCTGCATAAAATCATTACCTCTTCAGCCATGTTAAGAGACACTGCACTGTTGGACAATCAAACGATAGAAGAAAAATAGTCCAAGGTTTACATGTAGTATTTACGACAGTAAATGTCTTTCCCATAGATTGCCAGCTTTTTTTAAGATATATAACATTACTAGGACATCATTTACTTAATTTCCACAATTAACCACTCACTCTCCACACTCATTTGGATAGTGAAATGATTTACTTGACATATAAGAACCTTCTACACTGACTTTTGACAACAGCTTTGGCAAACCTCCAAATCAAGCATCACCAGGGTTTAGATAAAATATAATGAGCATGGAAACCGAAATTCAACATATCCAAAATCGATAATGTTAAGTCCATAACAACCACCAAAGCAAAGTAAGTCCTGCAAAACCTGAATTGTCCCAGAATCATCACGTAGCGTCAGAAAGGCAAGCTTCCCAAATGCTCTGCGAGCCACAATTCTTCCCGCTATGGAAACATGATCGCTCGGATCATTGGACTCCTCGCCATTCGCCAGGTGCTTATACATATCCTGCAGCTGATTAGCAGCGTGACTCCTTTCCCATTTATACGCATATGGCTCCAAGCCTTTGCTCCTTAATTCTCCCACCTACACAAGAAGCAACATTTGTTATCAACTTATCATTCTGGTTTCAAAACGAGGTAACAACAAGAGCAGAGCATTCCCAGAAGCAGACAAAGGAAAAAAGTCCATGTTTAAGCTCCCTTTTTCTCAGCAACCAAACAAGCTTCAACAGTGAAGCCTTCTGCATTCCAAAATTCCAACTTCCTTTTTCTGCTCACCTTTCTTATGAATGAGAACGGCGAAAAAGCAACGGAAAAGAAGTTGCAAAAATATTTCGCAGGTAATTACGGATTAGTTCCCTTATCTGCTACGAAAGCTGCGACTTCAATGGTAACTCCACACCACATGCTGCTTGAAAAACCATCCATTATCTTTTTTTTATCCCTTCCCCCTTCCCAGCACCAAACAGAGCCGTTAAAAACGAAACCTTTAGCGACTCAGAAATCTCAATTATATCTTTGGTTGGGATACCTTTTTCAAACGAATGGCGCGAACGGCTTCTCTATCGGAAGTGGAAGAGGAAGAAGTGGAAGATCGACGGTTGCGTCCCCCGGCAGCAGCGGTGGCCGGGGCAGCGGCGGAGGAGGAAGAGCACATGACTCGCACGAATCTGGCGGAGAAGGTCGGGTGCGTTGCGAAGCGAAGGAGGTGCCTCCTCAGCGGCTGCCAGCTCGTCACTTTCAATGCCTCCATTGTCTTATGCTGCTTCGTCTCCCTCCGATTGATTGATGCGCTTATCCACACTTAGCAGCTGCGGCGTGCCACCACTACCCGCTGTGCTCTGCCTCTTGTCGATCGTTTTATGGAGTTCCGCTATTTTATCTAAACTTTGTATTTCTATTGTATGTGTGAAAAGACCATGTATATCAACGTTTCTTCCCAAAATGATTTAAGAGTTGTAAATGTTTATAAGACATGACACAAAATTAATGGTAGCATAGATAACTTTACATCCTAAATTCAAACCAAAAAGTGTGACCTAGTGCATAAATACCATCATGGGGTTAAAAAAGTGTCTATGTATTATAATATAACAGATTTCATTCTCCTAGATTAGAATAATTTGGCCATATAAAAGAACATGACAATTCTTTCTATCGAATTGACCTTTTGAAATGGAATTCAAACTTGTAATAAGTGACATCAAAACCAAATTGCAACTCAACCCAATCAACTTACTACTATCATCTCCTAATATGGGTGGGTAGTAGGACAGGCAAGAGGCTCCACTCGCATTGAGGGTTTCATAAATTTGAGTAGAAAAGAATATAAAAAAATTTATTTTCTTATATTAGAAAAGTAAGCATAATGATTTAGCTATATAAGAGAACTTGACTACCTCTCTCCTTGGATTAATCTTTTTCACTAGAGCCCAATCCCTTGACAATAGTGAAACTAGAAGAGATGGCCAAGGTGTGAGCTACATAGTATGATTGGCTATCACAAGCTTATAAAAGCTCAAATTGGTGATGGTATGTAAACGAAATGTATTGTGACTAACTTTGAGATTTAGATCTTTTGACTCAATGAGTAAGGTATATAACAAAAGATATGTTTTTTTAATATAAAACTTTCATCTAATATTCCTCCACAATCTATGCGTAATCTTTTTATTGGCTAAAAATTGACTCATTTTTAAGGTTAGGTTAAATTACTTTAAGAAAAGACTGATTTTGGTATCATATATCAAAGATTCAAATTCACATATTAATAAGAAAATTTATTTAAGGTGTATTACAAATACTCTCCTCTTTTGATATAGAATTATTGATCTAATGCTATCACTTATTCTATCCCTCTTGAGTCTTAAAAAATCAATACTTGTGAGTCTTATATGCTTGTATGTTGCCCTTTTTTATACTCATGCTCAATTATCACATTCAACTACTTTTCCCTTACAACATTTTTACACACTAAAGAAGACAACCTAGTAGGGATTTTATTTTTATTTTTATTTTTATTTTTATTTTTATTTTTATTTTGAAATAGAGACAGTACCCCAACAAATTTTATTAATAAAAACAAGGCTGAACATAATAATCATTTCTCGGATAAGTATAAGGATAGGGTATAAGCATAACCCTTAGAAAAGATAAAATATCCTACATATCAAACTTTCATATATAAACTTAAAATGAAAGCATGAAATACATTGAGTAGCACATTCGCTTAACCTTATGGCAATCTATAATTACCTAGGACTAACTAATTCTACATGAAAACTACTAAACATGGGCGTGACAATGAACTAGCACGATCAAAAAGTTTCATATTTTGTATTGTATACCCATAATTAGCAAGATTGTCTACAATTACATTTCCCTTACAATACACTTGTTGGACTTTTGTATATATTGGTATCATGAAGAGGCATTGTCAAATGACATACTCTAGTTTTCATAGAATTTTCTATTTTTTAAGCAAACATTAAACTAAATAAAAGGATTCCAATTCAATTATATAGGACATTTGATTTTGTTCTTGAGATATCTTGAGGCCTTCCAATAAGGTGTAAGCTTCAACCTAGTAAGGGTTGAGTTGTTTTTTTTTTTTTTTTTAGAATTATCTTCTTATGTGATATGTATACAAAGTTTACAATCGAAAGTGATTTGTAAGGAAATATATGTCCCAAGTATAATACCTACAATCTACATTGACTATGAAAGGGCATGTTAATAATGGAATGACAAAAGTTTGATATTTTCTAAATCTAATTTAGGAATCTTTTTATAAGAAAGATCTCTCAACTCTTAACTCAATTTGTAGGTAAGATTGAACTTTCTAATAATATTAAATTTTATGATTCAAATAAAAAAATACTATTGTGATTCATAAATCAAGTATATGGCTCTCTCGTAGCATGACTCACAAATATATAACTCCACTTCGGGATGACTGTGAAGGTGGTGTTCAAAAATTGCACATTTCTTTCCTTAAAAATGAAAAATTAGCTTTTCCACTTTAAAACAAGAAAAGAGAAAAGGAGAGAACTTGGGAAAAGTATTTATGCATTGCATTTTTTTGTATTTATTTTAATTCTCAAAATAACTTGATTCCACAAATCAATGACCAGAATCCACCTCTTAAATAGAAGAAGAGAGAGAGAGAGAGAAAACTGCATCAGGCTTCAATCACTTCTGTGGAAGACGATCAACCCCATTTGGAAAGCTCAAAGCGTAAATCCTCTACCTTGCAGCTGTTGGCAGCCAAGGGCACAAGCTTTCATACAAGCAGGCTCTGTTGCACGGCCTAAAGCCATGCATATCGGCATACATTCTTTCTTGCACACCAAGAACGTTTCTACCTTTGCTATAGAGTCCGTCGTCACCAGCATAGAGATCAGCATCATCGCCATGGCCAGTTTCCTGCAATCCATGTTCTAGCAGAAGCTGCTACCTCCTTCGGTTTCAATGAGAGACTGGTAGGCTTGAAGCGTAAAATAGGGTAAAGCCATCAACCTGGTAAAAGGAGACCTGCTTTAATTCTGCTACTATGGCGGTAAAAGCCATGCATATTTGGTTGGCTGTGGAAAAAGTCAAGTAGCGACTCCTTTTTGTTGCTGTTTTACCTTAGAAAATACGGGGACACCAAAAAAAAATATTACATTTATTATATTCTTTTGGTCAGCTTGTAAGTTGTTAGAATAATTTTTATACTTAAACATGACCTAAGAATCCATATTTTTTTAATATGAGACTTTTGTCTTCAAAACCCTTTCTCACACCGAACATGCTTTAGGTTCAATGGTGAATGGAGTGGAATGGATGTTTCCCACACATTGAGCACACTTAAAGGGCTCAAGTTGAATGCAAATTAAAGTAAATCAATATAAATTCTAATATCATATTAGAAATAAACTTATAATACAACTCAAAAACTCATTGAGTTAGCAAAAAAAATTTATATTTAAACATTCCCAATAATCTATATCTTTTCAACATGTGATTTCGTCTTGAAGATAATTATTTAGAAAAAGTTCCATATAATCCTTAGTTAGAGTGTTAATAACTAAAATCTCCGCTTCTCATTTAGAGCATATTGATATTCTCAAATTTTAATTTAGTGTACTATATATATGAGTCAAAGTTCAAAAAATTATGATTAGAGTTCAATTTTAGAGTAAAGATTAGAATTTTTTAAGAACTCAATTTTTTTTTAAATGGAAAAATTGATAAAAATATTGAGTGGACAAGTGCTTAACTCAGTGATAAGCATGTGTTGCTTAAGATCTATTGGTCTTAGATTTGACATTTTGAGGGTGCATGAGTTAAATTAAAAAAATAAAAAATAAAAAAAACTAATGAAAGTATTATCCAAGAAATTTTTCATGAGAGATTGATAGTGACATGTATTTCAATGTTGGATAAAATACATCAGCAGCCGAGTTTGACATTCTAATTGACGTATGTTAAAGTTCATTCTTATCTTGTTTCGTTAGGCAATTAGATATGTGGTGTATCCAAACTCCGTAAGAACCTTCTTTCTCGTCAATGTTTGATTTTCTTGTGGATTTCTTTTGAAGATACCTTAGCAAGGTTATCAACAATGGTGTTTTTTTAGGTAACACGAGAACCGAAACTCGATGCATGTAGGATGCAAGCATTGATGTGCCTCATCCCCATCTGCATGAGCCATGTTCTTACACGTAAATCCTCATTTTTTGTGACTTTTTTCTTGGTTTTCTTCTGGTCGGAGCACTTAAAAATAATATATATATATATAAATAAATAAATAAGGTGGACTCTACAGCGAAAAACAATGAAATACGCCCACCTGGATGGAAGTGGAGAGGTACAAAGACAGTTGCTTAGAGATTGCTCAATGCTAAAGAATTGATCAATGGTTAATGATGTCAAGAGGTCTCGTGAGTTGTGGTTGTTGTCGTGACTTGTTATACAATCTTGTTTCCTCTGAAAAGGTTGAGGATTAAATCTACAATAGCTTAAGCGGTTTACTATCTCAAAACGAAAGGAATTAAAAGATGATGCAATTGGTATTTAAAGTTTACACATTTTTTTTAGTTTGATTATTGTTAAATAGTTTAAGGTCTAACTTAAAAATTACTTCAAAAATTTAAGAATATTTTTTTGTTTAAGCATCACTTCAAGCATTTTAGCTCTTGATATGAGACTACAAGATATAAACTCCCTTACATACAATGCATTATTGAACTCTAAGTCATACAAGATAGAACAAAGCCAACCCGAGCTTTGGTACTATATAAAAATATCTAAAAGTTAACCTAAAAACTTGTTTATGAGCTTTGATACCATATCAAACGTATTTTAAAACTCAAGATTGAATAAAAGTTATAGTGAATTGATTGAGCTCTAATATTAAATTATATAATTTAAAGTTTAATTCAAAAGTTGACTCATGAGTTTAAAAGATTTTATTTATTTATTTAAGTTTTACCTCATGAATATTCTCTTTTAATGTGAGGTTGTCATCCTACATATAATTCTTCTAATAAATTTGCTGTTAAAAGACTAAACAAGATTTTGGACTTAAACTAGCGTATGGAAAACTATAAAATAGAGTGAACTTTGTAATAATGTATGCTTTCTTCTTGAAAACCAATTTATAAGAAAATAGATGACCTTTATATATAAGAAGCACAACATAATACATTGACAATATGAGAAGGATTAGTCATGTTATTGCATTTAAAAGTCTAATTCATTCACTTTTGAAACTTCTACCATATTCAATGAATCTTTTTTAAAATCATCTACTAATCCATCTATTAGATTAAACAATGATCCTACCACTCTTACAAATCTCATAATAAAAGTTATCTTGTTACCTTTTAAGTTAGGAATGGTTCAAACACCCAAGATCCTTTTTTAAGGTTAGTCAAAGATGGAAAGTTCAAGCCGAAAGGAAATTTAAAACTTGGTTGCTTAAAATTCAGAAACCGACAAAGTAGTTTTGGAAATTAAGGACTCTTTCAAGACCATTCAACTAGAAGAAGAATCAAACAAGCAAAGGACCTTTGATTTCAAAACTAGTTTGTAAAACAGAAGATTATTTTCACATATAAGAAGCACATGTCAATAAACACCATCATTTACCAAAAATCTTAAAAGATTAGTTTGATTATGGCATTTAAAAGGCTAATCCATTCACTTTTGAAACTTCTATCGCATTCAATGCATCTTCTAAAAAATCATTAACTAATTCTTAGTGGACCAAACAACGACTCAACCACTCTTAGAAAGCTCACAATAAATGTTATCTTGTTACCTTTTAAGTTAAGGAAGGTTTATTAGCTAGAATAAAAAAAAATATAGTATATGAAAACAATATTTATTTAAAAATATTAAATCATCTTAAGTAAATGTTTTGTTGTGTTATAATTTGATAATTTCAAACTTGATTTTCTTGTGAATTGTAATATATGAATATATTTCCAAACCTTTGTATTATTTTATTTTTACATAAATAAACTCACATACTCATAAAATAAATATATAAAAAAAAAAAATAATCAATATACAAGATATAAGACATACACAAAATCTAAACAAAAATCTTAAAAGATTAGTCAGATTATCTCATTTAGAAGGCTAATTAATTCACTTTTGAAACGTCTCTCACTTTCCATATATCTTTTTGATCCATCTATTAGATTAAACATTGATTAACTACTCTTAGAAACCTCAAAGCCATCTTGTTAACTTTTTGAATTGGGAAAGTTTTAAACACCCAAGATCTTATCTTTTAAGATTAGTTAAAGATGGATAATGTAAGCGGAAAGCAAATCAAATCCTTAATTATTTATAATTTGGAAACCAACAAGAGAAGTCTTAGAAAATCAGGATTCTTTGATGGAACCATTCATACAGAGGAAGGATCAAACAAGCAAGAGACTTTTGACTTCAAACAACAAGGCAATCATTGTATAAGATAGTTTGGGGAACAGAGCTTTGCTTGGCCGGACACAGAGAGAGAGAGACAGAGGAAAGGCCAATGGTGTTCAACAGCTTGATGGTGCTCTCGGTGGCGCACGTGTCCGCCGACGCATGGCAGTTCATGGCGTGCATGCCACAGCGGCTGAGCAGCCAACAGCTGTTGGATCTAATCTGCGGCTTCCCATTGCAGCAGCTGGGTCGCCTCGCTATCTGCTTCTGGACATTCCTCTGCCTCCCCCCTCCTGATTCCTTCTACTACTCCTATACCTCCTCTTCCGACGACGACGACTCCGATGACTCCGACGACTCGTCCTCCACCGTCAATTATCGCCACTACCATCACCACCCCCATTCTGAATGATTCTCTCTTACTGGGATTCATGCAAAGTAAATTACTTTCGGTTCGTTTATTGCTTTTGCGTTCAGTTTTGTTCTTGGTCTTGTTAAGGGGTTATGATCAGTTGGTTGCCGAGTAAATTAATGGATGAATTTTTTAGGCGGATTGTTGGGGTAGATGAATTGGGTTGTCTGCAAAATCTCTTCCTTTTCAAATTCTTAATGTTTGGTTATGCTGATCAATGATGATCAAGAATAATACCCCTTTTTTGGCTTATTTTTAGAAGAAAAAAAAAAGGCCTGAATTCATTGATTGGGGTGATTCTAAGTTGAGAATTGAAGTGTTTCTTGTTTCTACCCATAAACAAAGCCAAACCCATCTAGGGATTTTCGATTATTACAGTTGGGGGTTCAAAATCGGATATTGATAACAAAATCAGCTACGAATAAAAATCTGTTTGTTGATCACATATAATTCGGCACTAATACTTAATAGGATGTAGTCTAGAGTAATCTGTAATCTGTTGACCCTCAGCTTTGGATCTCTTGCTGGTTTGGAAGAAGCAATGTGTCTGACATTGGGAAACCGTATCAAATGCAATATTAGCAGGATTATAATCTATTAGGATAAGGTAGTTGAAAAGTTTGCTTCAAAGAGAATTGCTAGGTTATGTGAATGTAAGGCGCCCTGTATCACCACCTCCTTCTAGATAATCTTCTTCTCTCCAAAAAATGGTTCTTCAAGAGATTAGTCACTTCACGATAGTGATAGTTGCAATCCAGACAAATAAACCCTTTAAATTTACTGAAAACTTCCAAGATGTTGAATTCTCTAGCTGATGCTTAACTTCAAGGTCTTTCCAGTTTTTAAGCTTTGTAATTTACATAAACTGGACAGGTTCCTTAGAGTTCCCTCTGTTGTTGCCATTACTTTTGGAGGAGTTGTGTTCTTGAGAGTAAAGGAACTGTCATAGGAGTTGTCTACTCGTGAATTATTTTGACATATATTTAGCATAGCTTTTGAAGAATGTATCTGTGAATTATGTTGACATGACTTTTTCACTGGCTTATGGAGTCTCATGCTTTTTTTAGGAACTTCTAGGATGGACAGGAGATAGATTCCTCAGATGACTTCTTGGCTATGTTAAAGAATTGCGGAGTATGATAGAGAAGTGACTTGAGATCATTACTAAGCAGGCGTAGGCTTCTTGGTTATTGCTGGGTAATGAGGAAATTTTTTTCTGTATGATAGAGGACTGGGAGTTCTGTTTACTTTTTCTCTTTGTATGGCAGCGGTGTGTCTTAGATCTTTACATCTGATTATTGGATCTCTAGGGATTTTTATTTTCCTAGTAGGGTGATATCGTGACCCAAATATTATTAAAGATTGTATTGAAAAGGGTATATGATGGTTATGTTTAAAGTAAAATAATCAACCTTGTACAGCGTCAATAATATGTAATAACATATTTGATTTGATTACTTTTCATTTTTTCACTTTGATGTTGTTATACTTGACGATGCAACGAGGATTGTTTTCTTTCCAAATGGACGATATAATAGTAAGATTATAAACCACGATTCTAATAGTTCTAAAAATTATAATTAAGCTTGCCAACCTCACCTTTAGCAATGTAGGCAATTTGTTTGTCAACAGATAAGTCAGTCATGGAGCTTCTCATGTTCTTGACCAAGCAAGGAGAATCAGCAGGGGGAGGACTTGAAAATCTAACGTTGCTACACACTCTATCCCAGCCATAAAGTCAGGAAGTGCCTAATTTCCTTGTTCAGTACATGTCCAATAGAGCAATGGCTACAATAGCAGAGCAGAATAATAAGCGATAGTAATTTCGGCAGTAAAGACTGGAATATCCTGCTATTACTTGACATTGGCTTTTTGATGAGATGAAATCAAGAAATAGGATATATTTTTCCTTATAATTGTTGACATGACATATGGGATGGCTTTGTGAAACTGAAATAAGAATCTAACTGGAATGACATAAGACAAGTTTTATTGGTGAGTTTGTTCTTTTGATAGGAGAAGCTACCCATACATGAATCTTATTTGCTCTTTGGCTTGACCAATGATGCAAAAGAAAAGGACGCTGAATTTTTTGGGTAAGTGCACCACAAATTCAAAGACCATGTAATATGATTGTTTTTGTTGCTAGCAACTCTACAGATATGCAATGTAATCAAGCAAATGAGCAAAAGTTTAGCAAAATCTTCAGTTTTCTTGTGAGGAAGTACCTTCAGACGCACAGTTTAAAAATTTTAACAGTCATCTGCAGGATTTTTGAAATTGGGAAGGGGGTGTTCCTAACAGTTTGTGTCAAGACCATGCTGCTCATAAAGAGTTTGTTTCTTGGTAAGGAATGGGGAAAGCATATGACTAGAGCAAGATTTTTGCTCTGATAACTTGCCTATATCTATTGGAGTCAGAGCTTTTTTTTTCTCTTTTGTTTTAAGGCATTGGCTAGTCAACTTTCATGATGAGACTTGCAGGCATTGGAGTTAGACCACTTAGCCTCTTGGCCGTATGTGGTAGTCATAGGTTTTAACTTCCTGGAGGTTAAAGGACAGCGGTGGAACCTTATGTAGAACAGAGGAGGCCTTTGGTGCCCCCCAAGTTTCTGAACAATTTTAGACTCCATGGTTGTCTAATGATTTGTACAAGTCATCCATGAAAAAGATACAAGCAAATAAACTTGTTATCCCTTGTCTTAATCTCAATTAATGATACATATCGTTTACAAGCATCTTTATGGATACAATGGTTCACATGTGATAGGGGAAGACATTATGTTTTAATGAATAAGCATATTCATTGTGAGTTTTGTATCAAAGAATCATATGATCTAGTTTAGAATGGTTAGTTCCAAAATGAACCTTAAGACGTGGTGGAGTAGGATAAAAATCATAGTGGATGTAGATATATATCTTTGTAATCAGTGCCGACCATGTCCCCCATGAAAAAGCTTATTGCCCTGTTTCTTCCCGAACAACTACTTGGTGATAACAGAATATCTTCTACTTAAGAGGCACGAGAAAAACTTCATGTAGTCTAGATCTATGGTCTTTTGTAATCTTTACGAATTATATATTTTTATTAGTCGGCTTGATTTCCACGAGTCATTATCACTTGTGGAAAAGATAATTGATCAATGAAGAGCTAATGTAACTACTAGCCCTTGTAGCCAGGCGGTCCTCCCTCTTCATTAGGGCGGAGGTTTTAGTTCAAGCCATGGAGGATAGGCTCTTGGAAGTGGCACAGCTACATTATATGTACCTTCTATTGCCATTGATAAAGAAAAACTTAAGTGAATTCTTTAAGGTGATCATTGAATCTGTAAGCTTGAGATTCACACACAAATCAGGTGTAGGTCTTCTATGCTGTTTTTAGACTAAAAAACTATTTGGCTGGTCAATCCAGGATGTCATTCAAGCTGGTCAATGTCTCTCTTCCACGGTTCTGCTAATGAGTTAGTCTGGGTATTTCATCAGCATTGAATCATTTCTAAGCGAGACTAGTATCTCTTGTTGCGTTCTTCGCTCTATTTTGCCCTCTTTTGAGTTTAAACTCATGATAAGGCAGTGTGTTTTCTCTCATGACTACTGTTTTCAAAGGTGAACAATCACATTCAACGTCCATACCAAAGTCAATCTCTTAAATTTCCCATGGTGATTGCTTCCACCTAAAGAATGCTTTGGTACCTTTACCATATTCTTCCCCAAAATGTGAGTAGTGAATAGGAAAAGTAAGAACCAGATATAGTGTTATTGACCTACTTTGTCACTCCACCTTATACATACTGTTATTGATCTTATCCTTGTAGCCGAGGCAAATTTAGCTACGTGTGTTGAAACTTGGGCATCAGCATCTAGAAAACAAAGAGCATAGTTGATTAGTGTATGGTCGTAAACTGGGTTTTTGTTGTTATGAATATTATAAACAAAGGGCAGCAAGGATAGCAAGTTGCAAAAAGGCCTAGGGGGTGATATGTGATGGTGGCATATTCATAAGCTGATGGTGAGGAAAGGCGTGCACAAATGAGGTATATGCAAGGATCTACCCTGGGAAAATAGAAGTGAAAAGGGGTTGCCAAAGAGTGGTGAGGAGAATAAGGTAGTTATTTGTTTTACTCATTTTGACATGGAAGACCATAAAAAAGAGAGAAACTTCAGCCAGACATATGTATAATAGCAGAGGGATAGAGTTTTGTGTAAAAGTGGCTCATACTTCAAAAGAATGATGTAGAAGCCTAACCGGCTCTCAATAGGGATAGAACAAATGTCATAAATGCAGGCCAATTGGCTAAGCCAATGTCCATTTATTCATTACAGTCAATGACTGTTACTGCAGATGGATGACAATTGCTTGTCAGGAGCTCACTCACACCATGATACATACATATATACACACAAAATCTTTAAAAATATTGATGCAAATACACACATACATAAATGTGCCATACACACACATGCTCATTTGTTTTAGACGTCCTTGTGTATGTTTAGGACTTTTTGCAATTCAGATGTCAGCTTCTCTCATAAGGTAAGTTCTGCGAGCATGGTGTTGCATAACAGCATGGTGCAATGCTAACTTTTTAGTTTGCCTATGGTCTGTGGGCATTACAGTGATTCAAATACTGTGAACAGCTATATCCAATCTTCATCTTGTGCGGGTTGGCTTTCTTAAGATTGAGATTTGGAGCTTTTAAGTTGACTTGCATTGATTGTCTGTGATACTATTGCATTCACATGCATTTATGAGATTTGATAACTCAACTTACTATTTACCTTGGTTGCCTTTTCAGATACTAGCTGGCATATACTTTTTCCTTTTCGTAATTTGTGGGTGAATAATTTACGGTTTATATGCACTTGAGAATTTCTGTTCAGGAGTTCAGTATGATCCCTAAAATACCAAAAACTTTAACACACCACTCCACAAAAGACAGCATGATTTTAGCAACTTACAAAGTGAAAATGCAAGGGCTTATGAGATAGTTAGAGTGCAACCCCAATTCAAAAAATTTACTGTCTTACAGGAGCTTTTGCAAGCTTTTCATCAACTCTCTGATCCTTTATGTCGTTTTGCTTTAGCTTCTGGAACTGCTGTACGTGATCTCCGGGCAGCCATTGCTTGACATTTGTTGAAGCTATGCTGGTAGGAAATAAAGATTGCAATTCAGCTAGGCATCAGCTAGTGCTAGATGGTAGAGAATATCGGCTGTGTTTTGTGATGGAGAATAAAACATATGCCGATTCCAAACTGGACTGGTGATGCTACGCAAGTAAAATATTCCTTCAATATGTTCTACTTAATAAGATGCTTTGATGATTAAGAATTATTAGCATATTATCAAAGCACTTATTCGTGACAACCTGGTGCTTTGTGATTGAGAAAATTGAAAAATTGAAAAGGGTTTTCAGTAACTTGAGAAACAAGATCGGTATTATGATTATGTTGTTCCCATTAAAAAAAATCATCTCAAGCTTTGATTTTATTAGAAGTGAAAGTCCTACATTAAAAAGATATTATCCTTAAATAGTGTTTAAATAAATAAACAAATTCTCATGAGCTAGCTTTTTAGTTAAATTTTAAGCTTTTTAACTTGGTATTAAAGCTTATATTGATCTATTATAACATATGTTCAACTTTGAGCTTTTAAAATATGTTTAGTGTATGAGAAACATTTATTTTACTCCATTTAACCTTGAATTCAAAGTATGCCCAAGGCTCGAAAAAATGTTAGAGATTGAAGTTTTGCATTAATAAAATACAAGCTTTGGATGGTGTTCAAATATAATAATATATCTTCAGTCATAAACTAACATCTACATTAAATTCTGGGCCTTCGGACTTGTTTGAACAAGCTCTTTGGAACCATCAGTCGAAACCTTGAGTTCTATATGGCAGAAAATGCATGAAGGCCTGAGAATCACTACCAGCACGACAGCATCAGCATAGAATCTTAAACTTGAACCATCAATCGAAACCTTGAGTTTTATATAGCAGAAAATGGCTGAGGCCTGAGAGTCATCAGACAGTACGACGGCACCAGCATAGAATCTTAACTTGGCACATATCTTTTTGAAGCTGCTGCCCATGTTCTAAAGCTAATAAATCTTCAGTAAAATGATCCTAAGGCTAATGGTGGTGAAGGTTCGGCCATTATTCTATTTCAAAGGTGATTGCAGCTGAGAAGGAAACGACTTGGATGTGATTAGAATATAATCATTGCCACAAAGGGTAATCATTATCAGCGAGCGTTTGTTTCCCCTACATATGGGCTTCATGGCTGTCTTCCTCTGTAAAGGTTCCGAGATTAATGGATAGTTTACAACATGCCCATGCTTAGGACATCCCTGCTGAAATGCCATCAGCTTTTCAGTTTGTAGGCCACACCTGAATACAAGTTGTGTCCTTCACCCCAGCTACGTATAAAAGAGACTGAGAAACATTACTGGCTAAAGTATTTTTGGGACCAATTTTTACACTCAGAAGGCATCTAAATCTGGATGGATTCTCTTTAATTACTTCTCACTTACTCAAGCATCATAAAGCAACTTGAAAGCAATAAAACTCAAAGGAAGCTTCAAGGTTTCTGCAATGAAAGGTTCTTTGTAGCACACCTATGTTCTCTTGTAAGACATTGTTGAGTTAGAAAGTAATTTAAAGTTCAATTTAAAAGTTAATCCATGAGTTATAATAACATTTTTTAATATTTAAACACTACCCAAAATTTACCTTAGCATCTTATGGATTATAAGCCTAATTCTAATACTAGTTATGAAGTTAATAATTTGTCTATTAAGATTCTTTAAATTGTCTACCACCCTTAAAACTTTAGAAAACATATGTGTGCTATTTCATTTGATAAGTCATCAATAAGGAAAATACTTTAACTACTCTTAAGCAGATGAAACTCTTAAATAAAATATCAATTATTGACTTAATTAATTATCACTTAAAATCCTCCTTATTTTGTCATGTGGTTTAGTAAGTCAGCACATGATTAGAAAGAAAAAGAGTCGTCAAATAATGCAAATTCCAAAATGACTCTTGACTATATGAAAGTTACAAATAACAAATCAACTATTGACTTCTAAGTGCACAAAAGTCACAAGCAAAAAATAATTTTACCGAAAATAATCTCCTAAAATCTTGCTTGGACCTTTGATATGAAAGATCAATGTGGACTAATTATTTCGGTCAGCAGAAGAGCTGGCACAACGTCAATCACGGGACATGTTCCCCCCACACATGGGGCCCCTGCCTTAACTTTTCCATTGTCCAATCCAAAGCCAACTTGTTGTCCATGGATATGACCAAATAGCAGCATTTTAATACAGGACAATCATGAAACTGCGAGAGCAGAAAAAATTACATGGCCTCCATGGACGCCTAAGTGGTAGAGTATTAAATGTAATAATGGAGCACAATTATGGGACACAAAAGGAACGAAAAGGCAAGGTTCCAACCCCAACTTTGTGACCATATAAAATATGCAGAGGACCCAAGAGAAAAGCAATAAGATACTCAACCCTTCTTCTCTGTTTGCACATATTGACTGCTGCATTTTTCCTCACCAACTTTGCAGCTTTTCACTTGGTGGGTCATGGAGTGCCAAAGTTTTGCTGACTTCTGCCAAGAGAGGTCAAGCCCGGAATCATGACCTACTTGTCTGCTTCATATGGTGAGGATAATACCAAAGACTAACTGTTGAACCAAACTGGTAACAGTAATGTTCTCTGAACAATTAGTAATGTTTGGTGGTCACATGGAAGTGAATCTGTAGCAGTCCTGTATGACTGAGGCCCGTGAAAATCAAGTCAATTCATTGTTCGAAAAAGATGTATTTGCACTATGCTGCACGAGATAGACCAACTTCTATCTTACATTTAATGGTGTTTATGTTTTTCAGTCGCATCAAATAAAGGTGGACTTCTATCTTGAATATTGTTGACAAAATAAATTTATTGATTGAAACTAAGAATAAGAAGATTCAAGGTAACAAAAGAAAAGATTTAGTTATAAAAATTTTAAATTTTCTTTCTTATTATACATCTATTAATATAGTTTAAATCTAATCATAAATACTTTCAAAATAAAGCTGTTAATATATCAATTTTATTAGGAAAAATCAAGAAAGTAGTATATAGGAAAGTATCTCTATTTAAGAATATTAAACTTTCTCAAATAAATATTTTATTGTGTCATTGTTTAATAATTCTAATATTAATTTCCCTTTAGAAGAGCTTGTATTACTCAAATATGTCCTCAAGTTTTGTATTATCTCATTTTTAGATGAATAAACTCACATATTTATTAAATAAAAAATATCATACACACTATTTAGTAAATTTGTTAGGTAAAAGGATATAAGGTATCAAAACTTAGAACCTATGCCCTACCTAGCCAATAGCCGACTGTTTTTTGCAAAGAAAGGTCAAGCCCAGAATAATTCCCCCCTTGTCTGCTTCAATAGGAAGGATAATATCAAAGACTTAACTGTTGAATCAAACTGGTAATAGTAATGATATTTGAACAATTAGTAATATTTGCTGGTCACATGGAAGTGAATTTGTCCACTGTGTTCCACAAGATAGACAAACTTTTGTCTTACATTTGATGGTGTCTATCTTCTTCGGTCACATCAAATCAAATAAAGGTGGAGTTTCTGTCAAGCAAAAGTTATGAGAATAAGATTTAAGTAATATGATTCATATACTATCTTCAATAGATTTAATATGGCCAATTATTATGTAGAGTAATAAATTTGTTAAGTAATTTGTGTTCATGTAATGCACAATCCACATAAGTTTCTTAGCAGAAGTATAGTTACTTCTTTATATATTTCCAAGTAATTCCAAACTCACTTTCTTCTAATACAAACAGTAACTATTTTCTTACTAATACAAGTTCTTTTATTGAGTGAAAGTTATAACCTTGTTGGGTTATGATCTGTCGGGCAATACCCTTTTTGTAGCACGTGAGTATTATGATTATGAAGATCATTCTTTTCATTCTCAAAATGTCTACTAACGTAATTTTTTGTTTTATCAAGTAAAAAACTCAAATATTTCAGATTATAGTGCAAATGAAAATTTAAATAAGTTTTTGTTTTTTATTAGAAAAAAAAAAGTTTATAAGCTTGGGACGTTGAACTTAAAATAAACAGAAATCAACTACTAAACTACTAATTATTAACAAATAAACTTATATTTATAGAAAAATTTGCACCAAAACTACTTCTAAATCACTAGACCTTGCCCCCCCTAATTTTGTACTGCGCTTCCCACTGATGCCAAAGAATATTTTACGTACTTTTTTAGTCAGGAAGAGTCTAGAGCATGCATCTTCTACCTTAATTGATATATAAAAAAACACTCCTTTCTCCATCTGTAGTTGGATAAACGATTCCAAGGTAGCCCCACAAGAATTTTTTATCTTTATCTCTTCGTCTTCACGGTTGTATTCCACGTCTTGTTCTCAAACTATTTCCAGTACAGCTAGAGTTCCATGCACATTCACAAGAACTTTCTTTTCTGCTGGGCCATTTAACAAGGACTCCCCCACCAAATTTTGGCTGCCTTCAGCCACGACAAAGTCATCTACGTATCACTACCTAGCTTCTTTTTCAATGGCTCGGGCAGCTAATAATTGGCTTTTGTATTCATCTGCAGATGGAAGTAATGGCTCATCGGGCTCGCCGACACAGCCTGCCATTGATCTTCGTTGGTTGAGCTTCTGTATGGAGAAGAAAATGGCCTAAAACTTGACCTACATGACGTAAGAGCAAGTTGCAACTAGCCAATGGTTTTTTTTTGTCAATTTGCTAGTAGTTTACTTGAGTTATTAGAGATGTGACCCTTTCTTTGTCTAGAAAGTTTCAAGTTCCATAATAGGATCTTCTCCTTTAGGATGCAATGATTCTCTTGGTAAGTTGTTTGCACCAAATCAACCTTTTTTCAATACTGTCATATACCCATTTTAGCGAGCACGTAATTGGACATTAGAAGTAAAATTAAGCCTCGTTAGAAGGTACCCAACTCCTACACCCTCTCTACCTCACTAAAAATAACATGCCAAAGGTTCTTAAAGAAGAGTGTAACTTGTGGAAAATATGAAAGTTTTGTTAAAGAACCTAGTCAAAAGGCTCCCACCCCTCCTCAGCCCCATCGTTCTACAGCAAAGAAAAGTACCTTTCGATTTGAGACTTTGAGGTTAGTCAGCTTTGATGATGGTAATAAAGGATTCACAAGGAAAGATGATCGGTTATCTTTTTGGGAGGTGTAAACAAAGGAAGGGGTCTCCGCAATCAAGGTATTAGTCTCTTTTTATGACCTTCTTTCTCTTTATGGAGCGGAAAAGTGTGGAAAATCTTTTGTTAAAGAATAATAAAATAAGCTTCTTTTCTATAAAAAGTTCATTTTATGATTAAAGCTAATTTGTAAAGATAAATGATTATTTCTTTATCTATAGAGATAATATTATAATAAGATTTAAGTATTGAAAAAACATCCTATTTACAGCAACCTCACCTTCATGATTTCACGTAGCATCTATTAAAAGCAATGTCTTTGTAAGAAGATATGCATAAATGCAAAGAATCATCTCGAGTAAACTTTCTTTAGTTGTTATGATAGCTTTAGAAACAACACTTTTTCTTTCAAATCTTTTGTTAAATAACAATATAATGAATTATTTTTCCTATAAGTTTATTTTTGTTTGAAAATTAGTTTATAAAAATAAGTATTTTTTTTTGTAAATAAATGATACTTAAAAAAGATTTCAGTATTATATAACACACTTCACTAACAACATTTTTCTTTACGTGCTCCATATAACATCTCTAAAAAACTATTCACTTTATCATACTTCTTTCATTTAAACATTATTATAAGAATCTTAACTTCTAATGTGAAACTTTCACATTGCACACTTATAACATTACTATCGACATTTTTCTTCCTGGGCTTTGTGCAGCATCTCCAAAAAACAATGCCTTTACAAATGATATGCAGAGAACCATTTTTAGGGAACTTTTTTTAGGTGTTATGATGGCTTTCAAAATGATACTCTCTTTCGGTTGTCTAGAATCTAAGAATTATATAAGAGAAGCATCAGTCCAACAACAAAAAACTAACAAGGAAAAAGAAAACATATTTCCGAAAGGTTGAGGGAAAAGTCTCTTTTGGCTTCAAAGCAGGCATAAAACAAATCTCCAAAAAGTCACGCATAAGTGGAATGTGATAAAGAACAATCACTAGTTGGTTGTTGATGCCTTTTTCCTTAGCCGATGTTGATGCCTAACAAATCACGGGTCCATTACTCCCACCACATTAATATTTTAGGCCACGAAGGTACAAATTTTCCACTTTGTTTAATGCTTTTTGTGCATAAAGATTTATTGACTATCAACACTAGACTTAGACCAATAATCAACCAAAAATAATAAAAAAATTGTAGAATGCTCAAGAATAGATTGACGCCGTCCTTGGTAATCAATATTATGTTGATTTGTTAATTTTTTAGTAACCCAATAAAATTATTAGTAATTTGAGACATTTTGCTTAAAAGGTTCGCATCTTTTTTGTTTAACAAATAATAAAGAAAACCATGTCCACACTAATTCTTTAAATCTGCATATAATTTTTTTTATTGGAAATTGTTATAGTTATGTTACGAATGCCTAAATTTACCTAAAAATTTAATTCATAAAATCAGGAGAAACATCTACGTTTAACTAAGTACACAACTTTACATTTAAAATGTGGATCTAGACATTCACACTATCGTGTTGTTTCTTAATATAATATGAGAGAAAAGACAAAAAAATTTATCTATAAATCATTACATAAATTCATATCTTAATAATGTAGAGCAATTCTACATTAATTTTAATAGTTTAAAATTAATAATATATTAACTTATTTTGCATTTTAAATATATGAATCAATTTTAACAAAAAAATTATCCCACCAAATAATAAAAAGACTTCCGAATAACAATGACACATTCCTCTTCCCTTCTTACCAACCAAGATTTTAAGATTATAATCAAAGAGGTTGTCCAATATTTTATTATTAGTTTGTATTTTGTTTTCAAGGAAATCTTGTGTGTGGACAGGATTGTCCTGCAACTCTCTGACAAAGTACCAATCACCCTCACTCCCTTGCTCCCTCCACTCAAATTGACAACCCACCATGTGCCGCTACCAAGAACTGACAAAACCAAATAAACAATTGATTTACCTCAATGAAGAAAATATATTAAATAATGACTTTGAATTTTTGACCAAGTCATTTCTTAGTTTTAATCTTTACACAATAAATCTTTATGCTTCTCAAATAGATTATTTTCTTAATATTTACTACTTAAAAACTAATATTTAAACATTAAAATGATCATTCAGTCCCCTACTTAATTTTTTGAATTAGACTATAAACTTATTTATTAAAAATAAGATCTTTAAAGTTAAATTTAAATAAAAATAATTTTTAAGTTAATTAGATTATATACTTATTTTTAATATAATATTAAACTATCACGAGCTATTTTCTCTACAACCTAATTGTTAGGCCAAGACCATGGTAATGGGGATTTTGATAGGAACTAAAGTGTTGATTGGAAAGTTAACTAACACGTGAAGTCATAGTAAATGAAAGAGTTCCCTTCTTTCACGTCGTTGAAGTCGTCTATCATGAGTTATGTCTATTGTATAGAATAATTCTAAGGTAGGAGGACTATATAATTTCTAGTAACTAGCCCTAGATGAATCATGGAAGGCAGTCTTGAAAACCTTTTGAAAAAAAAAAAAAAAACCTTTTTGGTCCAATGTCCCATTGATGCTATAACTCTTTCCCGTTGTGTTGATCATAGCTAGAAATAGTTGAACCCATTACCTTACCTCATTCTAATACTATCATGGAGTCAAGTTAAATTGAATGCAATGACTTTAAGTATGTAAGGAAGTGGACAAGGGTTTCATATATATATTTTTTATACATGTATCTAAATTCATATACATATTTATCCAATCAAATACTAATAGATTTTAGATAGTACATAAGAATAAGATATTTCAAACAGTACTTTAAACCAAGAGATCTTAAATAGTACTTGTTGGTAATTGAACAATATGATAGTTTCATATGAAAAGATAAGATTAAGATGTAAAACTTAAAGAAAAAATAATTTTTGAACTGAACTCTTAATTTATTTTTAATATAATATTAGAGTTGTCACACTTAATTTGCAAAAAAAGATTAGTAAGACAAAAATTTCATATGAGAATATAAAATATTTGACATGAAACTTGAATAAAAAAATCTATTCAACCTTAAAATTAACCTTTATAAACTTTTAAGACTTCTACAATATGTTTTTTTTCTCACTAAAAGCAAAACATGCACACATATTTAGATACTTTAACCCATACCCCATCGGATTCTTTTCCATTCTTTCCTGTTGACCGATCTTTGCCCTCTTCACTCTTTTACCCCTCCCTCGTCCTTTGTGCTGATCGCTCCCAACAGACCCGCTCACGGGCGCGCCCCAGATGACCCTACACGTGTACGGCGAATCAAGCAGCCCCACGGGTTGCCATCCACACTTTGCGTCAATCCCTGTTCTCACTACTTCCAGGATTCTCTACTCTCACATGTAGGTGACCCACGCCTTCGCGTTCACATAACGTAACGGTAACCGGTGCTCTTAACGAGGACGCCGCATCGGGAAGAAGAACAATCATTTTACCCCTGAACTTCACTGAAACCACGAAACCACCCTCCTCTGTAAAAAGTAATTTTCCATTTAGTTTTCCTTACTTATATTTTAATGCCTGGAAATTTGTGCCCTTAAATTAAACTACATGGGTTCGACCATTGTTCCTATATCTTTATTACGTTTATGTCAGATTATTTAAACCCAAGAGATTTAAAAATCGTTTAAAATGGTATAATGGGATTGGAACAGAGGAATCTTTGTCTTGAATATCATGGAACATGATCGTGGATGAGAAGCCACGTTGTAAATGATTCCCTGATTAAGGTCAATATTAATATAATTTCAAGGGTGTGAGGGGGTCTCATAGGATTCCTTTTCATGGGGGTTAAAGTATGCAATTATTAAGGGGGGAAAAACTAGACTTTTCTTTGAATCACCAGATCAAATGTTCAATGATGAAGCACCTATGAGTCCTCCATGGACAATGAAAAATGGGCCATGATGAAACCCTTTAAATTGAAGTGTTTTCACGGCCATAATTATCTTCAAATTATATCAATGGCAATTGCATGCGTTGGAATAGGATATGAAATTTTTCAAAATGGTGTTTGTTGTTGGTGGATGCTAGTAGGTAGGGTAGTGGATGGTTAGCAAAACCTATAAATGCTATTAAGAAATAATCTTGCCTATTAATACTAAATTTTAGCTTAATCTTAACATTTAAAGGTCTTAATAATTAGTGTTGGAATAGTTTGGTTTTACCTTTTACTTCAGTAGATTTGCTAGTGGGAGATTGTTGGCGCATATCATATAGTAGGTGAGCTAGTAAGTGGTCAATAAGTTATGAGTACTATTGACCTAATAACAATGTTTAATGGTCCAATTAGTATACAACATCTTAATAAACAATGTTATCCCATGCTCAAGATGATAAATCCCTCATTTAAAAAGTAGTAAATAAGTTTGTAGGTACTATTGACTCATTGTTAAGAAATAAAGAATGTGCTCTACATATCGGTTATAATTTTTGACCTAATAATAATGCTTAAGAGTCCTTACAATGATGAAACGTCTTTTAAATTGAATGAAAGTTAATTTATATAATTTCTATTGTATCATTACCAAATTTAAATGCAACACAACTTTTTTAGGAATAAAGATCTTCTTAAGAAGACGTTTCAATGTTCAAGATGATAAAATAGGAATATAAAAAATGATTGGTATTTTCAAAAATCCGTTCCTTTTTTTTGTATCCATCCATTGAATAGGAATTTTTTTCACAAATCAATAGTTTACTTAATTCCTAATAAATGTTTATAAATCACAATCAATTCAAATGGTAAATTCATTGACAAAAGTCCAATTTGAAATGGCAAGGACAAGATGGGAAACCCAAGGCCAGTGGAAGGGGGCCTGACCCGTCTCCCATGACTTTCCACTTTCCCATACAACTCTTTTTGTATTATTCCCTTTTTACCCCCGTGCTGCGAAAGAACCGAAAGGAGAAAGCTTGAGAGAGAGAGAGAGAGAGAGAGAGAGGATGGGCTGATGGCGTTCTTAATGAGAGAAAAAGCAGTGGGAAAATGACAAGAAAGATAAGGAAAGTAGAGTGAGAAGCTGGAAAAATGGAACAGGGTTTTTAATGGGAAAGTTAAGCGTGGGAAAAATGACATTTTAGGGAACAGAGGTAGAGAGAGAGAGAGAGAAAGTGATTGAATCTTTAGAGAGAGAGAGAGGTGGGCACTGGGTTCTTATTGGATTTTTGTGGGAACAAGCAGCGTCCCACTATCAAAGTCTGGTCTTTGATGTGCGGTGGGGGAGGTGCGTAGGATAAGCAGGAGGCTGTGGGCTTTAAGGTTCATGGTGTGTAGGCTGCTGCTCCAAGTCTAAACCTGCATTGGGTAGTTGTGGGGTGGGGAGTGAGAGAGAGAGAGAGGAGAAAGAGAGGAGAGAGAGAGGTAGAAGTTGAGGTTTCTGGAGATGGGTTGTGCGGAGTTTAGCAGTGTAGGGAGCAGAAGGAGAGTTTTGGCAGTGATTTTCTGCTTATGTGGGCTGATCTCGCTGTCTTGTGCTGCGAGGTCGGGTGTCTCCAGGCAGAAGCTTGAGGTTGAGAAGCACATGAAGCGCTTGAACAAGGCGGCCGTGAAGAGCATTGAGGTCCGCAGAGTTTTTTTCACTTTACTTTCTCTTTTGAGGAACTTTTCCAGTCATTTTGTCTTCCTTTCCGCCGTTTGGTTGCTGAGAAAATGAAGTGAGGGAAAGTAAAGGAAGTCTTTTTCCCGTTGGTTTGGTAAAATGGATATGGTTCCTTTTCGGCTACAAGTAGTGAAATGTGCATGTCTTTCCAGTTCTCTCTTTTTGTGGAAAATTTTATTTACTTCTTGTTGATTAAAGCATTTGGGTATTCGCCAGTTTTCTTTTTGTCATAGATTTCCGCCAAAAGGTTCTCATTTTCGTGGGAATTGGTTTTTGAAGCAGCAATGATTTTCTGATTATTCCCTCTCCTGTTTTTTCTCTCTCTGCAATGATTTCCTGTTCAAGTGGTTATCGCACTCTGATAAATAACAGAGCAATATTCAATATTCAAGATGTGTTTTCTTTCTATTTCCTTTTCTTCTGTTTGTTTTGAAGACATCTGATTTAATCGTCTTAATTTCAAAGTAAGTTGTTCTTATTGTGAAAAAATATGTTGTTAGAAATGTCTACTTTTTATGATATTCCAATCTTTTCATTACAGTGCAAGATGTCTCATGTTTCCTTGATGATTTTTGATGGTTGAGCAGAGCCCAGACGGGGACACAATAGACTGCGTTGATATTACTCAACAGCCAGCTTTTGACCACCCCTTCCTTAAAGACCACAAGATTCAGGTCAGTACAACTCATCCATGAGTCTCTGTATTGGTGTTTTCTCAATTCTTTTATCTTCCAAGTTGTTATTGAGCTTGTTGCTCTGGTTGATTCATCAGATGAGGCCTAATTATCACCCAGAAGGGCTCTTTGGCGACAACAAGGTATCTACAAAACCAAAAGAAAGATCGACCCCAATCACCCAGCTGTGGCACCAAAATGGTAGGTGTCCTGAAGGCACCGTACCCATAAGGAGAACAAAGAAGGATGATGTTCTGCGAGCAAGCTCGGTGAAAAGATATGGAAAGAAGCATAAAACTATGCCACCACAGCCAAGGTCTGCGGATCCTGACCTCATCAGTCAAAGTGGCCATCAGGTAGCTATCTATAACTACGATTTTGTAAAGTGATGTGTGGCTTCTCTTGTTGTTGTCTTGTGTATTTTCTCTAATTGTTTGTTGCTTTTGTCTGGTTTTGCTTCTTGGTTTGATTAGCATGCCATAGCTTATGTTGAAGGAGATAAATACTATGGAGCAAAGGCAACCATAAACGTTTGGGAACCCAAAATACAACAGCCTAATGAGTTCAGCTTGTCTCAGCTTTGGATATTAGGAGGTTCCTTTGGTGAAGATCTCAACAGTATTGAAGCTGGTTGGCAGGTACTGTTATGATTACCTAGACATGAATTCACCCAAAATAATTGCTCTGACACCATTGTTAATTACTTGTTGACTGTTCATGAAACAGGTTAGCCCAGATCTATATGGTGATAACAACACTAGGCTTTTCACGTACTGGACTGTAAGCTTTCTTCTCTAGTACATCCCTAGTGAATTTGCTCGGTATTTTGATGAGTTTTCCTCACACTTCATTCTCTTGTATGCATTTCAGAGCGATGCATACCAAGCAACTGGTTGCTACAACCTCCTTTGCTCAGGCTTTATTCAAATCAACAGTCAAATAGCAATGGGTGCAAGCATCTCCCCTGTTTCTGCGTACCGTAATTCCCAATATGATATTAGCATACTTGTCTGGAAGGTAAAGGCCAAAGCATCATTACTCAGTGTCCCGGATAAAATAAGATAAAAAGCGGGGCCCGCCCTTCATAATAATATCATAAAAGGACATGGTGCTGATACTGCCAAGGAAGCTGCATGTGAGCTTCAATGGAGATTGTCCCCTTCCCAGGGATTCTCTTCAAATTTATCCTTGGCAATATTAGCGCCTACAGGAGAAATGATTGTGGTTCTGACTCTTTTGTAGTGGATGACATGACACCTAACCTTTCATAGCAAATTCCGTTCCAGCTTTTCATGATCTTAAAATTGACAACTTCTCACATATCTTTTGTTCTTGGGAACTTCTGTAGGATCCAAAGGAGGGGCATTGGTGGATGCAGTTTGGCAATGACTATGTACTGGGCTATTGGCCTTCGTTCCTGTTCTCATACTTAGCTGAAAGTGCTTCAATGATCGAGTGGGGTGGCGAAGTGGTAAATTCACAATCTGATGGGCAGCACACCTCGACCGAAATGGGCAGCGGCCATTTTCCAGAGGAGGGATTTGGAAAGTCAAGTTATTTCAGGAACGTTCAAGTTGTTGATAGCTCCAACAATCTCAAGGCTCCCAAAGGGATTGGCACCTTCACAGAACAATCCAACTGCTATGATGTAAAAACTGGAAGCAATGGGGACTGGGGCCATTACTTCTACTATGGGGGCCCTGGTAGAAACCCCAACTGCCCATGAAGCAAAAAAACTTACCTTCATATGTATCATTCGGTCTAGTCTAATGCCTTTCTCTCTCTTTTGTATACCTTTTTCACTGTTAGTAGGTGGGGGCTAGTGACAAGTAAACCTTTCTGTAGTGGGAAGTTTTGACTCTTTCGTTTTTACTTAAAAGAATCTCCATGTAAGTGGTGGGAAGGTGGCCAAAGTTTCTCAAAAGCCTAAAAGAAACAGGCCTTTTATAGTCCTGTGTATTCTATTTGTTTGTTTGCTCCTCTCTTGGGAGTGGTTTGTTAATGAATGAATGAGTTCTGATATTGGTGTTTGAGCTTAAAACATGAACTGGGATATTCTAATTCCATCTGCGTGGAAAGGCCACTATCTGGAGCAATTTCAATCTGCTTTCTGATCATGAAAAGACCTCTGAAATAGTGTTGCATGTGAGTGGATGGCAGGACTTACATCTCGCCTTGCAAAGGTCGCCTTTTGTAAAGAGCCCCGGATCCATTGCCACCCCACCCCAGCACAAGTTGCCTTGCATAAATAATTCTTTTTCCTGTTTAAGCCTCTGCAAGATTCCTGAACAATGTAGATTCCTGCACTGTGTGTCGAGAGGAGAGAGAGGATGTATAGGTATAGTTATTGAATAATGAAAAAAGAGCATATAACATAGTACTAAAGTTTAAATTTTTTCTCAATATCTTTATAAATATGAGAAATTTTAAAACTTGTATAAGAACAACATCAAAAGATAATTTGAATTGAACTATTTTGATGAAAGATCATCAAATTGAACTATTTTGATGAAAGATCATCAAATTGAACTATTTTGATGAAAGATCATCTCAGATAAATAATATAAAATTATTATTCTCATATTATTAAGAAATTTATTAAAATTTAAATTTGATCTTCTAATCCTTTACTTGTGGATAAACACTTAATTAAAAACTGTTGCTTCATACTTAGAACAAGGTGATGTGTTAGTTTTACATTAAAAAAAATTTATGTTAAGCAATAAATTTCTTTATTTAATATTTCATAATTTTAAATTGAGCATGAGTTATTTTTTATAAAATATAACAAATGGAACAACCCAATTCCTGGATAAATTGCGTAAAAAGGCTGGAATTAATGATACGAACAAAAGATTAATTATTATGAAACTTCTCTTTTCATTTCTTCTTTTACAAACTTCCATGACATGCATGATAGGTTCTTTGACCAAAAGGGTCTTATAAGTTCAGTGCATTTATAGAAAGACTTTGATTTTTTCTGTCATTTTCATCCAACAACCCAAATATATGTTGGAAGAGGTGTCGGTACCTAATTTCAAGTGGTGGTGGTGCTAAGAAATGTTAGTTTACAGTTGTAATCCACCACTGTCGTTGTTTGCTGAAAGAAACCTGGCTGTTTCCAGCAACAAACTAAGAAAATTGATAGACAAGGACCTAACTTCTTTTCATTAAATCGATTCTTAAGAGACAAAGACGTTAAAACACAAAAAAAGATAATAATTTAAGATATTAATAACATAAAAAAAGCTATTATTTTTACGAGTTATGGTTATAAACTATAAGATGAAATTATATAGCTCCAATATATAGGTAATAAAGTATTACTAGGCAAGAGTTCAAGTTAATTTTGCTGTACTTTATGCGATTTTAAGTCCAATAATTTTTGATACGTAAAAAAAAATGTGTACAAAATAAGAGTTTTATATTAAAAAATAAAAAAGAAATCTTTTAAATTTTGAGTTAATTTTTAAATTTAGCCCCTAAAACTTCAAACATCTACAATAAAGAACTTTAGCTAATCACTTTACACCTTCTTTTCTTTTGCAATTTTGTATTTAGCTTAACTCTTGTTTTTTTAGCTTCAATCTCCCCATGTGGTACACTCAGAAGGGACCAGCTTTGGACAAAACAACTTCTCAAGCCCATGTTCCTCTGTCTTCTGCTATGACAACAGTTTTGGGTCCAAATGGCCCTCTTTGACTGTTCTGATGCCCGGAAAACACCACTAGTTAACATCCGACCGTGTCTACATGGGCTGTAACGCGGAACACACATTCACATGTTACCAGAAAACAACACAGAAACCCCGTCCCTTTATGCCAGTGGCTTGTCTTCTACAAGAAGAGGGTTTTGGTCGTTCATCCATGTTCCGAGAATTGTTTTGGAAATTTTATCTTTTTATGTCGTACTCGAAGGTGACAGTACGAGGCATTGCTATCATCTGTTTATTCACAGTCCCACTTCACAATACTGACTGGAAATTTCTACTGTTTGTCCATAGTGTTTGTTCTACATGGCCTTTGGCCTTATGGCTGCTTCATCCTTCCAAGACGTACTCTTTCACTGTTTACTGACTCCAACACTGCTGTTAGGATCAGCCGGATGACTATAAGGTGTAAACTGATGTGTCTGGTAGCTATGGAATGGTAATTATATATGTAAGGACGAGGAGGTAATTTTTCCATGACAGAATTTGAAGAATCCCAAAACGTGAGAGAAGTAAAGAGTGAGGCTTGAATCTAATGTTTTTTAGATTACTAGTTCACTAAAGGAACACAATATTTATACAAATAAGGCCATTAAAAACATGGGACAAGGTAGTGAAAATTTGTAACAGAAAAGTGAAGATAATTTAGAGTATGTAGATTGTTAAGAGACCTCCAAGGATACCCCCAATATCTTTCCCAAAAGACATCTAGGAGGGACCACCATATATAAGACCCAAGTTATAGCTCTTTCCTTCTAGTGTGGGACAATATACCATTTTCGACATAGACAAGACTAGTTGTATATCACAATTAGAATCTATTGTGTTGATGTATAAGCAAGAACCAAATGATTTAGTTGGTAGATGAAGATGAATTAGAGTTTTTGATGACTATCATATCTTAATTACTAAGTATTTCCCTTGAACTGGTTGTCACTTGAGGCACATGATCTAGCTAAAGAGAATGAGAGCTACTAGATGACTTAAAAGTCCAATTCAAAAGGTAGCTCACGAGTTAAATGGATACATCTTCATTTAAGTTTTATCATAAATGATTACATACATAATATTAAATTTTAGTCTTGCACGCTTCCTTCATTTTTCTCAAATTATCTATTAGGTATAAAGTTAAGAGAGATATTATCATTATAATGATCAAACAAGAGATAATAGTGGTGGATAAGAGAAATTTTGTCTAGGATTAATTGCTTGAATCACATAAAAACTTCATAATTAGTCGGACTATTGTCTATTAATCTTCCAATAGCCTTGGCCTAATTTAAACTCCACAATTCCTTTTTGTAGTTATCTATAAGCCTACGTGAAAGGTAGAGACTATCGTTTGGAGCTATACTTTTCACTAAAGAAAAATGCAAGAGAACAGAAAAATGTTGTCATTGTTTATCTTTGTGCCACGATGGTTTGCTCTTTTTAAAGAGATTCCTTTTGTGTTCCATCTTTCGTTTAGTTCTTATTTAAGTGGGTGCAACCATGATGGTGATTTTGCACCCATTTAAGAACCTTGTTTCGTAATGAAATTGTTTTCCATTTAATAATTGAGATTCCTAGCTAATTATTCCTCCCACTAATCAATTCATCAAGGACCTTGTTTCATATTGCACCCATTTAAGAACCTTGTTTCGTAATGAAATTGTTTTTCATTTAATAATTGAGATTCCTAGCTAATTATTCCTCCCCCTAATCAATTCATCAAGGACCTTGTTTCATGGTGAACTTGTTTTCCATTTAATAATTGATATTCCTTGCCAATTATTCTTCTCACTAATCAATTCATTTGGATTCATTTTGTCGTTTGTATTGAAAATAATTTAATGGATGTTTCGTGTTCTAGTTGTTCCTTTATTTATTTTTCTTAAACAGTGATGGACTATTATATAGTTAATGCACAACTACATGTAAGAATTGATGTATCTAAACCATATAAAATCCTCCATATTTTTATAGTATGTGCATGAATTGTACTATTTAAATAAATCTTCCAACAAAAACTACCTAATTTACAAAACAAAGACAAGAGTACGTGAATGACTTAAAAGGGAAATTCAATAAACAACTTTACTTCATGTTTTCTTTGCTCTTTTTGTCTAAGCAAGAATGGTTACTGTCTTGTTCTTGATAGAAATGGATCCTTAAACACATGCACGATACTGAAATCTTTATGATGTTGGGACCAACTTTTGGAGTACTGCAATTACACACCTTTGTAATGTCGCTGATGATTTGATGCTCCAGCAGGGATGTGTTTTAATGCAAATCATAGTGTGCTGAATGATGTCGGTTCTCCGAATGCCATGCCACATCTGGGCTTGGAGTCATTGATTGTAGTGTCCGGCTGTTCCTCAACAAACATGCCAATGTTAACCACTTCGAGACAAAGTTGCTATTTTCTCGAGAAAAGGGCTTCCTAATATTAGGTGGTAGAAATTTGAACACAAGCATTCATGGATTCCAGCCCCCGTCTCTCGAGCTTGAATAATGAAGGGGAGGACTTATGAAAAGACAGATGACTATTTGACTTAGGCCAAAGTACAACGGTCCTAGAGTGCAAATTGCTAGAGTGGACCATCAATGTATCAGGACTAGAGTATGGTAGTTTGTTATGAGTTTTTGAGAGCTTATAGTAAGTTTAAGTTTTTGAAAAATTAGATTAAAAATAATATTCAAATGAAATGTCTTATGTTATGAATATATTAACCTATGTTATTTTTTTAAAGACATTCTTCTCTCTTACAAATCAATTCAAGAAATAAAGTAAGTATTTTAATATGGTATTCAAACTTAAGTTTCAAATTAAACACTATCTTTCTTATGAATTAGGGTTTTGTGGAAGTGTTTCCTATGCTTGAAAGAAAGGGATACGTTGAAATCTAACATGGTCTCACATTATCATTTTATTAGCTTATTATACTTCTTGATATGGAAGTATTTTTTATTTCTTATGATCCAATTTTAAAGGAAAGAGTGATCCTTCTAATAATTCTCTTATTTTTCAAGATTAAGATTGAACTAAATTGTTAACAAGCTATTAACTCAGGGGTTGATTATTGGCCACTTAAGATCAAATTTTTGAATTCAATAGCTCACATCTCAAACCCCCTTTACCTAATTAAAAAAAAAAAGAAGATATAATTAAATAATGCTACATAAGTTCATTACATATGTCTTGACTTTTGGTGTTTCTTTCATTTCCTAAGAAAAATACAAGTTCCAAGTAGAACTTAAGCAGGTAAGACGTATGATAATTTGGGCATGGGGATGCAACGAAAAGGGCTGAATTCTACCACCCTATTACATCCCATGGCGACCTATCAACCATTATTTCTTAAACATCATCATTAAGGTATTAACAATTTCACAATCAAAGACGACTTTTTAATTGCAACACAAGCCAGCTAGAATAGGGGTCATTTTTAGCATATTAGCAATATAATAATTATGAAAGGCATCAATAATAAAGTATTTGTAATCATTGATTTTTTATTTTTGGGTAAAAGTGTCGGGTACTATATATATGTGACAAAATTTTTAAGATGTATAAATAATAAATCCATCATCGATCATCATAATAATCTTGATCATTAACATTTCTTATCTAAACTTATTTTCTCTTTTCATATGAGCAAAAGATCACAGCCCGTGGAGGGTCTTCTTCTACATCCTCACTATAGGTAGTATAAGCAAAAGAACCTAGAGTAAGACCCAGGGTCATTGCAATGTTTTAGGTGTAGATCTAATAACATGATAGATTGTCTTAACAAAACCTTATGACAAATCTTAATGTCTTACGGTTGTGTTGGAAATGATTAAGCTTCCTTCTTTTAAAATCAGTTATTAAGAAATAAAGATGCTTAAATATATAAATAAGGTATGAAGTTGAGATATTAAAAATATAAGATAACTATGATAACTATTTTTAATACACTCTCTTGTCTTGAACCCAATCTATAATGGGATGTTGTAGTTAAACTTGAGTTTTGATACTCATTTAAAATAAATTTTTATAAGAAAAAAGATACTTAAATAGGTTAAAAAAAAGGTATTATGTTAAGATATTGATTATGCCAGACAACTATTATTTTTAACACAATCAAAACAATGTTATGAAACAACTTTAAACTTGAATTCCTTTATTAGAAAGTGTAAAGTATAATTTAAAATTTAACTTGTGAGTTAGTAAGACATTTTATTCAAATTTAAATATTATTTAAAGATCTTTTTTCATATGAGGCTTTCATTTTATTACCCTTATAAACACCTAGTGTACCTTAAGTTCAAGGCTGACAAGATAAAATGGACACTTGAGAGTAGAAGTTAAAGCATATTAACTTGTGCTTTGATATTATATTAAAAAACTTAAAACCTAACCCAAAAGTTAAGTCATGAGTTGATAGAATTATTTTTAACATTTAAACATTATCCATTAATTATATATCATTCTTGTTGCAAACAAAACTAGATTCCATAGAAACAAATACACTAAAGCCATAAGAAGAAGATCAAGATCCAAGTTTAATCAAGAAACATGATCTACTCTATACCAAAACTATGGAAAGAAGAAAAGCAAGATCAAATTTAACCTAATCTAAGAAACATTATTTACATAATTTTTCTTTAATTGTAATGAACTTATAGGGACCCATAAGAGGCTTGCACTTATAAAACTAAGTTGAGTGAAATGTACTATCACAAATCTTTAAATTTAGATCTTTTGACAAAGTGGATGAAATAAATAACAAATGATATTAAAGTTAGTCATATGAAAGTGGCTACTTGGATTAGGATAAAGGGTGCATAAAGCATAGACAACAGAACATGATAGTTTATTACAAACTTATAAAATTTTGTAGTAAGTTTTAAATAAAATGTATTGAGATTAATCTTTGGTTATAAATCTTAACACGTATCAATCCAAAGTTAATATCCAAACCTTTGTTGTGGCACAAAGAAAGTTACTCCAATAAACTAAGCAACTCCGGACGATGGCCACTGACCTCACACATGACCCAACACAATAAGAAAAGTTGAACCAAGAATTTGCCGGTGACCAAGTCGGCCGCGAGTCAAATCCCAAAACAGAAGAAAACAAAGACATCAAGCATTCCAAAATTCTTTACCTAATTAAACTACTGATCTTTGACGACCACGAAAATTCTTCACCTACTGATTTAAGAAATTACTACCCATTTAAAATATTAAAAAGTATCAATGGAGCCTCCTTTGTGTTAAATCTGTCTGGAAATTATATATTCCTTGTCTGAAAATTGGTCGAAATAATACAAAACGCATGCATGCACGACAATCCCCCTCCCACCTCTACTCACAACGTTGTGATCCACGGTCGAATTATTTCTTGCCAAATAAGATGCTCCTGTTTATGATTGGTGCGTGTGTTACACGGGCTTTGTTCGAGTGGGTGTAACCCCCAACAAGCACAAAGATTAGCTGCTAGTATTTTATAGCCACTCTCCTATCTTTTCCAATTTTCTCATGTCGTGTCTTTCTCTCTCTACAGTGTTTCTCTCTCTAAAATCCCTCTTTTTCAGTACACAGTTCACACACAGAGATAACAGTAGGGTTTTAATCTGAAGGGAAACCCGAACAGAAGATTCCAGCTTGGTGATTTTCCATTTTGGTTTGCTCAAGAACCCTAGCTTTGTCACTCCTCTGGTTACTCTCACTTTGGAGTAGTCCATGCCCACCTCAAATTTCAGCTCCAAACCCTAGTTTCTGGTCTCAAAACCCACTTCAGAAATGACCCATTTGTCCTTAGTTCACCATCATGTCATTGCCATTTCTGGCTAGGTAAAGCGCAACTACATTACAGTGTGGTCTGTGATGGCTTCAATTTTGACATTTACTGGGCAATTTTTTTTTTTCTTTTGTAACAATTTTTGGTTTTGGTTTCTTGGGTGTTGATTTAGTGCATGTGGGTGTAGCTGAGAGAGGGAAGCCATGGAGGGGGACGAGCATGGAGTTCTCTTGGCCTGTGTAATTTCGGGGTCCCTTTTCGCGGTTCTGGGTTCGGCTTCGTTTTCTATACTTTGGGCTGTGAATTGGAGGCCGTGGAGGATTTATAGGTAACCGTTTTGCCAATTTGGAGCCTTTTGTGCTTGCTGTCATAATATGAATTTTGGGTTATAATTTCTGATTCCAACATTATCCTCTCTTGTAAATGGTTTTAAAAGTGAGGTAAATTTAGGTATATGTGAAAATAGCTGGATTTACTTTTAATAGGGCTTGAATGCTTAATTGATGAAACACTAAAACGCACAACTTGGTTCACAATCTCCGTCCTTTTTTTTTTTTTTTTTTTTTTTTTTTTTTTTTTTCTCTTTTTGGTTTTGGCCGGGTAATTCTTTGAATTCTTTAGAAAGCGTTCCACGTTTTCTGATATTTTTTTTCTTTTTTGACTATCAAAGAGATCTTTACGTGGTGAGATTGTGGTAGTTATACTTAATTATTTAGTCTATGAGAATGTACGTGCATTTGTTAGAACTGTCTTTGGTACATAAATTTGAAGATCCATAAATAGTGATTTACTTGCTTGCTTATGGGCCATCCATTCCTTTTTCAGTCGCCATTGCATTTACCGTGACCAGGGGAATGGGAATTGAGAAAAAGTTTAGGTTGTTGTCTTTTGATACAAGTATAATTACTTCCATAGTATCCATTTATAGTGGACGATCGCATTATGTAGTAGGTTGAAGTATAAATTGGTGGGCTTTGGCTTCATGAGCTTCAAATGCATGATCAATGTAACACAAATGCTGCATTTAGTTGGCAATCTGAGTTTCCCTCCGATTCTTTGAAAGCGCTGAAACAGAATATGCTATAAAGAACAAGTTTAGGAGTGCATTTGATGAAACTGCTTTTCAAAGTCTTTCCTGAGGAGTACTGAAATCTGAAAATTTGGTTATCTATGGTTAAGAAAATGGTTGCTTTTCATGCATCTAAAAGACTTGAAACTGGTGGATGCTTAAATTTTTTTTTTTTCCCCTATAGATTTCAGTTTCCTCTTTTGGGTAGTAATCCTTTTCCTGAGCACATGATTCTCAGTATGGTACTTGAAGGCCCAAAAATTCTGTTTGTGTAGTACTTACTCCTTCAAAGTTGTTGGCACTACCATGGAAGAAAGAAGAAACGGTGACTTGGCAGTTGGGACAGCTAATGAGATCCAAAATTGTATAGAGGAGATGGGTTTGAAAAATCCAGAGGAGATGGGTTTGAAAATAGTGGCAAGAGAGTATGAAGGATGCATATGCGTGATTTTTCTTGGTTGAAAAGAATTGGGAAGTAGAGAAAATTTTGCCAGGAGCTTTAGGAGAACAAAGGATAGATAGGAGGAAAAAAAGGCATGGCTTAAGTTACTGGATTGAGTAACTTTGGGGGAAGAATCAGGGATGAAGTATTCATTTTTAGAAGATCTAAACTTCTTAAAAATGATGGGAAAATGTTAATTTTATTCTCTGGTTTCCTTCAACTTTATATATTCCTGGGAAATAAATTATTGAGTTTTGCAGGGTTGAAGAAATCTTTCTTATGTATTTTCCTAACACTTTAGTGTTCCTAGAGTATTTGCCACAACGTTTTCTCCTTATTTGATCTGATTTCTGAGCATTTGATATATGGGTAGAGTAGAGTGCTTAGATTTTTGGGTTGCCATCAACTATTAGGTAGTATGTGTAACCACCCAATACTCAATCTGGGAGATCTACTGTAAGACATATATGTAACTACTCCCTGTTGTTAGCCATTTGCCACTTTATCCTTTTAGCCGTAGGTCCATTTTGTTTGTATGGATTAAAAATAGTCTGCAGTATCGAGGAAGTTTCTCCAATTTTTTTTTTTCTACAATCAGTTACTGTTTATATGATCAGGTTCTTTTGTGAGTCAATAATTTTTCTGTTGTTTTGGTGGTTTAAAATTTTTCTTTCAGATGATTACTTTATGTGATATGTTTCTTGCTGCCTAGAGTACAGTTTACTGCCTGCTTTAAATACTTCCTTGCTTGTTCCGTCACTAATCTGATATGCAGTACATTCTGACTCTTTTTATTTTCCCCAATCTCTTCCCTCTCTCTTTTTCCCTTCTCGTTTCTCTTTTCAGTTGGATTTTCGCGAGAAAATGGCCAGATATCTTGCAAGGGATGAACCTCTCTTTGCTTTGTGGTTTCTTGAACCTGTCGGCATGGATGGTTGTTATTTCTCCAGTTGTAGTACTTATCGTGTGGGGATGCTGGTTGATTGTAATATTGGGTCGAGATATAATTGGCTTGGCAGTAATAATGGCTGGTACTGCTCTTTTGTTGGCATTTTATTCGATTATGCTTTGGTGGAGAACACAATGGCAAAGCTCAAGTATGTACTCTGTTCTCCCTCTATTGGTGAACAAATTGATTTGAGTTTCCTTTTGGGAAAAGCTACTCTAATCTATTAATCTATTTCAGTCTATAATCTGGTTTCATCTTTAGTCCAAATAACCTCACCCCATGTGTATCCAAGATGCTTTATAATCTAGTTTGGCAGTGAAAGTTAAATTGCTGAACTTTGGTTGTTCATAGTTCTGTTGTTCTAACTGTAAGGTGGTCAGATTGTGGTATCTTAACAATTGAATACAACGACTAGTGAATATGAAATTATGTAAAAAGTGCTGTTGCGAAGGGCTCTTTGTAAAGCATTTTGAATATGATTGGACTTGGACTTTTACTTTCTTAAATAGCGTGTGGAATGGAATGAGTCCCCTATTTAATATGTGTAGACTTGCGGTGGGTAGGAGAACATGAAAACCTGGTTTGAAGGTATTCTAAAGACATCTTTTAATTAGATCTAATGGTTTTTGATATTATTATCTCTTGAAGCAAAGACTGTAGTTTGAAATGATGGAAGAGAAAAGAGATGAAGATGGAGTTGGTAAAGAATAGGAAAGACAGGCTTGAAAAGGCAGAAGCAAACAGATAATAGTGAAATTAATGTGGGTAAAGCCACTTGTTGGGCAAACATAAAATTAAAAGTAGTAGAAAACAAGTTGGCAGAAAGTATACATCGTCAACTGTTGAAAAATCTGTTCTGTGAATAATAGTTGAGGGAATGCTTTAGTTTATGTTGTTGAATCGATTTGTCTCTTTCTTGTTTTTGTATGACTCTTTTAGTTGTTAAAATTGTTTTGTGAATTCTGTGTGGTAAATGAGGGTGAGAGGGGGTGTTGGGATTTATTTTTGTCATAGTATGCCCATGTATTTACAATGATATGGCCATGCACATGCTTGCATGTGAAAATACCCCACCTGTGTACATATGTAAAACGGATGTTATTCATGCAATTTAATTTCCTCATTTTTCTTCGACAGGGGCTGTTGCGATTCTGCTTCTGCTGGCTGTTGCGCTACTTTGTGCATATGAACTTTGTGCTGTATATGTTACTGCCGGTGCCAGTGCATCTGAGCGATATTCACCTTCTGGTTTCTTCTTTGGTGTATCGGCAATTGCCTTAGCTATCAACATGCTCTTTATTTGCAGAATGGTATTCAATGGTAGGCCTGCAACGTTCCTCATTCTGCTCCTTTTTTTTTTAATTTTTAATTTTTTTTTGGGGGTGGTGTTAGTTTCCATTGCTTCAGAGGTTTAACTATGGTGTGGTACTTTGGAATGTAAAGATTTGTTAACCTGTAATTGCTGGCATATTTTTTTTAATTAATTTATTATTCTGCTCCTGTGCAGGAAATGGCTTGGATGTGGATGAGTATGTGCGGAAGGCATACAAATTCGCCTATTCTGATTGTATAGAAGTTGGTCCTGTGGCTTGTTTACCAGAACCTCCGGACCCCAATGAATTGTATCCTCGGGAATCTAGCAGGCAAGTCTTATTATTTTTCCTTTTTACTTAAGGTATTAGATTGAATCAGCTGCTGCTGGAACTTCAAATGGTACCAATTATTGTTTAATAATTAGCTGGCCTAGTCCTATCAAATTCATCATTTCAACTGATGTATCTTCTGCTACCTGCCCAAGAATTTGATATGGAAAAGCTAAGTTTCACAAGTGGTGTTTCATGGTTTGTGTTTGCAGGGCTTCTCATCTTGGAGTTCTCTACCTTGGCTCACTTACAGTACTTCTTGTGTACTCAATTTTATATGGTGTGACAGCAACGGAGGCAAATTGGCTGGGAGCCATTACATCGGCTGCAGTTATCATTCTTGGTCTGTTTTTAATCAGTCCGTTGGTTTGTTAATTGGCAATTTATGTGAATGTCTATTGCCAAAGCGTTAATGTTATTATTGTGCTAATCCATTAATTTACATTTGTTTGCATGCAGATTGGAATATGGGGGCATGCCTTTATGGGTTTAAGCTCCTTAAAAGTCGTGTTGCAGCACTATTTGTAGCTGGCACATCACGGGTTTTTCTCATTTGCTTTGGAGTCTATTACTGGTTTGTTCTAGACTTACTGATTGCAAATAGCATTTGTTATGCACCTTGTTTTGTTACTGTTGTCACTATTATATATCTTTCTTCAGGTACTTGGGGCATTGTGTTAGTTATGCTGTTGTGGCATCAGTACTCTTAGGGGCTGCTGTTTCTCGTCATTTATCAGTTTCAAACCCATTAGCTGCAAGGAGGGATGCCTTACAGAGCACAGTGATTCGCCTAAGAGAGGGATTTCGTAGAAAGGAGCAGAATGGTTCATCTAGCTCTTCTGAAGGTTGTGGCTCAAGCATGAAAAGAAGTAGTAGTGTTGAAGCTGGTCACCTTGTTAATGTAATTGAAGCAAGTGGTAGAAGTATCACACAATGTGCAACTGATGGTAGTAACTGGAACAATGTTGTCTTTTGTCGAACTGCTAGTTCACAAGAGGGAATAAACAGTGATAAGAGCATAGATAGTGGAAGACCAAGTTTAGCATTACGTAGTAGTTCTTGTCGCTCAGTTGTTCAAGAGCCTGAAGTTGGGACTTTGTTCACTGATAAAAATGTTGATCACACCAACTCCTTGGTTGTTTGTTCCAGTAGTGGCCTTGAAAGCCAATGCTATGAGTCTAGTGCCTCAGCTTCTGCAAATCAACAAACATTGGATTTAAATTTAGCTCTTGCATTCCAAGAAAGGCTGAATGACCCTAGAATTGCATCTATGTTGAAAAGAAGAGCTAGAGAAGGTGACCTAGAACTCACTAGTTTATTGCAAGATAAAGGATTGGATCCTAATTTTGCCATGATGTTGAAGGAGAAGAGTTTGGATCCTACCATTCTTGCATTGCTACAGAGGAGTAGTTTGGATGCTGATAGAGATCATCGTGACAACACTGACATCACCATTGTTGACTCAAACAGTATTGACAATGCTATGCCCAATCAAATTTCTTTGTCAGAAGAACTGAGGCTTCATGGGCTTGAAAAGTGGCTTCAATTGTCCAGACTCGTATTGCACCACATAGCTGGTACTCCAGAACGAGCATGGCTTCTCTTTAGTTTTGTCTTCATCCTTGAAACAGTCATTGTTGCAATTTTTCGTCCAAAGACTATCATAATCATTAATGCTACTCACCAACAGGTAGCAGGAGTTCTTTTTCTTGTCTTATATGTTCATTTTATACGGTGGCATCATGGTTGGTTTATAAATTACATAGGATTAATTGCAGCAACCAAATAGATTCCTACAGTTGCAAGTTTTTTTGTTGTCGCTTATTACTATTCTTATATTTCTTGTGAACTGTTATGTTTGTAGTTTGAATTCGGCATTGCAGTGCTGTTGCTATCTTTGGTTGTCTGTTCAATTGTGGCTTTCCTGCGTTCTCTCCAAGCAGAAGATATGGCTATGACATCTAAACCCCGCAAGGTACAATAGTTGTGTTGGAAGTTACTGAATTTGTATGTATCATCTGGTTTTTGGAATTAGTACAGTGGTTGATAGTACTATTACCCTTCAGTTTCTCCCTGTCTTGAGCATGTGTTAAAAGATGGGCTTAGAGATGTAATTGGGGTTTTTGTGATGGTCATAGTTAATATTTCTTGCAGTTTGGCTGTCTTTGCAGTTGTGATTGATATTCATTTATCTTGTAATGAACTAGTAAACGAATAAGGATGTATCATGGAAGGATGTCCAGTTGCATTTCTGATGTGTTGGATATTGTAGCAGTGTCAATTCCACGAAAATACTTATCTGTACTAGGGAATTCATAGGAAAAAAGGCTGCTATGAGCCTATAATCGTTTTGGATGCTTAATTGTTTCTCTTCAACCCTGCTATAGTTCATGGATTAGGAGCCTCTTACTAAAGGCTGACACTTACTCCATTTCCGATCTAAAGTGAGTTTGTAAATATAGTTCTTCAGTTGCATACAACTGTATCAAATGGTCGATTGCCATTGGGAAAGTAATTACTACGGTTAACTTAAATACTTAAAAGCCATATGTAGCAATATGCATGTGCATTTAACTTTGTGCTTTAATTTCATGAGTGCTGCTGCTCTTTCTGTTAGATAATTTCTAATGTTCTTAGTGGGTATCTTATCTGTTTCAATTATGCCATGATTCTGCAGTATGGCGTTATTGCTTGGCTACTAAGCACTTGTGTTGGACTGTTGCTTTCCTTCTTAAGGTATGGCCTTATGTTTTAATATATCATTTCGTTGTTGTCATGCTTTTCCTAACGTTCTATGGTGCTTTCTGAAACATATGCCTGTTAATGTATAAACAGAATGATTCTGCTATGTTATAAAACCTGAGGTTCATTAGAATGGTTAACCATGTCTTCATAAACTCACATCAAAAAGTGGGTTACATTTTTCACATTAGCATGTGAGGTTTATGCTTTTATGTGTGTGGTTCGAGGTTAAATAGAACAGCCAAACGGATTATGTAGTTGGTACAATGTGGTCAGAATGGACATACTCTCTGTGGTGAATCAAGATACTCCACTCTGAACGTAATTATTTGCTAACATTTTTCCTCCTAAGTGGGTGTCGTGAGGGTAAAAATTGTTGCTTTGGTTTGGCTTGGTTACGTTACATGCTATGGTGATCCCCATCTTTGTTCAATGGTCAAGTATCAAGAACAGTTATGAGCTAGTCTGTGAACCGTGAATCTCTTGATATATATGGTGGGAAAAACAAAACTGCGATGTGGTAAAAGAACTGGTTTGGAAATTTGCAATATTTGGACTTTTCCTTAAATTGATAAAAACTGTTTCTGATCAATTTCCTTTTGTGAGTTTAATTATGTCTTCATTATGTATAGTGTAATGCCAGATCTTCCCTAAGTAACCCAATGTACCATATAGTAGTGTTGTTGGTTAATAATTAAAGTATACTGATTAATGTTAATACCTTTTTGGTGCTGAGGTTAGGAAACAACAATGATATTAAGCTGTATGTTTACCTCTCTACTAATTTTATTCTTAAACTAGACTGAACATGTTTACTGAGGGGTTTGGTAAATCTTGGGTTCAGATGTCATAAATATAACAAAGCGTATGACAGTACATTTTTCAGTATCTTCTTAATTGGGTCCTTTTTTTCATTTAAATCCATAATATTCATTCATCAAAAAAGTTATTTTACTATAAAATGAAATGATTTGGTTCCTTTTACCTCTCGTGTGGCTGTAGCTTTGGCTGAATACACTATTATGCATTGATATCTGTGTTGTTTTGCAGCAAATCGTCAGTTCTTCTTGGATTGTCTTTGACTGTTCCACTTATGGTTGCTTGCCTTTCTGTCTCTATTCCAATATGGGTTCGTAATGGTTATCAATGTTGGGTTCCTCGAGTGCAACATGCTGGTGATGCCGGAAACCATCAGTCTCAGGGGGCAAAGGAGGTGTAATCTCTGTTTCTTGTGCCCACTGTTGCAATAACACGCTCAGTTATCACTTAAATACATGTTTGTAATCAGAATCCTGATGTGTTTCTAGGAGAATATCTTATGTATGCAGACTGTGCATTGAGGCTTGGTGGTTGTGTTACTGTGTTATTTTTTCAGTTGGTGGAATTTGCTATTTTTCATATTAATGTTTGGTCTTTTCACTGCTTTGAAGGTTAGTTTTCTTACTTATTGCTGTCCTCGTGGATTTTGGTGTCAGGACCAGTTGTATTTGTAGAAATACCTCAGATTCTCCCTTTAATATGTAACACATGCTAAGGTCATATACTCAAATGTTTGGCTTTTGATTAGTTTTGTTGAACTTATGTTCATGTGTTGTGTGCCATTCGTGTTTATGCTTTTGCTATACCAATTGGGGTCACGATTTTCTGATATTTCTTTCTATATATTTCTCTTATTGTTGTGTATACTACCTTCTCCTTGATTCATGTTCATATTCCATTCATGTGTGATATAGGCAGTGATAAGTTTATACTCTGGAGGCCATGTTGCACTATTCTTAGTTTTGCTTTTGCTTTTCATTTTGCTACTCTTTTTCTTCTTACGTTGTTATCCATTCTTTACTAATTTAAAATTCCGTTGCTCTGGTTTTCTTTCTTCATAACAACTTCTCTTTGTTACCTAGTTCTTTGACCTGTAATTATGCAAAGAAGTACCATATGATTCTTTCAGTTCTGAAGCAGCTTGTGGTTTAGAGGCCTAGTGACTTTTAACTCTTGTATTTTCCTTCCTAATATATACCTTGTGTAACTGAAATTTGTCTAAAAATAAATTGAATTCCATTCATGGTTCTAGCTAAATGTTTTTTTTTAATCTTTTTTCAGGGTGTTGTTCTTGCCATTTGCATATTGGTATTTGCTGGATCTGTTTTATCTCTTGGTGCAATAGTATCTGCAAAGCCTTTAGATGTTTTAGGTTACAAAGGATTGACTGGTGAGCAGAAAAGCTTTAGCTCTCCTTATGCTTCATCTGTGTATCTTGGCTGGGCAATGGCATCTGCTATTGCTTTAGTAGTGACGGGCGTGCTTCCAATTGTTTCATGGTTTGCCACATATCGGTTTTCTCTTTCTTCTGCCATCTGTGTTGGGATATTCTCAGGTGGTTTATCTAAATTACCTGTGGTTTTGATTGTTGTCTCTTCAATTGGAACTCCTTTGGGTCATATTAACTTGTTAATCTATTATATTCTTTTCTGCTTCATTTTTTTGTAGTTGTTCTTGTGGCATTTTGTGGTGCATCCTATTTGGAGGTTGTCAAGTCTAGGGATGACCAAATTCCAACCGAGGGTGATTTCCTTGCTGCTTTACTTCCTTTGGTTTGCATTCCAGCAGTGCTATCACTGTGCTCTGGTTTGTATAAATGGTTAGTAACTTGTGGCTTTAATCTAGTACCTTAACTTTGCTATTCATATTGAACGATCCACAAGTTGAGACATTTGAGAAACATGCACAAATAGTTGTGTAGCTACTTGTTTACCTTCTTATATGCTTAGACAAATATTTGCAGGAAAGATGATGATTGGAGACTCTCTCGAGGTGTATATGTCTTTGTTAGCATTGGCCTTCTGCTCCTGCTTGGTGCAATATCAGCTGTTATAGTTGTTATTAAACCTTGGACTGTGAGGCTCACTTTGGTTTTTGTAGTTATTTATAGCTTTAAACTGTTGTGAACATATCTCATTCGTGCTCTTTTTTTTTCTTCCTTCCCCCCCACTATTGGAAGCAGATTGGTGTAGCATTTCTCTTGGTTCTTCTCATGTTGGTACTAGCTATTGGTGCTATTCACCACTGGGCTTCAAACAATTTTTATTTGACCAGAACACAGACACTTTTTGTTTGTTTCCTTGCTTTTCTTTTGGCTTTGGCAGCGTTTCTTGTTGGAGTGTTTGAAGGTGAAAATGGATCTCTTACTATGCTATATCATTTCTTAGGCCCATATTTTTATGGTTCTCTAGCCGAATTACCATGCTTCTAATGGCGTCAACTTTTTCTACACTTTTCTGTTCAGGCAAACCATTTGTTGGAGCCTCTGTTGGCTATTTTTCATTTCTGTTTCTTCTCGCTGGAAGAGCGTTGACCGTGAGTTGTACAACACTATCTTCATTCCAACTTAATAACTTTTTTTTTGCGTTTGGGCTTTTCTAATTTCTGATTGTCCTGCCTCAGCTACGTTACATCATAATATAACGCTTTTTGTTCAGGTTCTTCTTTCACCTCCAATTGTCGTTTATTCTCCAAGAGTACTGCCTGTATATGTCTATGATGCTCACGCTGATTGTGGAAAGAATGTCAGGTCTGTCAAGTGTCCTGTTTATTTTTGTCTTTTATTTGTTGCTACAACATGTTATGTTCTATGACTTGACAATTTCTTCATAACTTTTTGACTGTCAAATGAATTGCATGATAGCGCTGCATTTCTTGTGCTCTATGGGATTGCATTGGCCACTGAGGGCTGGGGAGTTGTTGCCAGTTTGAACATATATCCTCCTTTTGCTGGTGCTGCTGTATCGGCAATTACTCTTGTTGTGTCTTTTGGATTTGCTGTCTCTCGTCCATGCTTGACTCTTAAGGTTTGTGCAGTACTTGGTACCAATTTATTGATGTTTATCATTGCTGCAATTTGGAGTTTATTCATAATTATCTTCATGTTTATAAAGTTTTGCTTTGATATAAGTCATTCACTTTGATCTCCAGATGATGGAAGATGCTGTGCATTTTCTTAGCAAGGAAACTGTTGTTCAGGCAATTGCTCGATCCGCAACAAAGGTTTGCTGGGCTTCTTACAAATCTCTTTATGGACATCATCACCTGATATCCAGATGATTACTCAAGATCCTTTTTTTTTTTCCAGTTTGATATGAGATTTATTATATACAGGGCTTAGCTTGTTATTTATTATCTATGTTTTTCAACTCACCTCAACTAATTGAGCTTGACTTCCTGCTGTTCCCTGGAATTGCTGATCTATACAACTTTCTCTCTCACACACAACTGAACTCTTGCATACATACGTAAACACACTCAATCCACAGATGTGCACTAATGTTATGGCGATCAAGTTTTGTCTGTCTGTTTAGGTTTCAACAGACTAAATCCTCTGATATGTGAACCTTGTTCTCAAATGTTGATGAGGTCCACTAATGGTTTTCTACTTGGGCTTTGTTCTTTTTTGTTCTTATTTTCATCTATTTGTGATACTTGGTGTTGAAAACAATATTCATAAAATCTTCGCATGTTGTGTCATTTAGCAGTTTTTTGTGCCATGTTCTGGTCTTTTAGCAAAGACATGAATATTAACTTTCGCTAATGATTAGTTGTTACAATATTGGTATTTAACAATGTATCACCAATGATCGTTTATGCATACTAGTTTGTTACTTGGATATCCACCATAGACAAAACCTTACTAGATGCTTTGTTTTGAGTAGTGTCGAATTTTTTTCTTTAAAAAAATATTTTCTGACCGTCATAATCAAGAAACAGTTTCAAACAAGTTTGTTTGTTGAGAATTTTAGAATGTGGTTTTTCAACTGATATCCTAGTTTGTTTACACTTATGCATGAATAGCTGGGGGGCAATTCTTCACATGCAAGGAAATGGGGACACAGAGGATCTCATTTCAACAGTTAATATTACTATTTTAGTGGTCCAGAATGTCATCAAACTTTCTAAATGGCTAAGTTTGAGAAATGGCTTAAATACAAACTTGAGAAAATAAATCCAAAGAGACCATTATTAGTGCAGCAAGAAACTGAAATTTCGGGATAATGTAACATACTGGTTTTATCAAATACTACATTACCTTATAGAAAATTTTATGACTTCTTAAGTTAATTTCTTTTTGTGAGGTATGTATTCAATAATGTTGTCATCATGACAACATTGTTGAGGTGTCAGCTAGATCTTCCATACTTTTATCTGTTCAAGCGTTTCATTTCACAACATTGTTAGAAATGTGCATTTTGTTGATCTTGGTCGTTTTCTGCTTCACATATTGTTTCAAGATGGATTTTGTTGGACATTGCATATTTTGTGCTTTACTAATCATATTAGAATGCTCTCATTAGGTTATATTTTCTTGTTATTTGACTAAGTAAAGGTTGTATTAAGTTCAACAAAGTTCTATTTATTTTCCTTGCAGACTAGAAATGCTTTATCTGGAACTTATTCAGCTCCACAGAGATCTGCTAGTTCAGCAGCTCTTTTGGTAGGAGACCCCACAATTATGCGTGACAGGGCAGGCAATTTTGTGCTTCCAAGGGCTGATGTCATGAAACTGAGAGACCGTTTAAGGAATGAAGAATTAGTTGCTGGATCATTCTTAAGCAGAATCAGAGATAGAAGAGGGTTCCGTCACAGACATGCTAATGATGTGGATCACAGAAGAGAAATGTGTGCTCATGCACGTATTTTGGCATTAGAAGAGGCAATTGATACAGAATGGGTGTACATGTGGGATAAATTTGGTGGTTATTTACTTCTTTTACTTGGTTTGACTGCAAAGGCAGAAAGAGTGCAGGTAATCCCACTAAAAAATTAAAAATAAAATCCTTATATAACATTGATTATTATTATACAGCATGGGTGTTTGGTCATTGATTATTATATAATGTTTATCGTTTGCTAATGTAGGATGAGGTTCGCTTGAGACTCTTTCTTGATAGCATTGGGTTTTCAGACCTAAGTGCAAACAAAATTAAAAAATGGATGCCGGAAGACCGTAGGCAGTTTGAAATTATTCAGGAGAGGTAGTTTACTTGTCAAACAACAAGTTTGCGTTTTCTCATATACCTAACAGAGGCATCATTAATTTGTTGTGTTTCTGAACCTCCATCTACATGAATTTTGTAGTTATATAAGAGAAAAGGAGATGGAAGAGGAAATTCTAATGCAGAGACGAGAAGAAGAGGGAAGAGGTAAAGAAAGAAGGAAGGCACTTCTGGAGAAAGAAGAACGTAAATGGAAGGAGATAGAAGCCTCACTTATTTCCTCTATTCCTAATGCTGGTGGCCGAGAGGCAGCTGCCATGGCAGCTGCAGTACGTGCAGTTGGAGGTGATGCTGTTCTTGATGATTCTTTTGCACGAGAGAGGGTTTCAAGCATTGCTCGTAGGATACGCACTGCTCAGTTAGCTCGCCGAGCCCTTCAGGTTTAATTCTTTAGGTTTCAATTTGGCTTTCAGTTTTCATGTTAGATGTCATGGAAGTTTTTCAAGTAAAACACAAAAGTTATGATAGGTTTTGTCTCTAGGCACAATGGATTCATTAATATCTCATTCTTTGGGTTCTTGTCAAATTATCACTTAGAATTGTTTCCATATGATGTTCCTGTGTTATGTATATTGGCACTCTAAAATTTCTCTCCAAGCTATATCTGCATTCTTTTCACAAGAAGCTGATACACCATCCTGTCCCATAGGGCCCCCCAAATCCCATGAACTACACTGAATATTATGTCTGGATTTAAGATTAAATTTTCTGGGGAGGCTACAGAAGGGTGTATCTGCACCAATTCTATGTTTATTTTAAATTCGCTTAATACTTTCTACATAGCTGTTCAGTCAAGATGCATTGCTTTTTTGGTAATCTCAACCTGTATGACTCTGAAGCTAGTGCTTGTTAATGTCCTTGGCAGACTGGAATTGCGGGTGCTGTGTGTATTCTTGACGATGAACCAACTACAAGTGGCAGAAACTGTGGTCTGATTGATCCCAGTGTATGTCAGAGTCAAAAGGTTAGTTTTTCCATTGCGGTAATGATCCAACCAGAGTCCGGACCTGTGTGTCTCTTAGGCACTGAATTTCAGAAAAAGGTTTGTTGGGAAATTCTGGTGGCTGGTTCTGAACAAGGCATTGAGGCTGGACAAGTTGGGCTTAGATTGATTACCAAAGGTGATAGACAGACAACTGTTGCAAAGGAATGGAGTATCAGTGCTTCGTGTATTGCAGATGGAAGGTACGGGATTCTTCTTTATGTACTTCAGAATTTTGTGGTCTTATAGTGCATGTGCTTTCATTCTTTCTTTGAATTTATTTTGGAACTTTTTGTTTCCCATTCTATTGTTTGCATGCCTCTGTCATCATTGAACTGTGGTTTTATTATCATTTTGACAGGAATTCACTTTAACATGTGTTTTATAATAATTTGCAGGTGGCATATTGTGACAATGACTATTGATGCTGATCTAGGTGAAGCAAGTTGCTTTCTGGACGGTGTATTTGATAACTACCAGGCAGGGTTACCTTTGTGTGTCGGTAATTGCATTTGGGACCAGGGGACGGACGTTTGGATTGGTGTTAGACCACCTATAGACATGGATGCATTTGGAAGATCAGATAGTGAAGGAGTTGAGTCTAAGATGCATATGATGGATGTTTTCGTTTGGGGAAGGTGCTTAAGTGAAGATGAGATAGCTGCACTTCATGCTGCTATTGGATCAGCTGAGTTTAGTGCCATTGATTTTCCTGAAGATAATTGGCAATGGGCGGATTCACCCTCTAGAGTATGTGCTTTCAATACTTTGTGTTTTTGCCCAAATTTTCATAAAACCATAACATAATATTCAATCTGCAGCTGAGGCTATCACTAATTGCTGTGTAATGTGCTTTGTATAGGTTGATGGGTGGGATAGTGATCCTGCGGATGTAGATTTATATGATAGGGATGATGTTGATTGGGATGGACAGTATTCAAGTGGGAGAAGAAGAAGGTCAGATCGGGAAGGGGTAGTGGTCGATGTGGATTCTTTTGCTAGGAGGTTTAGGAAACCTAGGATGGAAACACAAGAAGAAATCAATCAACGGATGCTTTCAGTGGAACTGGCTGTCAAAGAAGCCCTCTCTGCAAGGGGAGAAAAACATTTCACTGATCAGGAGTTTCCTCCGAATGATCAGTCATTATTTCTAGATCCAAAAAATCCCCCTATGAAGTTGCAGGTTTGTTTTCTTGAATAGTTAATTGCTCTTGGACAAGGTTATCATATTAATTACTGCAATCCAATTGGTTTTCCAACATAGGTTGTTTCTAAGTGGATGAGGCCTGCTGAAATGGTAAGAGAGGGCCGCGTGAATTCTGGTCCATGCTTGTTTTCTGGGGCTGCAAATCCTTCGGATGTTTGTCAGGTTTAGTCCTTACATCTCATGCAAAGCTTTAGACTGAATTGTCTCATCATTTTCAAGAGTTACATGTCTTTAAGATTAGTTAATGGCTGGCTTACTTTAATAAATTGGTTAATTGTCTATTAAACAGGGCCGTTTGGGTGATTGTTGGTTTTTAAGTGCTGTAGCTGTTTTAACTGAGGTCTCACGAATATCAGAAGTGATTATTACTCCAGCATATAATGAGGAAGGAATCTACACTGTCCGCTTTTGTATTCAGGTAATTAGCACATAAGATTGGTTTTTTCTTGAGGATCAAAATTGGGAAGGTAGAATCAGAATTTTGTAGTATATTGGAGTGTGCATTTCTAAATGATTTCTGTGCAGTTTGTGATGGCCAAAACTGGTAGCATGTTTCTTGTTCTCAACTTCTCAGAATGTAAAGATTTTTTTTTTTTTTTTTTGGTTGGGGGGGGGGGGGGGGTAACTTTCTGCTGCTAGAGGAGAGACCTTGAACTCAAGTTAGCTGAAGGTGACATTTGTCATCATCAAAGTACTTAAAGTGATTTTCCCCCCCTTTTGCTACAGCTCTTAAGAGTTTCAGTGGAGGAGGAAAAAGTTCGAAAGTAGTGATTTCTGTTGTGGGAAACTTATTCAATGTTATGAGCTTGCAATGGGAATGGTTTCTATCCCGTGGAATAATAGTACTTGAGTTCCTTATGATGGAAGAATATCTTGTCAATCCCCTATCCAGGGCAGTCTAGTTAATTGCATTAAGATGTTGAGCAATGCCTATGCCAAGTCTTTCACCACGGGCTAGGATGTGACTTGGCCTCAATCCCTGCTATTACTCAGCTGTAGATCCATTTGGAAGCATGCACTCCTGGCTTTTCTTGAAGAATGACCTTGCTACATTTCTTTCTGGATAGATGCATATTTGCTAGGTTTTAATTGCTACTTGATCAATGCAACTTATTATTGCAAATTGCAAGTCATTAGTGCTTTATGTTTAGTCATGTTAGACATCTGGACTTTGTTAGAAATGTTTCTTTTGGTTGCTGTTGTAATCTGCATGTTTGTAACTGTATATTGTGGTTTTCTTCTTTCCTCTCTAGGGTGAATGGGTACCAGTGGTTGTTGATGACTGGATTCCCTGTGAAGCAACGGGTAAACCTGCATTTGCTACCAGCAGGAAGGGCAATGAGCTCTGGGTCTCGATATTGGAGAAGGCATATGCCAAACTGCACGGCTCTTTTGAGGCATTAGAAGGTGGGCTTGTTCAGGATGCTCTTGTGGACCTCACTGGTGGTGCAGGTGAGGAAATTGACATGAGGAGTGCCCAGGCCCAGATCGATCTTGCAAGCGGTAGACTCTGGTCTCAGCTGTTGCGCTTCAAACAAGAGGGGTTCCTTCTTGGTGCCGGGAGTCCTTCTGGTTCAGATGTGCACATTTCCTCCAGTGGCATTGTGCAGGGACATGCTTACTCTTTACTGCAGGTATTTTCTGATACTAATCTGATTATGTCAATCGTATACCAGCTTAGAAGTTTGATTAAGCTAATCATTTGTTTCCAATTAACAAATAATTAGGTGAGAGAAGTTGATGGCCACAAGCTTGTGCAAATTAGAAATCCATGGGCTAACGAAGTTGAGTGGAATGGTCCTTGGTCCGACTCATCCTCTGAGTGGACTGACAGGATTAAGCACAAGCTGAAACACATTCCGCAGGTACTTATTCTGACGCTGTATCATATCAGTGCATTCCTTTCTTTCCTGTAGAACCTTTTTTTTTTTTTTTTATATCGTCTGGATTATTTTATGTTGCATAATCTTATCATGTGGTTGGACTTCGTGAAACATTTTGTTAATTGCCTGAATTTTGTACCTCGAACAGTCAAAAGATGGTATATTCTGGATGTCTTGGCAAGACTTTCAAGTTCATTTCCGGTCAATATATGTATGTCGTGTCTATCCCCCAGAGATGCGCTATTCTGTTCATGGACAGTGGCGTGGTTACAATGCTGGTGGCTGCCAAGATTATGAAACGTGGCATCAAAATCCACAGTTCCGATTGAGAGCCACTGGATCAGATGCGTCATTCCCGATTCATGTGTTTATAACCTTAACACAGGTAAGCTTAGTCATGGATGGTCACTCAAGTTTTTATTTAGACAAATCAATATTTCTGCTGGATCTTTCCTGATAATCTTCTTTAACGTTTAGGGTGTGGGTTTCTCAAGAACAGCCGCGGGTTTCAGAAATTACCAATCCAGTCATGATTCCATGATGTTCTACATTGGGATGAGAATTCTCAAAACCCGTGGCCGTCGTGCTGCTTACAACATATACCTACATGAATCTGTTGGTGGAACAGACTATGTCAACTCCAGAGAAATATCATGTGAAATGGTTCTGGACCCTGATCCAAAGGGTTACACAATAGTGCCTACAACTATACATCCTGGGGAAGAAGCACCATTCGTTCTTTCTGTTTTCACAAAAGCATCAATAACCCTCGAAACTTTATAGTATGAAGGATGGCTCTTCAGTTGGTTTTTTGTCCATTGGGTTAAGTGCGTATTTGCAGAACTTTTGAATTGGTTGGATTGTCAAAATTTTTGAGTTGCTTGGGTTGTCGCGGGTCAAAAAACTCCTGCAGGCAGGTTTCTTGGACCTTGGTATACAGAATCACTCGGTAAGTTTCTGCTTCTCATAAGTAATTTAGCTATGCTTCACAAAAGAATCTAACGAGTTCCCTTTATTGGATCATTTAGATTCTCAAATATATCCATCAAATGGAAGCATTTTTCTTTGCGCATCTCCATATCATCCATTGTAAGGAATTTGTAACAATCAGTGAGCAAAATGTGTCTTTTGTCCTCATGGTGTGGACACTGAGTATATCTTTACATATATGGCCTCATTTCTACTTGTGTATGGGGCAAAATGACACGTTTGTCAACTGATTGTTACAAATTCCTAACATCTGTAACTAACATTGATGACAAGCCCGGACTTTAATCTTCAGTCATTTGCAGGTTGTATGATGTGATTCTCTGCTGTGAGGATGACTGACGACTTATTGATCCATTGGAGTACTGCAACCTAGATTTCATTCTTTCCACGAGCTCGCGGCTTTGAAAGATATCATTCCGGAACGAGCAGCAATGAGATTAGATGGACAAGAGGGATGATTGAGAAGTGCTGTCCATGATATCTGGTGGCTCCGTCAAGCCTGTCTGTTCCGGGTATGTGCTTCTGCATGGCATTGGAGAGGGTTATCGAGATTTTTCTGTAAATAAGCAGGGATTGTAAGGGGTATAGGATGTTATCATGTAAATGAAGGTGGATAAAAAGGAAGATGAAAAGGAATAGGAAAATAATTAGTAATGCCTAGTTTTGGGGGGAATACGGACAAAGCATTGTGTAGCTGGGATAAGGGCTTATGATTTCAGCTGCAGTTTTGAAAGTGCTTTGTAATGAAAAAAGAAATTGTACAGATGTTTGTTGTTGCAATATATTCCCCATTTCATATTGTTTCAACTTCTTCCCAAAGTTTGCTTCTTGTTATCTTCTTCTCATACTGCATTGAGAGTGGAAACCCAATGAGGCAGCCATATATATTCCAGTTTTAAGAATCTTTGGCAACTATGGATCGGTAGATATCAAACCTAATAAGGGTATCATCGATGATATCCCTCAAAAACTTAAGGGAGATTCTTAAAGGTTGGGAGCGCTATGCCTACACTCCACAAGAGCTCAAGGAGCTATATGAAGCAGGAGACCCAGCACTTGAACTCCCACTTGTTCAAAGCAGTGCATGAAGAGAAGGAAACATCTGTGTTCAGCATTTCACAGACCATGATTCATGGAACAAAGAGAAAAAACGTAACAGAAAAATCCTGAAGGAACGTGAATCCTTCCAGGAAGATGACTAATAGTTGATGGATCACGAACTTTGAAATCACAATGTGAAGAAGACAAAGAGAGGAAGAAAAATTAGTTGGGGTAATGATTTAAAAGGCGTAAGTCTATGGTTCCCAACAAGTCTATTAGAGAAGTCAAGGGGTACCAATTTCCATGCATGTGCTTTTGTAGTCATGGCATTGCTATCTTATCTTTCAAAAGTCTTGCGTTCACTCCAAGGAAAGGTGGGTTCGGGGGAGACCTTTTGTAAAGTTGAATTTGAATTAAAACCCATCACATACATTGTCTAAAAGAGTTGGTAGTGTATCTTGCATCAGCACACGCCTTGACCCACTAGGTAAGAATGGATGTAGCAGTATGCAACTGCTCTAAGTTAGGCGCACCCAACCCAAGATCATTATTGTCATCATTGTCTTCTCAAAAAGACTTAAGTGGGGTTGAGATCTAAAATTTCTGTTTTTGTCTTGAAAAGATCTCTTTTCTTTTTTCCTTTAAATGTACATTAGACTAAAAGTTTCATGTAGCACGTGTTTCCTATTGATACTTTTGGACCTGTGCATTACCAATTTGGAAAGAAGAATAAATAATTTGTACATGGATAAATTAGATTGTACAATCAAAGATGAAAGATGCTGAAGATTTACATAATTAAGATAAATTTTTCCTAGGCTTCAACTTCAAAGTTTTATAGTTTTTTGGTCTAGCATTCTCATTTTGAGTTCTCTTTAAAACAAAAAATCACTCACCCTTTTTTGGTAATAACCAAAGTCTTCTAAGTTTCATATTCATAAGCCGTCCTATGAAAACTTAATTATTAGTAATTATTATGAAGACGATTTTATCCCTTTTCCTACTATAATTTTGACACCACAATTAATACCTTAATTCGTTTGCTGACTTTGTTTTTGTTGAATGGGGTTTAACATCTGGATTATGAGCATTCGCCTCTTTTCCGAGAAGTTGAAAGCAAAAGATGAATTCTGCAGCATCTGACTGCATTTGAACTTGAATTCCAATTCAGAAGGCAGGGGAACATATCAGATACGGGCATCAGAACTACCTTTTTACCATTTTAATGGCATGGAAGTTTGGGAGAGTTCATAGTACTCAAATTGTCTGAAAATTATTTTTGCCCCATAATCAAACAACTGGGTCTCCTGTTTCAAGTAACTCCTTTAGTTCTCACTGGGGGTAGGAATAGTGCACTCCAGTCCTCCAAAACAAGGAATAAAGCAAAATGTAAAGCATGCGCTGGAAGTAGACAGAAAGAATCATTGAAGGACAAGGAACAGGTTCAAAAGTCCATGCCCCAGAAAGAAATGAAGAAAATTATTTTGAACTGGCAGATTCATTTCTACAAAAAAAAACACATACAATATAAGACAGAACCCCTTTCATCATTGATTTTGCTCCATTGTTTTCTCCTCTCCCACTACTAACCACCTAATAACAAGAATCAAATCTACCCGCCTGCCTCTGTATCCATTTAAATTTCTCATTCTGAATCACTATCCATGCTCCCCATCGCCTTTAATCCTCTGGGTCTCTGCACATTTTAGCCAAATCAAATACTCTTTAGCTACACAGATATGGTTGCTCAGAAAATACAAGTAAAAGTAAAAGAAGATTCATTTAAGTCAAAGCTCAAGCCCTCCAATACTCGATTTATTTCACTTTCATACCCTTCTACATTTTCTCAGCAACCAAGCAGCATTAGGGAAATCATAAACTACCACAACAAATAAGTACCTTCTTTGAAGCCTTCTTCTCTCTCACTTCGTACCTCTCTTGACACAGATCGGACAGCCATGCACCTGGACTGACCAACTGAACACAAAACCAAGCATGAAAATTTTGAAAAACAATGTTGCTTCTACTAAATTTTCATATCAAAACAGATAATTCCTCGCAGGTATGAGTAATGGACTTACAAGTAAGCTTCTTTGTATCAGCTTGGCCCTCTTCTTAGGCCTCTGAGGGAGCTTACACCCTTTCATAGCCATAAAATCCTCCTCCTTTTCTTTGCTAGATAGTGTAACAAAAAGCTTTGGCCAAACAAACCCTCTATCCTCCTTTACATGATCCATCAACACCTTCCCATTGTCATCAAAGCCCAATGAACCCCTCGTTGTATAATATCGATCTTCTTTCTCTGGTGATGCCATCAATGCCCTTCGGTTATTCATCTGTGAGTCAGAGTTCCTAAGGAACCAAAATTAGATACGACGTTTAGCAATTTCATCTCCAGACGATCAAAGTTGGTTTAGAGAAAAATGCCTACAACATTGCACTCATTTCATACGTTCGTGCAATATGATCACTATTGTTGTATGTTTCTTTTCCTACCTTTTCTTAGCAGCCAATCAAATATAAATGAAACTAAACCCTTTCTTCTATTCAATTATTCTCTTCCATTTCCAGTGGTTTATGAGATAAAATTGAGCTAACATAACAAACTCAATCTAATCTTATAATAACAGCTAATTTAACCACAAACCATCAGATGACTCCGAATTTTTGTACCTTTTTTCTTCCTCCCCCCCACCCAATCTTTACCTAGCTATCGATCATATACTGTAAAATCGTTCAGAAGACTTCCTAAACTTGAAATATTTCTCTAATACCCATTGAGGTTTGGAGAAAGCCTGTAAAAGACTCAAACTTCATCTTCACATTCACAGATATTTCAGATTTTTCTCTCTTTTCATCTGCCTTTAAGCTTATCTTACTTGTTGAGTCGATGAGTGTGCGGAGAAACCAAGTCTTTGTCGGTGGTGCCAACCACGCAGCGATCGACACGAGAAGTAATTTTTCTTTTCCCCGGAGAGTCTGATTTGTTGGCTAAGCTTTGGTCTTTGACTTTCACACACCTAAGCCTCTTTCTGTTCCCCCATTGAAATCCGAAGTCTGTTTCTGTAGCTCCGTTGCTGCTATGGCTTCTTTGAATCTTCGACTCCTTTTCCATTTATCTGCAACAAAATCTCATAGCTTTCAAAAACTAACCAATACCCATTTAGGTTTCCTCTTGAAAACTCAACAAACACACAGAAATTGGAAGCAAAATCACGAGAAGAGATTGAAAACCAGAGAACGAGAAGTGACTACTAACCTCAGGATCCCAGCACAACACGATGTGTCCTCTGCAATTGATCACTAATCAGCCTGCATTTCCAAAGATAAAGCATTCATATAAAGCAAATAAGATGGTAAAAGACGCTGCCTGGTTGCTGAGGAAGTGTGGGGAAGAATTCATAATCCAATCAGAATGTCACATTCAGATTCATTCTTTTGCTTCCTACGTCTCTTCCTCGGCAACCAAACAACCGATAACCACAACGAAAAGAGAGAGAGATAGAGTGAATACAAAGACGAGGCTTCATTTTCATATGGCAGCAAAAACTTGGAACAAAAGAGTCGTAATTTCTGAGAGGAAATCCAAATAAAGTTAAGAGAATCCAAAACCAGTGTCCAAAGATTTCTGCGTATGATTTAGCTTTGATCTTTGGGGATTAAAAAAATCAAAGTGAAAAGGAAAATGGGCTGGCTTTTCTCTCTGGCTCCTCTGTTCTTCGCCCTACTGCAGTTTTCTCTGTTGTCTGTGTATGAGTTACTCATCAAAACCAGCAAAGTAATAGCATTCAGCAAAGGAAATAGGTTGGGGATGATCGTGACCATTGGATGTTGAATGGACGGCCAGATGAGTTTCCCTCCAACTGACTGGCATTATCTCCATTGGTGCCTGAAGAGAGGGTTTGGGGAGGCCTTTGGATTTGGGGGGGCCTTCTTAGGTTTTGTAAGTGCACCTAACAATGTCCTGCAGCACATGACTATGCCCTACACTCGTACAACTCTTTGAGCTCTCATTGTCTGTAGCAATGGTCCTTCTATTTTTTTTTGAATACCTTCTAATTTTGCAAAGCTTAAAATGGATAATGGATAATGGATAATCTTCTCATCTAACTTCTTATTTACAAAGCTTATAAAAACATACATAGATGCTATTAAAAATAGTGGTTGTTTTATGTTGTTGACATCATAGTTTCTTCACTCTTGTGAGAACACATGATATTGTAGACTAATCGATTCTAAAATTGTATTTGACAATGTTAACGTTAATAGTTAATAGTTAATAGTCTTATCCAATATTTTTTCATTACAATTATATATTTAGGGGACTCTCCTAGTCCAGTGATAATTAAGTTAGATCTCTAACTGGTGAGTTTATCTAGTTTGGGGTTCAAATCCTCATTCTCCTCGAGTCTATCCAGTTTGTGATTTAAATCCTCCTTCCCTCTCATGTGCGTGAGTTAAAAAAAAAAAAAAAATCTTATTCAACCTTTTATTCACAAAACTCATAAAAACATGCTTAAATGATGTTAAAAACAATAATTGTATTATGTCGATAATGTCATAGTTTCATTGGTTTTGTAAGAGTACATGACAATGATTTAAAGCACGTGACAATGAAAACTAATAGATACTAAGAATAGTTTATCTTCTTATCCAACTTCTTATTTGCAAGACTAACAAAAACAGGCATAAATGATGTTAAAAATAGTGGTTGTTTTAATTATTATCATCATACTTTCTTTGGTTTGGTAAAAGTACATAATAATGCCCACTACTCTAATTTAAAGCAGGAAACTAAATCTTCTCAATATAGTAAAGAGTTAAGGTTTGAGTACAACACTTCATTACTTAGTGAGAGCTAAGGTTTGAGTACAACACTTCATTACTTAGTGAGAGAAATAAAAGAATGTAATTAAAATAGTCATTGCTATATATCATTAATATCTTAATTTGATATATATTTTTATATAATTATGTGTTTTTATTTCTCAATGACTTATATTAAGAAAGAAAATTAATTAATTTTTTAAAAATAAAGCTTGTAACGACACATTGGTATTACATCAAGGACTTGTATTTAAAGGGTGAAATTCGCGCTGGACATGCTCGCTAAAGATAACCAAACTAAAGTAGGAACTGAACTGGTGCAACTAAGAGTTTATTTTACTTAAAAGCCCTGTCATGTTTTCTTGTCATGTTGGGAAGTTGCATAACAGTAGGAGCAATCCAACTTGGCCCAAAGCTGAAAAAGCTCAAGCAAAATGAGCCCCAGCCCATGCTCATTCCAAGCATCTCGCCTGCAATCCAACTCATATGGAAGTTGAATGCCACTTAGAGAAGTCCAATTTAGTCGTCTTCTTCTCCTCCTTCTCCTTCTTCTTGTTCTTCTTCTAATATGGAAGTTGAATGTCACTTAGAGCAGTCCAATCTGGTCGTCTTCTTCTTCTAGCTAGTTATATACTTCTTCCTCTTCTTCTTACTGTTATAAGAATGTCAAGTCTACCAAAGCCTTTTCAAGCAGAGTATGGCAATTATGACTTTTCCGATAATGCTATACAGGAAGGAACGAGCCATTGCTGACCACCATGGTTGGCACTGAAACTAGTACCATTGCCGCCATTGGCCCCCAGTCGCCTCTAGCTTTGCCACCTCCATCAGCAAGGTTTGGAAGTGTGACAAAAAGTACTGGAAGAATATAATCTTTTTCTTAACTAATCTTAGAGATTAAGCAAACCAAGGTGCTTGGTAGATAATACCTACTAAAGGAAGCTTTTTTTACTTTAGTGTCATGCTATTGTGATCTTTTCATCCAAGGATCATATGTTTGCTTTAATAAACTTGTTACCCAAAAGAAAGAAAAAGTTTATACCATTAAATCTTTTTGTTAAACAATTTTTATTTTTCATATAAAGAGAAACTTCTTACATATAATAGATCATAAGATTATACTACACTTATGCACGGATAAATCTCAAACACTTTAGTGTTCTTTACTCACACACTAAATCAATAAGAAGATTTGAAAATTGGCATAAAAATTTGGAACTGCTAGTTATGATGCAGTTATTAGAGTTATTACAAGATGGCTAGGAACATTTTAAGCTGGAAAAAAGCTTTAATAGACCTGTGTTCATCTTGTTTATAAAAGGAAATTATTACCTTCAAAACCAATCCTACTTCTTTTTTCTCATCTTCTTTATTATAAAACCATTTCTTTCTTTTCTCTTTCTTCTTTCCCTCTTGACAATTGTTTAATTTCCAGTTTTTTAAAATCATTTTTCTCTCATTAATTTTTGTGTTTCTCCCTTTGGTTTGACATTTTATGTACTATTTGATTCTCTTGAGACCTGGTTGATATTTTAAAATGAAAGATGAATAGAACAAAGATAAAATGGCTTAATAAAAAGAAAGAAAATGTGAACTATTTGCAAGAAGGAAAAAAGAAGTAAAGACTCAGTCAAATGCTTCTCTTTTCAACGATTGAATTAATTTAATTTTGAGTCATCGACTTAACTATAAGTGATGTGATTTATTTAATTAAAAAAGATTAAGCAGATAAAAAAGAAACTCGAGTGAAGGTGGAGACGTGCCTCCACACACTTTCCCTTTAGATGGAGGTTGATCTATACTTTGACCATCTTATAGAGAAGAAATAGAGTTTAATTTAACATTTTGTTTAAGATGCAATTAACATATTGAATAGTATAATTTGTTGGTAAAAGATTCATTTGTCGACATACTTGTAGATAACTCGACCACTAGATAAAATTGACTGGAATTTTGTCAATAGTTTAGATAAAAATTCAGCTGAGAGAATAGCTTTCATAATAACAAAAATCTAGTAATTGATTACTTTTTGTATAAATAAATAAGGATTGATTTTCATTCCGTGGGTTCCAAAGACAACGACTGACTTCTGAATTAGATAAATTTCGTATGGTGGCAATGGTTGGTTGGGATGAACTAGGTGCCTTGTTTGTTTGGTGAAGTGTCCTTCTTTACTGTTGACTAGATTTCACTTTTGACATCTAATCATAATCTATCATTTGTTTTGTTGTTTCTTCTATCATTCTCTTTATGACATCAATGGTAATGAGTAATGTTTACACTTTGTTCTAAAAATTTCAAGTGACTATTAGATTAATCGCAAATAGTTGACATGCCACGGGTTTTAGTCCGATCCATATCCGGGCCCATTTCATGTTTTGCTCTTTTTTTCCAATTTTGATCAAACTCTTTTTTTGTGTTTTGATTTTTGTTATAAATTTATTTGGATTGTTCAACAAAAAGTACAAATGAACTTTAAGCATTTTACATGGTTCAAATAAAACTATTTTTGTATTTTCAAATAAATAATTCTCTCACTATTAGGATAACTTTAAATATTTATAAACTACCAAAAATTTTACTTTTGTAATAACTCTTTCTTTTTATTGTTGTGACAGCTAACTAAATGACACGATGCATATAGTAATTTTTATGCAAAAAACTTGTTCAAAGAACTTAACTTACAAAATTATAATCAATAGATCAATAGTTTAGTAGTTGGTTATTTACTCATTCACAATATGGGTTATAGGTTCAACAATCCCCCATACATCCGAAACCATTTTATATTAAAAAAAAGTTACAAAATTATAATTTTACCTTTGCCTCAAATTTTAATTCAATAGGTCATCACTCATCACAAAGCACAACTTCTTCAAGCCAGTAATGAATGTCATGTCCACAATTCAACTCTTACAATCCATTGTTTCCAGCAATGCATCCTGAACTGAGCCCCAGATTGCAGATGACGGTCATAGTTATTTCAAAAGCCTGATGCTAACGACCGCAGCAACATATACTATAAGAGTAGGTTTCACAATAATTTTTTAGAACTAGACTTCAGGGATTGCAGGTGAGCTAATCCGTGACTAGATTAAAAGTAACTACAAAGGCGACCTGAAATTGATTGAATCGTCGGCAGGAGCTAGGATTTGCTGACAAATGTTGCTTCTATCTAGGACCCTTTGCATCATTCACCTATCTTTACTTTAAAGCCAAAATGAATCCTGCCAAAGTCTTGTGGTACAGTGTCATGCTTTCCCACTCATTTAAATTCAAAACTTCTGGGATGGTGTGGAGAGAAGTAGACACCATCGGTTCAAATTGAGGCTCATATGCTCTCATGATTAGGAATTTGGGGAGAAGAGGGTGGCAATAACTCATGAGTCATGAATCATGCCTTTGGGAGATGTAAGTAGCATATATGCTTTGGCACTATCTGAATTTGTCCTTTTTGTCGAATTTAAGGTTTGAGAACAACATATATGTCTTATTTGTCGAATTTAAGGGTTTGAGAATAACATATATGCCAACCTTGTCTTCGAATTTTCCATATTTACTAAGTTTTTACTCCATTATTTTCTCCTACAATCTTGATCAATGGGTGCAGACCAAAAATGAAACACATGCATAACAAACACAAAACTAACAAAAATTTTATATGGTTCAAGATGAATCAATTTCTATATCTATAAGAGAAAAAAATTATTATTATTTGGGAATTTCATACAAGGGAGTCACGAGAATTTCCTATCTTTGATGGCTTATGTCTATAGTCATTTTATTGACTTATCGAGCTTCATACTTATGGTAAAATGGAAAAACAAAAACCCTAATTGACGATGTTACCATTTAATCTTTAGGTCATAGTTTTTACTCTATACCTAGCAAAATCTCATCTGAAACATGTGGTGATACAATGGCAGTTCCAAATTGGAGCTCATCATGCATAAGCTATTGCAAACACATAAAATTAAGATTTTCCATATCAACATAGATCTATTTTCGATCTTATCTGGGCCACATTTTATTCCCATACAGTTCTATTGATTCAATCCCTATTTCTGAGGCTTTCTTTCTTCAGTAGTTCAATGTATGATGATGGATAAATTGATGAAGAATATCAATATTCCTGGTCACTGATAGCTTGATTATGGCATTTATGAAATAAAAAAACCTAATAAATAAGTTGGTCGTTTAGTGATTGTTTATTGAGCTCAACACCCCATATTCTTTAACCTCTTTTATCTAACCAAAAAAAGAAAAAATACAAAACAAAACCTCAATTGTCAGTATGGTCCTTAACCATATGCAGACTCACTTATTCTCGGAGAAAACCACTAAACTGACAAATGTGTGGTTTCTGACTCATTTTCCCGACCATTTTGCACAGAATGACCTAATCTGCACATGGCCAGGCAAGCAAATCACAATCAGAAAAGAAAAAGAAAACCTCTAATCAGCAGAGAGAATAGGAAATAAAGGTATTGATGAATCAAAAGATGGGATCCATTAAAATCACATAGAAGGATTCATGCTTTATTTCAAATTGTTTCCGTTTTTCATGAAGAATCTACCAAGTTTAAAAGCAAACAAAAGTTAACGTTATAGTACAACCAAGAAAATTCTAGAAAGACTCTACTTTCTCAACTTTCTCAACGTTCGATCGGTCTCAAAAAGCAGGGGACACCTTTACTTTAATGGGTTGCTTAGAACTAAAGAGACCCAAAAGAAAAAGATGACTATATGACCTTTTCTTTGGAAACTGAGCCACCTTATTTTAAAACTACCAGAATATGAACTTCTCCCATTTCATGTAGTCATGGCTGAGATCAACTACTGTTGGACACTAGTATTCGTGTCACAACTTGGATGTTTTGCTTGACATCACTTTAAGCTGGATTAAATAGGCAACCATTAGCTTATGTCTTTGTCTCGAGTCTGTTCTAGAAGATTATGTAATAATTGGATCTTGGAGCAATTAAAGACATTACTAGCCATATATTAAATGAAAATCCAACTCACAGTTTCTTGATTTTAGTAGTTGGTGTTCAGAACGGCATAAACCAGATAAGAACATCCTGCTATTGTCAAGATTAATGTAGACAAGACATTTAGTGCCCCTAAAAATTAAATTGAGACTGAAGTCTGCCAACTTATAGTACTTCTTTTGTTTATCTGTACTAGCCAGCTTTTAGTACTTGAAGCAAACTAATATTCTAATGTAAAAGGAGAAAGGAATTATTGGTTGTGTGTCCGCCAAGCCCGTCACTGACATTCCTGTCTTTGGTAAATCATTAAGATACACTACCTAATGTTAGTAAAAAATGCAATTGAGTAATCTGGGAATCAAAGACTTTGGTAGTCAGTCACTTTCACAAGGCATCAGCACTCTAATGAACAACTCATTTGATTAGTAACTCTGTCTCCTGTTTTCTGATATGATATATTTGTAAATGTCCTGTAATTTTTGGGTTATCAGTTGTGGATGTAAGTTTTGTGAAAGAAAGTTGAATTTTTTTGTTGATAAAGAAGAAAATTTCATATGAAAAATAAATGATTCATGGGTAATGTTTAAATTTAAAAATTATTTTTTTAACTTATGAAACTCGTGAACTAGTTTTTGCATTAAGTTATGAACTTATTTTTAATATGATAATAAAGTCAAGTTATTTCTCATACTGTTATTTACCTACGAAGCCATCAAATATGCTTACTGTAAGATAAATTTATTTAGAAATAAAAATTTCATATAAAAAAAGACTATTGAATAATATTTAAAGGTAAATTTACTTTCTTAATTTAAAAACTAACTTTTGGTTTCAATTATAGACTTATTTCTAATATTTGTCTTTAACAAATGAAGAGGGAATAATAAGAAAACTTCTTTTGAAAATATGTGAACACTAGACTTTTCATATGGGCGTTGAAAAAATTATAATTATAGAAGATTGTCAACTAAGGCATAATTAATGGAAATCAACTCATGCCCCCATGTTCATTCAAACAGTTCAACAAACCTGAAAAGATCAACATACATTGTTACCCCAATTCCTACCTATAACAACACTCAAAACAACTCATCACGTTTCATTTCCCTGCCCAACAAGAAATCAAAATCATTTCCACCAGTTGGTAATTGTACCCAAGAAACAAGAGAGAGAAAGAGAGGGAGAGAGAGAACTAAACTAAAATTAAAAGTGGGAAATACTTCACATAAAGATGACAAAACAGTAGTTAAGAAGACAGCAAAGGTGGGGATGCACAAAGCAATATTGGACAGCTGTATGACAACAATGGCAAAGCCAACCTGTACTGTGTCACCTCCAACGTTCGCATTCCCTCTCTCTGGTTTATAAATAACCACAGCCATAGCCATTGGCTTCATTGCCTCACTACCATTCCTCTGTTTGCTAAAGGAAATCCCCATCTTCCAAGAGGGAATTTAAGCGCTTCTCTCGCTCTCTCTAGAAGCTTAAAGGAGTCACCTTTCAACCAGTATTCAGAGAAATGGAGGCAATGAAGAAGCTTTTTGTGGCAATGTTGGTGGTGGTCTTGATGGCCATGTCTTCAGTGGAGAAAGTTGCTGCAGCTGACGCTCCGGCGCCAAGCCCAACATCCGATGCTTGCATCTTTGTGCCCACTTTCGTTGCGTCTCTTGCATCTCTGGCTTTTGGCTTGTTCTTCTGAGCTATGGTGGTCAATTCCAATGACCCACATAGATAGACAGCATTATGGTTCATTTCTCTTTCAACCCATTTCTCTTCTTCTCCAAACTTACATGTATTTGTGCTGTTCGCGACTATGGGAGATGAAGGGAAATGGGTTTGGATTTTCTTTGTCATTATTCTTGGGAGGTTTTGGTTAATTTAACTGTTGTTTATTGTGATCATGTAATGTTGGGATTTGGTTGGTTGTGATTGATGTGTTACTTTGTTGCGATGTAATATAAATTTATTTGATCGTATATTTCTTTTTCCTTCTATATGGGTTAGAATTAGACCAATAAAGAGACACAAGGATGGATGTTCTGACTGGTGGTGGATGGTTGATTGTGGTCTCTTACTCGTACTTTTCCTTCATCATGTCCTATCATTTGTATCTCTGATCCATTTTATGTAATAAAATTCTTTTCTTGTACATCTCTGAAAGTTTCGATTTCTTAACATTATTGGATAGTTTCTAAGGTGATAGAAAAGAATTTTGAATTACTATTGTTAGGCTTGACAAGAGCCTAGCTCAATAGTAAGCAGGTGCCTAGTTTCAATTCGGGGTTTGGCATCTGGATAGTTGTGTGAGCTAAAAAAGGAAGTTACTATTATTGGAAAGTGAAGAAGGAAAAAAACTCCATGGAAGAAGCTTACTTCATGGTCCTGAGCTGTAGTTCTGCAGAAAGGGATATAAAGCAGCTGTAGGGCCTAAATATTGCTGGTTATTGATGGCATAGCCATGAGAAGCATGTGAATTCAGAATGCAAAAAGAAGGATTCCAAATGGAGTCTAAAAGCAAAATTTTGAAGCTAACAGAAAGTATGTCTGAAGCAATATGTGGGAACTGGTCCCTCTCATGGCAGCTTCTCACAGTCACATTTCCGTGGCGTGTTGGTTTCCCTTAGGAGTTGGGACTCACTCAATTTAGAGGCATTGGATCTCAACTCTTGAGTCTTCAGTTCCATGATAGTTCAAAGGGAGGGTGACTTAACTGGATAGTCTTATTAAAAAGTTAATTTTACTTAGAAGTTAACTGAAGGTTTTTGTTAAGTATAAACTAGACTTTAAAACAAAATTTAGACAATATAAATTTTATGTGACACTTTCCACAAAGCTCTTATTTAAATTACAATTCTTATTGTATGTCTGTAACACCGATAACTCAATTATAAATATCAATGGAAACCTTTTATCTTTTTTCCTCTCTTTGTATTCTCATGTAAGCTTAAGAATTAGGTTTTATAGAATCCAAATAACTCATTGTTGTCTGAATTGCTAAAATGACATTTGACACTAATACTATATTAAAAAATTAATAATATTCAAAAGTTATACTAAAATGCAAGGAATATATTTTTTTTCCCCGTTTTTCCTTATAAAGAAGATTCCCATACGAGATTTAGCTAATTCAGACTTATTTTTCACGAAATGGGGTCTATCTTCATCTAGGGAATTATTAATTACTTGAAGGTTGTGGTAGTGGTGAGCCACAACCACATGGGTAGATGAAGATATTCAAGGGGGAATGGACGTGGATATCATTGATTCATATCCGGGTGATGCTGACTTCTGATAACTTTTCTTTAAACATGTAGAAACGAGGAAGAAGAAGAAAAGGAACAGATCTTTTTCGTTTTTTTTTTTTTTTGGATTTTTTTTCCAACTTTTAGAAAGTGATGTCGTGTTTAGATCTGCTAACTTTTCTTAATTTAGACGTAATGCTATTTTAATATCTTGATATAAAAAAATATTATTAATAAAGAGGGCATCATTATTGCCCTTGGAGAAGAGATTCCATTCCACTGAATCCAGAACCTCAGGAAAATGGAAACCAAACATATTATTGAACTGGAACAGCGGGCAAGACCAGTTTTGATATGAAGATGTGAACAGACTTGACTGCACATGCTTGCTGGGGTCCAAGTCCGATTGGGACCATGCGACAACAACCATTGTTGAAAAGACAACCGAAATCCTCTATTTTAAGTTCTTAAGTTAAAATCTACATAAAATTACCAAAAACAGAAGTCACAAGGTACAAAATTTGTTTGGAAAAAGTATTACATTAGATAAAATCAAATGCCTATGCACATAGAGAAGTTTAGGTTTATTCTTAGAATTACAAAACCTAACTATACACGTGAGAAGACCAAGATCAAAAGTCTCCAATTTTTTCTAAACAGATATTTACATGGAAGTATTTAATGTTTCTAAACAAAAATGTTTAGGCATATCTATTATGTAATTATTAAGATGTCACCAATATGATTACATGCTTGAACCCAATAAACATTTTCTCTCACAATACCTTAGTTGTAAGAATATATCCTACACTTAAAATGTACAATTTTTAAATAATGTTTAAATATAGATTAAACCTTACTGTCTCGTACAACCACTATAAACTAAACATCTTTCCTTAGAGTTCCACAACATTATTTACTATCTCACAGGTGTTCATCCTCTTAGTGTGCTCTGTACTTAGGGATCCTCTCTTCATTAAATTGATTATTATCTTATTTTTTTCTCCATCCATATCCTGTGTCCACAACCACCACATGCATCCACCCAAAAAGATACCTCTTACTTGTGGTTTGCTTTGCTGTGGTCTAAAATCGAGTGAAATGGAGAAAGGTCAATCATATGGCTTGCACATGGGGTCTATTCTGCACAGATGATTAAGGCAGAGGACAGAACATAGCACAAGAGTGGCTTGACTGGGGTCGGCTTTGTCTCTACGCCAAGGTTCTGGAATGAATGGGGTCCAACAATCAGTGCTAACCATCTTACTTCGCTTCTGTTTTTTCTTTCCTTCGGAAAAGAGGTTCTATCTTCCAATGGGTATTACTTTTTTGTGAAAGCATTTTCATGTCATCCTTTTTGTAATCCTTTCCAATTGGTAACCTCTAAATCCATTTCACAAATAATTTCAATGATTTATATGATTTGAAATAATCTCTCTTCTAACAACAATTTATTCAAATTTATTGTAAAATTTTCTGTTTGGTTGACTCAGTGATAAACTAGCAAGAAATATAAGTTATATATATATATAAAAGAATTGTTCACCACCAACTTTGCCATTGAGTTGTTGGCTATAGCAGTAATAATCTAGGTATTGTAGAAAACCCAATTGTCCAAAGGACCATTTTACCCCCCACAAGCTAAAAGATGATTTTACATTTACTATTATCTTTGACTCCAAGTTAACAATTTGTAACCAAAAGCTTATGGATGGTATACTACTAATAGATAATACATCAATTAACATCAATAGGCTAATAGCCCAATGGTTGACTACCAGGGTACTCAGTATCTAAGCATTGAGTTTAACATCCCATATTCCTAAATTCCTTTTGTCTGAATCCAACCAACACCATTCAACAGCAAGTCATTCCGACAGAAAAGTACAAAGTTACATCAAGAACATGTCTGTCTTTATTGCAGCACTACAAACCATTCATGAAGTACAAAGTTACCTCAAGAACATGTCCGTCTTTATTGCAGCACTAAAAACCATTCATGAAGAATAAGAGGGCTGTGGAAATTGTAATCTAGAGTTACTAAAATCTCTTCAGTTTGCAATGAAATAAGTATTGCAAAAATGAGATCTACGAATCACGTTAGCTTGAGAAAATATCATCTGTCCTAAGTTTTCATATACACTCGACATGAGAGTCAAAGCTACTCCTGTTAGACCTAACTATTTCTAGGGTTCAATTGCTTTCTAGGAATTCAAAATTGCTGATCAAGGGGACAAAATTACATATACAGATTACAGCTTACGATTATTATACAAGGTTAGAATATTAGACAGACTATAGCACAGCCTATTCAATGCTCATTTTGGCATTCATCTTTTCAGTAAAATCTCCACTAAGAACCAGCCTAAAATCATTTTCTACTGTGTTAATGTTTATCCTACACATGGGACTTGTCTGACCGCGCAGAGAGCTCTTTATCAGCAAAATGAAGCAGCCTCCTTAGTCTTAAAACCATGTCGCAGTGGAATGGTAATGCGGTTCGTCGTTCCAGGTATGCTGGGCTCACAGTGATCCATGATAGTGCGTGAAGCTCTGCTGCAACAGACTCAAGAACTAGATGGATCTCGGTTTCGAAATCTTTAGCCTCCGAGCTTAAATTCCGACCTCCCTGTTTATTAATGCTTCGAGCAACTTTGTCTTGGACGATGCTAGAGCCTCCATAATAATCAATAAGACTGACAGAAAGAACCGAAGGCCATTCTTCTTTCATGCCAGTTCTGTAGTCTTTCCTCATGGATGGTACAGCCTTTGAGACAATGAAGCCGGTGGAAAGTGGAATCGCAGAGCCTTTACTGTGAAGAAGATGGGCCAAAGGAGGTGATTCGGCAGTCAGGCATGTCGGTAGCTGAAGAGGCGTGGCAGGGAGAAAGTGCATGCTGGGTGACGGGATCAGAATGTATGAAGCAGACATAGAACCAAGAGACTTTACAGGGGTGAACCCTTCAAGATATCCTGATGGTCCCACGCCACTGCCACCTGCAAAGTATTTCCCATCAACACGGAAATTGAATATCTTTGTATGAAGAGCTTAACCATAATTCAAGCTCTGCATATTATTTGAAAGTGTCCAGAAACTAAAAATGCATATGAACAAGCTATAACATAACTATATCCACCATTGTTTCAATGGTGTACAACACAGCTGAGAAGGTTTCCATATAGACAAATGAATCTGTGGTTAACAGTAGTATTCTCATACACAGAAGTGCTCTCACCCAAAAGATATCTCATTACCTGTAAAGATTGGGATGGTGGACAAACTCATTGGTTAAATGCAGCAGTGTGGAGTCTAAGTGATTCAGCAACAGAGGAAACGAGAACAAACTCAATACTCGCTCAGGTCAAGAGATGGCAAACAGAAATACAGTAAACAGCATGAATACAAGATGCTCTAATAAGATTATCAAAGTAGTAAGCAGAGAAAATTGGTGTGCAGATGCTCAAGACCCAAGCTTCTAATGGTTCATGAATGGCTCATATTACTTTGCTTTATGATAAGATGAACACATCAAAGTTATACAGGGCATGGAAGTACATGAGAGAGCGACAACTTACCAGGAGATGGTGAATCTGCTGGAAAAACTAGATGTAACGAGTGGTCAACAGAAATCGCGACAAAACTGATGCTATGGACCCACTGGAGCAAGCCCCTTGAGCTGTCAACAACAGAGTGCCCTCCTATAAGCTGCTTTCTTGCACCAGGTTGTCCTAACCCACCTTTCATATAGCCAGAAGCTTTGGGGTGAGGGCTATACAAAGGACTAGGTGAGGAAGGTAGGGCTCTGTCTTGAATCAAACTCATCTCCTGTTGCTGTAACGAAGTTCCATTACTGCTCGCAGGAATTCCATCACGCATTGACCGTCGCAGTTGCAGGGGCCATTTTTTCACCTCAGACCCCCCAACTGAATTAATGGCTTTTTGCCATTCTGTTTATAACCAAAATAACAAAACAAAAATTATAATTTCAATACCAACGAAGCAAAGAAAATGTAGAGGTCTAGAAAGATAAGATAATGGAAGAAAGTCATATACCGAGATATTCAAGTTCAAAGAAACTTCCAATGCGTGTGATCACAAAATCTCTAGGCTTGGTAATACCAATATCAGGAGAGGAACATGCCTGAAGTATCTGACAGCCTTGCTGCAGAACTTGAACAAAAAGGCATTGCAGGCCCTTTGTGTCCTGCCTACTGCTAATTCCACCAAAGGGGAATACATGGCTGTCAAGCAATTCTCCCCTTGAATCTGTCCAGATACATACTAGCCAACGCCAATCCTCTGTCCACCCATAACAACAATGTAGGCTTGGGGGAGACTTTTGATGGCTGGATCCAAAGCCATCAGTTTCAGAACCATCAAGTTGAGAACATGATCCAGCATCTGAACTTGCACCCTGCATAAAGGCTCCAGAACTATCATCACACAATTGCTTTGAAGATTCTGACACCATATTACCAAAGACTGCAGGTGAAACACCATTCTCCACAGAACCAGGTTCTGAAAGAATAAAAAGAGGTTCAAACAAGTAATGAATTTCTTCTTGAAGGTTATAGTCCCCAGGTCTAGTTAATTCACAACTTAAACCTCCAGTCCTTGTTGTTTGCCAAGAATTATCCCAAACACCAGACCTCAGGCTAGCATCCATTTCACCCTCCCTTGGAAGGGAATGCCCAGCAATTCGAGAACCCACACAGTCCTTCCACATCCCTGAAATCGGAGGAGACATTTGTGTCAGGACTGAGGGAGATCTGCTAGATAATGACGACGAATGGACCATATCATTGGAGGATCCTCGTGCAATTCGACGAGCCTTGTTGTAGACAGTAAAGGCAGTTTCCTTAAGAATTACGAGCTCATTAAGTGGACTTGTAACTCTAAAAATGGCATCAACTGTCACAATCTGTAGTACCAATTTAGGAATACTAAACCCTGAAAGTACTAGAACATTTGACATTGTTGCTTCATCCACTGCTGCTGAGCAACTTAAGGCTTTCCCAACCTGGCTATGCAAAATTGATCTTCTCTCTCTATCTGATTGGACAATGACTGATCCGACAGCAACAGAAGATTCAACAACCGTTTGTAGAACTGCAGTGGGCTCCGGGAAGGGGCATACAACATATATTACCTGCATATAAGACACCAAGAACTTGGTTAACTGATTGGCAAAGTAAATTAACACCAGAGCACTGCATGAACTGAAAAGATGACATCATTAAGATGCATTTGGGGGTGAGCTTTCCCCCACCACGATTAATCTATGAAATGACAGCAAAAAATACTTTCCACTTACCATACAGGGACCACTGCTTCCTTCTTTTGGATTTGTAGACAAGTATGAATTAAGTTTCAAGCCTTTTAGTGCCTTTGAAAGCGTCTTAAGATAGCTTGTCAAGTCCCAACCATTAGAAAGAGAGAGAAAATAATCACTTATTGAGCCCACAAGAGAAGCATTTCCGCTTTCCATCTTCATTGACTGAGGACAATCAAGTAGAACAAAACCAGAAGACGTCCATTTTCCAGAATCTATTTCCATTTGGTTCCCCAAACATTGTGGTGAATGAGTACCTAATTTACACGTCTCATAGACTGGAAGAACAAAAAGAAGAAAAGTAAGAATTTATGAGCAGATAAATGGTTTTTCTCTTTTTCTTTTTGGTTATCTTAAGAAACATAAACTAGGACTAAACTATGGTCAACAAGATGAAGACCATAAAAGAAGTCTCGTCAAACAGCATAACCAAACTCCAGATAGGGTCGAGAGCAGTGGCCTTTAAGAGCTACTCCTCTATTTATGTCAATCAAAGAGGATGCTGTTCTCAGTAGAAATAGCATTGAAAATAATCCGTATCTGGTTGGCTCGTCAGTACTAGGCTAAAACACACAACCTTCGTTCAGCAGTTGCGACAAGCAAACAAAAATAAAATTAAGATGTCTGCATATAAGAATTAAGCAATAGCCAATTAATTTAGATTTAAAGTATAAAAAACCACCCACTCACCAGTTCCTAGTTGTTGGAAAAAATCAGCAGCAGCAGAAGTAAGTGGATCAATGTCTGGACAAATAACATTGTAAATAATCTGCAACAATTATGAACAACAAAGTTGGAGCAAATAATGAGAAAGAAATTTCTCAAAAGACCTTCAGAAAGAAAATTACAGAAATGTACGGCATAGAAGATGGTGCATTACAATTATGTGTAGCAACAGTAGTAACTTACAGGCTTCTGTAAAGCATATGGTTCAAGAGGAGCTTTGTCCCAGAGTTGTAGGGAGCCTGCAGATGTCTTAAGCCAATCATCCTGGTAACTATAACAAAAATCACAGTTTCAATGAGATCTCCATATGCGATAATGCTAATAGAATAATAATTGATTTTAATGGTTATGTTTGGTTGTCTAATGAATAATAATAAAAACGACCTGGCAAGTACGAGAAAAATTTTACAATTTTAGTGAAAATGGGAATTATTGTTTGTATCTTCAACAGGATGTAATGAAACACTAATTGGTAACCAATGAGAAGCATTCATGCATTCACACACTTCCAAAAGTTGAAATCCACTTTAGGAATAGATCCATTGTGCATGCTTGTTGGAAAAAGGTTTCTGTCTAACAAAATTTATTTGGTAAATAATTTGATTCTTCAGATATCAACATTTTTAATTGTTTAACAAGGTATCATACCCAACAAGTATAGCAGGAAACGGAAGAACAAATAGTGTTGGTTTTAGCCGGGTGCTTAGTTGCTGCTCTGACTCTGAATTACAGATTTCTTGGTTAGATCTCCTTTGGAATGTCTCATCTACTTTAGCTGCATCCATTACACTAGGTACTGCACCAATGGTGAAGCTGTTAGTATTTACATATTCAATAACACGATGATGTCTGTACAAGCACAATTATACCTTTAAGGCAAGATGAGGCAGCAGCAGAAGACTGGGATGGGCTCATTGGTTCTCCAACAGATAGAGTTACAGTATTTGAAGACTCTCTACATTCACTTATAGAGGAATCAGCAGAAAAGCCATCAACCGTGCTTCCACTGTCACCTGATTGATTTCGACCTTTGCACCAATCAGTGACAGACAACGGCCCATCCAAAATGCTAAATGCAGATTTTAAGGCAGTCTTTATGTCAGACTGCAACAAGCTAATTACCGAAGAGGCGTGAACCTGTATAAAGATATCATCCACATAAGGTTGCAAACCCACAGCCATATTACACTTCACATCATACCATGCCCCGAAAAGGAGAAATCGGTAGATAGCACATCATCTAATCAACAGTTAACCAAAACATTGAACTGACATCCTTAGCATCTTAATCTCAATTGTAGAAGGTTACTTTAGCCAGAACAAATATACACAGAAAAACATAATATATTGTATTACCTATTGAAAAGTATCCTGCAACAAAGCCTTTGACAGTGTGCAGCTCAAAACATAAGTATCAATGCATAATAAATTCTTCTATATGGGTAACCAAATAAAATGTACTTAAAGACCATATCATGGTTCTTCAACAATGATAATCAAGTCTAGCTTTTCACCATAAAATTGGACCTCAGGTTGTAAGGTCCTTAGCTTGTAATTGAAATTATCTCATTGTGGAGTGATGATCATTTACCACATGACTGTATCCTCACTGACTTTTGAGTTAACAACCCTCAGGAATGACATCGAACTATAATCAAGACCAGCTCCAATCAATTTACTCAAATCTAAAAATCTATTTCTCATATTCTCTCTCACATGGTTGCAGTACAAAGCTTCTAAATGTGGTTTGACTGTGACTAAAACTGAAATCCACAGCAGCACAATATCAGTACAAGAACCAAGTATCAGATCCTAAGGAAATAAAAGGCTACCTAAAACAGAGCAACCATTTAAGTGACATATTAAGAAAGAAAAGCTTACATTAGCAGATAGCGGATCCACCAACTCCATGCCAGCAATGTCTAGGGAATGACAAGAAGACAAAGTCCCTCCACAACCTGCATGAACCATAGAAGGCCCACAAGAAAATCCCCGCTTCCACTGCTCTTGTAGTGCAAGCCAACCATAAGGACCATCCCCATAATCTCCATCAAGAGTCAAATCAACAGAGGAAGTAGCTTGTTGAACGAGTAATGCCATTCCATCAAGAAGCTCCTGAAGTGGTTGCATTTGCCCAAAAGAAAGGATACCTTCCTCCTTGAATGTATTATGAGGCAATGATGGGCTAACCTCCATTGTCAGTGAATTTGAGGGCTTCGAAACTTTAGGAACTCCTACAGAGCGCCAAACCCCAACAGGAGCATTTAGCTGCCCATCTAGCATTCCATCAATATCACCGGCTATTCTAATTGGTATAGATTCTTTCTTTTTGACCTCATACTTGACAGATATGTTATCCGTCATGGTACTTTGTTCACCAGGCAGCTGATTCAAAACACTAAGTCCACTAGACCTACACAAACCAGTAGGCATAATGCTACTTGAAGATAAAAGAGTGTGCCTTATCCTACACATTGATGCCTGGAACATAAGGCATTCAACTTCTGTTGCAAGCACAGTCTTTGAAGACAGAAGGAAGTGCGCTAGTTCAGAGGTGCCTTCAGGCACTTTCCTCAGGGAAGATTTAACAGCATTTGTAGAGCTGAGATTAGAAAATGAAGATGGTGCCAGCCCTTCAGCCATAGAAATACCATTGTTACCTGCGAGTGATCTTTTATAAGGTTGTTCCTTCCCACTCTCTACATGGGTGTAGTATTTCTTTGAGTGGATAACAAGGCTCACATCATTTTTTCCAGTGCATGGCTTTGAGTTCAAGGACATGCTAGTCTTGTCATCTGATCCATCAAAGCAAGGAGAAGACGGTGGTGTTGCACCATATGTGTAATTGTTTGGGCTTGAATTGGAGCTCTCCATTTTTCGAGATTTAGGAAAATATGGGCTTCTAAAAATCGATGAGGAAAACTCACTTGTAGGGGTTTCCACAGCCCCATATTCAGGAGCAACTGTCATCAGTGCTTCAGCTTTTATTATATGATCAAACTCACCTGTAGAAGATGCTGGAGTATGGTTCACTAGACCTGATGAGAAACTGCTATTAGTGACTTCTTGATTTTTGCTGAAACACTCCTCTTGGGCTACCGTCGGCTGATCAAGACTGTCAAAAGGTGCAAAACCCCCAGGCAATAGCATCTGATCAGAAATATCCATCATCCCAACTGGACTGCTACGCACATCTCCACAATCTGGTGCAGGATACATGAGTGCCTGTGATTCCGCAGTTCCTGGGGGCTTCACAAAAAAGGATCATCATCAGATTCAACAAAAGATCAATCACATCACCTGAATAGCATTTCAAAACAAAAAGAAAAAAAGGCTAGAGTTTAGATGTGAGCAAGGGTGGACCCAGAATCACTTGAAGGGGGAAATATTATGATGCCTGATTGACATATACATATAAAATTTATGATTACTAAAGGTAACTACCACGTGATAACTGCCTTCTTGAGCAAAGAAAATGCAAGTAACATTATATGCATACTTTCAGATCCTTGAGATAGACCATTGAAACTATTAAAAAACACATCAAACAGACTAATGGTACTGTACACCAAAAATGCAATCCTGAAAGCCTTTTGAGGTGACTGACATCAGGTTAAATGTTTCACATTGTGCAAAGTCTTCAGACATCAGACATTGTACTTGTTTGAGTGTTCTATCAACAAAGCTTTCAAATATTTTTGCCTTAGATGTCTTTGTAAATCTCACCTTATCTTTTCTCCATTTTTGTTCATGGGTTTCCTCGTAATTAATGGATCAATTTATAAGAGCTGGTTGAATAGAGGTTATGCAAGGATAAATTACAGACTATCATTAACTTTGAGTTTTACTGTTTGATTACTTCCGGGAAAAGGAAGAAATGAACATCATTAGGCTGTAAAGGAACAGGAAAAAAAAAAAAAAACATGCACACACAATAGCTAGGTCTAGAATTTTAGTATGATCTGTCTAGTCGACCCACACTTCACCATTTGACCATAGAAAAATAAACATGAAATGATCCTGCATTTTCGACATGTCAAGACATAAAGCTGTTATATGACATTTCTCTAGTAGTCTATGGGGAAATGGTCCCTGTGCCTTTTAAATAATGGATAGCGAATTGCCTTCATCCCTCTCTTGAAGAACTGGCTCCCCACCTTTACTACCCCTACGTTAGTGCTATTAAATCGATAGACAAGTTAGATCTCAAAGTTTCAGTTTAATACATGTCTTCCTACAAACAACATATCAGATTCTCACTTCCCATCAATACTTACAATAAGTAGGATTGTGAAAATAGATCAGATGGCACAACATAGAAAGACATGATATATATGTCTCTGTGTCTTTCAACAAGTGTTGAAGTGTTATTACTGACTGTGTAGTTGTTAAGAAATAAGTATGCGCTCTGACTGTAAATTATATTTTTTGATTTAGTAATAGTGCTAGAGGGTTTTAGTTGTTCTAATTTTTTTAGAACATTTTCTTAATATTTTTCACTATTTTCCATCCATTAATTAACCAAGGTCTACTCGGTTCCTTCTTAGTTGTTTTCTAAAAATGAACATACCAAATATATGGAACCAATGGAGAACGAAAGGGGATAACTGGGGAAAATCATAATCTAACTGATAATTAAATCTTGTAACCCAAAGTTCAGTGCAAAACAATAGATCAGATATGGAACTCAGGGTTCTAATAAAAGTAGCACTATCAACATGGCCAAAACAAGCTTTTGATACAAAAACAGCAACTATTAGCAAGGGATAAGAAAATACCTCCCCAAAAGGCAAAGCATCATTTTCAAAGAAGTCCCCAAAATCTCCAAACTCGGAGAGAAGAGCTTCGATACCAATCACATCACCTCTGTCATCATCATCCCAATCCCATCGGGATCCAATCTGATCATTTGCAGCTACAGTTATCGCTGAATTGTCAATTTCCATGGAACCAACATCAGATTTAAATGCATCTTGCACAAGCGAATTTGTAGTTCTAACCACTTGGCCCAATGACTCTGTCATCCCAGATCGAGGGCGCTTGGAACCCTGCATTGAAATTAAAGTTTGATTTGTTTGCCAAACCAATAAATTTAATTCATTAATCAAGAACAATTGTAGATAATCATTAGTTGATTGCAGCGTTAGGATATTAAGTGAACTTCACATTCACCATCCCCAAAAAGTTCTCATATGTCCTCACTTAGCCATTAAGTACAACAAACGTGAAAAATTAAAAAAGAGTATCACAAGTTAACAGCGTCACTTAAACTCAAGGGTACATTTGTAACATTCATTTTGTTTTATCAACCACGCAGTATGCAATCACAATCAAATTAGAAGCAAATGTCATCTGCTACCCAAATATAATTTTTCAATCAAAAAATCTACTTCATAACATTGAAGTCCAATGACATAAATGATAAACAAAAAGAGCTAAGAAGAATAGCTATCATAGAACCGTACAACTTCAGTTAACCAACAAGCAAATGCCAATTCTATATTTGGAGTTCACAATTTGATTAAATAACATAATTGAGCATCCATGACAAGCAACAGCACCCAAAGGCAATTCCAACCCGCCAGGGGAAGACATTTCTAAACGTTCAAGGAAAAGTGGGGAGGGAGAGGACCCCTCATTTTGTTGTTCCTTTTTTTTTTTTTTTTTAAAGTTATGCCCTCTCATTATATATGCTGTAACTTCGAGCAAATTTTAGACTCAACCCGTAATGTTATAAGAAATCTGCCCTAAAACAAAAATCATTAAAGCCATCAATTAACGAAAAACCCATCCTACATCCAAGTGTCATGAGCCGGGGCAAGGTTACCCACATTTGTTTTATCCTCAAACAGACTAGTCAAAGTCAGAATGGAGTTCCAAAAGTTCATGTACGAAATTTAGTTCCACCAAGTAAAGAGCCAATATGGATTCAATACTCCTCCAGTAGCTTCAAAATCCCATACACTACTGGAGTTAGCCCCACTCAAGTCCTTGACATCCTCTTTAGTGTCCATGTCACTTCAAAGTGCCACATGATGTAACTTTGGTTAGATCCAATATAATTTGTCATAATCCAAGGAAGCAGTAACAACATATCCACTATACCCTTAGAAGGCCAGTTAAAGTCAAAATTGGAACTCCTCAGAATTCGTAGTCTCATTTAGTGAAAAATTAAAGCGGGAACTTAGAACTCATACAGCACTTGCCAAATCAATTCATACAATATCATACTTAACTTTCAGAGATATTGCATCAAGTTTAACAAAAAAACCCTTCTTGAATTGCATCTGAAAGTATTGCCATTCACCAACACTAAAACTAACCTAGAAACAAGCAGAAGCATCCATAACAACCAGCCCCTGAAATTCAAGTGAACTAAACTTGACAAAATTGAATTCAGTAACCCCACCTCCCCCTCACAATGACGGTAGGGTAACTAATTCCAGTAATTACTGAATCTGTTCTGGATAAAATGACAAATGCACAATTCTGTCCCCCTCACAAATGTAGTGGGTTAACCACCTCTTTTAATTTCCTTGACATTATTAACTAGAAAAACCCTAAACATTTCACTACACATTAAAGAATTCAAAAATCAATCCATTTCTATTGTAAGTTAGACACATCCAATAGGCCTACCCATGGCTCAACCTTCCATATGTTGTCATTTTAAGGGGAAAAGATGCCAATTTAGCTAAAGCTCAATGTCTGAGCATCCACATTTTTATTCCGGAAATGGAAAAAGGAAACTCAAAACATTACTAAAAACAAAAGAACATTATTCCACTATCACTAAAAACCTATGAATGTAACCTTGGATGTGTTGGAAAAGTCTCTCTAATAATAGTATTAGACACTAATTAACACTAGTATGGGCAAGAGAAACAGCACATTTTGACTGTCAGACACTAATCAACACTAGTTTGGGCAATACAGAGAAAGACACCTTCACTTCAACAACATAAAGCACACTGCGATCTACTGCAAGAGAAACTATAACAGGTATAAGGTGCAGGGTATAGTTTGTTCTAAACATGATACATATTGTCATGCCCTTGTCAATAGATTATAGGAAATTGCTATGTCTGAAGCCCCATGTCCAAAATGGAATCTGACAGGCACATGGTTTGTGTCCATGGATCAGAGTTGATACAAAGATAATAAATACTATTTGCTTTGCAGATGATGAAGTACCAGTTTGTTGCTATCATTCTCCAGTTGATCATTAGAAGATAAACCAGACTGTCCACAAGCTAAAGAATCAGCATCTCCCTCAAGTTCGCTGGCTCCTGTAGTCATCTTGTGATCACTATCACTAGAGCTGCTGCTTATGCTGCTGATACTGCTACTGTTGCTATTGCTACTACTGTTATATCCATGCTTGGTATGTATTCCACTGATTTCAGTCAATGATCCTTCCATGAAGTCCATATTGCTAGCACTGGAGAAGCCAGAACAATAATGAAGGAGGGGAAGAAAAAAGAGAGTGAAAGCTGGAGCAGTTCAAGATATTACTTATTGCCATATTATAATCCAAAAAGAAAATGTAAGCAAGTTGGTAAAATTTAAAAATGCTAAGGTCAGGTAAATGATCTATAGCATAATATCGAATATTAGGAATCAGAATAAGAGTCTTTATAGCAAATAAAACTAATTAAATAAGAATAATAATTAGTGGAAACAAACAGTAATTAGATGTGGGCCGCAGTTTCAAAGGGCAATATGAGATTTAAAAAAAAAAAAAAAATCTTGATTCTATATGCCTCATCTCAACAATCTTGTACGGGCCAACTAGCTAAGGATTAACTTGCATAACGTAAAAAGCAACATTTCTTATTTAGAACCACTGATTAACATCAATAACTCATAACACAGCACTAACCATTGCATAAAGAATGATGAACCAGGAAATGATGGTCCTGCCCAATTCTGCAGCCAAAACCTGAAAATTATCACCATAATTAACTTTCAAGTAAATATACATGTATTAGATGATCTGAACAGTAATAGAAGAAGAAACCCCGCACCCTGTGTAGGGCACCCGTGAAAAAAAAAAAAAAAATAGTACAAATGATGTCACTTTCATGTATCAAGCATTAAAAGAAATGGAAAAATGTAATATCAATTCCTATTGTTTCAATTGTACAAAATAAATTCCAAAGATGCGCTTCTACATTAAAACAGCCATCCTGTTAACATAAATTAATACTATGACACTACTTAGAGACATCAAAGTCATGATATTTTGACATGTGACAATAAAACATAACTTAAAAAGATTTGCTATATAAGAAACTGAAAACAAGATAATATTTTTTACATGTATATAGAAGAAGGAACAGCTCCCCCTCCTTTCATTAAGGGGGGATCAGATGCCTCTCATACTGAGAAACCAAGGGGTAGCCAGTCACCCCTCATTTTGGTTGCTATTGGTCATCCATCCGCACAAATCCCTTCCTCTTTTATTTCTCCATTTCGCTATTTAGGCTAAATTTGTAATTTAGGTTCCACCATCACACGTCAATGTATTATTGGTGCTAAATATCTAAGTGCCAAATGGTATAAAGTCCCATTAGAAATGCTAGAAGAAGGACATTTTCATACAAAACAAAGCAAAGCATCTATTCCCCAAGATTCAAACCAGACGGACCAATTGTATAAAGTGACAAACCATAGAATTGATTGCATTTTTCCCCAGAATATATCTAATATCTATAGCACTACTACCTTACAAGACTAACCCAACTGGAAGTACCAAACTGAATAGATGCGTTCACCTTCCCCTGTATGTGTGAAGCCTCAATGCATATTTGAAAAATAATTAATCAAAATCCATCGTACACTTAGAGAATATACCTTTTCAAAGAAGACCTGGCAAATGATGTACACAGGACTGGGACAAGAACTGCCTCAGCTGGATATATAAATGTTTTCTCATAAACTGATAATTGATCAAGTGATCCCTTATGATCACCCCTTCCCACAGCAGTAGATTCAGCAACATGATTCATGGCCAAATTCCTCATGGAATCGGAGTTTGATTGTAAGCCATTGTCACTTCCGAAATCAGGGCAGCCAAGGGTAACTTCAACATAAAAATTTTGGCCCCTCGTTTGGCAACCAGAACTTTGAGAAACATGATATGGTAGGCCAAATCCATTTGTACTCTTCATGTTTCCAGAACTGTTTTTTCAGAAAAATGAAAGTAAACATCAGTCCAGTGAAATGTGGTTAACACCCGAAGAAGATAAGTTGTGCAGAAGAATAATTAAATAATTAAAAATAAAATAGACCTGAAATACACTTGTTTGACAAGATCACCAGGACAACATCCAGTAAGCCTACCACGAATTCCATGAGGAGAAACAATCACTGGCATACCATAAACACAACAAAATCAACAGAGTTGGCAAGGCCACAAAAATTGCATAGCTGACAGGTTAGAAAAATAATAACACAGCCTGGATAGCAAGCACTTCAACAATAAAATTGGAGAGTAAATAGAAAGATAGATAGGGAAGGGAGTTGCAAAAGTGAACCACATTATCTCCTATAGTGGTAGATCTCACAGGTTAAAATTTCTCCTGATGCATGTGCTTTAAACCTCAGAAGCACAATGTATAGGGACGTGACAATATCTCATTCGCCACAGTGTGCAGTAGGAAAGCCAACTAGTCAAGAACGAGAAATACATAAAGTTCAGAATGACCTGCTATATCAAAGTTTAGTTTGCCTGTCTCACACTGAACATCAGAGACTATCAAAGATCCCAACTACTTATGTGAACTGTAAATTTCTTTTCACCACTCCTACAGTCATATTTTCAATCAACCCAAATCATCATACACTGTTTCAAAGCAGTAACAAGGTTTTTCCTTGTCTAATTATCACTTTCAGTTCTCCATACTACTCATTAGCAGTAGGCATCATTTCACCTAGCCAAGCCTCCCTAATCAACTTCCTCTCCTGATGTCTTCATCCAAAACAAATAAAAGATACTTCCGATACAGCACTTTGCAATTTTAAGAACCATTTCCATTTTGTATTCTGGATGTTGCTTGACTATTTCAATATTCTACAACAACTCAAGATTAGCCCCATAACCACATCATAAGCCTTTTCTACAATATGACTATTAGATGAGATCATTCATCAAAAGATTTCTCAACTTCATCCTAGCCCTTAATAGAATAGTTAAGACTCTTTCCTCATAATGCTGATGATCCATTAAGATGGGAAAGGTAGTCATTTGACTCCATATACAAGTTCACATGGATCATCACTTGAATAACCACTTACATGTTGAACTTCAGGCTAAATTAGTTCCTTTATTTAAAAATAAAAATAAAAAAAAATTCTTGTTGGTAATGTTAGTTGAAAGGTTGAAGGAAGATACATGATCATAGCACATGGGAAGTTCCAGCCACTTTCCCCTGATATTGTAATTCATCAGCAGACATCATTTAATGCAACTAGATGAAACAAGGAGAGGCTAACGAAGAAGTACAACATAATCAGGTTATGAAACACTTTAAATGTTAACCAAGTGAGATCAAGTTATTAGACAGGAAACTTCAACTTGTTCAAATTGAATTCGATATTATAGGCATTTTCTTCAATATTTACTTAACTCCAGGCTAAAAGATGTAAGCATACTGCCATAAATAGGCTATGCTTTGTTCAGCTAATAATAGCCACAAAAGAATCTTTTTGTCTCAATGGGTCACCAAAGTGAGATGGAAAAGTAAAGAAACTATTGCACGAGGCTGACCCACAACAGCCAACAGGTAGCCCAAATGGCACTTACACACTGGTTAATCTCATGGGATTTTCTGAGTTCAATACCATTCAAAAGCCTCTTTCACATGCACAAGCGTGCATACAGGCACATTAGCCTGGCCTTCCAGAAATGAAAAATTACAAGCTGACAGAGAGGGGACCAAGGAAAGGCTTCCAGCAGTGAACAGCATCTAAAATCAAATAAGAAATAGAGATCCAGCATAGAAATACATCGACCTGGAAGTGTGTAAACAGAACCACTGGCAGAATGCTTTAATACCCGTTCAATATCACCACTTGAAAGTGACCGGATATGCCTAGAAACAGAAAGTTTAAGGAATATCAATTCAACTATGCCAGTAAAAACTATCAGCCCAATAAAAGAAGCATTGTACCAATAGGACCAATAGACAAAAGGTGTAAACTTGACGTACTTTGCTGATATAATAACATGTACAAAGATTGCTTCTTCAGTTGCAGCAAATATGAACTCAACAGCAGGTTGCCCTCTCCTGCAGATCACCAATCAGGCATCAGCCAAAAATAAAAAAGTCTAAGATAGCCACAGGAACTGAAACAAGCAAAGCTAGTTCTTACACCCTCAAGTAAACACAAGGAGATCTAGAAAGAGAAAGGTAAATTAGTTCTGCTTGGGTATCATTTTCATTGACAAAGAAAAATAAGTTATTTAAGGGAACTGTGGAAAATTTTGTTACATACCAAAACATAGCATAGACATTATATAGTCACCATATCTGAGGAAAAAACACATCAAAGTACAATGTAGCATAAATGATTGACAACTGTAGCTGACACAACATAGCTAGAGTTAAAGCTTTGTTGATTAGCAACAAGGAGCGTAAAACTGAATCGTGATCTCAGAATGGTGAGATCACTTTTTTTATCACCATCATCATTGCCATCAATATCACAACTAGTATTATTTCTTAGCACATTATTAAATAATCCATTACTATTTCTACCACTACAATAGATCAATATATGCTTGTGACAAACCTGAAAATTTCCTCACTTTGACATGGATAATGCCTGGAAAATACATCTCCAAATCGCACATAAGAGAGTCCAATAAGTGATCTGCCAATTCCACGAAGACAATGTCAAATAATGAACATGAAAAACTGCAATACCAAGAGTTTCGTAAATGAATGTCAATAACCTCTCTATCCTATTCCGTAAAGCCTGTGAAAGGGCAGCTGCAACTTCTTCTGAGTCCCCAGGTGCCAACCAGATTCCAGATGCAATTACTTTATGAGAACATAAATAGAAAAAAAATTATTGGTATTATTATCAAAGAGTGAAGTGCTACATGCAAATACAACAAACCAAGTGGGCGTGGAAAAATTCAGGAACACATGATACCTCTTAATCTGGAGACTGCACTTTGAGCAGTTTCAATAACAGATAAATGACGCCCAGGAAGAAAAAGCCAGAGCTTGATTTTCTCATCTGAGCATGCATAATAGGCATCAATCAGTTAGATGACCAGAGATGGTAAGGTACAGTACATCGAATACATGCTAACAGGTTAGTGCAGCATCCCTTACCAGGATTGTGCAGACCCTGAGATGGATCCCAAGGTCCAACAAAGGAATTGGTCCACGTGCTGAGATATCCATCCTTTTGCAACTGTAGATGTGATGAAAGCACCAAAAATGTAGCGGCATCTTTCTGCTCTCCTCTCAAACTGTTCAATGCAAAAAGAAATCTTGCTGTAGCTAACAAGAGGTAACTAAATTTCTTTTCTGCTTATTCTTTATCAAGTTGCATTTTAAAAGAGAGAAATCCCAACCTTTGCACAGGGTTTAGATCAGCTTCATGGGGAAGAAACTGAAACCATGATATCTGATGAAGACCTCCCTGTAGAAATTGATAAACCCATGCACATCCAATGAATGATAGATAAAAACCAACCCAGAAAAAGCTACCGCAAACAGTGTGGAGGATGCCAAATACAGATAAATATACAATAACATGGTGAGAACCAAGCCATGTAACACAATTTTTAAGTCGCCAAATTTTCATGAACAGAATAAACCAATTGATTAGAACACCCCAGTACCAAATAGAAAAAGCAATGTACTTTTTGTATAATCAAATGTGGAAAGAAACCCAATAGAACAAAATCAAATGGCCCTAGTGATTCACTAGATTGACACCCTTTATTTTCCTGGAACGGAAACTTTGGTGATTCACCTGGTGATTTAGCAATAAATTCTCCAGAACTTGTCACAGCATTCACAAAATTATCACAAGCACACAAAAGAATATTCGCCAGTATATGGTGTAGGGTAAAGTGAAGGCAGAGCAACTGGGAGAGACATGCAACTGGTCATGTTTGTGAAGTTGCACTGGTAGGTAGAGGTTGCAGAAAGATGGTGGCAATAGTTTCGGCACATGGTGCAACCATAGGTGATATCAGTAGTAATCCAGTGTAGGTGAAAGAAACAACATGTAGCTGGTTGCCAGGTAGCTGAGGTAAGGAAGAGCATCTTAGATGTGGTTGTGGGATGGAATACGCAAGCCAAAAAATTTCTGAACACTGTTGAATTTTAACAAATGCTCAGTTCTGCAGTTCAGTAAGCCACTCTCAGGATACCAAGTAATTTCCAACTATAATAATTATTATTATTATTTTCTTGACAAGTAAGAAACATGTCACATGCATCGGAGGGTACAAAGCCCAAATACACAGGAAGGGAACGAAAGGGCACCCCCAAAAGAAAGAAAACAAATAGAAATAGGCTAGAAATGGATAGAGCATTTCTGAACTATATCCAATTAACCTCCCAACCAAAGCGGAGACTTAGTTTGCACAAACCAAGCTTAACGTTCTGCCAACAAACAAATATTGCAGAAAACGACCATGCCAAGGAAAACAACAGAATGAGTCTGTAAAAAAAAAAAAAAAAAAGAGTAGAAAACAGTAATCATCGTGCAAATTCATGGACCAAATTCCAAAACAAGCAAAGCAGTCAAAATCAACACAGAAAATAAATAAGGAAAACAACAGAAATGAGTCTGCAAAAAAAAAAAAAAAAAAAATCCACAGCAGAGTTTGATTAGTACAATTTTGAAAACGTTGGTCCACATCGCCGTTACAAGCTGAAGCTCCGTCACTGCACCCGACGCTCATGCCAAGGAGAAGCTCATGAGAGCTTCAAGCACTTCCCAGCCAGTAGATACAGAGGATAGAGCTCAAAATTAACAATATTCTCTGCTAAAATTTTCTTTTGGACCAACGGATCCAAGCTTGCAGGAGTTGAATCCCGAATTCAAAACCCTAGCAACTAACCGTTCGGCCGCGGGCAAATTGTACAGAAGAGAAACAAATTAGAACATCGAAAGACATCAAATCCACAGAAACGTGGTAAACAAATATGCTTGCTTAGGCGCCGTGAAGATTCCTCCGACTTTTATCGTCCGATCTCCACGGCTTCTCGGGAAACAAACAGAAAGGGACGGGCGGAGCGGGTTTAGTTAATAGTAAATATTAAGGATTCGGTTGGGAATCTAATTAACCCGGACCCGACTGTGTCTTGCTCCCGGACGGCAACAAACTTGGATGGAGAATATATCGTCAAAGAGTGATGAGATAAATTTTCTGAAAAAAGAAAGGAAAAATTTCCGTTTTAAATCCTTGATTTAATTTTTGAATTGAGTTTGTAGGTTTTTTAACATAATATAATATAAAAGTTTAAATTAAATCTATTTCACTTTATACAATCTTGAATTTAATCTGTTTGTTAATTGTACAATATCTATGTAAAATAAGAATCTTATACTAAAAGATAAGGTTATTGAGGTGGAGTTTAAATAAAAAATAAAATTTTAAATTCTTAAGTTAATTTTTGAGTTAGACTTTTAAACCTTCTAACAGTAAAATCTAGATCTTATAATTTGTTTATAAATAAACAATTTGGATAATTTCATTAAGGACAAGGTTAAAAAAAGGTTAAAAGCAAAAATTAACCTTCTTTTAATTTTTTATACATATTTTATCTTTAGTGTGAAGAACCAACCAAAATATCATCTTTAAATAATGAAGTGTTATAATTGAATATGAACTATAATATCTACCTACTATTTCAAAATTGATTATTAAGATGAGCTTATGACTTGTATGTAAGACATGCTGATTTTGTTAGCTTTGATGGGAGTGCTAAATGGCTAAGAAACATGCGGGCAAAATAGAAGGAAATAATATGTTTACCACGTTTCTTCTTTATGACCTGCAGGTATGTGGTGGGGCTGAACGTATTCCCGGAGGTAAACATGCCACTCATGATCTCAATACAGTCAAATTATACTTCTAAAGTCTAATGCATACACCAAACACCAAGAGATATGAATTGAGTCTCTACAATATCTATCCCCTATTTGCTAAGATGAAGAATAGGAGGCTGAAAACTTAGTGGCGATGAGGTTCTTCCCGTATTTGCCAAACAAACCGCTCACTAGATGGTGTCCAAGGTCACAAGGGATCTTAATGGCCCTCTTCTGGCTCTCAAAGTTTTGGTCTCCCCATCTTTCAAAGATGACCTAGGTAGACTAAAAGAATCAGTTTGGATGCACGAAGTGAAGGTAAGCTTCTACATGGATCAACAAGAGAAGTGGAACTCATTATAAACAGCGACCATGGAAACTGGAATACCAAGATTTTTGTGGCACAACTTTTTGATAAGTTTCTAGAAACCCGTCGTTAATCTTTTTCGCCCTTGAAGTACGATTGGGTTCACGATGTATGTACAAAAAAGTGTTGTAGGCCTAGTTTTGGATGATCAATGGTTTGATAAAGGTTTTATATTGTTTAAAATTTATTGTTATTATTGTTGTTGTTGTTGTTATAGTAGATTAATACACTCTTAAGGTGTAAAACTTGGATCAAAAGATCCTAGGCAATATTTGTTTATCATTGAAATAAATGCTTGTTGACATTTTGTTTTTTATTCTTGAGTTATCACTTGAAGAGAAAAGAGTTTTTAATATAATATTATAGTTTAGATTCAAAGATATTTGTAAAAAGTGCTTTCTCATGTTTAGAGCAATGTAATATGTAAGTAGTATCATAAAAATTTCATATTATTTAGATCTTATTTCAAAATTTGTAGTATATAAAAAAACAAAAACAAACCCTTCTAATCTTTAAGTCTGACTTAAAAGAGAAATGAAATAAATTTCGATAATTTGGATTATACATTTTGGTTTTATTGGCATATTTCCGAAGGAGGATTTCCAATATTGGAATTTCATGTAACGCATGCCTGTTGAGGGTTCATGCGTACTGTACAACAGTTGGAGCATTTAAGCATTCCGTATGTTGACGCACAAAGCTCAATGTTGACTTGGGATGCGTGCTTTCTTTTTCTTCGTTACTATTGCTAGTATTATTCTATCTTTGATTCTTCGTGAAAAATCAACAAGTTAGACCACCTTTTCATCAGCATCCTGGAAATTTCTTCAATGGTGACCACCTTTTTCCACGACGCGGAAAGCAGAAAGCAGGGAGACCAGGAATTGTTTGCAGATATAAAAACTACCTTTACTAGAGAAACGAGCTTACGACTCGACGATGGCATCCGTTGGCATCCAGGAAGCCCTTTCCTCTTCTTCTTCTTCTTCTTTCTCCTCCTCCTCTTCTGCTTCTTCTTCTTTAGCACCTCGATTCACATATGATGTTTTTCTTAGTTTCTATGGTAGAGATACTCGCAAGAATTTTACTGATCATCTATATGCAGCTTTGAAGCAAAAAGGGATTATTGTCTTCAGAGATGCTGAAAAATTGGAGCGAGGAAAATATATTTCTCAAGAACTCTTGAAAGCTATAGAAGAATCCCAATATGCAATTATTGTAATATCAAAGAGGTATGCTTTCTCTAAATGGTGTTTGATTGAGCTAACTAAAATCATGGAACACAGAGCTAAGGAGAGGTTGAAAGTTTTGCCCATTTTCTATCATGTTGATCCTTCCGATGTACGAAAGCAAAAAGGCAGTTTCAAAAAAGCACTTGCCATGCATGAAAGGGATCCCAAGGTCGATGGAGAGCAAACAAAAAGGTGGAAAGCAGCTTTGAATGATGTAGGTCAATTTGCTGGATGGCATATAGATTACAGGTATATTATTGTAATTTAGTAAACTAAAATCTAGCAACTCACTTTTAGATTGGCATTACAACTTCTTTTTTTTAAATTAAATTCTTTGAGAAACTAAAGAACACTTTTGGCCTATTTCCACATTAATTGTAAATTTCTTTTTTACAGCCATGAATCAGAGGTTGTTAAAGAGATAAGTCAAAAGATATTAGATGAGTTAAGATGTAACTCTTCAAATATCATTGAGGGACTTGTTGGAATAGATTGTCAAGTTGAGAAAGTGACCTCTTTACTTTGTCTAGGGTTGGATGATGTACGCTTTGTTGGGATTTGGGGGATGGGAGGAATTGGTAAGACAACTTTAGCAAAAGTCATTTATGATCGATCTTCTTCTCATTTTGAAGCTAGTTGTTTTATTGCTCATATTAGAGAAGAGGCTCAAAATCATGGTATGGTTCATTTGCAAACACAACTTATTTGTAGGATACTCAAGGAAAGTGGATTAAGGATATGGAATACTTATGAAGGAATAGATATGATAGCAAAGAAAGTATGTCATAAAAGAGTTTTTATAGTTTTTGATGATGTAAATACAGAAGATCAATTGAAGGCATTAGCAGGGAATCATGATTGGTTTGGTCGAGGAAGTAAAATCATTTTAACTAGTAGAGACCTTCATTTGTTGAAGAGGTATGTGGATGATATTTATGAGGTTAAGGAGCTTAATGATGATGAATCTTTAGAGCTTATTAGTTGGAAGGCTTTCAAGAAAAATCATCCTAAAAAGGATTATGTACATTTGTGTAAGGATATTGCACGTTATGCTGAAGGCATTCCTCTAGCTCTTGAAGTTTTTGGTTCTTACTTGTTTGGTAGAACAATGAATGCTTGGAAAGATGTTTTGCATCAACTAAGAACAAATCCTAAAGTAGAAATTTTGGACAAACTACAAATTAGCTTTGATGGATTGGAGGATTCACAAAAAAAATTGTTTTTAGATATAGCATGTTTGTTTGATGGAATGTATGTACCTGAAGACTTGGAATGTCTTGGTCACTACTTAGCCATTGACCTTGAAGTTCTTAGAGACAAATCTCTTATAAAAGACATAAACGGAGAACTCCAAATGCATGATTTGATGCGAAAAATGGGTCAACAAATAGTTTATCGTGAATCTCCAAGTGAACCAGGAAAGCGTAGTAGGTTATGGTCTGAAGAAGATATTATTCATGTGCTAAAGTATAATACTGTAAGTAGATGAGTTTATATGTGATAAAAAATATATATTGAATACTACTTCTTTTAACTATTTATCAAAGTTTTTTACACACTAATTTTAACGATTCTTATTTTTTATTTTTATAGGGAACTGATATGGTTGAAGCTATTATCCTAAACATTCCATTACAAAGACAAGAGCAACTAAGTCTTGAAGCCTTTTCAAAATTGAAAAGATTGAAAATGCTTGTAATTAGTGACAATTGCTTCAATAATGGCTTTTACAATTTAAAATGGGATGGAGATCCTTTGTCTTTTATGCTAAGCAATGAGTTGTGTTATTTGGAATGGCCTAGATATCCTTTACAATTTCTTCCAACCAATTGGCAAGCAAACAATCTTGTTGCATTGAAAATACCTTATAATTGCATCAAAAAGTGGGATGAAATGATGGTAAGATTTTACTTTATGCAAACATATCTTCTTCTTCTTTAATTCATTCTATACCTATTGATTTTATTTAATCTATCTTCTTATTTATTTTTCAATTACAGGTTTTTGAAAAATTAACAGACATTGATATGAGCTACTCATGTAACTTAATTGAGATACAAGATTTTAGCGGAGTCCCAAACCTTGAGCTATTAGATCTTAAACATTGTGAAAATTTGTTTAAGATCCACTCATCCCTTGGATTTCTAAAGCGGCTTTTGGGATTGGATATGGAAGGTTGCATATCTCTTGATAGACTACCAGATGAGATTAACCTAGAATCTCTTAAATATCTTAATCTTGTTGGTTGTTCAAAGCTTGAGAATTTTCCTGAAATTATAGGTCATATGACATCTTTGGATTTTCTTGATTTGACAGGAACTAACATAAGTAGGTTACCATTATCATTTAAAAGTTTGTCATCTCTTCGGTCTTTGAATTTATGTGGTTGCTTAAGGTATAGAACATTCCATTATTTGCCTGGTATGTTTATTTCTGGCTTCTTTGTAAAAAGTGAGGAGAGAAAATTCTTTATGGAATACAGTAGCCATTATGATAAAGAAGAAGGGAGCAACAACTCAAACCCCACTACTTGTTTGCTCCCCAGTGATTTCTCAAGTTTCAGCTCTTTAAGAGAATTAGATTTGAGTTATCGCAATTTCTTAAATGTAGATATATCTTTTGATTTTAGTTGTTTATCCTCACTTATGTATTTAAATCTATCAGGAAACAAATTAACCACAATACCAAATAGTGTATATAAACTTCCCAACCTTCAAATTCTTTACTTGAGAAATTGTAGCAGCCTTCAAACATTACCAAAATGTCTATTTTATGGTTTAAGCACTTTAGAAGTGTTAGATTTGGGTTATTGCATGTTAGATGGACTGATTCCCGACAATTTTGGTTGCTTATCTTCACTTCGTGGATTGAGTTTGGCAGGAAACAAATTTAAGAGGATACCAGATTTGATCCAACTTTCTAAGCTTTCTATACTTAATTTGGATGATTGCACTGAACTTGAAGTATTGCCAAAATTATCTTTGAGCTTAACACAATTGAATCTTTCAAATTGTCTATCATTGGAGATTTCTTGTGTCGAAAATCTTTTAAGTTGTCTATCCCTGGAGATCACCCGTGAAATGGTTAAACCGAAGACCAATGAATGCTTTTTGAGTGTCCATATTGATTATGGAGGCAGACCCTACAAGATCCTACATCTACCTTCATATCCACGAAGTGACTTTTTGGCTGATTGGGGAGTAAGTCTCCTTCTTTCCTTTTTTTATGGAAACGTTGAAATTAACAAAACTTGTTTGTGCGTTATATATTCAAATACTGCAATTAACATCTTGTTTTGCTTGGTTTTTATTGTACAGTGTGCCACGATTACTAATGTTGTAGCTCCCGCATTGGTATCTCAAATTCCAGACTGGTTCAATAGGAGACTCACTAGTTCCTTTAGTACAATTGAAAGTTGCTTGCAATTGGAGCCGCATTCTCCATCAGGTGGAGTTGGACTTATTCTATTAATTATTTTTCAAGTCGAGCCTGACACTTTTCGGGGACAAAGAAAGAAGCAAAAGGTCGACCAGCATGGGAATTCAAATTACAAAACAGTTGGTGCCAACAATCCTGCTTTCCCCCAATTTCTTTGTCATTTTCAATTCAATGAAGTTGGTATGAAAGAATCCTTATCTCTTTCTGCTCCTCAAGTCCCTTCCGTCGGGCCAAACGCATTTTGGGCTTTTATAAGCCATCATTGGTTGTTTAGACGTGTCAAAGCTTGGCGTAGACAAGAGCTTACAGGTTTGATTAAGGGCTGCTTTGAGGCTTCAATTGAATCATGCGACCCAAATGTGGAGGTGGAGTGTGGGGCACGTGCAGTATATTCCTATGATCGATCGGAGCTAAAAAAGGTTATAAGTGACGTTTCACCACATGCTTTGGATATTCAAAATTGTGAGAAATTGTTGCATATAAGTCTTGAGGTGCGTGGCCTTCAAAAAGATGAAAGTGAGAGCTTCTGGATTGATTGAGTCTTTTCAGATGGTTTGGAAGAGAAACTATACGTGCTGATCTAGGGGCTCATACTGACTGGCAAAAATGTGGGCTTCGTCTCACATTCCAGCGTGACAAGGTAGGTCTTGTCTTTCTTATTTATATTTTTTTGTAAAATGATAAATTATATTGATAAAAGTTAAGTATAAAAAAAGAGGAGACATACTCTACTATTACAAGTTTTTTTACAATTATGAAAGTATAGAGGTTAGAATCCTGTATATCTCACTCAAAATAATATTTTCTTAAAAGATATTTTTAAATATTCTGTCTTTCTTATTTATTTTATTGTTTGGTTGTTAATTATTTTTTAGGACATAAAACTGAGACATTATTGAAGAGATTAAAAGGTGAGCAATCAACTTTGAATATTTTATGGGTTTGAGTATCCACCATTTTTGATTTGTATTCTTCCTTGATCCTCTATCCTAATTGAGATTATGCTACCCTAAGCCTATTGGAAATATTTCTCGAACTAGATCAGGAATCATCCTCTTTTTTTAATTTTTAATTTTTATTCTTTTTAGAAGTACCCTTACCCTCTTGGTTGTCTTATGATGATTTTTCTGAACAACTTTTGTCGTTGCAGGAGGAAGTAGTTGTTCCGAGATTACAATGCCCCTTTGGGCGGCTGGATTGAGTTTGCGGGTGCTTTCCATCTTCCAGTTTTTACAATTTTTAAATTTGGTTTTGCGAACTAAGATTTTTTATGAAACACATTTAAAACATTGGAACATTTGACGAGCTGAAAATATTGTTGGAGTTGTCTGGCACAAATGCTTATTGTTATAGTTAGGGTTGTTTGGCTTATGAAAATGTATTTTGTTTTCTCCTTTCTTGATGCATAAGTTTGTTATTTTTGGCTACAAGGCTAAAGAATTTAATAATGTTCCACCATTTGCCCAAGAACCTTTGAGAAAAACCATTCATCAGAAGGTGTATCTTAATGGTCTTTCTCTTAGCTTTCAAAGTTTTGGGTTCCTCACATTCTGAAAGATACTCTCCATAGAATAAGAACCTTATAAAAGAAACAAATTGGATGGCCCAAGTCTAGCTAAGTTTTTATATACGTCAACAAGAGGGGTGAACCTATTCATACACATTGAACGTTATAGCTAGAATTCTAAGATTTTTTTGGTACTACTTTTTCACAAGTTCTTTTTTCATTTTAAACTTAGCTTAGGCCTACTTTTGGATGGACGTTGAAATATAGTATAATAAAAGCAAGATATTATTTGATCTTTGTTCAAAAAAAATTTTTACTTAGAAAGTTTTACTCACGAATTGAATTTTAAGAAAAAAAAATTCTGAAAATGGCATAAAAAATTAAAATATAAAATATTTTATTTTTTGACAAAGTTTTTTATATAAATATTATCACGTACTTACATTTCAAATTATTTAAATTTTAATAAAAAATTCTCGATACATAGAAAATATGTTGAGAAATAACCCCACATCACAAAAAAAGGAAAAGAAAAGGGAGCTTATAAATGTATAGGTTAGACCACTTTATGAACTTTTTTTTATTTTATTTTTTAAGGTGGTTGTAGCCCAAATTTATAATGAGTCATATTAAAGCCTAGAGGCGATTGGGCCAAGTAAAAAACCTGAGTTGGGCCCGAACATGTGGAGGCTGTTTGGTAGGCCTAAGCGTGGTGTGCGGAGATTGGGTCGGGTTGTTCTCATAAGAAAAAATGAGCCAATGTGGGATGGGGGAGATTGTTGAGAAACAGTCCTACCTCCGGAAAAATTGAGAAGAAAAAGGAACTAATAAATGAAGGGTTGGACCTCCTTATGAACTGATTTTTAAGGTGATTGGAGGCCCAAAATTATGGCAAGGAAATCTCATGACTTAAAAGTAAAAATGAGTTTCAAATAAAAGGATTATAAATTTCGGTTGAATGTGCACATCTCGAAACGAGGATCTCAAGCATTGGAATTTCGTCCAAACGCATATCTATGAAGGGTTTCATACTTCTTGCACAATTATTGGGGCATTTAAGTAGTCTGCGTGTTGACCTTAAACTTGGGATACGTGTTTCCTTTTTCGTTGTCAGTATTATAAGGGTGATTGATTTTCCTGTTGAAAGTCAACTTGATGGCCATTTTTCATCCTCATCATGGAAATTTCTTCGCGCCGACCACTTGCAGACCGACAATGGGTTGCCAACAAGCTAACGAGTCTCCGATGGCATCTGTCCGTCTCGCAGGAGCTCCTCCTACCTCTTCGGCAGCTCGATTAACAAGCAATGTTTTTCTCAGTTTTTACGCTGGAGAAACCCTCAAGACTTTAAGAGGGATTGGACAATGAAAAATTGGAAAAAGTAAAATCTACTTTTTATAAGAATGTCAATTTGCAATTATTGTAATATTATAGAAGTGTATGTTTTCTCTAAATGGTGTTTGATTAAGTTAACCAGGATCACAAATGCAAGATAGAGGACAAAGGGAATAGTTTTGCCTATTTTCTATCACATTGATCCGTCCGTTGTAAATAAACATAAGGGTAGTTTTGAGCAAGCATTTGTTATGCATTATGCGTTAAGAAGACATCAAGGTTGATGATGACCAGACAAGGGAAACTGACACATTATGTGATGGAACAAAAGATTCCAAGAGTGACTTTGCAGAAAGGAAGATCGCCAAGAAATTATATTATGTTTACCGGACAAACGACTAGGGCGCAAACTGCTGTGAGAATGGAGGAGGAACATGCATTGCAGTAGGGACAAACTCTTGGCTCACCAGCTCGGATTTGTGTTTTTAATGAGCAATTCCATTTCAGTTCAAGTCCTGTTAGGGAGTAAGAGTCCATACGTTGGCTAAAAGAACAAGGAGAATCAAGAAGAGGAGAGGAGGCTCAACAGGACACGCCCCAGCCACCATCAGGGTTTATACGAGACAAGAAGTCAAAATGGAAAGAAAAAAGAATATAAAGGCGACTTAGAGTGAAAAAGTGCCAACAGAGGAGGGGCGTGATGAATTGGTAAGGATACATGCAAGGTTGGGATCTAGCAAATGAAGAAAGACCTACTATAAGAAGACAAGTCGAATTAAAAAGACGGTGATGAAATAGACATCGCACCATGGTTCAGAATATTTTGATAAGAAGGCAGACAAAATAAAACGGGAGGCAGACCAAGCAATGGAAGACAACGGTGATTAAATCTAGGGTCACAAGAGGTATTTAAACCCATGTCTTTAAAATATGTTCCTCCTTGGAGAAATTGATTAGTCTAATAGATCATAGTGACTTAAATTATAATCCAATTGATTCAAAAAGTTTAGATTAGGTTTAAATATGATTAAGGAAAGACACATGGGTATTGTATGAATTTGTAAAACTAATACAAATCTAGGTCTTTGAACACTTTTAGTTTTTTGATTCATATGTATTATCCCACTTGAGGGCCTTTGATGTGTTTTAAGGGGTTAGATACACCTAACTTAGTGGACTAGTTATTATCTAGAACTACTAGAGTTTAGTCTCAACTAATTTTATCATTGTTTTATATTATTAATATAATATTGGTTTAACATCCCTTTTTATTGGAACAAAATGACCTAGGACACTTTAACTCCCTAATAAACTCTTAGTACCACTATTTAATGTCATCCACTCTTATAGCCAAATAAAAATGTCAAATGGAATAACAAAGTATTCCCATGTATTTAAAGCATACATAAATAAAAAGGCCTCTAAAACGTGGAATTGTAATCCATTAAATCTGATTTTCTTGCTAGTGATGCCATGTCACTTACCCTGAAACCACCAAAACAAATTCATCAAGTGAAATAAGCTTGATTTACATAAGTCATGGAACAATGAAAGTAAGGAATAAGATATTTTAGGATGGATATTAAAAACTTGTAATAATATTATTATTGCAATCCTAAAACTACATAGAAATGTTTAAAAGTACTTCCTAACTTATAAATATAAGTTCACATGAATGTGCATGCAATGTTTTTGTTTGTGTATTTGTGTATAGAGGAGATAGTTAATAAGAGATTAAGAACCTTTTGCAACTTTGGAGCTTATTGACGCTAGATGTAGACATTTTTTTTTTGGTGGAAATATAAATTGTATTAATAAATTTTAAAATATAGATGCACATGGGCATACCTCAGTATTACAAAAGTCACCATATCTATGAAAAGATGGAAATTGGAAGATGTAGACATTTAATGCTTCTCCATGTGCCTTTCATAACACTTTGTCAAACATCCTGTAGTATCTAAACCTCTAAGTTTCTTTTCCTGAAAACAATGATCTAGGCATTTTTGCACAATTACCAAATGACCATCAAAAGTGTGATTCTTGTATTTTGGATTATAAAAGAGGCATTTAAAAAGATGATAAATAATATAGCTCTCCATTTTTACCAACACTAATTCACCTTTACAGATTTTCAATGAACTTTGAAGGCAATGATGGTAGTAATCCCCATTTTGATTTGGTTGACTCGTATCAAAGGAGGAAGGAAATAACGTGGGAGTAGAAAAGAAAGGGCTAGGGCTATTTGCATGCACTTTGGTAAGTATGAGGATAAGCAACTCCATCAGCAATACTATATGTTTGTTGATGAATTTGATAGCCATCAGATTTAAGCTTTCCTCTAGAAATTCTCTTTTCTTGTCATCTAAAAAAATTACGTCTATAGAGTGGTTCTCTAATCTTTGTTGCAACTATATAGTTTGGAATTATTCTAAGAGAAATAACATGTAAAAATATTAGTTTAAGATCATTGACTTTTGAGAGTGTGGTAGTACATTAATTTGTTTTAACAATTACTTAATGTTTTAGCTAAAGAGATATGACTTTACAAGAATTATCTAAGCAATTAACACTTGACTCCTGTAGAAAGTTTAGCATATGAGAAAAATTAGTTTAAAAGAACATGTAATGAGTTCCATGATCAAATTTTAACAATGTATTAGTCCTTTATATCCAATCAAATTTTATATCAATAGATGTTGTAAGCATGTAGGAGCAAGTTACAAATAAAAGTGACATCTTAGAACATGACATTTCATAGAAACATAAATGAATTAAAAAATAAGCAATTATTTGTAACAATTATGAAGAGGTACAATAAATCAACAAAAATGAAATACCATGAGAACTAGATACAATTAAATAACATCAAGAGGCAAGGAGGTTAGGAGGAAAGCTCTAATTAGTTTATCAAATACTTATAGAAGAGATTGAAAAGCTGACTAGTGAAAACAAAGTTAATCGTTTTCATATAAGTTTACAAATGTCTTGCTAACCTTCATTTGTTTGAATTCCCAATGACCAAATTGTACAATGCACAACTCCTTGGGCAATAAAAGAGTCAATTGTTGTTGACAAACACATGGCTTAGTTAGTAGCCTATGTCACTTGCAATTAAAATATTCTAGGTTTCACACTCAACTCTCCCATGTTCTTCATTTACCTAGCCGAAAAAAAAAGAGTCAATTGTTTTCTTTTTAACATTTTAACTTATCTTTCTTAAGGAATACAAACCCTCACTTTGTTAGTTGAAGTAATGTTAATGATTTTCCTATCAATGAAGTAGCATGGTTTGAATGAAAGAAAAGAATTTGCCTAACCTAACATCAATGCGGAAGAAATCAAATGGCATGGGCAATGGCCAAAACATTGAGAGAAACACGTTGTATATTCTTTCTAAATACACAAAAAATAAACTATAAAAACTTGACTTTTAGTTTTAATCAAGCTCTATATTTCCAACAATCTTTGGTCATTTACAATTCCGTAAAAAATTTCAACAAGGTGCCATTCGCATCCTCCAAAAATATCTTTATTATATTACTTATGACTGTCAATCCAATGTGAGATATGTGATTTTGTTGCTTGAAACATATCTCCAGCCCTCTTTAGAACAAATGTTAGTTCAACATGATCACTAGGTTAGCAGTTTGCATTTATGTAAGGTAAATAATGGTAATTGTGTTGATAAGTACTGTTCGCATGTCTAGTATTGCTTTTCTTACTTTCTATTTAGTAGGTTATAGGATTGATACAATACTAGAAACAAAGGATAAAAAGACAATAGAGACAAAGTACAGAACAGAAATGGGCTTTGTATTAAAGTTTACAACAAAATGGCTTTGTAATAGATTTAATATATTGATGAATAATCCTTAAGACTCGAGTGGAATGAGAAAATACCAAACCTTCAATAAATGATCATATTCTCATGGAATGTAAGAGATATAAATAAAAGTCTCAAACAAAAGGAGGTATAAAATGTTATTAAGAATGCAAAAGTTGATGTTGTTATCATCTTAGAACACAAAATAAAAGAAGATAAAACATAATAGGTGATAGAATCTTTTTTCCCTCAATGGGAATTTATCCACAACTATAAAGATAATGTAAGAGGCCATAGTTCATTATTACAATTATTAGAACTTTGAATCGGTAGTGAATTGTAGAGTTGAAGGAGGGCAAAAAATATGGTATTTATTTGCAATCTAAGTAACAAATGAAGAAAATGAAATAAAGGATCTATGGAAGAACCTTGCACAACATTATAACACTTATGGGAAGGATAATCCTCGGTTGCTTGTGTGAGACTTCAATACAATAAGAAACCTAAATAAAAGGGTTAGTGTGGTTGGTGAATGGATAAAAGGAATAGAAGACTTCAACAAGTTCATAAATGAAGCATAGTTTATAAAACCAAATTTTATAGGTCTTCTTTTATCATGGATGAATAAAGAAAAAAGAGTAGGAGTTAAAGGTAATAAATAGGACAGATGCTTAGTAGATATTAAATGGATGTAAAAGCATGTGATTTTCTTTATAGAGTTCAATACTCCTACCTTATCATACTATAACCTTTGCATTATTAAAGTTGGCATTACCAAACTAAGATAGAAAAAAACTTTTAGATTTTTCAACTTTTGACAATCAAGCACAGACTTTATGACAATAGTAACGAATGTTGATCAACAATGAGTAGAAGGCATAATAATGTATAGAATAGTGACAAAGTGGAGGGAAACGAAAAAAAGTATTAAGGAAGATCATAAAGAAGAACTTTGATATTTGGTAGGAAAAACAAAGATAATAAAGAATCAGTTGCAAACAGTAGAATGGTGGCTGTTTGATGACCCTTCAAGTATCCAATTGCACGATGAAGAAAAAAAATTGGTTATAAAAGTTAATAATACATAGCAAGAAAGCATGAGGAAATTCTTCTCAAGTAGGAATTAAGAAATAGATGGTTGCAAGATGGAGATAGTTATGATAAGGTTTTTTCCAAAAGTATGATGTAGAGGAAGAACAAAACCAAATTGTTAGGATGGAAATAGATGGTGGACAATTCACAGAAGATGATGAAGAGATCAAAACCAAGATTATAGGCTACTTTTAGAACATGATAGGGAAGATAAATAAACTACAACCATCAAAAGAAAAATTAAGAGAGCTATTCCCAATTGAAATTCTAAAGGAAGCAAAGAGAAGTCTTATAACAAATGCTTAAAGGGAAGATATATGGAAATTTCTTAACATAATAGGTGATTAAAAAGCTTTAGGTCTCGATAGATATGATAGTTTATTTTTCAAGAAAACATAAAGTGTAATAGGGAGTGAGGTAGGAGAAGCAGTTTTAGCTTTCTTTTAGAAGCAATAGCTACTACACAACATAAATTTTACGATAATTTCCCTTGTCTCTAACAAAACAAATGCTACTGACCTAAAAGATTTTAGACTTATCTTTGTTGATGAGTTGCATAGGATCATCTCTAAGATAGTAGTAGAAAGATTAAGCAAAGCTTTGCCCTATTTCATACATCCTTACTAGATAGCTTTTATTTCAGGTAAAAACTTTAAAGAAAACATACTATTATGCCAAGAACTACTACACAATTATCACAAGGATACACATGAGAAAACGGTGGCTATTAAGGTTGATATTATGAAAGAATATGATATAGTAGGCCAGAATGCAATCTTTGTTAATTGAATTGTTATCTAGAAATATAAAAGATGAGTCATGGTGATCTTTCAAAATAGCTGTTAAGGACCCTTAGTATTCATGAGGATATGATCTATAGGGCCAACCACGAGTCTCCATTGTTATGCTAATAGTTAGTTGAGTAGAAGATCAATATAACCAGCTAAAGGACTTTTAAATGACAATACAATTCATTAATTAATTAATTTAATTTTAAATTATAAAATTTAGTTTAAATCCATATTAACTCTAAGAAAACAAAAGTAGAGGACGTTCCACTAGATATTAACATGCCACTCATGATCTCAATACAATCAAACTATACTTCTAATGTCTAATGCATACACCAAACACCAAGAGATATGAATTGAGTCTCTACAATAACTATCCCTTATTTGCTAAGATGAAGAATAAAAGGCTAAAAACTTAGTGACGATGAGGTTCTTCCCGTATTTGCCAAACAAACCGCTCACTAGATGGTGTCTAAGGTCACAAGGGATCTTAATGGCCTTCTTCTGGCTCTCAAAGTTTTGGGCTCCCTATGTTCAGAAGATAACCTAGGTAGACTAAAAGACACAATTTGGATGCACGAAGTGAAGGTAAGTTTCTACATGCATCACCAAGAGAAGTGGAACTCAATATAAACAGTGACCACGGAAACTGGAATACCAAGATTTTTGTGGCACAACTTTTTCATAAGTTTCTAGAAACCCGTCGTTAATCCTTTTTGCCCTTGAAGTACGATTGGGTTCAGAACGTATATACAAAAAAGTGTAGTAGGCCTAGTTTTGGATGATCAATGGTTCGATAAAGGTTTTATATTGTTTTAAAATTTTCTTTATTATTATTTTCTAAATTAATACTCTTTAAAAGTGTGAAACCTAGATCAAAAGGTCCTAGACAATATTTGCTTATCACTGAGATACATGCTTGTCGACATTTTTATTTATTTATTCTTGAGTTATCACTTAAAGAGAAAAGAGTTTTTTTTAATGTAATATTAAAGTTCAGATTCAAAGGTATTTGTAAAAAGTGCTTTCTCATGTTTAGAGCAAGGTAATATATAAGTAGTATGATAACAATTTCATATTATTTAGATCTTATTTCAAAATTTGTATTATATCAAAAAAGAAATCTAATCTTCAAGTTTGACTTAAAAGAGAAATGAAATAAATTTTGATAATTTGGATTATAAATTTTGGTTTTATTGGCATATTTCCGAAGGAGGATTTCAATATTGGAATTTCACGTAACACATGCCTGTTGAGGGTTCATGCGTACTGTACAACAGTTGGAGCATTTAAGCATTCCGTGTGTTGACGCATAAAGCTCAATGTTGACTTGGGATGCGTGCTTTCTTTTTCTTCGTTACTATTGCTAGTTTTATTCATCTTTGATTCTTCGTGAAAAATCAACAAGTTAGAACACCTTTTCATCGGAAATTTCTTCAATGGTGACCACCTTCTTCCACAACGCGGAAAGCAGAAAGCCGGGAGACCAGGAATTGTTTGCAAATAGAAAAACCACCTTTACTAGAGAAAAGAGCTTACGAGTCTACGATGGCATTCGTTAGCATCGGGGGATCCCTTTCCTCTTCTTCTTCTTCTTCTTCCTCTTCCTCCTCTTTTGCTTCTTTTTCTTTAGCACCTCAATTCACATATGATTTTTTTCTTAGTTTCTATGGTAGAGATACTCACAAGAATTCTACTGACCATATGTGTGCAGCTCTTAAGCAAAAAGGGATTATTGTCTTTAGAGATGCTGAAAAATTGGAGCGAGGAAAATATATTTCTCAAGAAATCTTGAAAGCAATAGAATAATCCCAATATGAAATCATTTTGTAATATTAAAGAGGTATGCTTTCTCTAAATGGTATTTGATTGAGCTAACTAAAATCATGGAACACAGAGCAAAGAAAAGGTTGACAGTTTTGGCCATTTTCTATCATGTTGATCCTTCCAATGTATGAAAGCAAAAAGGTTATTTTGAAAAGGCACTTGCCATACATGAAGAGGATCCCAAGGTCGATGGAGAGCAAACAAAAAGGCAGAAAGCAACTTTGAATGATTTAGGTCAATTTGTTGGATGACATATAAATGATAGGTATATCATTGTAATTTAGTACACTAAACTCTAGCAACTCATGCTTGGATTGGTGTTAATTTTTTTTTCATTACATTATTTGAGAAACTAAAGAACACTTTTGGCCTATTTCTACATTAATAGTAAATTACATTTTTATAGCCATGAATTAGAGGATGTCAAGGAGATTAGTTGAAAGATATTAGATGATTTAAGACGTAACTCTTCAAATATAATTAAGGGACTTGTTGGAATAGGTTGTCAGGTTAAGAAAGTGATCTCTTTACTTTGTCTAGGGTTGGATGATGTACACTTTGTAAGGTTTTGGGGGATTAGTACACTAAACTCTAGCAACTCATGCTTGGATTGGTGTTAATTTTTTTTTCATTACATTATTTGAGAAACTAAAGAACACTTTTGGCCTATTTCTACATTAATAGTAAATTACTTTTTTATGGCCATGAATTAGAGGATGTCAAGGAGATTCGTTGAAAGATATTAGATGAGTTAAGACGTAACTCTTCAAATATAATTAAGGGACTTGTTGGAATAGGTTGTCAGGTTAAGAAAGTGATCTCTTTACTTTTTCTAGGGTTGGATGATGTACACTTTGTAGGGTTTTGGGGGATGAGAGGAATTGGCAAGACAACTTTGGCAAAAGTCATTTATGATTGATCTTTTTCTAATTTTGAAGCTAGTTATTTTATTACTAATATTAGAGAAGAGACTCAAAATCGTTGTATGGTTCATTTGCAAACATAACTTATTTGTAAGATACTCAAGGAAAGCGAATTAAGGATATGGAATACTTATGGAGGAATAGATATGATAATAGAGAAAGTATGTAATAAAAGAGTTTTTATATTTTTTGGTAATGTAAATATAGAAGATCAATTGAAGGCATTAGCAGAGAATCATGATTGGTTTGGTTGAGAAAGTAACATCATTTTAACTAGTAAAGACCTTCATTTGTTAAAGAGGTATATGGATGATTTTATGAGGTTAATGAAGTTAATGATGATGAATCTTTAGAGCTTGTTAGTTGGAAGGCTTTTGAGAGAAATCACCCTAAAAAGATTATGTGCATTTAAGTAAGGATATTATGCTTTATGTTGAAGGCCTTCCTTTAGCTCTTCAAGTTTTTGGTTTTTATTTGTTTGGTAGAATAATGCATGCTTGGAAAAATGTTTTACACCAACTAAGTGCAAATCATAAAGTAGAAATTTTGGACAAACTACAATTAGCTTTGATGGATTGGATGATTCATAAAAGAAATTGTTTTTAGATATAACATGTTTGTTTAATGGAATGTATGTACCTGAAGACTTGGAATGTCTTGATCACTAGTTAGCCATTGACATTGAAGTTCTTTGAGGTAAATTTAATATAAAAGACATAAATGGGGAACTCTAGATGCATGATTTGATGCGAAAAATGGGTCAATGAATAGTTTATTGTGGCTTTCCAAGTGAACTGGGAAGGTGTAGTAGGTTATGGTTCAAAGAAGATATTATTCATGTTCTAAAGTATAATATTGTAAATAGATGAGTCTTTATGTGACCAAAAAGTATATTGAATACTACTTTAAACTATTTATTAAAGTTTTTTAACATTAATTTTATCATTTTCTCTTTAGGGAATTGATATGGTTGAAGCTATTATCCCAAACATTCCATTTACAAAGACAAGAACGGCTAAACCTTGAAGCCTTTTCAAAATTGAAAAGATTGAAATTGCATGTAATTGGTGACCATTACTTTAACAATGGTTTATACAATTTGGAAAGGGATGGAGATCCTCCATCTTTTATGCTAAGGATTGAATTTTGTTATTTGGAATGGCTTGGATATCATTTAGAATTTCTTCCAACCATTTTTCAAGTAAACAATCTTGTTGCATTGAAAATGCCTTACAATTGCATTAAAAATGCCTTACAATTGCATTAAAAATGCCTTACAATTGCATTAAAAAGTGGGATGAAATGATGGTAAGATTTTACTTTATGCAAACATATCTTCTTCTTCTTTAATTTATTCTATACTTATTAATTTTATTTAATCTATCTACTTATTTATTTATCAATTACAGGCTTTTGGAAAATTAATAGACATTGATATGAGCTACTCATATAACTTAATTAAGATACTAGATTTTAGCAGAGTCCCAAACCTTGAGCTATTAGATCTTAAATATTGTGAAAATTTGTTTAAGATCCTTTAATCCATTAGATCTCTAAAGTGGCTTTTGGGATTGGATATGGAAGGTAGCATATCCCTTAGTAGATACCAAATGAGATCAACCTAGAATCTCTTAAATATCTTAATCATATTGGTTGTTTAAGGCTTGAAAATTTTCCTAAAATTATGGGTCATATGATATCTTTGGATTTTCTTGATTTGATGAGAAGTAACATACATATGTTATCATTTTCATTTATGAGTTTGTCATCTCTTTTGTCTTTGAATTTATATGGTTGCTTAAGGTATATAACATTTAATTTTGAGCTTGGTGTGTTTATTTTTGGCTTGTTTGTAAAATGTGTAGAGAGAAAATTCTTCATGCAATACAGTAGACATTATGCTAAAAAGGAAAGGTGCAATAACTAAAACCCCACTACTTGTTTGCTCCCTAGTGATTTCTCAGGTTTTAGCTCTTTAAGAGAATTAGATTTGAGTTATTGCAATTTCTCAAATGCAAAAATGTTTTTTGATTTTAGTTGTTTATCCTCACTTATGTGTTTAAATCTATCAGGAAACAAATTGCCCACTATTCCAAATAGTGTATGTAAACTTTCCAACCTTAAAATTCTTTACTTTAGAAATTGTAAGGGCCTTCAGCCATTACAAAAACCTCTATTTCATTGTTTAAGCACTTTAGAAGAGTTAGATTTGGGTTACTGCATGTCAGATGGAATGATTCCCAACAATTTTGGTTGCTTATCTTCACTTCATGGATTGGGTTTGGCAGGGAACAAATTTAAGATGCTAGCAGATTTGGTCCAACTTTCTAAGCTTTCTATACTTAATTTGGATAATTGCACCGAACTTGAAGCATTGCCAAAATTATCTTTGAGCTCAACACAATTGAATCTTTCAAATTGTCTATCATTGGAGATTTCTTGTGTTGAAAATCTATTAAGTTGTCTATCCCTGGAGATCTCCCGTGAAATGGTTAAACCGAAGGCCAATGAATGCTTTTTGAGTATCCATATTGATTATGGAGGCAGACCCTACAAGATCCTACATCTACCTTCATGTCTACGAAGTGACTTTTTGGCTTATAGGGGAGTACTTCTCTTTCTTTTCTATACTTTTTGGCTTAACAAAACTTGTTTGTGCGTTATATATTCAAATACTGCAATTAACATCTTGTTTTGCTTGGTTTTTATTGTACAGTGTGCGAGGATTACTAATGTCGTAGCCTCCGCATCGGTATCTCAAATTCCAGAATGGTTAAAGAGGAGACCCACTAGTTCCTCTAGAACAATTTAAGTTGCTTGCAATAGGACCCGCATTCTCTATCAGGTGGAGTTGGACTTACACTGTTAATTATTTATCAAGTCGAGCCTCACACTTTTAGGGGACAATGAAAAAAGCAAAAGGTCGACCAGCATGGGAATTCAAATTACAAAACAGTTGGTGTCAACAATCCTGCTCTCCCCAATTTCTTTGTCATTTTCAATTCAATGAAGTTGGTATGAAAGAATCCTTATCCCTTTCTGCTCCGCAAATCCCTTCCGTCGGGGCAAACGCATTTTGGGCTTTTATAAGCCATCATTGGTTGTTTAGACGTGTCAAAGCTTGGCGTAGATATATGAGCTTAGAGGTTTTGATTAAGGGTCGCTTTGAGGCTTCAATTAGATCATGCGACTCAAATGTGGAGGTGGAGTGCGGGACAAGTGTAGTATATTGCAATGATCGATGGGACTTAACAAAGGCTATAAGTGACATTTCTCCACACGCTTTGGATATTCAAAATTGTAAGAAATTGTTGGATAATTATCTTGAGTTTGTGGCCCTGAAAAAGACGAAAGTCGGAGATCTAGATTGATTAAGTCACTTCAGATCTGTTGGAAGAGAAACATAATAGTAGGGGCAGATGTTGACTATTTCTTGATTTAAGGAAATCTGATACAAGTATTACAATACTAGAAGAACCTGGAGTTGGACAAAACTATACGTACTGATCTAGGGGCTCATACTGACAGGCGAAAATGTGGGCAAAGTTTCACATTCCAGCGTGACAAGGTAGGCGAAAATGTGGTATCTCTCTTAAAATGATATTTTTCTAGGGATTTTTATAGATATTTTGTGTCTTTCTTATTTATTTTATTGTTTGATTGCTAATTGTTTTTTAGAACATAAAACTTAGGCACAATAGAAGAAATTAGAAGGTGAGCAATGAATTTTGAATATTTTATAAGTTCAAGTATCTACCATTTTTCATTGGTAATCTTCCTTGATCTTGTATCCTAATTGGGATTATGCTACCCCATGCCTATTGGAAATATTTCTTGAACTAGACCAGGAATCATTCTTTTTATTTTATTTTATATTATTTTTAATTTTTTAATTTTAATTCTTAAAAAAAGTATCTTTACCCTTTCGTTTGTCTTATGATGATTTTTCTGAACAAATTTTGTCGTTGCAGAAGGAAGTAGTTGTTTAGAGATTACAATGGGCCTTGGTGCTGCTGGAGAAAGTTTACTAGTGCTTTCCATCTTCCAGTTTTTAAAGTTTTTAAATTTGGTTTTGCAAACTAAGATTTTTTATGAAACATATTTAAAACATTGAAGCATTTGATGAGCTGAAAATATTGTGGGAGTTGTTTGGCACAAATGCTTATTTTTATAGTTAGGGTTGTTTGGCTTATGCAAATGTATTTTGTTTTCTCCTTTCTTGATGCATAAGTTTGTTATTTTTGGCTACGAGACTAAGGAATTTACTAATTTTCTACCTTTTGCCCAAAAACCTTCAAGAAAAGCCATTCATAAGAAGGTATATCTTAATGGTCTTTTCTTAGCTCTCAAGGTTTTGGGTTCCTCACATTCTGAAAGATATCGTCCATAGAATAAGAACCCCACAAAGGAAACAAATTGGATGCCCTAAGTGTAGCTAAGTTGATATATAGATCAGCAAGAGAGGTGAACCAATTCATAAACGTTGAATGTGATAGCTAGAATTCAAAGGTTTTCTTGAGAGTACTTTTTCACAAGTTTGTTTTTCATTTTAAACTTAACTTAAGCTTGCATTTTGATGAGATGTTGAAATATAGGATAATAAAAGCATGATATTATTGGATGTTTGTACAAAAAAACTTTTTATTTAAAAATTTTTACTCTTGAATTTGATTTTTTTTTTAAAAAATTCTTAATATAGTATAAAAAATTTAAATATTACATATTTATTTTTGGATAATATTTTTTATATAAACATTATCACAGGCTTACAGTTCAAATTATCTAACTATTAAGAAAAAATTCTCACTACATAGAAAATATGTTGAGAAATAATTCCACATCATGAGAAATGAAAAGAAAAATGAGTTATAAGTGTAAAGGTTTAACCACCTTATAAACTTATTTTTTAAAGGTGGTTTCAGGCCCAAATTTATTAAAGCCTAGAGGAGATTGGGCCAGGTAAAAAACTGAGTTGGGCCCCGAACACATGGAGGTTGTTCGGTAGGCCTAAGCGTGGTGTGTAGAAATTCGGTCGGGTTGTACTCCATGAGAAAAAATGAGCCAACGTGGATGGAGGAGATTGTTGAGAAATAGTCCCACATCGGAAAAGGAAAAAAATGAGAAGAAAAAGGAACTAATAAATGTGAGGATTAGAGGCCAAAAATTATTACAAAGAAATCTCATAACAAACGGAAAATTGAGTTTCAAATAAATATTGAGGATTTCATACTTGTTGCACAATTATTGGGGCATTTAATAGTCCGAGTGTTGCAAGTATAGAACTTGGCGTGCGTGTTTCCTCTTTCGTCGTCACTATTATAAGGGCGATTGATTTTTCTGTTGAAAATCAGCGTGATGTCCACTTTTTCATCCTCGTCGTGGAAATTTCTTCGCGCCGACCACTTGCAGACCGAAAAGGGGCTGCCAATAGAAAGACAACTTTTACTAGAGAAGCAAAAGGTCACTGGCTCTTCCTATTCTCGAAGTGGACAAGCTAACGAGTCTCCAATGGCATCTGTCCGCATCCGAGGAGCTCCTCCTACCTCTTCAACAGCTCAATTAACATACAATGTTTTTCTTAGTTTTTACGGTGGAGAAATCCACAACACTTTTACGAGGGATTGGACAATGAAAAATTAGAATAAGGAAAATATATTTTTTAAGAGCTCTTGAAAGTAATATAAAAATGTCAATTTGGGATTACTGTAATATTATAGAAGTGTGTGATTTCTCTAAACAGTGTTTGATTAAGCTAACTAAGATCATGAATGCAAGACAGAGGACAAAGGGAATAGCTTTGCCTCTTTTCTATCACATTGATCCGTCCGATGTAAATAAACATAAGGGTAGTTTTGAGCAAGCATTTGTTATGCATGAAGAAGCCCCATGGTTGATGAAGCGCAGACAAGGGAAACTGCCACATCATGTGATTGAACAAAAGATTCCAAGAATGACTTTGCAGAAAGGAAGATCGCCAAGAAATTACATTATGTTCACAGGACAAAAGACTAGGGCACTAACAGTTGAGAGAATGGAGGAGGAACATGCATTGCAGTGGAGACAAACTCTTAGCTCACCAGCTCGGATTTGTGTTTTTTATGAGCAATTCCATTCCAGTTCAAGTCCTGTTAGGGAGGAAGAGTCCATATGTGTGGCTAAAAGAACAAGGAGAATCAAGAAAAGAAGAGGAGGCTCAACTGGACACGCCCCAGCCACCATCAAGGTCTATATGAGACAAGAAGTCAAAATGGAAGAAAAATGAATATAAAGGCCACCAAGAGTGAAGAAGTGCAAGTAGAGGAGGGACGTGCTGAACTGGTAAGGATACATGCAAGGTTTGGATCCAACAAATGAAGAAAGACCTACTATAAGAAGAAAGGTTCGAATTAAGAAGATGATGATGAAATAGAAATCCCACCATGGTGCAAAATATTTTAGTAGGAGGCAGACAAAATAAAACAGGAGGCAGACCAAGCAATGGAAGACAACGGTGATTAAATCTAGGGCAACAAGAGATATTTAAATCTATATCTTTAAAATATGTTCCTCCTTTAGAGAAAGTGGTTAGTCTAATAGATCATAGTGACTTGAATTATAATCCAACTAATAAAAAAAGTTTAGATTATGTTTAAATATGATTAAGGAGAGACACATGCATATTATATGAATTTGTAAAGCTAATACAAATCTAGGTCTTTGGACACTCGTAGTTTTTTGATTCATGTGTGTTATCCCCCTTGAGGGCCTTTGATGTATTTTAAGGGGTTAGGTATATCTAGCCCTAGTGGACCAGTTATTTCCTAGAACAAGTAAGGTTAAGTCTCAACTAATTTTGTCATTGTTTTATATTAATTATAATATTGCTGTAACATCCCCTTTTATTAAAAAAGAAAAAATGACCTAGGACACTTTTAAGTCCCTTATCAACTCTCAGTACACCATTTAATGTCATCCACTCTTATAGCCAAATACATATGTCAAATGGAACAACATAGTATTCCCATGTATTTATTTCATAACTAAAGGCATACATAAACAAAAAGGGCTCTAAAACTTGGAGTTATAATCCATAAAATCTGATTTTCTTGCCTGATTCATCAAGTGAGACAAGCTTGATTTACATACATCAGGCAACAACATAATTAAGGAATAAGATATCTTATGGTGGAGAATAAAAACTGAAAATATCTTGTATGTACCTATAGACTTAGAATGTCTTGGTCACTATTTAGCCATTGACATTAAAGTTCCTAGAGACACATGTCTTATAAAAGAGACAAATGGAGAACTCTTGATGCATGGTTTGATGTGAAAGTTGTGTCAACAAATAGTTTATCATGGATCTCCAAGTGAACCAAAAAGGGATAGTAGGTTATGGTGCAAAAATTATATCGTTCATGTGCTAAAGTATAATATTGTAAGTGGATGAGTCTACATGTGACAAAAAAATATACTTCATGTTACTTAATAATGCTACTTAAGTGGATGAGTCTTCTTTCTTGATGTATAAGTTCATTATTTTTGGCTACAGGGCTATGGAATTCATTGATGTTTCACCATTTGCCCATAAACCTTCTAGGAAAACCATTCTTTAGAATGTATATCTTAATGGCCTTCTCTTAGCTCTTAAAGTTTTAGGTTCCTCACATTCCAAAAGATATCCTACATAGACTAAGAACCCCACAAAGAATAGATTGGACACCCTTAGTGTAGCTAAGTTTCTATATACAACAACAAGAGGATTGAAACTCCTCATGAACTGTTAACATGATGGCTAGAATTCTAAGATTTTCTTGGCATTACTTTCTCACAAGTTTGTTTTTCATTTTAAACTTAGCTTAGGCCTACTTTTGGATGAGACGTTGAAATACAAGATAATAAAAGCATGATATTATTTGAGTTTGTTCAAAAATATTTTTTACTTAAAAAGTTTTACTCGTAAATTGACTTTCAAGAAAAAAATTCTTAATATAGTATAAAAAATTTAAATATAACATACTTTATTTTTAGATAAAGTTTTTATGTAAGTATTTCATATACTTATAATTCAAATTATCTAAATTTTAATTATAAATTCTCACTGCATAGAAAAAATGTTGAGAAATAATCCCACATCATGAAGAAATGAAAGGAAGGAAACTTATAAATGTATAGGTTAAACCACCTTATAGATTCGTTTTCGTTATGGTGGTTGTAGGCCCAAATTTATAACAAGTGGCATAAAAGCTTAAAGGAGATTGAGCAACTAAAAAACCGAGTTGGGCCCAAACATGAAGAGGTTGCTCGAGTGAATTTGCACCCAATGAGATAAATAGGTCAAACCGTGGTGTGTAGAGATTGGGTTGGGTTGTAGTCAATGAGAAAAAAATAAGCCAATTTGGAATGCGGGAGAATGTTGAGAAACAATCCCAAATGAGAAAAAATGACAAAAAAAGAAAAGAAAAGAAAAAGAAACTAATACATATAAGGATTAGACTACTTATGGACTGATTTTTAAGGTGATTGGAGGCCCAAAATTATGACAAAGAAATCTCATGACTTAAACGTAAAAATGATCTTCAAATGAAAGGATTATAAATTTCGGTTTGATATGCATATCTCGAAACGAGGATCTGAAGTATTGGAATTTCATCCAAACATATAACTATTAAGGGTTTTATACTTCTTAAGTAGTCTGCGTGTTGGAAGTATAGAACTTAATCATAAACTTGGGATACTTGTTTCCTCTTTCGTCCTCACTATTACAGGGGTGATTGATTTTTTCTGTTGAAAATCAACGTGGTGGGCACTTTTTCATCCTTATCATGGAAATTTCTTCGCGCCGACCACTTGTAGACCGACAAGGGGCTGTCAATAGAAAAACAACCTTACTAGAGAAACAAAAGGTCTCTGGCTCTTCCTATTCTCGAAATAAGCAAGCTAGGGAGTCTTCGGTGGCATCTGTCCATCTCCGAGGAGCTCTTTCTACCTCTTCAGCAGCTCGATTAGCATACAATGTTTTTCTCAGTTTGACGGTGAAGAAACCCGAAAGAATTTTACAAGGGATTGGGCAATGAAAAATTAGAATAAGGAAAATATATTTCTTAAGAGATCTTGAAAGTAATATAAGAATGCCCATTTGCAATTATTGTAATATTATGGAAGTATGCTTTCTCTAGATGGTGTTTGATTGAGCTAACCAGGATCATGAATGCAAGACAGAGGACAAAGGGAATAGTTTTGCCTCTTTTTTATCACATTGATCCGTCCAATGTAAATAAACGTAAGGGTAGTTTTGAGCAAGCATTTGCTATGCATCAAGAAGACCCAAAGGTTGATGGAGAGGAGACAAGGGAATTGCCACATTATGTTATCGACAAAAAGATTCCAAGAGTGACTTTGCAGAAAGGAAGACCGCCAAGAAGTTATATTTTGTTTACGGGACAAAAGACTGGGGCACAAACAGCTGTGAGAATGGAAGAGGGGGAACGTGCATTGCAGTCGGGACAAACTCTTGGCTCACCACCTCGGTTTTGTGCTTTTAATGGGCAATTCCATTTCAGTTCAAGTCCTATTAGGGAGGAAGAGTCAATACGTGTGCCTAAAGTACAAGGAGAATCAAGAAGGGAAGAGGAGGCCTAACAAGACACGCTCCAGTCACCATCAAAGTATAGACGAGACAACAAGTCAGAATGGAAAGAAAAAAGAATGTAAAGGTGACTCAAAGTTAAGAAGTGCAAACAAAGGAGGGATGTGCTGAACTGGTAAGGATACATGAAAGGTTTGGTTCCGACACATGAAGAAGGACCTACTATAGGAAGAAAGGTCCGAATTAAGAAGATGGCGATGAAATAGAAATCTCACCATGGTTTAGAATATTTTGATAAGGAGATGGACAAAATAGATGGGGAGGTAGACCAAGCAATGGAAGACAACATTGTTTAGTTTTATTGGATGACTAGTTTGTTAAGATAAACCTTTTATAGTAAAAAGAATGGTACGATAGCTTCCTTCAGTTAACTTATATTGTGAGTTTTGTCAGTCATAGATTAAAAACATAAGTCATCCTTTTTTTTTTGAATGTCCATGGATAATGATGGTTTGGAAGACCAGCCTTGCTTAGAATGGAATTCAATGTCATATTAGAGGATTTAATGAAGAACTGCAATGTATGATAAGAGGAACTAAAGGAAAGGATTTGATTGCAAAGCTTTTTAAGATATCTTTTTTAGCTTATATTTATTGTATATAGGTAAAACAAAATAGAATATGATTTAGAATAGAACAGTTGATATTTTAATCCTCTTGGCTAAAGTAAGGAAAATTGTATGAGGAAGAGTTTTTTTGTTTCAAAATATAAAATTCTCATAAAAAAATGTCATTTTGAGTGACATTTGGAGGCTTCCAACCTTCATCTTTTTGTAATTTTCGTAATTGTTTCAATGTTGGAGTATGCCCTTATACTTTTGTACATTACATTTTATTAATGCAAATTTACATTTCTACAAAAAAAAAAAAAAAACACTGTTTAGATTAGGGCAACAAGAGATATTTAAACCCATATCTTTAAAATATATTCCCCCTTTAGAGAAAGTGACTAGTTTGATAGATCATAATGACATCAATTATAATCTAGATGATTCAGAAAGTTCTGATTAGGTTTAAATATGATTAAAGAGAGACACATGGGTATTATATAAATCTGTAAAGTTGATATAGATTTGTCTTTAGACACCCTTAGTCTTTTGATTCATATGTTTTATCCCTCTTGAGGGCTTGTGATGTATTTTAAGGGGTTAGATATACCTAATCCTAATGGACTAGTTATTACCTCGAATTGATAGGGTTAAGTCTTAACTATTTTTTTCATAGTTTTATATTATTAATATAATCTTGGTGTAACATCTCCTTTTTTTATAAGAAAATGACCTAGGACACTCTAGCTCCCTAATTAACTCTCAGTACTACCATTTAATGTCATCCACTCATATAGCCAAATATAAATGTCAAATGGAATAACAGAGTATTCCCATGTATTTATTTCATAACTCAAGGTGTATATAAACAAAAAAGGTTCTAAAACTTGGAGTTATAATCAATAAAATTCATTTTTCTTGCCTATGATGCCATGTCACTTACCATGAAACAACCAAAACAAATTTATCAAGTGAGATAAGCTTGACTTACATAAATCACAAAAAAAAAGAGTAAGGAATAAGTTATCTTGTGATGGACCATAAAATTGGTAAGGGTATTATAATTGCAATCCTAAAACTACAGAGAAATGTTGAAAAGTGCTTCCTAACTTATGAAAATGAGTTCACATGAATGTGCATGAAAGTTTTCCATAAGTGTGTGTATTTGTGTTTAGAGGAGATAGCTAATAAGAGACTAAGAACCTTTTGCCAACTTCAAAGCTTATTGATGCTAGATATAGACATTTAATATTTCTCCATGTGCCTTTCATAACACTTTGACAAACACCTAACAATATCTAATCGTCTAAGTTCTTTTCCCAAAAACAATGGTCTAGGCATTTTTGCATAATTACCAAATGACCATCCAAGGTGTGATTCTTGTATTTTGGATTATAAAAAGGGCATTTAAAGAGATGATAAATAATACAGCTCTCCATTTTTACAAACATTGATTCACCTTTATAGATTTTTAGTGTACTTTTAAGGCAATCACAATGATAGCTCCAATTTTCATTTTGTTGAATCATAACAAAGGAAGAAGGAAATAACATGGGAGTAGAAGAGAAAAGGGTAGGGTAATATGGATGTACTTTGGTAAGTATGAGGATAAGTAAGTCCATCATCAATACCATAAGTTTGTTGATGAATTTTGGAGCCATCAAATTTAAGTTTTCCTTTGGAAATTACCTATATAGATTGGTTTTCTAATCATTGTTGCAATTACATAGTTTGAAGTTATTCTAAAAGGAGGAGCATTTAAAAATATAAGTTTAAGATCATTGACTTTTGGAAGTGTGATAGTACATTATCAAATTTGCTTTAACCTTTAGTTAATGTTTTAGCTAAAGAGGTATAACTTTACAAGAATTTTCTAAGCAATTAATACTTGACTCCTATAGAAATTTTAGCATGGGAGAAAAAGTTAGTTTAAAAGAATATGTAATGAGTTGAGACCAAATTTTAACAATGTATTAGTCCTTTAAATCCAATCAAATTGTATATCAATACATGTTATAAGCATGTAGGAGCAAATTACAAATAGAAGTGACAGATCAAAACATGTCATTTCATAGAAACATAAATGAATTAAAAAATAAGCAATTGTATTGTAACAATTATGAAAAGGTACAATAAATCAACGAAAATGAAATTCCATGAGAACTGAAGGAATTAAATAACATCAAAAGGCAAGAAGGTTAGGATGAATGCCCTAATTAATTCATCAAATAGTTGTAAAAGTAATTGGAAAGTTAACTAGTGAGAAAAAAGTTAATCTTTTTCATATTTATTTACAAATGTCTAACTAACCCTCATTTGTTTGAAATCCCATGATCAAATTGTACAATATACAATGCAGGAAATAAAAGAGTCAATTGTTTTCAACAAACACATGGCTTAATTGGTAGCCAATTTCACTTGGAATTAAAATGTCTTAGGTTTGACAACAAACTCTCCCACATTCTCCATTTTCCATGAGAACTAGAAACAATTAAATAACATCAAAAGCTGGGAGTTAGGAAGAAAGCTCTTATTAATTCATCAAATAGTTATAGAAGTAATTCGAAAGTTAACCAATAAAAACAAATTTAATCTTTTTCATATTAGTTTACAAATGTCCAACTAACCTTCATTTGTTTGAACTCCCAATGATTAGATTGTATAATGCACAACTCCTTGGGCAATAAAAGAGTCAATTGCTGTTGACAAACACATGGCTTAGTTGGTAGCCCATGTCACTTGGAGTTAAAATGTTCTAGGTTTGACACCCAACTCTCCCACATTCTTTATATACCTAACCCCCCTCCCACACTTGCCCCCTCTCCTTTAAAAAAAAAAGAAAAAAAAGGGTCAATTGTTTTTTCTTAGGGAATAAAAACCTCACTCTACCAATTGAAGTAATGTTAATGATTTGCCTATCAAAGGAAGTAGCATGGTTTGAATGAAAGAAAAGGATTAGCATGACCCTAACATCAGCGAAGAAGAAACCAAATGGTATGCGTAGTGGCCAAAACTTTGAAAGAAACATGTTGTATATTCTTTATAAACACACGGCAAACAAACAGTAAAAACTTGACATTTAGCTTCAATTGAGTTCCCACATTTCCAACAATCTTTGGTCATTTATAATTCCATAAAAAAGATCTAACAAGGCGCCATCCCCATCCTACTAAAAGCTCTTTACCATATTACTTGTGACTTCAATCTAACGTGAGATATGTGATGTTATTACCTGAAACATATCTACGGCCCTCTTTAGAACAAATGTTAGTCCAACATGAACACTAGGTTAGAATTGTGTTGACGTGATAACTCTATTTTTATAGAGTTATTTGACCTATTTTTAGGCAATAAACAATGCAATGCTTATGAGAAAATATTTGAATTCCTCTTTATTTACCTAAATTTGTCTTGTTTATGTAGCATAAGGAGGAGGAGAAAATTGAGCACAACTCAAGAGAGAGGCCAAGAATTCAAGGTTTTCTTAAAGAGAAGACAAAAAGGGTGACAGACTTCTTGTTCTTGAATTCAAGATGCCTTCTTTATTTCTTATTATCATTCTTCCTCATTATTTCTTTATGTTTTAGTTTATTTTTGTTAGAGCTACGATGTAATCTAGTTATGATGGTATGAATCTTATGATTATTATGTTTTGCAAGATATTTTATTTATGTGAAGTTACATATTACGGAGTTTAATGCTTTTAGGTGATTAGCTACCACTTAGATGACTTGATTTGCATGTTAAAGACCGACAGGAAATAGCATGCAGTTGCTTCTTGTAATATGCAACCATAGATTAAATATGGATAGACATATACCATATTGTTTGTGTGGCTTTTGGTGTAAACTAGGAATGTTCATAGATCCTAATGCATTTGGTTTGTTTCAATTCACATATAGAGATATAGTGAATTAATGAACTAAGTAGGTTTGCTATACCTAGACATAGGATAGTAAATAAATTAGGAAATTCCGCCATCACATAGATATTATCCCTCTTGCAAGCATAAATAATTAATATTAATACCTAGTAATTATGGTGAAATCATATGCTCTAACATATTTCTTGTATTTAGTTTTCTTAGATTTAGTTAGTTAATCTATCATCTATCAATTTGATTTGCTAGATAAATTCTAGGAGTTATTCACAGTTGGTAATTAGTTGGTTTAGTAATCACCAATCTCTGTGGGACGATATCTTTCTTATCATTATATTACTTGTTTGACATGTTCACTTGCATTTAGAATTTCACCGAACAAGTTTTTGGCGCCGTTGCCGGGGATTGGTTGTTTTACTGCTGATTAATATTAATACCGAATAATTTTTAGGTTTAATCTAGCTTTTATTTTCTTTTAAGAAAAAATCGTTTTTTTTCTTTTAATTCTTGAAAAACAAAAAAAATCGTTTCTTTTAATTCTTGAAAAATAAAATCGTTTTTTTTTAGTTGTTGAAAAGAAAAGAAAAAGAAAAAGAAATCATTTTTTGTTTTATTTTTATTTTGCTTTATTTTTTTCTTGAAAAAAAAAAAAGAAAAAAAAAAGTCTTCGTTAAGTTGCTATTATAAAAAGATTAAGCAATAAGGATGGAAAGATATGATGGTACACATAGACTTTTACAAGACTATGCTGCACCAACATTTTGGAATGCTACATCAAACATTAGACTTACAAATCAGGCAAACTACTTTGAGATCCAGCCTGTGCTCATCAAGATGCTTCAAAACTCCGTGCAATATAGTGGGCTACCAAATGAGGATCCAAAAGCTCACATTGAAGCATTCCTTGAATTCTGTGACATGATTGGAGATCATGGAGTTACAGAGGATGTTATCAGGTTAAGGCTATTTCCATTTTCTCTTAGAGATACAGCTAAAAATTGGTTCTCTTCTCTTCCTGCAGGATTGATTACTACATGGGATGATTTGGCTCATAAATTTCTTGGTAAGTTCTTTCCTTTGGCGAAATCTGTAAAAATGCATAACGATATTATTAGTTTTATGCAGATGGACAATGAATCAATATATGAAGCTTGGGAAAGATTCAAGGAACTTATGAGGAGATGTCCAGATCATGGACTACCCATTTGGTTACAAGTACAAACTTTCTATGATGGGTGTAGTACAAATCTTCGTTTTGTAATTGATACAGCTGTAGGAGGTGATTTGCACAGCAAAACAGCAGAAGAGGCATATAACCTTTTGGAGGAGATGGCATTCAATAGCTATCAATGGTCTACTGAAAGGCTACCAATGCATCAAACAAGTGGAGTCCATGGAATAGATATCTTCACTGCAATGTGTGCACAATTGGAAGTTCTCAATAACAAGATAGACAACCTAAATACTCCAGTTGTGAGACATCAAAGTAGATCATGTGAATTTTATGGTGGAGCACATGAGAGCACGGAATGTGAAGTAGGTAACCCTTATGCTCATTATAATGATTATGCTAATTTTGTTGGGATTCCTAGCAGGTCGCAAAATAATCTTTACTTCAACATGTACAATCCGGGATGGAACAATCATCAAAATTTTTCATGGAGTAACCCAAATGATATGAGACTGCCACCAACATTTAAGCACATTAAAGAGGTAAAGCCTAACTTGGAGGACATGATTGACAAGATGATGCAAAACAATGAAGAAAGATTCCAAAGACAAGAAGCTTCAATCCGAAAATTAGAGGTGCAGATGAGTCAGCTCATCAGTATGATCTCAGAGAATCAAGAGGGTCTTTTGCCTAGTGATATAGAGAAAAGTCTTGAAGATACCATAGAGGCAATAACCCCAACATGTGGCAAACAAGTAGGAGAAGTTGATGTTGACAAAGAGAGTCTCAAAGATAATGATGAAGATGTCAGCATGCAACTTGAGGAGGCACCTAGGAGCAAGCTTGTTCCAGAAAATCCTATGTCCTTTATGCCTCCAGCTCCATCTCCCCAAAGATTCCAGCAACACGTAAAAGATAAGCAGTTTTTGGAATTCCTTGATATATCTTTAAAATTGCACATTAACATTTCTTTTACAGATGCTCCAGTTCAAATATCTAGTTGTGCAAAATTGTTGAACGAGATACTGGAGAACAAAAGGAAGTTGGAAGTATATGAGACAGTTGTGCTTATTGAAGAATGCTCAACAATCAAACGACACAAGCTGTCTCCTAAACTATTGGAGTTTCATCCTCCTTGAGCAACATGTGGAGGATAGTTTGGCTGAAAACTATAAAGCAAGCGCTTCTTGGGAGGCAACCCAAGTATTTTGTTAGCAGTTTGGTTAGAAGGCTATCACCATATGCTCATCACAGCTCCATTTTGACAACCTGCAATCAAGGGAGTTTTCTTATTCCTTTTTTATTATTGATTTCTTTTGTTTTTACATTGAGGACAATGCTTCATTCAAGTTTGGGGGTAGGGAAAGAACCTTTGTGCAAAATTTGATTGAAATTTTTTTTTATGTCATGATTACATCCCATGTTGTGAATTCTTGGTGATTCTTTGGAAGATAAAGATTTTGTTCAAACCTGCAATTGTAGTGTGAGTTAAGTGTGATTCTGATTATGTTGATCCACCTATTGAGCACTAAAAGTCCTTCATTTTTTAAATTGTGTGTATTTCTAAAGAATATTCATGTGAAGTATGTGATTTTCTTAGATCTCACCTGAATCTTAGAATTTGTCTAATTTTCTCTTGAGGCGAAATCCTAGGCTGCATCTAATTGAGAAAATGATTTAGGCCATTCTTTGGATCGTTTGAGCCTTTCAAGCCAACCCTATTTATTTATCACCAGTCACCTCGCTGAGCCTTGATTCTTATCCATTTTTTTTTATGACACCCACATATATATAGCCATGAGCCTTTGACAAATTATCTTTTCGTCCCGCACCCTTGAACAAATTGATTTTTAGGATATAAGTCTATTTTAGTGAAGAGAAGTTGAGGGGAAGGATGTTGATTGCAATGATTATGTAGCATAATATGTTGCTTTTGTGAATGCAAAAAAAAAAAAAAAAAAAAAAAAAGAAAAGAAAAGGGAAATGCAACATCTGTCCAAGATTGGAATTTTCTTATTGATTATTGTCAAATCAAGCCACTCAAGGTTCAAAAATTGGCTTTTGCATAGTAGTTGGATATCATCAGCAAGATAATATTATAATGGTTACATTTCTAGTCCTACTACTTGCTTTATTATTGCAAGCATGATTGTGACTTTTGTGAGTGTCAAAATCCAAGTGAAATCAAGTATTTTTGGGAAGAAAAGAATGAAAGAAGTGGTGATAGAAAGATAATTTGCCAAAAAAAAAAAAAAAAGAAAGAAAGTGAGAAAAGCTCAGATTAGATCCTAGAAAGCAATGTGTTCATGGGTGAATTAAGCCTAAATGACTTTCATCTTACCTTTAGCCCAGCCTTACATTACAAGCTTATAAAGTCCTATTGATTCTTGGTTAGATGATTGGCCTACATTAGTGGAGAGAGGAATGAAAAGCAAACCTATAAGGTTTGGTTAAAGATTTTGAGAGATTGCATATTAATGTGGATTTATTTAGAGTGCATATAGTTGAAAAGATAAGGACTCACACACACACACACACGTGGTTAACATAGTTAAGAGTTTATCTTATCTCATGAAACAATTGTGGTGTTTGGATGAAAGCTATATTTTTCTTTGAATTGTTAAGTTGAGCAATTATGGGAGAATATCATGAAGGGGTCTTGTCTAAAACGTATACTGTTTATTGCTTTTGCTAGAGGACTAGCAAAATGTTAAGTTTGGGGGTTTTGATAACTCTATTTTTATAGAGTTATTTGACCTATTTTTAGGCAATAAACAATGTAATGCTTATGAGAAAATATTTGAATTCCTCTTTATTTACCTAAATTTGTCTTGTTTATGTAGCGTAAGGAGGAGGAGAAAATTGAGCACAACTCAAGAGAGAGGCCAAGAATTCAAGGTTTTCTTAAAGAGAAGACAAAAAGGGTGACAGACTTCTTGTTCTTGAATTCAAGATGCCTTCTTTATTTCTTATTATCATTCTTCCTCATTATTTCTTTATGTTTTAGTTTATTTTTGTTAGAGCTACGATGTAATCTAGTTATGATGGTATGAATCTTATGATTATTATGTTTTGCAAGATATTTTATTTATGTGAAGTTACATATTACGGAGTTTAATGCTTTTAGGTGATTAGCTACCACTTAGATGACTTGATTTGCATGTTAAAGACCGACAGGAAATAGCATGCAGTTGCTTCTTGTAATATGCAACCATAGATTAAATATTGATAGACATATACCATATTGTTTGTGTGGCTTTTGGTGTAAACTAGGAATGTTCATAGATCATAATGCATTTGGTTTGTTTCAATTCACATATAGAGATATAGTGAATTAATGAACTAAGTAGGTTTGCTATACCTAGACATAGGATAGTAAATAAATTAGGAAATTCCGCCATCACATAGATATTATCCCTCTTGCAAGCGTAAATAATTAATATTAATACCTAGTAATTATGGTGAAATCATATGCTCTAACATATTTCTTGTATTTAGTTTTCTTAGATTTAGTTAGTTAATCTATCATCTATCAATTTGATTTGCTAGATAAATTCTAGGAGTTATTCACAGTTGGTAATTAGTTGGTTTAGTAATCACCAATCTCTGTGGGACGATATCTTTCTTATCATTATATTACTTGTTTGACATGTTCACTTGCATTTAGAATTTCACCGAACATGACGCATAAATCTCGATGGTGACTTGGGATGAGTGCTTTCTTTTTCTTCGTTACTATTGCTAATATTATTGATTTTTGATTCTTCATGAAAAATCAACAAGTTAGACCGCCTTTTCATCAGCATCATGGAAATTTCTTCAATGGTGACCACCTTGTTCCGCAACGTGGAAAGCATAAAGTCGGGAGACCAGTACCTGTTCGTAGATAGAAAAATCATCTTACTTGAGAAACAAGCTTATGAGTCTACCATGGCATCCGGGGAGCCCCTTCATCATCCTCAACTTCTTCTCTAATAGCTCATTCACAAATGATGTTTTTCTTATTTTCTATGGTAGAGATACCCTAAGAGTTTTACCAACTATCTATATGTAGCTCTTAAGCGAAAAGGGATTATTATCCTTAGAGATGCTGAAAATTTGGGGTGAGGAAAGTATATTTTTCAAGAAATCTTGAAGATAATGAAAGATTCCGAATATATAATCATTATAGTATCAAAGAGGTATACTTTTTCTAAATGGTGTCTGATTGAGCTAACTAAGATCATGGAACACAAAGTAGAGAAAAGGTTGAAACATTTTGCCCATTTTCTATCATGTTGACCCTTGTAATGTACAAAAGCAAAAAGATAGTTTTGAAGAAGCATTTGCCATGCATGGAGAGGATCCCAGGGTTGACAGAAAGCAACATTGAATGATGTGGGTCATCTTGCTAGATGGCATATAGATGTCACGTATATTGTTGTAATTTTATAAACTAAACTCTAGCAACTCACCCTTGGATTGGCATTATGACTTTTTTTTTTAATTTTATTCTTTGAGAAACTAAAGAACAACTTTTGGCCTATCTCAATGTTAATTGTAAACTACATTTTTTACAGCCATGAATTAAAGGTTGTTGAAGAGATTAGTTGAAAGATGTTTGATGAGTTAAGATGTAACTGTTCAAGTATAATTGAGGGAGTTGTTAGAATAGGTTGTTAGGTTGAGATAGTGATTTCTTTACTTTGTCTAGGGTTGGATGATGTATGCTTTATAGGAATTTAGGGAATGGGATGAATGGGAAGACAACTTTGGCCAAAGTCATTTACGATTGACCTTCCTTTTAATTTGAAGCTAATTTTTTTTATTGCTGCTATTAGAGAAAAGGATCAAAATCATGGTGTGGTTCATTTGCAAACACTAAACATTCAATTACAAAGAAAAGAGTGACTAAGTCTTAAAGCATTTTCAAAAGTAAAAAGGTTGAAAATGCTTGTACTTTGTGACACTATTTTGAGAATGATTTTTGCAATTTGGAATGACATGGAGATCCTTTAGCTTTTATATTAAGCAATGAGTTGTGTTATTTATGATTGGCCTAGATATTCTTTAGAATTTCTTTTGAACAATTTGCAAGCAAACAATCTTTTTGTGTTATTTGTGATTTTATTTAATCTATTTACTTATTTATTTGTAAATTTCAAATTTTTGACAAATTAACAAACACTAATATGAGATACTCACTTAACCAAGATAAAAAAAATCAGCTAAGTCCTAAAAGTTGAGCTATTAGATCTCAAACATTATGAAAATTTGTTTAAGATCCACTTATCCTTTTGATCTCTAAAATGGTTTTTGGGATTGGATGTGGAAGGTTGTAGATCTCCTAGTAGACTACCATATGAGATCAATCTAGAATCTTTTAAATATTTTAATATTGTTGGATGTTCAAGGCTTGAGAATTTTCCTAACATAAATAGGTTGTCATTGCCATTTAAGAGTTTGTCATCTATTTAGTTTTTGAAAATTTTTGGTTGTTTAAGGTATAGAACATTTAATTTCAACCTAGTATGTTTATTTTTGGCTATAGAAAATTCTATCCAATTGGGTTCTTGATGTATATACCAAAAAGGGTCACTATAGGCTTGCTTTTGGATAAAATGTTGAAATACAAGATAATAGAAGCATAATATTATTTGAAGCTTGTTTAAGAATTTTTTTTATTTAAAAAATTCTTTTACTCTTGAATTGACTTTTAAAAGTAAGAAATATTGTTAATATAATATAAAAAAATTTAAATATAACATATTTTATTTGTAGATAAAGTTTTTTAAATACATATCATCACATACTTACATTTCATATTATGTAAATTCTAATAAAAATTCTAACTAAATTGAAAAAAAGTTAAGAAACAATCTTACTTTGCAAAAAAATAAGGAGACATGGGAGCTTAATTATAAGGGTTAGACCATCTTGTGGACTGATTTTTAAGGTGGCTATGTGCCTAAATTTTGTAATAAGTGGTATTGAAATTTAGGGGAGATTGGGTTGGGTCCAAAAATTGTGTTAGGCTCGAACTAGTGGAGGTTGGTTGGGTGAAATTGAACCCAATGAGAAAAATAAGTCAAGGATTGGTTTATAGAGATGAGATCAAATTGAACCCAATGAGAAAAATGAGCTAATGTGAGAAGGGGGAGATTGTTGTAAAACAACCTCACATCTGGAAAAAAAAAAAAAAAAAAGGAGAAAAAGGAGTTAATAAGTATAAGGGTTTGGCCACATTATGAATTGGTTCTTAAGATCGTTAGAGGTCCAAAATTATGATAAAAGAAGTCTCATGACTTAAAAGTAGAAATGAGTTTCAAATAAGAGGATTATAACTTTTGGTTGTATATGCACATCTCAAAACAAGGATCTCAAGTATTGGAATTTCATCTAAACGCATAACTGTTTGAGGGTTTTATACTTCTTGTAGAACCATTGTGACATTTAAGTAGTCCGTGTGTTGGAAGTATAGAACTTGATCTTGATTCGTGTTTCCTTTTTCTTGGCATCGATCACTTTTTTCCACAATGCGGGAATCCAACAAACCAAGAATCAAATAGAAAAGCAACCTTAATAGAAAATCAGGTTAGAGATTAATCTTGCCCTAGTTGTCTCTATTGTCCATATGCACATTCTGAGGAGAAATCACAACTTGAGCAACTTCATGCTATGAGAAAACATGAAGAGATCTTGCTTAAATAAAAATCAAGGGACATATGGTTAAAAGAAGGGGATAACAACAATAAGATTTTCTTTACATCATTAATATGGAGGAAAGTTTAAGATTTTCTTTAAATTGATACTAGATTTAGCTCAATTATTATAGATGAGAAGGAATTGAAGTTTGCTGTTATTTCCTATTATCAATCCATCCTTGGCAACTTTAGAAGTATTCTCACCTATTATGAGAGATTCACTTCTCTATTCTAGGAGGACATTAGTGTACTACTTAATTTGCCAAATTTTGAACATTATGATATTATTAAAGCACTTTGGGGCATTCATGTTTTTAAAGTTCCTGGGCTTAATGGATATAACAATTTTTTTATAAGAAAGCATAGCCTATCATTGGAAGGGATATAGAAGATGTTGTACTAGAGTTTTTCTCTTCTAGGAATTTGTTGAAAGCTACAAATTCTACATTACTTTCTTTAGTCCTTAAAGTTTCTAATCCAAGCTGCACAAAGGATTACCGACCAATAACATGTTATAATGTTCTATATAAAATCATGTCTAAGATACTTGCTGAAAGGATAAGCCCTCATTCTACCATCAATGGTAAGCCAAAATCAAACATCCTTCATTAAAGGACAAAAATTTTTGGAGAATATTATGCTTTGCCAAGAACTTTTGCACAACTATCACAAGGGAGACAAAGGCAAACATGTAGTTAAAAATTAATCCTATGAAATCATATGACATGGTAAAATGGGATGCAATATTAGGAGTTTTGAAAGCCTTCAACGCTCCCCCGTACTTGGTTGATCTTATAGGTGAGTGTATCACTATAATAAGATTTTTAGTAAACTTTAATGGAGAACATGTAGGATACTTTAAATGTACTAATGGATTGCGACAAGGTGATTCCCTATCCCAATATTTATTTGTATTGGTCATGGAGATACTTAACAGAATCATTATTATGAAGACCTCCACAATGACATTTAAATTTCATTGGCACTACAAATATGAAAAAAGTACTATTATGTTTTGCTAATAATCTACTTCTCTTTTATCATGGTGATGTGAACTTAGTTCTTTCTTTTATAGAAGCTCTAGAGGAATTTTCCGACCTTATAGGCTTAAAGTACAACCCAAACAAATGTCAAATTTTCTTTTTGGGGTTATCAGAGTAGGAACAACTTCTTATCTTTGATTATACCCCTTTCTTTAAGCTTTCACTCCCTATCAGATACCTTGGAGTTCCCTTTATCACAAAAAGACTAACTCAAACTAATTGTAAATGTTTGACAAATAAAATCTTTGGAAGAATACAAGGTTAGGGAATGAAACATCTTAGCTATGCATAAATATTACAATTGGAAAAATTGTTCTTATTTCCATATGTATGTTTTGGATGCAGGTATTCCTACTGCCAAAGCAAACAATTTACAAGATTGAAAAAAAGATAAGGAAATTTTTATGGGCCGCTAATATAGATGTGCATCGGTCTTATAAAGTAGCTTGACAAATTGTTTGCTCTATAAAGAAGGAAGGGGGACTAGGTTTATCAAATCTCAAAATCTGGAATAAAATACTTTTGGGACATATACTTTGGAATCTCATAAATCTCCTAGAAGCTTTATTATGGAGTAAATAGATTCATAATACAAATTGTAAAAGAACTTCAGTAATATAGTTAGACATAAAGGGTACCATGGCTTAGAGTTGGCGGGCTCTCCTAAAATTAATGCCTACACTTGCTTCTATTTTTTTTAGTTCTACATATGGTTGCCAAAAGATTTATAATGACCTTTGGAAAGTTGATGCAATTGTGGATTGATATAATTTAATTTGGACTGGTGGCATTAGTAAATATAATTTCATTGGATGACTTGTTTATAGGGATAGATTCATAATACAAATTGTAAAAGAACTTCAGTAATATAGTTAGACATAAAGGGTACCATGGCTTAGAGTTGGCGGGCTCTCCTAAAATTAATGCCTACACTTGCTTCTATTTTTTTTAGTTCTACATATGGTTGCCAAAAGATTTATAATGACCTTTGGAAAGTTGATGCAATTGTGGATTGATATAATTTAATTTGGACTGGTGGCATTAGTAAATATAATTTCATTGGATGACTTGTTTATAGGGATAGATTTTCTATGGTAATAGAAATTGTATGGTGGCTTTCTTCAATAAATATATATTGTGATTTTTGTCAGTCTCATATAGAAAATAATAGTCATCCTTTTTTTTTTTAATGTGCATGGACAAGGATGATTTGAAAAAGTATTCTTGCCTAAAATGGAATTTGGCATGACATTAAAGGATGGAATGAAGAGCTACAATAGATGATCAAAATAGTTAAAGGAAAAGATTTAGCTGCTAAACTTCTTAAGCTATTTTTCTTAGCTTGCATTTATTGTATGTGGGTTAAATGAAATAGAAGATGTTTTCATGGGAAAGCAATTGATATCCCTATTCTTTTAGCCAAAGTAAAGAAGGTAGTACGTGGGAGAGCCTTTTTGTTTAGAAATATAAAATCTTCCAAAGGAAATGTTGTTTTAAGTGAAATTTGGAGGCTTTCAACTATTATCTTTCTATAGATATGGTAACTTCTGTAATACTATGGTATGCCTTTGTGCATTTGTATTTTAAAATTTATTAATAAAATTTACCTTTCGACAAAAAAAAAAAAAGATTCCAAGAGTGACTTTGTAGAAAGGAAGACCACCAAGAAATTATTTTATATTTATCAAACAAACTCAGGTTCACTACCTCATATTTGTGTTCTTATGAGCAATTCCATTTCAGTTCAAGTCCTATTAGGAAGTAAGATTCCATAAGTGTGGCTAAAAGAACAAAATCGAGAAGAGAAGAGCAGGCTTAATGGGCCATGCTTTAGCCACCATGAAGGTTTATACAAGAGAATTCAAAATGGAAAGAAAAAGGAATCTAAAGGTGACACAAAGTGACGATGTGCAAATAAACGAGGGACGTGCTGAACTAGCAAGGATACATGAAAGGTTTGGATATAGCGAATGAAGAAAGACCTACTTTAAAAAGAAAGGTTTGAATTAAGAAGATGATGATGAAAAAAAATCCCACCATGGTATTGTATGAATTTGTAAAGCTGATACTGATTTAGGTATTTGGACACTTTTAGTTTTTTAATTCATATGTATTATCCCCCTTGAGGGCCTGTTTTGTACTTTAAGGGTTAGATATACCTAACCTTAATGGATGAGTTGTTGCCTGGACTTGCTAGGGTTAAGTCTTAGCTAATTTTGTAATCATTTTATATTATCACTATAATCTTGGGGTACCATCTCCTTTTATTTAGGGAAAAAAAAGTGATGCAGAACATTTAATTTCCTAGTAAACTCTCAATACAACCATTTAATGTCATCCACTCTTATAGTCAAATACAAATATCAAATGAAATAAAAAAAACTCCCAAGTATTTATTGCATAACTAAAGACACATATAATAAAAAGGCTTTGAAATCAATGTAATTACAATTTTCTTGCTAGTGATGCCATGTCACTTAACTTGAAACCACCAAGCCAAATTCAACAAGTGAGATAATTTTTTTGGTTTACATAAATTACACAACAACAAAAGTAAGGAATAAGATATCTTATGGTGGACAATAAGAATTGGTAATGAATCCATTATTGCAATCTTAAAACTATAGAGAAATTTTCAAAAGTGCTTTCTAACTTATGAAAATGGATCGCACTTTGAAGCTTATTAACATTAGATGTAGACATTTAGTGTTTCTCCATGTGCCTTTCATAACACCTTGACAAACATCTAACAATATCTAACCTTTAATTTATTTTTCCCGAACACAATGATCTATGCATTTTCGCATAATTACGAAATGATCACCCAAAGTATGATTCTTGCATTTTGGATTATGAAAGAAGCACATAAAAAGATTAAGAATAATACAATCCTGTATCTCTATTAACACTGATTCGCCTTTATAAATTTCAAAGGTACTTTCAACGGAATGATGGTAGTAATTAAAATTCTTATTTTGTTGAATTATGTCAAATCTAGAAGGAAATAACATGGGAGTAGAAAAGAAAGGGCTAGGGTTATCTACATGCACTTTTGTAAGAATGAGGATAAGCAACTCCATCACCAATGCTATAAGCTTGTTGATGAATTTTAGAGCCATCAAATTTAAGCTTTTCCTTTGAGAATTGTCTTTTCTTGTCAGCCAACAAAAAAATTACCTATATAGGGTGATTCCTTAATCTTTGTTATAATTATACAGCTTGAAATTATTCTAAATGAAATAACATTTAAAAATATTAGTTTAAGATCACTGGCTTTTGGAAGTGTGGTAGTACATTACCAAAGTTGTTCTAACCTTTAGTTAATATTTTAACTTGATAGATATGACTTAATAAGAATTTTCCAAACAATTAATACTGGACTCCTATATAAAGTCTAGTATACAAGAAAAAAAAAGTTTAAAAGAATATATAATAGGTTGTGATTTAGTTTAACATTGTATCGGTCCTTTACATCTAATCAAACTTTATATCAATAGATGTCATAATCATGTAGGAGCAAATTACAAATAAAAGTGACATTTTAAAGCACTAAATTTCATATGAAGAGAAACGAATTAAAAAATAAGCAATTGTATTGTAACAACTATTAAGAGGTATAATAAATCAATAAAAATGAAATGCCATGAGAGCTAGAAACAATTAAATAATGAAAAAAACAGATAGGTTAAGGGGAAAGCCTTGGTGTTTAATTAAGCTCACTAGGATCATGAATTTAAGACAGAGGACAAACGGAATAGCCTTGCCTTTTTTTTACCACATTGATTTCTCTGATGTAAATAAATAGAAGGGTAGTTTTAAACAAGCATTTTTTATGCACGAAGAAGACCCTAAGGTTAATGGGGTGTAGACAAGGGAAACAACCACATTATGTGATTGACAAAAAGATTTCAAGAGTGACTTTGTAGAAAGGAAGATCACCAAGAAATTATATTATGTTTACTGGACAAATGACTAGGGCACAAACAATTATGAGAATTGAGGAGGAACATGCATTGTAGCGGGGACAAATTCTTGGATCACTAGCTTAGATTTGTGTTTTAATGAGCAATTCCATTTCAGTTTAAGTCTTATTAGGAAGGAAGAGTCCATATGTTGGCTAAAAGAACAAGGAGAATAAAGAAGAGAAGAGAAGGGTTAGCAGGACATGCCCCAACCACCATTAAGGTTTATACAAGACAAAAAGTCAAAATGGAAAGAAAAAAGAATATAGAGGTGACTTAGAGTAAAGAAATGCAAACAAAGGAGGGATGTGCTGAACTGGTAAGGATACATGCAAGGTTTGGATCTAGCAAATGAAGAAAGACTTACTAGAAGAAGATAGGTTGAATTAAGAAGTTAGCGATGAAATAAAGATCCCACCATGGTTCATAGTATTTTGATAAGGAGGCAAACAAAATAAAACGGGAGGCGGACCAAGCAATGGAAGACAACGGTGATTAAATCTAAGGCAACAAAATATATTTAAATCCATATCTTTGAAATATGTTCCTCCTTTAGAGAAAGTGATTAGTCTAATAGATCATAGTGACTTGAATTATAATCCAACTTATTCAAAAAGTTTAGATTAGGTTTAAATATGATTAGGGAGAGACACATGGGCATTGTATGAATTTGTAAATTTGATATAGAAATAGGCCTTTGAATACTCTTAGTTTTTTGATTTATATGTATTATCCATCTTGAGGGCCTTTGATGCATTTGAGGGGGTTAGATACACCTAACCCTAGTGGACTAGTTATTATTTAGAATTGGTAGGGTTTAGTCTCAGCTAATTTTATCATTGTTTTATATTATTAATATAATATTGGTTTAACATCCCTTTTTATTGGAAGAAAATGAACTAGGACACTTTAACTTTTTTATTAACTCTCAGTACCATTACTTAATGTCATACATTCTTATAGCCAATACAAATGTCAAATGGAATAACAAAGTATTTCCATGTACTTATTTCATAACTAAAGGCATACGTAAATAAAAGAGGCTTTAAAACTCAGAATTATAATCCATTAAATATGCTTTTCTTGCCAATGATGTCATGTCACTTACCTGAAACCACCAAAACAAATTCATCAAGTAAGATAAGCTTGATTTACATAAATCACAGAACAACAAAAGTAGGGAATAAGATATCTTGTGATGGACAATAAAAACTTATAATAATATTACTATTGCAATCCTAAAACTATATAGAAATGTTCAAAAGTACTTCCTAACTTATAAATATGGGTTGACATGAATGTGCTTGAAATGTTTTTGTAAGTGTGTGTATTTGTGTTTAGAAGAGATAGTTAATAAGAGATTAAGAACCTTTTGCCAACTTTGGAGCTGATTAACGTTGGACGTAGGCATTTAATGTTTCTCCATGTGCCTTTCATAACACTTTGAGAAACATCCTGCAATATCTAAACCTTTAAGTTTCTTTTCCCAAAGACAATGATGTAGGCATTTGTCCACAATTACCGAATGATAATCGAAAGTGTGATTCTTGTATTTTGGATTATAAAAGAGGCAATTAAAGATATGATAAGTAATACAAGCCTCCATTTTTAGCACCTCTAATTCGCCTTTACAGATTTCCAATGAACTTTCAAGGCAATGATGGTAGTAATTCCCATTTTCATTTTGTTGAATCATATCAAAGGAGGAAGGAAATAATGTGAGAGTAGAAAAGAAAGGGGTAGGGCTATTCGCATGCACTTTGGTAAGTATAAGGATAAGAAAATCCATCATCAATAGTATATGTTTGTTGATGAATTGTGTAGCCATCAAATTTAAGCTTTCCTCTGAAAATTCTCTTTTCTTGTTATCTAACAAAAAACTTACCTCTATAGAGTGGTTCTTTAATCTTTGTTGCAACTATATAGTTTGAAATTATTCTAAGAGAAATAACATGTAAAAATATTAGTTTAAGATTATTGGCTTTTGAAAGTGTGATAGTACATTAATTTGTTTTAAGTATTAGTTAACGTTTTAGCTATAGAGATATGACTTTACAAGAATTGTTTAAGCAATTAACACTTAACTCTTTGTAGAAAGTTTAGCACATGAGAAAACATTAGTTTAAAAGAACATGTGATGAGTTCCAAGATCAAATTTTAACAATGTATTAATCCTTTATATCCAACTAAATTTTATATCAATAGATGTCATAAGCATGTAGGAGCAAATTACAAATAGAAATGATGTCTCAAAATATGAGATTTCATAGAACATAAATGAATTAAAAATAAGAAATTATTTGTAGCTAGTATGAATAGGTACAATAAATCAACAAAAATGAAATGCCATGAGAACTAGAACCAATTAAATAACATCAAGAGGCAAGGAGGTTAGGAGGAAAGCTCTAATTAATTCATCAAATAGTTATAGAAGTAATTGGAAAGTTAACTAGTGAAAACAAAGTTAATTTTTTTCACGTAAGGTTACAAATGTGTTGCTAACCTTCACTTGTTTTAATTCATAATGATCAAATTGTACTATGCATAACTCTTTGGGCAATAAAAGAGTCAATTATTGTTAATTCTCCCATTTTCTTCATTTACCTAGTAAAACAAAAAATAAAAGTCAATTGGTTTCTTTTTAACATTTAACCTTATCTTTTCTTAAGGAATACAAACTCTCACTTTGTTAGTTAAAGTAATGTTAATGATTGCCTATCAATGAAGTAGCATGATTTGAATGAAAGAAAAGGATTTCCCTAACCTAACATCAATGCAGAAGAAATCAAATGGCATGGGTAGTGGCCAAAACATTAAGAGAAACATGTATATTCTTTCTAAATACACAAAAAAAATGTAAAACTTGAGTTTTAGTTTTAATCGAACTCCATATTTCCAACAATCTTTGGTCATTTACAATTTCATAAAAAAGTCCAACAAGGTACCAACCACATCCTCCAAAACTATCTCTATTACATTACTTGTGACTGTCAATCCAATGTGAGATATGTGATTTTGTTGCTTGAAATATATCTCTAGCCCTACTTAGAACAAATGTTAGTCCAACATGATCACTAGGTTAGCACTTTGTGTTTATGTAAGGTAAATAATGGTAATTGTGTTGATAAGTACTGTTCACATGTCTAGTATTTCTTTTCTTACTTTCTATTTAATAGGTTATAGGATTGATACAATACTAGAAACAAAGGATAAAAAGACAATAGAGACAAAGTACAAAACACAAAAGGGCTTTGTAATAGATTTAATATATTGATGAATCCTCATGACTTAAGTGGAAAAGGCTATAATGACAATGTAGGGTTTGAATGAAAAAATACCAAACCTCCAATAAGTGATCAGACTCTCATGGAATGTAAGAGACATAAATAAAAATTTCAAACAAAAGGAGGTATAGAATGTTATCAAGAATGTAAAAGCTGATGTTGTCATCATTTTAGAACACAAAATAAAAGAAGATAAAACACAATCGGCGATAGAATGTTTTTTCCTTTAATGGGGATTTATCCAGAACTATAAAGATAATGAAAATAGATGGAGTTGAATTATATGGAAGAGGTCATAGTTTACTATTATAGTTATTAGTAACTTTGAATAGGTAGTGAATTGTAGAGTGAAGGAAGGCAAAAAATATGGTATTTATTTGCAATCTAAGCAATTGATAACTCTATATTTTATAGAGTTATTAGTAGTATTTTAGGTTATATTTAATATAGTTTTTATTAAATTATATTTATATTTAATTGTATTTATATATGTTTTTGTTATTTTAGGTAACAAACCCAAAATGGAAGAAAAGTAAGGAAATGAAGCAAAAATTGGAAGGAAAAGAATTGAGAAAAAGAAGCAATTAATCTCACAAGGGAAAGCACGTGATGAAGGAAAAAAATAGAAAACGCAAAAGGAGGCCAAATAACAAACCGGGGGGGGCGGAAAAACCGAAAAGGGAGAAAGAGAGAAAATGGAGGAGCGAGCAGTGTGCTAAACCGGAGAGACCAGAGAGGCAGCAGGGGATCTTGCCGGAGGTCAAAGACGACGCGCGATAGCGCGCGTCTCAGGCATAGGACCCGGCGGTCATGCGGCAGCAGACCACCGGTGTTCTTTTCCAGCGAGAAACCCAAAACCTCTTTTCTTCGACGATCTGTGCATAGCCCAACGAGATCTGAGCAATTCCGGCCATCTAAGGGAGTTTCCGACCTGTTATGTGCAGTTTCTGGTGGGTTTCCGGCGAAGAACGGCGAACGCCGTCTGAACCTCTTTCGCCAGATCTACTCATTTCTGATGCGATTTTGAGTAAAATCTCGGCAGATCGGCACTCCAGACATCCCGATCTACCTTTTGGGAAGTTTCTGTGAAGACCGGCGGCGGACGGCGGCGGCGCGTGGCGGCGGACGGCGGCGCGTGTGTTGCTCGTTTTCTTCCGTTTTTCAGACAGAACCTCTTCGACCCTCTGATGTGCAGATTTGTGCAATCCTTTTTGTGATTTGAAGACATTTTTGGTGACAGCTTAATGTTTTTAATTTACAAAATGTGTTGTTTAATTTCCTGCACTGTTCTGTTTATGTAAATATGTTGTTTTAGTTTAGTTTGTTAGAGTTACGATAGAACTTAATTACAACGTATGAATGTGATTATTTAGGTTTTGTGAGATATTTTATGAATGTGAAGTTGCATATTACGGAGCTTAATACTTTTAGGTGATTAGCTACCACTTAATTAATATGATTTGCATGTTTGAGACTGACAAGAGATAGCATGCAGTTGTTTAATGTAATATGCAACCATAGATTAATATGTATAGACATATACCATATGATTTGTGTGGCTTTAGGTGCAAATTGGAATATTCACATATCTTAATGCACTTAGTTTATTTAATTCATATGCAGACTCATAGTGAATTAATAAGCTAAGTAGGTTCGCTATACCTAGACATAGGATAGTGAATAAGTTAGGAAATTCCGTCATCACATAAGTAGAATTAATCTTGTTAGCATGGATGATCGACATTTGTTCTTAGTAATTAGGTGAAATCGGACGCTCTAACATTATCGTTAATCAAGTTTAGGTTAAATTTAGTTTTTTAGTCTATGTCCTACCATTTCAGTTGGCTAGATGAACTTTAGGAACTATTCACCGTTAGTAATTAATTAGTTTAGTAAACACCAGTTTTTGTGGGACGATATTCATACTCATCATTATATTACTTGTTCGACATGTACATTTGCATGTAGAATTTCACCGAGTAGTAATAAATGAAGCAAATGAAATAAAAGATCTATGGAAGAACCTCACACAACATTATAACACTTATGGGAAGCATAATCCTTGGTTGAGGCAACATCGCATCTGGCAATAAAACATATTGGCATGAAAAGGGGTAGTATTAAGATTTGCATTTAGGAACTATTCACCGTTAGTAATTAATTAGTTTAGTAAACACCAGTTTTTGTGGGACGATATTCATACTCATCATTATATTACTTGTTCGACATGTACATTTGCATGTAGAATTTCACCGAGTAGTAATAAATGAAGCAAATGAAATAAAAGATCTATGGAAGAACCTCACACAACATTATAACACTTATGGGAAGCATAATCCTTGGTTGAGGCAACATCGCATCTGGCAATAAAACATATTGGCATGAAAAGGGGTAGTATTAAGATTTGACAAGCTTTGGAAGCTTGCAAGGACTACACCTCATACATTGTGTTAAATTGCATGCACACTCGAAATACAATAAAACTAGATCAACAACTCTTAGATAAATTTCAAATATCAAGCTACATTATTTTTAGGCTTCAAGGTTTAATCAACTAAAAATAAAAGCTTTAATATTGAACTATATGAAGTCTAGTGACACAGGATCTCGAAAATTAGTAGCATCAAATCTAAAACACATTATTCAAGAAATGATAGCTTTTAATTAAATATCATGCTAAATGTCATTTTGTTAGTATTGACACAAGATGGAGTCACGCAGTAGTTGAATAATCATGTCGATCGGTGCTGGAGGTAGCATTTCTCATGATCCGCCTGCTCGGTTCGGGCCGAAGCAAGTATGACTATAAAGCTGGCTTGGGCCGCTTAATGGCAACCTTTTCTGTCGGGGTACGGAAAGATAAGCCCAAGAAAAGAGGTTATAATTTTTTTAAAAATAAATAGGGTCGGTACCCTTATCTTTATTTATATAATATAAATTCGATACAAAATAGAAAAGACAGGACTTAAACCTAAACTTTACATGTCCCTCACCGGGGAATAAAACATCACGTGCACCCAAAACGGTTTCCAAAACATCTAAATCATATAAAGGTAAGTTACATCATAACTAGTTTATGGGGCATAGTCCGAACTAAAATTAGAAGCACAACCTCTGACTCTATATAAACAAACAAGCTGCATACAAGCCTTTTTACGCACCCCTTTGCGGCTAATTGCATAACGTTGCCGCGTCATTTTGCGGCGTACAAAGGGGCTAGCATCAAAACACTTATCATGAACCTTCGAAGCTGCTTCTTCCTCTTCTTCTTCCTTCGAACCCTTACTTGCTGCCTTGGAAGAATCCGTGGTGTCAATGAGGAATCAACCTCATAATTCATAGTTCGAGGACAATTGCTATCGCTAAGAATGGAGCCATTACTTCAGAGTGATTACAATCACAAAACCCAGCGTCAGAATTGGCTTCCGCCAATGGAGTTTCTGAATCCTCCACTACTTCAGCTGTACACGTGTCAGGTTGCTGAGTTTTTTCACTATCCCGTTTTTGAGTTGCCGCGCAGTCAGACGCCTCCTCGTCCTCCACACGGGTCATCTCTACAGGGTTCTCCACCGCATGGGCCTCATCTGCTGGTATTGCATCATTCTTCACACGGACCTCCTCCACAAAAAACTAATATGTCTATCCTTACTTTCCCATCGGAGGTCAATAATTCGACCTGAAAACTCCCATCCTATTGTTTGTGCACAGTGGAGGCGTTTGCTTCTTATCAACCTTCAATGCACCCCCACACAACCACGTCAACATATTGGCAGCCAAGGCTGAAGGCATCCGTATGTAAGTTGAATATTGGCTTGCCCTAGAGCGTCAAATCCTAGCTTGTTGCGAGGATTCTTCCAGGTGTGTAATGGACCAATTGGTTGAATGATCATACTCAGTTTTAGAGATTTTCTTGCTGAAGGGAACAATTTCTATAATCCACAAAAATTGTGGACTGAAATATCGTAAGCTGGAATCGGCTCCAAAGAATTTGGTTAGGCTTTGGCTTGAGAGGGTGTTGGCGTTTTCACTAGGAATTGAACAAGAGTGAATGGGTTGGTATGGTGTTAATCGCAAAAGGCAAAGAGGAAGACCCCTGTTTCCTCGTGGAGGCATAAGTGGGAAAAGTCGTTGCTCATAAAAAGATTTGCATTCTTACTGAAGGCGAGTGGGCTGTGCCCCTGGAGGAGAAAATATGTTACTTATTGTAAAGGGGGTTGCCTTAGTGATATGGGCATAAAGCTTATGTTAGCATAGTTGGAATGTTAACAAATCTACCACTTGTTATAATTAATAACTTAAACTTTTATTTTAATAGTAACAATTGAGGATCTTAATAATTAGTATCAAAGTAGCTTATAGGTTTGACATTGCTTGAAGTGTAGTTGTTAATACATGTTACAAAAGTGCTTGAGTAACATGGCTAGCAAGCCTAAATGTTTATAAATAGCTTAAGCTTTTTGTGGCCCGTAATAACTCTAAGGATTATAACAAGAAAAAGATAAAATAGTTTTCAGAGCTGTAATCTTCCTTTTGTATTAGTCTAGATGCTATATAATATAATTTTATTGTAAATTTTTTTTATTCAGATAGGAATGGTTTGTGAATGGTAACTTTAAATGGAATGACCACAATGATCATAAGTTTATTTTCTTATATTATATTTTATTTGAGACAAAATAAATTTTGAAATAAATATCAAGTAGACTATTTCTCTTTCTTTATCCTTCTTGACTTTCCTTTACTCCAAATCATTCCAACCTACATCAATCAAGTGTCTAAGAAAAATTTAATTCATCTTCTCCTTGCAAGTTTTTGTACTTGTTAGAAGAAGAAGTGGAATGCATATCATTACATTATTGTCCAAATCTCTTTTTTATTTTTATTTTTTTAAGGCATCATACATGTTCCTTCTATTCATGAGATATCTTTTATAATAAATCATCTTGGGCACTTCCTATAGGTTATTTAAGCTTCATTTTCCTTTTCTATCGTAAATGCCTAAAAAAAAAAAAATTAACGTATTTATATCTTTGTTTTGCAAGAGAAGTAAATTGGTCCATTTAAGCTGTATGGCATAGTTTAGAAAGTTACCAAGGTCTTTGGCTTCAAAATTGGAACATTATGCTCTAACACTAGAATCTTATTTAAAATAATTATAATGTAATGGACACCAATTGAGGATATCCATATTTGCTAATAATATAAACTATTATGTAGTCTATTTTGTAAGAGCTAAGAGCCTAAATTTTTTTTGAAGCAACATGTGATCCATCTTGCAATAAAAATATTGGTATGTGTATGGGTAGTATTGAGATTTGATAGGCTTCTAAAACTTCCTAGGACTAGACATCATATATTGTGTTAAATTGCATGCACATTAGAAATACAATAAAAAGAGATCAACAACTCTTACATAAATTTCAAATATCAAGCTATTGCAATTTCAAGCCTTCGGGTTTAATTGACTAAAAATAAAAGCATAAACATGCAACCATATCAAGTTTAGTGATATGGGAACTCTAAATAAATAGCATGATATCCTTATGTATATTATTCTAAAAATATAAAACACATTATTGAAGACAATGGACAATTAAGAAAAGACAACAAGCAAGTCTCATTCCCTATTAGCCTTGAGTAGCTCCCAATTGAAGTCTGAAACATTAAGGGGCCATAATTAAGAAGTGCCATAAAAAAAATTTATTGATTATTAAAAAAAAAGGAAATGCATACTTGTTATCAAATGAATGGAAGAATAACATCATCATTCAAGTAACTTTGATATGCAAAAGATGAGTAAGTAAACATAAAAACTTATTGTAATTGTGGTTCAATACACATATATGATTATTGAATACCCATAACCCTTAAGTAATCATGTGTATCTATCATAAAGTAGTCTATTCAAAGTTAGTCATCTCACATGTTTCTACAAATCATTCTTCCTATGTAACATTGTAGGCATGAAAGACATTCACAAAATTACGAAATAATGTCCTGGAAGTTGTTGGCATCAAATTAAAGTACAAGTGAATATTCATGCTAAAAGAAACAAATTTCAACATTCTATAATGAATAAACGTAAATTATTTTTAGATTTTTTTTAATTGATATTTATAATTTTTTTTTAATCGATACTTTATAAAGATGACTATTAAAAAATTTTCGCTTAGGATTTTTAAAAGAGAAATAAGTATTTATTACACATCAATAGACATTTATACAATTCTTAATTCTTACAATAAAGAAAACAATAAAAAGTGAAAAGTCAAGTAACTCTTACCACATGTAGATTTGGAGCTTATGTGTCTTGCATTGAGAGACCTAAAGGTTCTTGCGATTTTGGAGATGGGCTTTATGACAATTCTTTACACAAGGTGTAAAACCACTTTTCTCGTTTATTTGTTTAATGCAGAAATTAAAACAGATGGATGCAATACCAATATCTATTTCATAGTCTTGCAAACACCTCGCAAAACCAGGATAAATACACAACCAAAAGCGAAAATTGTTGAAAGCATGTGGCTCTATCGCTTCCCAACAAGCTTCTTCTTCTTCTTCAAGGCATGTGAAAAATGCCATGGTAGTTTTGCCATGGTCATTAGCTTTCACTTCAATCGAAACAAGGATAAGTAATAAAATCATTATCACTACGTATCTCTTAGTATATTTTGCTGCCATAGATTTTCTCGTCAGCTAGAAACTCTTAATGTTTGAAGTGTAATTTAGATTGGTCTAAAATACTTATATATAAAGATTTTCTCTCAGGATAGTAAAAATCTATGAATCATATTATTTTTATTATAATATTAATTGAATTAAAACTACCCAAGAGTTCCTCCTTATTAGATAATGAGCTTTTACAATAATGTGACTTTTGCTTTAAATGACGTCTTTTTGCTGTGGTTAAAAAGCTTGCAAGTAGTTTCTACCTAGACTTTAACAACTAACTAATAACTTTGTTTTCTTTAAAAAACTTTAATGTACTATTTTTAATAAGCATTGATTGTTTATAAATTAGTTAAATCAATCATTCAACTATGAGCACTTAAATGCATTATTTTTACTAAGCCATGATGTTTTGAAAATAAATTTGAATTTCTTAGTAATTTTTTTAGCCATTGATTTTCTTCCCCTTAACATATTGATTTTGAATTTTTGATTTAGATAATAATTTAGCTTTAAATCCTTATATTTTCAATGGAATTGAATGATCAGCCACATTTTCTCTAAAAAGATAATTTATAATCCATGATTTCTCCTATGATTTTTATTTTGATTAAATAAGTGTTACTTAGTAATTATGACTTATGGAGGTTATGAAGTTTCATGTTTAGGGGACTTTCCTTTAAATGGTGTCTTTTGACCTTAGTGAAATGATTTCAAATTAATTTTTAAGGAAGGGTTGGATTTTTTAAGAACATTAACTATATGACTAGGAGATTCAATTTCAAACCAATGATTATAGGGGTGATGAAATAACAAGTTATATATTAGGATATCATTTTATAATAATGTACAATTCTAACAATCCCATTAGTCAATTAACAAAAGATGACAGATTGAAAAATAAGGAATTGCAAATTAAGAGCTATTTTGAAGATAATAAAATATACTACCCGTATTAGATGTTGCTACATGACTTTAAATAAGAATAAAATATAATAATTAATATTTTAGCAATAAAAAATATTGTATTGTATAATGTTATCTTAAACACACCTTCATTCATGAAGAGTTATTTATAGATTATATGTTTTATTAGATTATACTAACTATACTAGCTCAATTCAAATGACTTTGAAGGGGAATAAAGTATTTTTTTTATGCCTAACTAATGCAAAAGGTCATATTTTACCAACTACATTTATTTAAACATAAGTTGTCTTTAATTGAGTGATCAAAATGAGTCATGCAGAGCTATTTATAGGTAATGATTTTTTTTTTAAGATTATATCAACAGTACCTATCAAGTCAAATGAATTTGAATAGGAGTAATATGTATTGATTTAATGGCTAATTAATAAAAAAGGGCATCTTGTATCAATGATATTTATTTAAACAAAAGACGGTTTTAATTGATTGACCAAATGATCATATGCCTCGTGACTTTGTTATGATAATGTTTTAATGTGACATTTCCTTTGGTTAGCATTTAAGTTCCAAGTACAATATCTTATTGATGATCTTAAAGTCATTAAAACTTGTTTATCTTAAGTAGACATGAAGGTTTTATATCCAAAGAATTAGAATTCATTGAATGTTACTCCAATTAGAAGTGCTCAATTGACCATTTTTAGGCTTTGAAAACGAGTGAAAATCACATAAATGAATTGCTACAATTTTAGGTGGAAGACCAAAATTATGAGACACAAACATATAAAATATATATATATATATATTTAAGAAAACAGAGGAAAGGATGGATATGGTATTAAAATTATCCTTTCAAGGATGGTTGAGTAGCCCTTTAACCTTTTTTCTTTTTTTATATGCCTTATCCACTGTTTTCTTGTTTTTATTTATTTTTTGAAGTAAAATCCTAATATGTTTTTGTGGAGTTAGCTTCAAGATTTTATTTTAAATCTAGAATGTCCGTATTATTTTAACTACATAAATCATTGCATTATAACTTGATAAAAAATGAAACTTATAATAAAATGACTATTCAAAATAATTGATTACATTCCTGGATTTATGAATGCTTTAAATATTTTAGCAAGTCACCTTAGATGTGCCATTTGTTAGTCAGTTTTAACCTTTGGACTTAACAATGATTAAGAATAATGTCATGTATTTAAATATTACCATAAGGAAATTTTTATTTAAAAATTAGTCGTTTAGAAGAAAGGCCTTTGGAATTGATCAAATTGATCACACGTCAAGTAGTTCTCTTACTATTTTATTTGGACAAACAATTATTTAGACATCATAGCTTTTGATAAAATATCATATTAAATGACATTTTGTTAGTCTTGTTGCAAGATAACATTTGGTTAATCAAGATGAAGTTAGAAATGTTAGCTACCGGTAAATTAAGTAATTTTCTCTTGCAAATTTTCTCCTGTTGTAGAGTTACCCCTCGGAAGGTTTAGGTTTTAGAAAACTTTGTTACACTCATTATAAGTAGTTTATATCATAATTTATATGCCGTTTTTATTTAGATGTAAATATGAAAAGTTTTCTTAAACAATTCAAAATATGTTAAACGTATATCATATTTGAAAGGATGAACACGTTATTTCTTTTATTGGTACTTCTTATTCCTTCTTTGTAACTATAAAAGTTAAGTTTAATTCCATATATTGGGTAATATTATAGGAAGAAAATTTTTCTTGAGTAATAGTAGCATAGAAATGGTAACATTTAATAAAGAAGCACTCTGAGCTTGCTACGGGCATTCTTGGGTTGTGATCCAGTATGTGGCTCCCGTTCGTGTCAATGGAAACGATGTCACGTAGTGGTTGAATGATAATCCCGATGGTCAGAAATTTTGTTGTTTCGAACGGTGCCGGAGGTAGCATTTTTCATAATCTGCCTGCTCGGTTTAGGTCGAAGCAACTATGAATATGAAGCTGGCTGGCGCCGTTTTGCGGCACCCTTATTGTCGGGGTACGGGAGGAGAAAGTACCAGAAAAGGAGGTTATTCTCTTTTGTTGTTGTTGCTGTTCTAGGCCATGTAGTGCTTGTCTTGGGATAACGATTTTCTCTAAGGAGAATCATACTAATAAAAAGCTGAAGTAATTAAGTATCATAATTACAGGAAAAAGAGTTAATTTAAAATCAAGTAAATAACTCTTGGCTTCCTCTTAATGAATTTGTAAAATAATGGTTTGACAACCGAATTGTGACTGTACTTGCAATGACCTGAAAGATGTATGTCCTTAACACAACTTCCAACCTAATTGATTGCAGTAAGGTGCTCACTAAATTGGGCTAAGATTTTAGTGGCAACGAAATTCATTAGTAACCAAATTATTAGAAAGGTTTATTTCCTCTAATAAATTAGATACTAAAAAATGAATAATTCTCATCAATAAAATGTTAATTAGCAATATAAAACAACCATTGTCTTTATTATATCTCATTATTCTAAATGTAGGTAAATCGTAAATTAACAAGCAATGAGTATCATATATATGAATGTATTTTTTTCATGCTACAAAGACATGTTCTTTCACTTGAAACTAATTGTTGAAAAAAGAAAGTATATTCACATATAGCAAATATTTCATACTAAAACATTGAAAATAATAAAAATCACTTAGTACAAATCCAAAGACATGATAATTTCATCAAAACCTAATATATCTATCCTTATTTTCCCATCGTAGGTCCACAATTCGACCTGCGAAGTCCCATCATATTGTTGTGCACGGTGGGGGCCTTTGCTTCTTATCTACCTTGTATGCTCTCCCACAACTATTTCAACATGTTGGCAGCTAAGTCGAAAGCATCCATATGTGAGCTGAATATTGCCTTGACATGGAGCACCAAATCCTAGCTTGTTGCGAGGCTTCTTCCGGGTAAGTAGCGTCCCGTTCTAATGGACCAACTGGTTGAATGATCATACTCATTTTTAGAGATTTCCTTGCTGGAGGGAAAATTTTCAAGAAAATCCACAAAAATGATGTATTGAAAGATCGTAAGCTGGAACCGGCTGCAAAAGATTTGGTTAGGCTTTGGCTTGAGAGAGTGTCGATGTTTATGCATAAGAAAGCCCACTCAGAGTGGTTGGTTGGGTTGAAATGGATGGAGGGTTGAACAGTAATTTCGCTACCGGTGTCGTCCATTTTGGCTATGATGGCCGACCCACCAACTCTTCCAACTACTTCCATATACACAAATTGGTTTATCGTTCCACTGGGGTTGGACAATGAGTCTCTTTCTTTCCTTTCGTAGTGATACTCAAATTCATCGAAGTTAGTATTATATCATAGATTAAAATTTCATATTTTATATCTTATTCTTCTTGTTTTCTACTGTGCAATAAAAATATGTCTACATTGTTTCCCTTGCATGGGTATCTTAAATCCTAGAGTAGTTCAATTGGACAACCACTAATTTTTGTGGAACAATTGAAAGTTGCTTTGAGGTAGATTGTTGGAAATATTTTAATTTAGATTTTTGTTCTTCCTTGTTCGGTGAAATTCTACATGCAAGTGTACATGTCGAACAATTTTCAAGAAAATCCACAAAAATGATGGATTGAAAGATCGTAAGCTGGAACCGGCTGCAAAAGATTTGGTTAGGCTTTGGCTTGAGAGAGTGTCGATGTTTGTGCATAAGAAAGCCCACTCAGAGTGGTTGGTTGGGTTGAAATGGATGGAGGGTTGAACAGTAATTTCGCTACCGGTGTCGTCCGTTTTGGCTATGATGGCCGACCCACCAACTCTTCCAACTACTTCCATATACACAAATTGGTTTATCGTTCCACTGGGGTTGGACAATGAGTCTCTTTCTTTCCTTTCGTAGTGATACTCAAATTCATCGAAGTTAGTATTATATCATAGATTAAAATTTCATATTTTATATCTTATTCTTCTTGTTTTCTACTGTACAATAAAAATATGTCTACATTGTTTCCCTTGCATGGGTATCTTAAATCCTAGAGTAGTTCAATTGGACAACCACTAATTTTTGTGGAACAATTGAAAGTTGCTTTGAGGTAGATTGTTGGAAATATTTTAATTTAGATTTTTGTTCTTCCTTGTTCGGTGAAATTCTACATGCAAGTGTACATGTCGAACAAGTAATATAATGATGAATAAGAGTATCGTCCTACAGGGACTGGGGTTTACTAAACTAATTAATTACTAACGGTGAATAGTTCCTAAAGTTTATCTAGCAAATCGAAATGGTAAAACATTAACTAAAGAACTAAATTTAACCTAAACTTGATTAACGAAGATGCTAGAGCGTTCGATTTCACTTAATTACTAGATACAAATGTCGATAATCCATGCTAGCAAGATTAATTCTACTCATGTGATGACAGAATTTCCTAACTTATTCACTATCATATGTCTAGGTATAGCGAACCTACTTAGCTTATTAATTCACTGTGAGTCTGCATATGAATTAAATAAACTAAGTGCATTAAGATATGTGAATATTCCAGTTTGCACCTAAAGCCACACAAATCATATGATATATGTCTATCCATATTAATCTACGGTTGCATATTACATGAAGCAACTGCATGCTATCTCCTGTCGGTCTCAAACATGCAAATCATATCAATTAAGTGGTAGCTAATCACCTAAAAGCATTAAGCTCCGTAATATGCAACTTCACATTCATAAAATATCTCACAAAGCCTAAATAATCACATTCATACGTTATAATTAAGTTCTATCGTAGCTCTAACAAACTAAACTAAAACAACATATTTACATAACAGAAATCAGTACACAAATGTGAACAAAACATTCTGGAATTTAAAAACATTAAAGCTGTCACTAAAAATGTCTTCAAATCACAAAAAAAATTGCACAAATCTGCACATCAAGAGGAGGAAATGAAGCTGTCTGGAAAACGGGAAGAAAACGAGCTGACACGCGCCATCACGCGCTCTCGCACGCGCCGTCACGCGCCGGTGACACGCGCCGCCGCCGTCCGCCACCGTTCTTCACAGAAACGTCCAGAAAGGTAGATCAGGACGTCTGGAGTGCCGTTCTGCCGAGAAATCCTTCAAATCCGCTCCAGAAACGTGTAGATCTGACGAAAAAGGTTCGGACGGCGTTCGCCGTTCTTCGCCGGAAACCGCCACGAAATCACACGAAACTGCCACAGAACTGTCGGAAATCACTCTAGGAGCCTAGATCTGCTTTCAGATCGCTCTAAAACGGCCGGAAACTACACTTCAAACACCGGTGATGGGTTCTCGCCGGAAAAGACAACGGCGGTCGGCTGTCGCACGACCGCCGCGATCTCTGCTGGACCCGCGCTGTCGCGCGCGGCCAAGTCCCGGCGAGTTCCCGCACCGGTCACCGCTCTCCTCTGTTTCTCTCTCTTTCCGGCCGGTCCGTTTTCTATTCGGCCTTCGTTCTCTCCTCTTTTGTTCCTCACGTGCTTTCCCTCGTGAGATTAATTGTTCTTTTTCTCTCTTCTTTTCCTTCCAAGTTTTGCTTCGTTTCCTTACTTTTCTTCCATTTTGGGTTTGCTACCTAAAATAACAAAAACATACTTAAATACAATTAAATATAAATATAACTTAATAAAATTATATTAAATATAACCTAAAATAATAACAATAACTCTATATAAAATAGAATTATCATTCCTCCCTATTGTGGTTATCTTATACAAGTAGCTTTCACATATTACAAGGGCCTATATTGCTGATGGTGAGTTTGCTGGCGTCTTCCGTCAAATTTTTACATTTGCTAAATGTGTGGGTTTGAGGTCAGATTTGTATCAAATACTTTTAATCATCTTAAACATCGAGGTACTGGGAATTGTTACTGGTTTGTTTATAACGTGCTTAGTGTTTTCGTACTAAATAAATATCTAAGACTTGTTTGACATGCAAAAATTTTCTGTTTTCATCGTTTCTCTTTCTCCCGTTGAATAAGCTAGCTGACCTCACAAAGCATCTGCATAAGCTAGCACGTTCTTCACACATGCAACGTACAATCATCAACATGCTGGCACGTGCTCCACACGGTACAGCACATGCATGCACTCTTTATCTGTTTAAAAGTCTTTAAGCCCTATTTAGTCTTGTTAAAGTGATTGCTTAGAACCTTCTTTGTTATAAACCACGGTGATACTTATTGATAGAATTCAATTGATAGAATTCTTAGGTCATTCTTCAAGAAAACAAATAGTTCATAATAAAGTGTGATATAAAAGAAGCACTCCAACATGACTAGTTATGTGAAATTCAACTACTTTAATGCAAGCAAAGCTTGTGACTTTGAACTTGAAAATAGAGTTTCTGTAATAATGTATAATCTAATTAATAAGAATTAGAAAATTTAAGCTCTGAAACTTTCAGAAACTAGGGAAAATTTCTTATCTTATTAAATATAAGTACCTCTAATTTAGTGTAGCTGAGGATTGGTGGCATTTGGTATAAAAATAAACTATTTTTAGTCATATAACTAATACTATTAAATTAAAAGCTAAAGCGAGGAAGTGACAAAACCTAAAGAATAAATAACAAAACAATACACAATGGGGGAGATTGTCTTAACTTTGTCTCTTTCTTTTAACTGATTGACCATCCAATGTCTAAGAGATCTAGAAGATATAAAAAGGGCTAATGAAAGATTGACATCCAATGAATGGGCCAATCTTCCAAAGTTATCGAAAAAATTTATCAATGATGATTCATTTTAAAATTACAGAAAACTGGCAAAGTGATTTATATATTTAAATACCTAATTTGTTCAAACCTTGACATGAAACTAAATTATGGACCAAAATAGTATTTTCAACTTAATTTTACCACCAGCAACTTGGAATTTTACACGGTTATTTTTTGGAGCAACTTGGTAATGCGTTACACGCGTTAGAAAGGAGTGGGAGGGGTCTTCCTAAACATCCTGAGTTATTTTTCCTGTTGCCGACTTCTTCATATCGTAGCTTCTTTGTAAAAGAACTTTTGATTGATTTTCACTGGGGATAAGATATGGAAATCGTTGCAAATTTAACCTAAACAATATGTAGCGGAAGGTCTTAACGACTTGTACCCTGTCGGAGCTACCTCAAACGGCATGTCATGGGGTAGGTCACGAAGGAGCACTGATAGCTTTTGACGTCAGCAGACAAAAAATGTAACGTGAATACAACTTTGTCCTCCTACAAGTTCCTTAACAATTTGATTGATCTCTCTTCTAAATTTGCATAACTTTGCATTTTTTCATGTTAGATTTATCTTTGGAAAGGTGTCGAGTCACTTACATACTTAAATACCCAACTTGTCCAATCCTTATTAGAAAACTAATTTTTATTTAAGATTTAGTAGGGTCATGAAACTTTTTTCATCTTTGATCACTTGTTACTAATGTTGATTCTGCAAATATAATAGCAAATGCCTAACACTTCAACATTATAAAGTCCATAGATTTCATATCTAGGAATTGTAATTTTTTGGAGTGGTAAGGATAAATATCATATAGAGTTCTTTCTTGTCAATTCCCAATCAAAGAGTTAAGTAGACTATAACAACCGCATCAGACAACGTCTAATGAAAGGAAAACCAAGATTTTCCAATCAAAGGGTTATGGGCCAATCTTCTAGTGTTGCTTCATTTTAAAATCCACGGAAGCTATCTAAGTGACTTGTATATTTTAATATATAACTTGTTTGAGCTTTAACAAAAATTTAAATTATGAACTAAAGCAGGATTCTACTCACTTTTACCGTCATCAACTTAAAAATTTACTCATGTTATTACTTTGTCACTATGCTAATTCTTTTGAAGACAACTTGGTAATGCGTCACACTCCTGAAACAAGAGTGGAAGGATTCTCCTTAAGTTTCCTTTGCTGTAAGCATCCTGGAAATTTCCGCATGTTCACATCTTTTGAAAGATTTTCTGATTGATCACGCACTTTGGATAAGATCGTTCGAAATTTAAGCTGAGAAATATAACAAAATTTCTTTGCCCCCAACATCCAATCAGAAGGTCTTGTTGACCTCGTACTCTGTCTTAACCGCGTCAAACAGAGTCTAATGAAAGGTAGCTAACATTTTTGCTGGTGCAAAAAAGTCTTTTCGTCTTTATCTTCCAGCATACATTCAGCACTGCTCTGGTCGAAAGAAGCACCAACAAACGCGTGTAGTTGGTGTTGAAAAGGGCGCCAGATCGGAATTTGAGAGCCAACATGGAACCTTTCGTATAATTGCAGTGCAATTCCATTTGCGTTTGCGCTCCCCACTTCATTAGATGTACTTACGTGGTTTAGCCATTTTGCAACCTTGTGCGGTTGATTGTAAATTATGGGTATTGGTCAGATAGATAAAAACTAACTCAGAAAAAGCTACTACAAGCAGTATGGAGGATGACAAATACAGAAATATACAATAACATGGTGAGAACCAAGCCATGTAACACCATTTTTTAAGTCACCAAATTGTCATGAAAAGAATAAACTAATTGATTAGAACACCCGAGTACCAAACAGGAAAAGCAATTTACTTTTTGTATAATCAAACGTAGAAAGAAGCCTAATAGAACAAAATCAAATGGTCCTAATGATTCAGTAACTTGCCACCCTTTTTATCTGGAACAGAAACTTTGATGATTCACCAAACTCACACACACTGGGTGTCGAATTCCAAACCTCATGATTGGGATCCTTGCTAACTCACCACTGAGTTAACTAACTAAACAACTATTTATCAGTTTATGATGTACGGTAAAGTGAAGGCAGAGCACTTGGGGGAGACATGCAACTAGTCATGTTTGTGAAGTTGCACTGGTAGGTAAGAGGTTACAGAAAGATGGTGGCAATAGTCTTGGCACATGGTCCAAGCATGGATGATATCAGTAGTAGCTCAGTGTAGGTGAAAGAAACAACGTGTAGCTGGTTGCCAGGTAGCTGAGGTAGGGAAGAGCATCTTAGATGTGGTTGTGGGATGGAATACGCATGCCAAACAATTTCCAAACACGGTGTTGAATTTTAACAAATGCTCAGTTCCGCAGTTCAGTAAGCCACTCTCAGGATACCAAGTAATTTCCAACCATAATTTTTTTTTTTTTTTCTTGACAAGTAAGAAACATATCACATGCACTGGAGGGTGCAAAGCTCAAATACACAGGGAGTGAACGACAGGGCTCCCCCAAAAGAAAGAAAACAAATAGAAACAGTCTAGGAATGGATAGAGCATTTCTGAACCATATCCAATAAACCTCCCATCCAAAGCGGAAACTTAGTTTGCACAAACCAAGCTTAACGTTCTCCCAACAAACTAATATTGCAGAAAACGACCATGCCAAGGAAAACAACAGAAATAAATAAATTCGAAACAGTAATCACCGTGCAAATTCATGGACGAAATTCCAAAACAAGCAAAACAGTCAAATCAACACAGAAAATAAATAAAGGAAGACAACAGAAATGAGTCTGCAAAAAAAAAAAAAAAAAAATCCATAGCAGAGCTTGATTAGTAGAATTTTGAAAACGTTGGTCCACATCGCCGTTACAAGCTGAAGCTCCGTCACTGCACCCGATGCTTATTATGCCAAGGACAAGCTCATGAGAGCTTCAAGCACTTCCCAGACAGTAGATACAGAGGATAGAGCTCAAAATTAACAAGATTCTGTGCTAAATTTTTCTTCTTGACCAACGGATCCAAGCTAGCAGGAGTTGAATCCCGAATTCAAAACCCTAGCAACTAACCGTTTGGCCGTGGGGAAATTGTACGGAAGAGAAACAATATTACGACATCAAAAGACTTCAAATCAACAGAAACGTGGTAAACAAATATGCTTGCTTAGGCGCCGTGAAGATTCCTCCGACTTTTATCGTCCAATCCCCACGGCTTCTCGGGAAACAAACAGAGAGGGACAGGGGTGGAGCGGGTTCAGTTAATAGTAAGTATTAAGGATTCTGTTGGGAATCATGAAGCAGAAATTGTTGAAGAGATCAATCGAAAGATGTTAGATGAGTTGAGTCATAACTCTTCAAACATAATTGAAGAACTTGCTAGAATAGGTTTTCAAGTTGAGAAAGTGATCCTTTTACTTTGTTTAGGTTTGGATGATGTTCACTTTGTAGGGATTTGTGAGATAGGGGAATTGGTAAGAAAACTTTGGCAAAAATCCTGATCGATCTACTTCTCAATTTGAAGCTAGTTGTTTTATCACACATATAAAGAAATCATGGTATGGTCCATTTGCAAACACAAATTATTTGTAAGATATCAAGGAAAGAAAATTAAGGATATGAAATACTGAGGAAGGAATAGATATGATGGTGGAGAAAGTACGTAACAAAAAATTTTTTACAATTTTTGATGATGTAAATACATAAGATCAATTGAAGGCATTAGTAAGGAATCATGATTGGTTTGTCAAGGAAGTAAAATCATTTTAACTAGTAGAGACCTTCATTTGTTGAAGAGGTATGTGGATGATATTTATGAGGTTAATGAGCTTAATGATGATGAATCTTTAGAGTTCTTTAGTTGGAAGGCTTTCAAGAAAAATTATCTTGAAAACGATTATGTGCATTTGAGTAAAGGTATTTTGAATTATGCATAGGGCCTTCCTTTAACTCTTAAAGTTTTTAGTTCTTATTTGTTTAGTAGAACAATGAATGCTTGGAGAGATGTTCTAGGTTAACTAAGTGCAAATCCTAAAGTAGAAATTTTAGACAAACTACAAATTAGCTCTAATGAATTGGAGGATTCATAAAAAAAATTATTTATAGATATGCTATATCAATTTAATGGAATGTATGCACTTGAAGACTTGGAATGTCTTGTTCACTATTTGGCCATTGACATTGAAATTGCTTAAAGGCAAATGTCTTATAAAAGATATAAATGGAAAATTCCAAATGCATGATTTGATATGAAAAATGGATCAACATATAGTTTATTGTGAATCTGTAGGTGAACCAAAGAGCCATAGTAGGTTATGGTGCGAAGAAAATATTATTCACATGCCAAAGTAAACTATTGTAAATGGATAAGTTTACCTTTGACAAAATAACTTACTTAATAGTACTTCTTTGAACAATTTATCAAATTGTACATTAATTTTCACTTTTTTTTTTTTATAGGGAACTGATATGGTTGAAGCTATTACCTTAAACATTCCATTACAAAGACAAGAGAAACTAAGTCTTGAAGCCTTTTTAAAATTGAAAAGAATGAGAATGCTTGTAATTCATGACCATTACTTTTATAATGATTTTTGTGTTTTGGAATGAGATAGAGATCCTTTAGTTTTTATGCTAAGCAATGAGTTATATTATTTGGATTAGCCTAGATTATCCTTTAGAATTTCTTTTGACCAATTTGCAAACAAATAATTTTTTTGTGTTGAAAGTGCCTTGTAATTGCATCAAAAAGTGGAGTAAAATGATGGTAAGATTTTACTTCATGCAAACATATCTTCTTCTTCAATTCATTCTATACTTATTGATTTTATTTAATATACCTACTTATTTATTTGTCAATTGTAGATTTTTGACAAATTAACAGACATTGATATAAGATACTCGCTTAACTTAACAAAGACAGCGAATTTCAATGGAATCCTAAACCCTGAGCTATTACATCTCAAACATAGTGAAAATTTGTTTAAGATCCACTCCTCCCTTGGATATCTAAATTGGCTTTTGGGATTAGATATGGAAGGTTGCAAATGTGTTAGTAGACCTACCAAATGAGATCAACCTAGCTTCTCTTAAATATCTTAGTTTTGTTGGTTGTTCAAGGCTTGAGAATTTTTCTATAATTATGTGTCATATGATGTCCCTGCAAGTCCTTGATTTGACAGGAACTAACATAAATAGGTTACCAATGTTGTTTAAGAACTTGTCATCTTTTTAGTCTTTGAATTTACGTGGTTGCTTGAGGTATACAACATCCAATTATGCCCTTTGTATGTTTATTTCTAGCTATTTTGTAAAAAGGTTAGAGAGAAAATTCTTCCTACAATCCAAAAGGGGGCAACAACTTAAACCTTATTGCTCGTTTGCTCCCAAATGATTTCTAAAGTTTCAGCTCTTTAAGAGAATTAGATTTGAATTATCACGATTTCTCAAATGTAGATATGCCTTGTGGTTTTAGTTGCTTATCCTTACTTATGAATTTAAATCTATCAAGAAACAAATTGTCCACAATACTAAATAGTGTGTATAAACTTCCTAGCCTTCACATTCTTTACTTTAGAAATTGTAGTAGCCTTCAAACATAGAACCTCCATTTATTGTTTAAGCTCTTTAGAAGTGCTATATTTGGATTATTGCATGTTAGATGGAGTGATCCTCAACAATTTTGGTTGCTTATCTTCTATTTGTGGATTAGGTTTGGTAAGAAACAAATTTAAAAGGATACTAGATTTGGTCCAACTTTCTAAGTTTTCTACACTTAGCTTGAATGATTGCACTGAACTTAAGCATTGCCAAAATATCTTTGAGCTTAAGGCATTTGGATCTTTCAAATTTTCTATCATTGGAGATTTCTTGTGTCGAAAATCTGTTAAATTGTCTTTCATTGGACATTTCTTGTGAAATGGTTAAAGCGGCGACCAATGAATGCTTTTTGAGTGTCCATATTGATTATGGAGGTAGACCCTACTAGATCTTACATCTACCTTCATATCCACGAAGTGACTTTCTGGCTTATGGGGGAGTAAGTCTCTTTCCTTCCTTTTATGGAAACGTTGAAATTGACAAAACTTGTTTTTGCGCTCATAGATTCATATACTTCAATTCACGTCTTGTAGCCCCCCTGTTGGTATCTGAAATGTCAGAATGGTTCAACAGGAGGGTCACTAGTTCTTTGGAACAATTAAAAGTTGCTTGCAATTGGACCCGCATTTCTCTGTCAGGTGGAGTTGGACTTATTCTGTTAATTATTTATAAAGTTTTCGGGGACAAAGAAAAAAGCAAGGTCGACTAGCATGGGAATTCAAATTACAAAACAGTTGATGCCAACAATCCTGCTCTCCCCCAATGTCTTTATCATTTTCAATTCAATGAGGTTGGTATGAAGGAATCCTCATTCCTTTCTGCCCCTCAAGTCCCTTCCGTTGGGCCAAACACATTTTGGGTGTTTATAAGCCATCGTTGGCTGTTTAGACGTGTGAAAGCTTGGCATAGACATGAGCCTGGAGGTTTGATTAAGGACCGCTTTGAGACTTCAATTAAATCATGCGACCTAAATGTGGAGTTAACAAGAGTTGTAAGTGACATCTCCCTACATGCTTTGGATATTCAAAATTGTACGAAATTGTTCCATAAACGTCTTGGGGTTTGTGTCCTAGAAAAAGATGAAAGTCGGAGCATCTAGATTGATTGAGTCGCTGCAGATGGGTTGGAAGAGAAACATAATAGTTGAGGCAGATGGTGACTATTTCTTATTTAAGGAAATCTGATAGAGGTATTACTATACTTGAAGAACCTGGAGTTGCACAAAACTATACGTGCTGACCTAGGGGCTCATACCGAGAGGCAAAAATGTGGGCTTCCTCTCACATTCTGGGGTGACAAGGTAGGTCTTGTCTTTCTTATTTGTATTTTTTTTGTAAAATGACAAATTATAGTAATAAAAATTAGAGTATAAAAAAAAGAAGACATACTCTAATATTACAAAAGTGTGTATTTAATTTTTTGTTATTTTTTTAGAAGTACCCTTACCCTTTTGGTTGTCTTATGATGATTTTTTAGAACAACTTTTGTCATGTAGGAGGAAGTAGTTGTTCAGGGATTTCAATGGCCCTTTGTGTTGCTGGAGTGAGTTTGCTTGTGCTTTTCATCTTCCAGTTTTTACATTTTTTAAATCTGGTTTTGCGAACTAAGATTTTTTATGAAACATTTGACGAGTTGGAAATATTGTTGGAGTTGTCTGGCACAAATGCTTATTGTTATAGTTAAGGTTGTTTGGCTTATGTAAATGTATTTTGTTTTCTCCTTTTCTTTTTGGTAGAAATGTGTGTTTGCATTAATAAAATGTAATTTATAAAAGCATAGGGGCATACTCCAGTATTACAAGAATTATGAAAATTATGAAAAAATAAAGGTTGTAAGCTTCTAAATCTCACTCAAGATGATATTTCCCTGTGAGAATCTTATATTTTAAAATAAAGAAACTCTCCTTCATACAATTTTCTTTATTTTAGCCAATAAGATTGAAATGTCAATTATTTTATTCTAAAATCATCTTCTATTTTTCCTTTCTTGATACACAAGTTCGTTATTTTTGGCTACAAGGCTAAGGAATTTAATAATGTTCCACCATTTGCCTAGAAACCTTCAAGAAAAAGCATTCATTAAAAGGTGTATCTTAATGGTCTTCTCTTCACTCTCAAAGTTTTGGGTTCCCCATATTCTGAACAATGTCCTTCATAGAATAAAAACCCCACAAAAGAAACAGATTGGATGCCCCAAGTCTAGCTAAGTTTTTATATACATCAACAAGAGGAGTGAACCTATTCATAAGCACTGAACATGATAGCTAGAATTCTAAGGTTTTCTTGGCACTACTTTTTCACAAGTTCGTTTTTCATTTTAAACTTAGCTTAGGCCTGCTTTTGGATTAGACTTGCAATATAGATAATAAAAGCATGATATTATTTGATGTTTGTTCAAAAAGACTTTTTACTTAAAAAGTTTTACTCATGAATTGACTTCTAAGGGGAAAAAAAATTCTTAATATGGTATCAAAATTTAAATATAGAACTTAACGTACGTGTTTCCTTTTTCGTCGTCACTATTATAAGGGTGATTGATTTTTCTGTTGAAAATCAACTTGATGTCCACTTTTTCATCCTCATGGAAGTTTCTTTGCGTCGACCACTTGCAAACCGACAATGAGCTGCGACTAGAAACATAGCCTTACTAGAGAAATAAAAGGTCTATGGCTCCTCCTATTCACGAAGTAAACAAGCTTACGAGTCTTTAATGGCATCTGTTCGCATCCGAGGAGCTCCTCCTACCTTTTCAACAGCTCAATTAACATACAATGTTTTTCTTAGTTTTCATAATGGAGACACCCACAAGACTTTTATAAGGGATTGGACAATGAAAAATTAGAAAAAGGAAAATATACTTTCTAAGAGCTCTTGAAAATATACTTTTTATAACAATGTCAATTTGCAATTATTGTAATATTATAGAAGTGTATGCTTTCAATAAATGGTGTTTGATTAAGCTAACCAATATCATGAATGCAAGATAAAGGACAAAGGGAATAGTTTTGCCTCTTTTCTATTACATTGATCCATCTATTGTAATTAAACATGAGGGTAGTTTTGAGCAAGCATTTATTATGCATGAGCAAGACCTAAAGGTTGATGGGGAGTAGACAAGGGTATTAAAGTTGGGGTGTTGTCCCATATTGATAGCGTAAAGATATGCCATTGAGTTTATAAGTGATGAGATTTCCTCACCTATTGTATTAAAGTTTTAGGATCGACTCTCACACTTTAATATGGTATTAAAGACAATGATAAGCCTCTGCTTTACAATCCCCTATGCCTTGAAGTTAAGCTTTAATGCATATACAATGCTTGTGTCAGCATGCATATGAAAGTAAGTGTTAAAGGTGGTGTTATCCTACATTATAAGCGTGATGATGTGCTATTGAGCTTATAAGTGATGAGATTTCTCCACCTATTGCCTTAGGGTTTTAGGATAGGTTCTCATACTTTAATAAAGGGAAACTACCACATTATGTGATTGACAAAAATATTCCAAGAATGAGTTTGCAGGAAGGAAGATTGCCAAGAAATTATATTATCTTTACTAGACAAATGACTAGGTCACAAACATATGTGAGAATGGAGGAGGAACATGCATTGTAGTGGGGACAAACTCTTGGCTCACCATCTCAATTTTGTGTTTTAAATGAACAATTCCATTTCAATTCAAGTCCTATTAGTCAGGAAGAGTCCATATGTATGGCTAAAGGAACAAAGAGCATCAAGAAGAGAAGAGGAGGCTCAACAAGAAATGCTTCAACCACCATCAAGGTTTATATGAGACAAAAATTCAGAATGGAAAGAAAAAAGAATATAAAAATGACTTAAAGTGAGAAAGTGCAAATAGAGGATGAACATGCCAAATTGGTAAGGATACATTCAAGGTTTGGAACCAACAAATGAAGAAAGACCTATTATAAGAAGAAAGGTATGAATTAAGAAGATGGGGATGAAATAGAAATCCCACTATGGTTCATAATATTTTGATAAGGAGGTAGACAAAATGGAACGGAAGGCAACCAAGCAATGGAAGACAACAATGATTAAATCTAGGGCAATAAGAGATATTTAAACCCATATCTTTAAAATATATTCCTCCTCTGGAGAAAGTGATTGGTGTAATAGATCATAATGACTTGAATTATTATCTAACTAATTTAGAAAGTTTAGATGGGTTTAAATATGACTAAAGAGAGACATGTGAGTATTGTATGAATCTATAAAGTTGATATAGATCTAGATCTTTGGACACCCTTAGTTTTTTTATTCTTATGCATCATCCCTCTAAGGGCCTGTCACGTATTTTAAAGGGTTAGATATATCTAACCTTAGTGGACATCCCCTTTTATTAGAAGAAAATGACCTATGACACTTTAACTCCTTAATCCATTCTCAATACCACCATTTAATGTCATCTACTCTTTTAGCCAAATAAATATGTCAAACATAATAATAAATTATTCCCATGTATTTATTTCATAACTAAAGGTGTTCATAAAAAAAAGGCTATAAAACTTGGAGTTTTAATCCATAAGATCCCATCTTCCTGCCAATGATGCCATGTCACTTACCCTGAAACGACCAAAACAAATTCATCAAGTGAGACAAGCTTGATTTACATAAATCAGGCAACAACAAAAGTAAGGAATATGATATCTTGTGGTGGAAAACAAAAACTGGTAATGATATTATTATTGCAATCCTAAAACTATGGAGAAATGTCCAAAAGTGCTTTCTAACTTATGAAAATGAGTTCACATGAATGTGCATGAAATGATCTCACAAGTGTGTGAATTTACGTTTAGAGGAGATTATTGATAAGAGATTGAAAACCTTTTGCCAACTTTAGAGTTTATTGATGCTAGATGTAGACATTTAATGTTTCTCCAAGTGCCTTTTATAACACTTTGCCTAACATCCAGCAACATTTTCACCTCTAAGTGAGTTATCCACAATACAATATGCATTTTTGTGCATAGGTTTTAGAAAACTTTGTTACTAACTTTTCTCTTACTAACTTTTGTGCATAAGTAATTTTCTCTTACTAACTTTTGTCTTGCTGCAGGACTTAGGTTTTAGAAAACTTTGTTACAGTCATTATAAGTAGTTTCTATCATAATTTATGTAGTGTTTTTATTTAGACATAAATATGAAAAGGTTTCTCAAACGATTCAAAATATGTTAGACGTAATCATATTTGAAAGGATGAACATGTTATTTCTTCCATTGGTACTTCTTATTCCTTCTTTGTAACTATTAAAGTTAAGTTTAATTTTATATATTGGATAATATTATATGAAGGAAATTTTTCTTGAGTAATAGTAGCATAGAAATGATAACATTTGATAAAGAGCGACCTACGGGCATTCTTGGGTTGTGTTCCAGTGTGGCATCCCGGAGGTAGCATTTTTCATAATATGCCTGATCGGTTTAGGTCGAAGCAGCTATGAATATGAAGCTGGCCGGAGCCGTTTTGCGGCCCCTTATTGTCGGGGTGTGGGAAGAGAAAGTCCAAGAAAAGGAGGTTATTCTTTTTTGTTGAGATTGGCCTTGAGTCACTTGAATATCTTAATCTTGTTGGTTGTTTAAGACTTGAGAAATTTCAAGATGTTGGTGGTAACATGAAATCTCTGGAGTTTTTTTATTTGATTTGGACTACCATTAGGGAGTTGCCATTATCATTAAAGAGTTTGTTATTGCTTAAATATTTCAATTTATATGGTAACATGTGTTATAGAATACTTTTAAATAGGGATCAAAATCTTAATATGAGATGGGATCAATTTTTAGTGACTAAAGTTTCAAAAAAGCTCCATCGTTACATCACTATGCAGGAAATAAATGGTGGTGGTAATGGTTTAGATCCTGTTAATTGTTTACACTTCCTTAGTGGTTTCTGAAGTTTGAGTTCTCTAAAAAAACTAGAGATGAGTTATGCTAATATGTTAGATGGAGCTATTCCTTACCAGTTTTGTTATTTGTTATCACTTGAGTATTTAGATATGTCTAGGAATAAGTTGACAATAGTACCCTTAGTATCTACTACCTTCACAAACTTAGGTTTCTTAACTTGAAAAGTTGTACCAATCTTAAAACAGTGTTGAAACCTTCATTTTCAAGATTAAATTGTTTAGAGCTATTACATTCAGGTTAATGCAAGATGGTAGATGGAGTAATCTCTATTGATTTGAGTTGCTTCTCTTCACTTAAGCATTTAAATCTATGCAACAACAAATTAAGGAGATTGCCATATTTCACTCAACTTGCCATAATTCATTCAACTTTCTCAACTTCAGTATCCTTGCTTGGAAGATTGTATTGAACTTGAAGTACTGTCAAAATTACCTTTAAGCTTAAGAAGATTGGAGATAATAGGTTGCATATCGCTGAAAAGTCCTTGGGTTGAAACAGGTGGAGGTTGAACAGTAATTTCCCTACCGGTGTAATCCGTTTTGGTTATGATGGCAGACCGCTACCAAATTGGTATGTCGTTCCAATGGGGTTGGTCAGTGAGTCTCTTTCTTTCCTTTCATAGTGATACACAAATTCACCAAAGTTAGTATTATACCATAGATTAAAATACCACATTTTACATCTTATTCTTCTTGTTTTCTATTGTGCAGTATAAACACGTCTACATTATTGCCCCTGCATCGGTATCTAAAATCCTAGGGTGGTTCAATTGGAGAAGTACTAGTTGTTGTGGAACAATTGAAAGTTGTTTTGAGGTAGATTGCTTGTTGGAAATATTTTAATATAGATTTTTTGCTTAGTGTTTTCATACTAAATAAATATCTAAGACTTGTTTGACCTCACAAAGCATCCTGCATAAGCTAGCACGTTCTCCATACATGCCACGTAACCTCACCAACATGCTGGCACGTGCTCCACACGGTACAGCAAATGCCATACACTCTTCTTTTCACACGCGCGTCGGCACGTCAGCCTCTAACCTACAACGGGCTACACGCCATGTGTAGCCACTTGGCTCCACGTGTGCAACCAGCACGCATAACCGGAGTAAGTTTGGCCGTGAATCACAACCGGACTTTCTTTACTTCTCCGGCTGCCCTTTACTTAGTTAACACCATGTAATTAACCTGGCCACTTGTATAAGTAATGATGTGTAATTTGATTAAACTAAAAAGAAAATGACATAAATGTTGAAATTTTAAGAAAATAGATAAATTATTTTATCTAATTAAATATAAGTAACAAAATTATAATGTGGGTGGAATTATATGAAATTGGTATAAAAATAAAGTATATCTAATCTGACTAAACTAAGAATTAGATGGTGTAAGTGTTGAAAATATGAAGAATAAACAACAAAATATTGTAAAATGAGGGAGATTATCTAATCTTTGCTAAATTCTTATATTAGATTCGTCATCATATAATTAACGTTTTATAGATCTTTAAGGTACAAAGGAAACTAATGAAAGGTTGCGCGCCCCCCCCCCCCCCCCCCATATGGAGGGGCCAATCTCCCAAAGTAACCCAAAACTACCATATGACGACTTATTATCACAAAGCCACGAGCAGGTGAATTGTTGCATGTTTAAATATCTAACTTGTTTCAGCCCTACCATGGAAGTAAATTTTAGATTAAATTACCACTTTCAACTTTTTCACAATACTGATTTGTTTAAAAACTTTTCCTCTACTTCCTTTTCCCCACTAAAAAAGGATTCTAGCTTTGTTTTTTTTTGTGTTTGTGATGGTAAATACATAGCCTAAGGGCTTTATCCAATTCTTGTGTCGCGCTCACCTTCCAGACCGAGATGGTTTGCTTCCACTGGTTTCCTTACGTATTTGCTCAAATCCACGCCCACTCCTAACAACCTTAGGGGCGGCTCCGCCACATGTAAGTACCACTGTTTCTTGTTTACATTAGTGTTATTTCTAATTCCTTCTTGAAACATCAAAATATAAACACAATAGAGAAGATAAAGAAGCTGAGCAATGAATTTAAATACTAGAAAGGTTGATGTATTTTGTTATAGATTTTTAGCAACTCATTAGCTGGTTAAGGTTTCAAAAATTGGAGCTTTTAGTATATGAGTCTTCGTGAACATCTTAATTTTAATTGTATCTTCTACTATTCAGTTTATTGTAATTTATTTTCTTATGCAACTGTTTGTGGTACAAGTTGTAGATGAATGTAGTTGTTCACAAATTGCAATGAATCCTGGTTATGATGGATTTGTTAGCTAGTGCTTTTCATCTTCGAAGTTTACATTTGCTTAATGTGGTGTTGAAGTCAAATAATTTTATGAAAAATATTTGATTGTCGTCAAATATTGAAACACTTGGTTGAAGGCCCTGGGTAGATTGACTTGCTCCCAAATGCGTTGAACCAATATACGCAAATGTGAGAACAGTTTCCTAATGATTTACAGGAACTACAACAAGGATGATGGTATTCTTTTTCTTTTCATTGTTCCATTTTAAACTATCTAAATAGGATGACATTTATCACTGAATGTTTTGCATAATGTTTACTTTCTCATGGATTAGATTGAGGTGAAAGAACGATTGTTCACAATTATGGATAATCCTTCAGTGAATAGAGTAGGCTTGGCAAAAAGGCCCAATAAGCATTCGCAAAGTGAGGGAACAAGTAGAGATGGTTTGGTCCAAAATTTAAAAAATCTTAAAGCTTTTCTTAGAATTATAGTTCATGAATTCTCTTTTATAGCTCTTTATTGAGTTTTTTAGTTGTGCATAATCTATGATTAATTTTATAAAAATTTCAGGAAATATTTGTTTCTATGATGGTCGAAAAAAGCCAATCTGACCCAGATTTATATATATTTATTCATATTGTGTATTTTGTAGTAAATCAATGAAATAAAGTTTCTTTAAATTAATAAAAGAAACTTTTCCATGATGAATATTTGATTTTATTGGATAAATAATTAGAATTTAAAAAATATTAATCTTATTTGATGGTGCATATTCGATGAGGAAAAAATGATCGAAAGTTAAAAATGTATTAACATTTTGCAGATATTTGAATAAGAGATACTGTATACTTCCCTACCCGTATCATTGGGAACAGCTTGATTCTAAAACCATGCTGTACGAGAGCAGTATTCTTTGTACCTATGATTTAGTAGCTCAGCTTCTGTGCATGCCATAATCTCTATCTGATATCATGTCTTCCGAATCTTATCGCTTTTTTACTTGCACAGCGTCCTGTGTCATTAGAAGACGTAAAAGTACTACACTTTTTATTTTAACATCAAATCTTACCAAAAAGAGGAAATGAAAGGCGTTTGCTTTTTAATAATCAAAAGATACAGTTTGTCATAAACGTGAAATCCCTTACCAGGAAAGCACCGTGACTATTCCTGTTCTGGAACAATGCAAACGAAAGATGCGTCTGAACTGGCTGCATGTACTTTTTGTGGAAGCGGTGACGGTTCCGTCGTATCATAGAATTGTCAATCAACCTCTTCTTAGGTCAATCATTAAATCAAGCCATGGATCACCTAATGTGATTATTTTCTTGTTTTGCTTTTATAGTTAAGTGTTTATCTCTAGTCAATCAAGTTCTTGCAAGCTGTTTGTTTCAATTTCACAACTACCTATTGACATGAATAAATCTTCTTCCTTATTTTTGAGTTTAGAAACAATGTCTAAGAGGTGGAAATCACAGGATACATGGTTTAGAGTCAAGAGAATAAGACTGCTTTTTGATTGACATAAAAGAGTGACAACCAACAAAGATTTTAATTATCGATGCTCTTTGCATCACACACCAAAAAAAAAAAAAAAAACTGATGAACCTAGATATGAGTGAACGAAACAAAAGGGCTCTGCCCTTCACGCCGCCGCGTAGACCCAATAACAAAAGGTAGCAGTACTAGCTTCGTAGACCATCAATATTTAAGAGTTAGGCTCGTTTGGAGGATAGAAACTCATCTAAGAAACCATACATAGTCAGGTGACACAAAAGTGATGCATGACGAATGGCCATTTTCAATAGCAGTAAGGCTTGGCATTGTTAAATTTCTTTTTCAATCTGTTTTACATATACATATGCAATTCATGCACCAAGTGTTGAACTTGAAATCAAGGGATCTCAAGCCTTGTTAGTTAGTAGGTGATCAGCAAAGTAAATGAACCTGAGATCAAGAGAACTCAAGCCTGACTAATTAGCAGGAGATTAGCAAAATAATTTTCATAATTAATTATAAGCACTGTTAAATTTACAAAAATAAAAATATAAAAAATTGAAATATCAATGTTAAAGACACCCAGATTCTCTTTCTACCTAACTAATTATTTAAAAAAGAAAAAGGAGAAGTGAAGTCCATGGTGCTTGTACTAAGGCCAAAAGTATATTGGGTTAGCTGTCTAATTCCGTTTTCGCATTATGCCCCTCAAGGACTCTTGATTTGAGTTAACTGAAACTTCCTGAGCAATTCCGAGTTATTTAATCTTCACTGCAGTGATCATGTTAAGTAGAGACAGTTTTACGAGCAATCTGTACAGCGTGTCTCAAATTCATTAACTTACGGCTTCATGTACATGAAAAATTGTAGGAGTCTTCAAGTAGCATTGGTTTTATGTTAAACTAAAGCAACTTCTTTTCTTAGGGGTTGGGATGAAATTAGTAAAAGGGTTAATTTTTTCTTTTTCACATTGAGTGAAGGAGAAATTAATAGATGTCCTTTTTAAGATTTTATCACACTTCAATTTATTAGGTCTATCATTGTAAAAACAAAATAGTTAATAAAATATAAGAAGTGAGTAATACATACATGTATTGTTTTTCTTACTAATATGAAGATATTAGGTTGTCCATAAGCATGTGGATTGGTTGGTAGTCCATCCTATCTAGGGGTAAAAAGTCTCAAATTTAACACCCAATTTTCCCAGATCCCCCATTGACTTAACAAAAAAGAAAAATATTAGGCCGAAAGAAGCATTGTTGCAATGAACACAAGGCAACATGACAAAAAACAAATAAAACAAATATCTATATTAGCGGAGTCGCAAGACTTAAGGAATTGGATCTGAAATATTATACAAATTTATCCAAACTCTGCTCGTTCCTCGAATTCATGAAATGACAATAAAAATGGATTTAAAAGGCTGTCACCACCTTAGAAATCCCCTAGGAGAAATTAGCATGATTCCGTACCTTTTTTAATCTTGTTTTTGTTCAAGACTTACAAACTTTTCCAATATTGGGGACAATATGAAATTTTTAAAGTTCTTGGATTTGATTGAGATTGACATTAAGAAGTAGTCACTGTAGTTTTGGAGTTTATCTTTTATAGTAAATCTCAATTTATGTGATTACTTGAAATGTAGGAGTATTATTAGAGATGTGTGCAAAGAAACTAAATCCAAAGCCATTATTACCATGTTTTAGACTTACAAAGAAACTAAATTTTCGTTATTATAACTTATGATAATCCCCAACTGGAGTTAAAATATAATGAATCACCTAGACATTTGTTATCTTGTAAGTGTGGGAGGATTGATTGATGATTTCACCTTGTTTTTCTTTTTCAATTGATACTCTATAAAAATGATGCTATTAAAGATTTTCCGTTCAGTATCTTTAAAAGATGAACATGGATCCTGCATCTCCAAGAGATCTAATGGATCTTACAAATATGGTGCTAGATTTCATAACAATTCTTTACACAAGGTGTAAAACTACTTTTCTTGTGTATTTTTTTCTTTTCTAAATCTAGGAGATCGATATTATTTCTATATAAGTGATGCAAGAACTGCATTGAAAATCAAGATCTCACATGGCGGTGATGGAGGAGGTTCCCCTGTACAAGTGGTGGTTCTTTTTGGAAAAATGTAAGAAAAAAGTAACAAAACATTTGTTGTTGAAATGTCTAAGTTGAAAGGCAAAGTTGGTTGTACTTTCATACTTCAAGTATGCACATCTTCTTTGAGCTTCTCTTCTTGTACAACTAATGTTTTCTAAATTAGAGTTGGAGTTAGTAGCCTTTATTACAATTGAGTTGGTATATGCTATTGATTTCAAAAGCAGAATTTAAAGGCTAAACCTTGCTTTTTGACTCTTTCATGTTGATTTACTTTCTACATCTTCCGTGTGGAATAAGCATGTGTGAAGAAAAGAAGGAACGTTGGGTAGAGCAAAATATAAGGCTTGGGAAAGGACTTGTGTGAAAAGTAGTCTACAAACTCTTGACCTTACTCCTACTCTTTGGTTAATATGACTTCAACTTAATAGTGCTCATCGTTGGTTTCAACTTCTGCATTTTTATCGAAGTGATCCGGAGGATGTTTTGTTGGCATGTTCTCTACTTCTCTTTCCTTTTTCTATGCTGCACTCACCATTCTTAGACACTCTCTGCTATGTCAACTATAGGTCACTTTTCGTTATGATAGGACCTCTCTTTAATTTCCTTTATGCCTCACTCGTCAATTAGTCCTTTAATGAATAAGCTATCCTGAAATTTTAAAAGATTGTGGAAGAGTCGACGTTCAAGAGAAAACAAATAAGTGGATTTCTATTGCAATAGCCTGAATTTTGTGGTGTTCCCAATCTTCCAACTTTTACATCAGGTAAATTTTTTGTTAAAACTTATTAAATTTTGGCTAGCATTTAATTGTTTAATTTAATTGTAGTTTCTTTATGAGGTTTTTAGAAAAGGTTCTATTTTTTTAAAAGTTAATAAACAACTTATAAGTGAATAAAAATTTATGGGGAGTTCGAATACAACTCTATTAAATTTACCAAGCATTTTCATGAACTTCTTGAAAATCCATGATGATTTCTTTGCATCAAGATTTATCAGAATTACCACCATTATTTTTGGTGATTGTTTTATGACTACAGGAGTTGTTGGAGAAGTGTTGTTTTGGACCTCTCGCTTTATAGGCTGACCTTTTCTTCATCATATCATATAGTTATTCTATTTTAAGTTTTCCTATAAAGCTTTTAATTGTAATTTGAGAGGGAAATTTGCATTGCATCACAATGTTAGAATAAACTTGATGTTTTCTCCATTTTAGTCTTTTGCAACATGATTTTAGTTATCATATAGCCAATGCATTCAACTCTGATGGCCACTCATAAGCAAATAAAGAAATCCATTATCTTTTACAAATACTTTACAATATGTGAAAGGACTTTAGAGATGATAATTCAAATGGGCTTGGATAGACCTCTTAACATTAACAAGCCTAAACTTAATATGTTTATCATTTCGCTCATAATTCTTTATAATTCAAAAGCCTAATATCTTTGTGGATGAAAATGAATAATTTCTTGGAATTTTATTGTTTCATTTAAGTCTCTACAAAATTTCATATATATATTTCCAAATAAATGTTAGTTTGAATATTCTTATTTTATTAAATATCTTAGATGTGAACTTGATCAGAAAAATAAAAATAAAAAAGCCCAAAAACAAAGGAGACATAGTTCCAATGATGCAAGACACAAGACACTATAATTTTGTAAGCAACTTTTAACATGAATGTTTAATATCACCCACTCTTATAGCCTAATGCAAATATCAAATGAAGTAAAAAAGTGCTCCCATAGACATAGTCCCATTCTTATTGATTTTATAACTAAATGCATACATAAACAAAAAGGGATTGTGTGCCTACTATAGCACTCAAACTAATAATAGAAAAAAGGCTCCTAACAAATAGGAGATTGAGAATCTTTTGCTTACATTGGAGCTTATTGACCAAATGTAGACATTTAATGCTTCTTTGTATTCTTTTCATAGCACTCATACAAACATCTTGCAATATCTAAACCTCTAATTTTCTTCTCAATACAATGCGCTACACATTGGTCCTTAATTAATACAAGATCACTAATACTAAAATTCTTGTGTCCTGGATCATGATAGAAGCACTTGAAGAGATGAACAACAATACAGTGCTCTAACACTCCCAACGCTGATTTGTCTTTACAACTTTCCACTGCACTTTCAAGGCAATGATGGTTGTAATCCCCATTTTGATGAATGGTGTCAAAGCTAGTAGGAAATGGCGTGGGAGTGGAAAAGAAAGGGGGAAGGTCATTGGCATGCACTTTGATATTTAGCAAGACAAATACTTCTATCATCACCACTACAAGTTTGCTAATGGATTTTGTAGCCATAAAATGTAAACTTCGTCTTCAAAAATTCTCCTTTCTTGTTGTCTAACAAAAGATTTACCTTTATGGAGTGATCCTCTACTCTTTGTTGCAATTATATACCATGAAATTATTTTAAATGAAATAACATTTAAAAATATTAGTTTAACATCATTGGCTTTTCAAAGTGTGATAATATGTTACTAAAGTTGTTTTGATCTTCATTTAATATTTTGGCCAAAGAGATATGACTTTACAAGAGATTGTTAAGAAATTAATACTCGACTCCTATGGAAAGTCTAAAATACAAGAAATAATTAGTTTAAAAGACCATGTAATGAATGTGATCTAATTTTAACAATGTATGAATCCTTTATGTCCAATCAATTTTTATATCAATAGATGTTATGAGCGTGTAGGAATTAATCAAAAGTAGATGTGACATATAAAATTATAGCATTTTATAGAAAAAGAATAAATTAAAGAATAAGAAATTTTATGTAGCAATTGTAAGAGGTATAGTAAATAGATAATAAAATGCCTAAGAGATCTAGAAACTATTAAGTAACATCAAAAGGCAAGAAAGTTAAGATAAAAGCCTCATTAAAAGTGTCTTACTGACCCTTCATTCATTTGAACTCTCAATGAAACCATTGTACGGTGCACAACTTTTTGGATAATAAAAGAGTCAATTGTTTTCTTTTGAACATTTTAACTTTTTGTTATAACTGTTGTTATAAATTGTTAAAATCTACAAATATTGAAAGAAAAATTAGCATGAAAGTTATGGAAATTGCAAACACAAGAGATTGGTATCGTTTTGAAAGAAAGATTATTTGGATAGTTGTAATAGTAAAGTACTTGAGGCATCCATTTTGTTTTGATCTTCGTTTAATATTTTTGGCCAAAGAGATATGACTTTGCAAGAGATTGTTAAGAAATTAATACTCGACTCCTATGGAAAGTCTAAAATACAAGAAACAATTAGGTTAAAAGACCAAGTAACAAATGTGATCTAATTTTAACAATGTATGAATGCTTTACGTCCAATCAATTTTTATATCAATAGATGTTATGAGCATGTAGGAATTAATCAAAAGTAGAAGTGACATCTAAAAATATAGCATTTCACAAAAAAAGAAATAAATTAAAGAATAAGCAATTTTATTGTAGCAATTGTGAAGAGGTATAGTAAATAGATAATAAAATGCCCAAGAGAACTAGAAACTATTAAGTAACATCAAAAGGCAAGAAAGTTAAGATAAAAGGCTCATTAAAAGTGTCTTACTGACCTTCATTCATTGAATTCTCAATGAAAACATTGTACAATGCTCAACTCTTTGGATAATAAAAGAGTTAATTGTTTTCTTTTGAACATTTTAACTCTTTGTTACAACTTTTGTTATAAACTGTTAAAAGCTACAAATATTGAAAGAAAAATTAGCAGGAAAGATATGGAAATTGCACACATAAGAGATTGGTATCGTTTTAAAAGAAAGATTATTTTGGACAGTTGTAATAGTAAAGTACTTGAGGCATCCATTTGTTGGCTAAATTCAAAATATGAACCAAGTATAATTAGTATCTTTCTTATATAGGATTTCAATTTTTGAAATATATCCTTTATAACTGAGATATAAAATATATTTAGAGAACCATTTGATGCTGCATGAATGGCTTGGACTAACCCATAATGATCTATAACAGTGAGAGGCGCCCCTATAATTATCTTGAAAAAGGCTCTAACCAACCCTCCAACTTTGAAGTGAATTAATACACCTGTTGTAAGGCCTAAACCACCTTGACGTACTACTAGGCTAAGTTGTCCTAGATGGTGTTAGTTGCATGAATGTGGGATGTGATAAAATGAAGGGCTAAATTGATGTTAGGAACTGGCGATCTAGCACAAACTACAAGTGCAAGAAGTGGAAGAAAAAAAGGCTCATTTATGTTTAGATACAATCCTAAAAGTAACATGTCTCCTCATCATAGGTTTGTGATATCATTGGTGGTACTCAGTGTCTTTCCCACATTGCTAGCTTTTAGCTTTTAGCTTTTATCTTTTAGCAATTCTAAAATCTTCGTATTAGAATTTTATTCTCTTAAGTTTAATTTACAAGTCAATTTTTCAAAGTTCAGATGAGCTTTTATCTGATCTGAGTTTAAGTAAAACAATCGGCAAAGGCGAAATTATCGATGGCCATCGCGTACTATTACGGAGGCAAATCTACAAAAATAAACGTCTCTGCTTTTCATATAAAACCTATCCGTACATTGAACTTGCATCTCCACCAAGAAAGTAGAGGGGATCTACGCTCAAAATACAAATATTCATGGGCTTCGTCATCTAAGAATTTTCTCTTTTTTCCCGTCAAAGGAAAAGAAACGTCTTTGCTTTTCACGTTAACTGTGAAATTTCCTAGTGTTAACCTCACCGTGCTTTAATATATTTCAATTCTCTTTTCTTGTTCAACAAGTTTAACAATACTTAATTTTATTTAACCGTTAATTGATTGTTTTGTTTGACTCTCGACAATAGGGTTACAACAAATTTGTCCCTATTAAGTAATGCTAAAGGTCTATAAAAGATAGTGTGCAGTGACTCAGGACAAATGCTGTTACTTCTTTTGCCTCTCAATGATTTTATTCTTCCTAAAATATTCTCTGATAGTGTTCATGGATATTCCGGGAGCTTCTTCTGCTTTTGCTGGTCCTACTTCCTCCTTCGTGGATATATGATGTTTTTCTCAGTTTTCATGGTGAAGATACCTGCAAAAGTCTTGGAGACCACCTATATGCTGTTTTGAAGCAGAAAAGGATTATCACCTTTAAAGACGATGAGAAATTGAAACGAGGAGAATATATTTCTGAACAGCTCTTCAAAGCAATAGAAAAATCTCAATATATAGTTGTTGTGATCTCAAAAATGTATGCTTTCTCTAAATGGTGTTTGATTGAGTTGAACAAGATCCTAAAATGTAAGAAAGAGATTAGGATGATAGTTTTGCTTGTATTCTATTATGTGGATCCCTCTATCATACGAAAACAAGAAGGGAGTTTTGTAGAAGCTTTTGTCAAACATAGCCAAAGCACCAAGGTTAATGAAGAACAAAGGAAAACGTGGAAAGCAAATTTGAAAGATGTTGGTAACTTATCCGGATGGCATATGGATGAAATGTATAATTATAGTAAATTGCCACATTAAACTTCATCTACACTCCTATGGATTAGGACTATGGATTTTATTTACTTGAGAAATCAATTTGGAGTAAGTTTCAATTTGATTTTAAAATGATTATAATTTAGTCTTTTTTATAGGCATGAACTGATCATTCTTGAAGATAACAATAATTTTTATAGGCATGAAGCAGCCCTTGTTAAAGACATTAGTCGAAAGATACTTGGTGGAGTGTATTGTATTCCTTCAAACATTTCTGAGAGACTATTTGGAATTGACTCTTGAGCTTCCAAACTGATCTCTCTACTTAAATAGGGTCCAATAATGTTTGTTTTATAGGAATTTGTGGGATGGGAGGTATTGGTAAATCAACACTAGCAAAAGTCATTTATGATCGAGTTTCTCTTCAATTTAAGGCAAGATGCTTTATTGGCACTCAGAATCAAAATATAATCAATCTACAAACACAACTTACTTATGATATCTTAGAAGAAAGGGGCTTGAATATACTAAGTAGCTTAATGGGAATGGATATGATAGCAAAGGTAGGCCATAATAGAAATGCTTTTATAGTTATTGACAATGTGGATTCAAAAGACCAATTGAAAGCATTAGCAAAAAGTCATGATTAGTTTGGTAGAGGAAGTAGAATTATTGTAACAAGTAGGAATCGTCAATTGTTGGGTTGGTACATGGATGATATTTATGATATTGTGAAGTTAAGTAAGGATGAATCTTTAGAGCTCTTTTGTTGGAAAGTATTTAAGAATGACTATCTTGAAGAAAACTATGTGGAATTGTCCAAAAATATCATGCGTTATGCTCAAGGCCCTCCTTTAGCTATTGAAGTCTTTGGATCTTCTTTATTTCATAAAAAGAAGGATGTGTGGGAAGCTACTCAAGAATGGATAAAGGCAAATCTAAATAAGGACATTTTCCAAGAAACTCCAAATAAGTTATGAAGTATTGGAGGATTTTAAAAAAAATTGTTGTTAGATATTGCATGTTTGATTGAGACAAATCTTGTAAAAGGTGATTAAAAATTAAAATGTCTTCATCCTATTTAAAGTATGATATTGAGGTTCTCAAGGATACGTGTCTTATAAATGATTTTTATGGAGAGTTAAGAATGCATGTGTTGTTGAAGAAAATGGGTCAATAAATTATTTATGATCAGTTTGCAACTAAACCTAGGAGAAGTAGTAGATTATGGCATCTTGAAGACATTGCTCATGTATTGAATGATAATGCTATAACTAAATCTTTATGCAAAACATATTTTATACAATTCTTTTATGTATTTTGTTTAAGCATTTTTTATTGTATTTATTTTTTTATTTTTTTGGATTTTAAGGAACTGATACAATTGAAGGAGTTATGTTAGAATCATCATCACTGTCTGTGGAACTAAGTGTTGAAGGCTTTTCAAAAATGAATAAATTGAAAACATTTGTGTGTGGTAATCATCATTGTCACTAGTATGGAGATATTTTGAATTTTAGGTTAAGCAATGAGTTATGAAATTTGCAATTTGTTGGATATCCTTTAGACTATTTGTCAATCAATTTTAAGCCAAGGAATCTTGTTTCACTTGAAGTGCCCTATAGTTGCATTTGTCAATGGGATGGATTGAAAGTAAGATTTTTGGTTTATGAAAATATTCTTCTCCTCTTTCATCTTTCTTTTACACATTTTCATTTTGATGATTTTTATTTTTTAACCATTTTCCTTATCTATAATATGGTAGGGATTTGATAAAGTGCAATACATAGACATGAGTTTCTCAATTAACCTAATTGATATACCAGATCTTAATGGAATCCCAAACCTTAAAAAGTTAGACATTCAATATTGTACAAATTTGTCTAAGGTCCACTCTTCCATTGGATTTATGAAATGACTTGAGAAATTGGATTTGGAAGGTTGCCAATGCCTTAAAGATCTCCTTAAAAGGATCAACCTAGAATCCCTTGCTTATCTTAATCTTGCTAGCTGTTCAAGTCTAACAAATTTTCCAAATATTGTTGGCAATATGACATCTTTAAAATTTCTAGATTTGGTTGGAAGTAATATTAAAATGTTGCCATTGTCCTTTTAGAAGTTGTCATCTATTGAAAGTTTAAATTTATGTGGTTGCTTAAGAAGTAGGACCACTATTGAAATGATTAATGATCGCTACATCTTTAGTGGCAACCTAAGGTTTGGCTTGATTCACGGCAAATTTGTAACACATGCACATAGCAATTTTTGGGGCAAATATGGTGCATTTTATAGTAATGTTGGAGTTTTAGACAATGAAGGTAAAGGCTTAAATCTATCTAGTCTTTGGCATCCTAATTTTTTCTTAGGTTTCAAATTTTTAAAGGCATTAGATTTGAGTTTTTTAAATCTATTAGATGTAGATATTCCTAATGATTTTAGTTGTTTATCTTCAATTGAGTCATTAAATCTTTTTAGGAACAAATTCACAACAATACTAGTTAGTGTTTCTCAACTTCCGAACCTTATGGACCTTCACTTGAGTTACTGTACCAAATTGTAAACATTGTTAGAGCCTTTATTCTCAAGTATGAGTACTCTAATGATACTAAATTTGAGTTATTGTGATCTATTAGATAGAATGATCCTTGAATGTCTTAGTTGCTTATCCTCACTTAAGCAAAATTGCATTGCTTGGAGTTACAAAATTGTTAATTGCTAGATATTTGTTGTGTTGAAGGCACTGGAGGATTGATCAATAATTGTACTTTTCTGGATATCCACATTGATCATGACGGTAGACCATATATGATCCCAAAGGAATCTTCATGTCCACAAGCTGATGGTGGTTTAGAGTTTGAAGGGGGTGTGAGTCTCTTCCTTTCCTTTTTATTATTTGAAATTAATAGAAGCTATTAATATGTTGTATATTAGAATATTGCAATTGACAGCTTGTTTGGTTTTTACTATATAGGTGAACGAGAGTTGTAACTTTGTAGGATCTGCGACTGTATCCAGAATTCCAGATTGGTTTAATCGGAAAATCAGAAATTCCTTTGGAATTTCAACAGAAAGTTGCTTCTTTGGATGTGCTTTGTTATTTCATTATCAAATCCATGAGCTTTACACCTTTCGAGGAGAAAGAAAAAAACGAATGTTGGATGAGCATGAGAATTCAAATTAGAAAATACTTGATGGTAACAATCATGCTCCCCCCACCTTCCTTTGTCATTTTCAGAACAATGAACTTGGTAGGAAAGCATCCTTCCTTTGGGCCAAATGCGTTTTGGGCGTTTATAACCCCAAGTTGGTTTTTTGAACTTAAGAATCGATATGGCTTAGACGTTGTGGAGAAAGGATGTCTTGATGCTTCAATTGAATCATGCTACTTGAATGTGGAGGTGGAGTGTTGGGCGCATGGAGTATATGAGAATGATCTTTGGGAATTAGCAAAGGTTATAAGTGACATTTCACAACATACTCTGAATTCTGAAACTTATCAGAAATTATTTCGTAAATATCGCTATGGCCGTGGCCCCATCAAATTTGTATGATCTGCCTCAATGGTAAGTGTGTTCTTTCTTGCTTGTTTTATTGTCTTATTGTTAATTCTTCCCTGAACATCAAACAATGAACACGCAAATGAGATTAGAAACTAAGCAATGAATTTTTAATATTGAAAAGGCTTCAGGGTTATTCTGCTACAAACGTTCAGCAACTTTTAGCCAAAAAAAAATTTAAAAAGCCAAGCTCTAACCCTCAATCTTTAAGTGCACATTAATTTTAATCTTATGTTATGATAAGCAGTCAACTGGAATGTCTTTCCTTGTGCAGGCCAGTTTTTTTGTAAAAGGCAATTGAAGAACTTGGTCACAGGTTGCAATGGGTCTCCATGCAAATAGGAGTAATTCATAGATGGAGAAGATGCTACTCCGATACGTCAGACGCCAAAAAATGTAGCTCGGGTTTTGTTAAGGCGAAGAGAACGATGCCCTGTTTGCTTTTTCTCTTCCTTGCCACTCCTTTCTCTTTCCCCCATCGGATTCCTACCGCTCTTAAAGCCCCTCTGTTGTGTAAACTGCCTATACTTTTCTCTCCTTGGTTTGTCTCTTTCCATTAATACTCCTTGAATGTAGAGCAATCCCGAAATTTTATTTAACCATAGAAGAAGTTTTGTTTCAAGATGTGGAAACAGAGATAGTAGCTCCGAAACAGGTAGTCACCAGGGAGAAGAAATAACAGGGTAAACGAGGAAAACAGAGAGAGGAAAAATTCTAGCTTTTGGTTTTATTTCTGCTTGTTCATTTACAGTATGCCTTATCTCTGTTCAAAAATGGAATCAATAGACCTACTATCTAATAAACCACAACTGTACATGACAGCTGAACATTGTTGCAATCAATTGACAAGCTGTACGCGACATACTGAACATTGCTTTTGTAGCAATCAATTGCAGAGTATGTGATAGACAACATACTTGCCATGTTTTTGGCAGTATAACCATCTATAGCTGACAAAAGTGAAATAGAAAGCTTTCAGCCTGCAAATCTAATTGGCCATAACACATGCGTGCACTAGCATGCACACAAAACGCACTTTTCCATGGTTTCCCTAGAACTTAGAGCTCCTAAAACAAGGCTTAAATAGAAAACACTGAAAGAAAAATTACCCTAAACGGTTTTAGTAAATGGCTTATCTATGTCAGACCCAATTCTTATATGTCTCTAGAAGTAACCGAGTTTTAAGTGGAGAGAGTTAAACATAATTTGAAACAACATTTTTTAAGTTTTTCTTAACGTTAATCCAAATTATCTCCAATATATGAACTCCCAACTTTTATAGAATATTTAATTTTTCACCTAAATAATAAGATTTGTTCGATAAATAGTGCAGGGTACAATTAGAAATTAAAGTTTCAACTATAGTCTTCTTCCATGAAACAAACTCCAAATATCAACATTGAAGTTATATTATGAGACAGTATATACGTTTCTTCCAAAGAATCTTACCGAACAGTGGCAGCTTCACCAAAACCAAGGTGATCCTTGAAGAAGTCCACATTATTAGTGTTCCAAAATAACGCAACTAGACCGTCCAACTACAAAATTTTCTTGACACATTAATGGTAATGGTTTTCTGAAACTTAACCTGAATGATCCAAGGCTTGCTATGGTATATGTAACTTATCTAAGGAGGTTGCTGAGAAAAGCAAATTAAGTAACTAATTGATTTAAAATATTCGACGTCGCAATCTCTAGTGCGTCACCCGTAGATCATTATTCATCTCAGTGACAACCTTCTCTGCTTTTCTTTGTCCGTCACTCACGATTGATCCAAGCTCGAGGGCCCGTGTTTAAGAGAAAAAGTAGTAATGGTTTTGGCTTGTGCAAAACCAACATGCAACCTTCCCATAATTGCACTGGGACTACCTTTTCGCTCCACCTCTGCTTTTGATGTCAAGGACAAAAAAGGCAATATGATCTGATCTTACTCTTCCTACGTAGAAATTACTTACTTTAGTCTTAAGGTAATCGTCGGGAGCTTTATTTGCCACTAAACGAAGTGGTAATAATTGATGGTATTCGTCGGCAATTCATAAGCAAACCAAGAGGGCAGCCACAGGGGAAGCATGCTTTTGGGCAATCACAAACCTCACCCATTGCTTCCACCATATCCGTCAGGTAGCCTAGCTTTCCTAGTGTTTGTGGGCAGCTCATAAGGAAGTTGAGTTGAGATTATAGGGTGGCCAGATTTTAATTGGAGAGGACTTAGGCATATCTTCTTCAGTGTGAATGGTCAAATATTTTTGCTTTTTATGTTAAACTGTGGAGGAATTAGGATAATTATCTTATGTTTTAAAGTCTCCGGAGTTTAGGGTTTGGTAACATTGTGTATGAAAATAAAACTTGTGCAATGATATATCTGTTCTAATTAAACTAAAAATTAAATCATATAAGTATTAAAATTTTGTAAAATCAAGTAATTAAAATTACACAGTATAGGAAAATTACTTCTTACTTTCTGTTAAGTGCCTGACACTTCACTGTTGATTGGTGGGAAGAGTCCATAAAATTGGGCACTGTTGGGTGGACTTTGCATGAGAAAACAGTAGTTTGATTTTTGGAGATGAGATTTTGTCTTAGACAATGTTTTTGTTGTCCTCCCATAACTTTGAAATCATTCATTATAACGGAGTGCATGGGGCCTTCGTGTAGAGAAGAGTGATTCATAGACAGAGAAGATGCTGCTCCGATTCCTTAGACACCACAAGATGTAGCTCGGTTTTTGTTGAAGCGAAGAGAACGATGCTCTGTTCGCGTGTTCTCTTTCCCCTGTATGATCCTCGCCACTCATAAAAACCTGTCTGCTGTGTCGACCGCCTGTCCTCTGCTCTCCTTGGTCTGACTCTCACCAACAAAACACCTTGTTTGTTATTAACACAATCATTATGTGTGCTTCGTCTTCTACAATTCTATTGAAGCAAGTTGAAGGATGTTCCATTGCGTGTTCTCCTCCTTGCCGATTCTTGTTCTCATTTTCACCCAGACTCATCACTCTACGACACTCTCTGCCTACAGGTCACTCTTCATACCGATGGGATCCTTCCCTGGTTTCCTTTGTTCCTCACTCATCTCTTAGTGCTCTGATGATAAATGAAATTGCATTATTGGCAGCTATGTGAAATTCAGGAAAGAAGACTGATATAAATGTTTTTTGCCATAATAGTTTGCCACATTATAGACACAAAACGAAATCAATATTTAGGAGATGATCCTCACCTTGAATGACATTCTATTCCCGCAATTCTACTGAACCTCTAGTGCAAATTTGTCACGGTTTACAGGAGAGAAATGTGAGAATGTTTTACAAGCTCCTTATCGATAATGTTGTGGAGCTGCTTCCAGTTGTGTATACTCCAACCGTTGGTGACTCTTGCCAGAAATATGGTAGCATTTTCCGGTGTCCCTAGGGCTTTAAAATTAGCTTGAAACAGAAGTACGCTTTCTAGAAGCATTTGTCTTATAATCTGATGCATAGCATTGGAGCAGATAATCAATGAGTAATCATTTTTAGATGGAAGATTCTTGAAGTTTTGAAGAATTGGTGGGAAAGGAGTGTCCAAATTATTGTTGTGACTGATGGTGAGCATATATTTGGGCTAGGGGATTTTGGCTGCCGCGGGTATAGCATTTCTGATTCTGAATTTCTGTTTGTTTAATATGAATCATGTTATTGAATTAATAAAATATCTATCAACTCCTTGACATGATCATTTCAGGGAATGGGGATCCTTCTTGGAAAACCTTTTTTGATATGGCATGAGGAGTTTGTCCTTCAACAATAAGCACTCTCCTAACTACTCTCCCATTGGTTTGCTTGAGTTTAATGTAGTCTCTTCCTACATTCCTCTAGTTTATCATTCATGGTGAGGATTGTGTACTAAATGTTGATTCTATTTTGTGTGTGTATAATATGGAAAAATATTATTGCAAATAACATTTATATCAATTTTCCTTTCTGAATTTCACATTGTTGTCTATAATTAAGTTTCCTTTATTATAATTTATTTATGTGTTGGCACTTATTGTTGATGAATTGAGTTCTATGGTATTTTCAATCTTTCAACTTTTAGATAGGCTAAATGTGCTAACAAGGTAAAACTGTTTTCTTAAATGTTGTTAGTTCTTGGTCAACATTTAAGCATTTAAGGCAATGGAAATATCTTTAGGATTTGTTTACCGAAGATGCTAAGTTTTCTCATTAGTTAATATCTAATGAGAGAGAGAGCTCGACGTGGCAAACACATAATCAAAGAAGGGACATGTGGCTGACCCTGAATTTGTTTTTTTTGAATTTACGAAATATACACCTTATACCTGAGATATAGAATAAATTTAATGAACACATTTGTTGTTGCACGAATGGTTTGGACTGACCCATAATGATTTGTGTTAACAGTATGGTTGATTTGCATGTATATTAGATAAACAGACAGCGGGATATCTGGTTTCTCTTATTTCCCTCGTAACAATTCTATTTCTCTGCCCATCTACACCAATTCCTGAACCATAGTCAGCAGGCCCGAGTGTTGAGCAACACATTGCGCAGCAAATCGAAGATAGGAAGTAGGAAAATGTTGGAACTCAAATTGCTGCTGATTAGGCATGTGCAAAAATCTCTGGATATCAAGTTCCATTCGTACAATGGTGACATTGTGACGAGGATTCTGGAGAGCCTCAACCAAGGAGTACACCATTGACTCCTTATTTTTAAGCCCAACGGCACCAACGTCGGTAGCAGAGGCATCCATAGGTATGACGTGTCTTTGCTTCCTCTCCTTGAAAATCCTCCCAGAAGATTGTTGGTCCTCCTCGTCCTCCTCCTTGTTCTTCTTTATTTAGGTCTCACGATGGTGGTGTTGGAGGCGGTTCTCCCATACATGCAATGGTTATTGTTGCGAAGAGAGACTAGGTTGGAAAAATGTAAGAGAAAACTAACTTTTGTCATTTAAATCTCTAAGTTGATAGGCAAAGTTGGTTGTATTTTCATACTTGGAATATGTGCTTTCCTCTTTGTGGTTTCTTGTACATCTAATGTTTTCTCAATTAAAGTTGGAGTTGGTAGCTTTTCATTGCAATTGATTTGGTCTACGCTACTAATTTCTGGGGAGGAATTCGAAGACTAAACCTTGTTTTTTGAATCTCTTATGTTGCTTTAGTTATCTATGTCTTCCATGTGGAATAAGCATGTGTGAAGACGGGTAGAAAGGTTGGGAAGATCAAAAGATAAGGCTTTGCAAAGGACTTAAGTAAAAAAGTAATCTACAGACTCTTGAACCTGTGCCTACTCTTTGGTTAATGCGATTTCAACTTAACAGTGCACATTTTGGGCTTCATCCTCTGCATTTCTATCGAAGCGATTCGAAGGATGCTCTGTTATGGTGTTCTCTACTACTCTTTCGTTTTCCCATGCCATACTCACCATCCTTAGACGCCCTTTGCTATGTTACCCGCAAGTCACTCCTTTACCGATGGGACCCTTCTCCACTCTTCTTTCTGCCCCACTCGTCACTTAGTCATTCAATGACAAAGCTATCCTAAAATTTTGTAAGATTATGCGAGAGTCCATGTTCAAGAGAAAACAAATAAGTGGATATCTATTGCAATAGACTGAAATCTATGGTGTTTTCAATCTTTCAAATTTTACATTAGGTAAATGTTTTGTTAAACCTTATTAATTGTTTTATGTTTGCAGGTGTTTTACCATGGGATGATCAACGGAGGAATGTGATTACAATGCCCAGTTCTAAAGAAATAGATTCTACCAAAACTCTTGTTGGAGGAAGGTCATTTTGGACCTCTTGCTTTGGTTGTTATTAGGCTGACCCATTCGTCATCATGTTATATAACTTTGGTGTTTTACGTTTTCCTTTAAAGCTTTTAATTGTAATGTGAAAGAGAAATTTGTACTGCATCACAGTGGTAGAACAAACTTGATGTTTTCTCCATTTTTAGTCTTCTACATCATGGTTTCTTGTTGTCGTTTTAGTCAATGTATCAAGAAATCTTTCGACTCTAATAGCCACTCATGAGCAAATAGAGAAGTCAATCATCTTTTCAAATTGTTAACAATATGTGAAAGGGCTCTAGAGATGATAATTCATATGGGTTGTATAACAAGCCTTTTAACATTAATGAACCTAAACTTAAGAAAATATGTTTATTATTTGACTTATAATTCTTCATAATTCAAAAGCATAATATTTCAGTAAATAAAAATAAATAGATTTTTTGAATTTTATTCTTTCCCTTAAACCTCTAGGAAATTTCACATACGTATTCCCAAATAAACGTTAGTTTCAATATTCTTATTTTATTAAATATCTTAGATCCAAATAAAAATGGAAAAAAAAATCCCAAAAATGAAAGAGACATAGTTCAAATGACATGAGGCACTTTATTTCTATAAGCAACTCTTAATATCCTTTTTTAATGTCACCCTCTTTTATAGCCAAATACAAATATCAAATGAAGTAAAAAAAATACTCTAATGTATTTATTTTATAAGTCAAGGCATACATAAACAAAAAAGGGCTCATGTGCCTTTCATAATACTCAAAACAATAAGAGAAAAAGGGCTCAAAGCAAATAGAAGATTAAGAACCTTTTGCCAATGTTGGAGCTTATTGACATTAGATGTAGACATTTAGTGCTTCTTTGTATGCCTTTCATAACACTCAAACAAACATCTGGCAATATCTAAACCTCTAAGTTTCTCTTTCTCAAGACAATGACCAACGCATTTGTCTGCAATTAACAAAAGATCATCAAAACTAAAATTCTTGTGTTTTGGATTACGATGGAAGCACTTGAAGAGAAGAGCAACAATACATCGCTCTAAGTCTACCAACAACGGCATGCCTTTACAACTTTCCACGGTACTTTCAAGGCAATAAAGGTTGTAACTTCCATTTTGTTTAGTGACGTCAAGGCCAATAGGAAATAACATGGGATTGGAAAAGAAAGGGGCATGGTCATTTGCATACATTTTGGTAATTAGCAAGACAAGCAACTCTATTATCACTACTACATGCTTGTTGATTGATTTTGAAGCCATCAAATTTCAACTCTTCCTTTAGAAATTCTCCTTTCTTGTTGTCTAACAAAGGATTAACTATATAGAGTGATTCCCTAATCTTTGTTGAAATTTATATACCTTGAAATCATTCTAAATAAAATAACATTTAAAAATATTAGTTTAACCTTATTGACCTTTGAAAGTGGGATAGTATATTACTAAAGTAGTTTTAATCTTCACTTAATATTTTGGCTAAACTGATATGACTTTACAACAGTTTTTTAAGAAATTAATACTTGCTCCTATAAGAAATCCAACATACAAGAAAAAATTAGTTTAAAAAAACCATGTGATGTTATTCAATTTTTATATCAATAGATGTTAAGAGCATGTAGGAATGAATTACAAGTAGAAGGAACGCCTCAAAACATGGCATTTCATAAAAATAGAAATAAATTAAAGAATAGGCAATTGTATTGTGCTAAATGTGAAGAGGTACAATCAACCAACAATAAAATGCCATGAGAACTAGAAACTATAAGTAACATCAAAAGACATGGAAGTTAGGATAAAAACCTTCATTGATTCATCAAATAGTTATAAAAGTAATTAGAAAGTTAATCATTTTTACATTTGTTTAAAATAGTCTTACTGACCTTTGCTCATTTGAACTCCCAATAAGAAATTATATAGTGCACAACCCTATGGGCAATAAAAGAGTCAAATGTTTTCCTTTGTAAGTTTTAACTTTTTTTTTTATCTCATATATCCAATAATAGTCACCATTCTACTTTTGTAATAAATTTTGAAAACCTACAAATATTGAGAGAAAAATTACCATGAAAGATATGGAAATAACACACAAGCGAGTGGAATCATTTTAAAAACAAACATTATTTTGGACAGTTGTAACAGTAAACCACTAGAAGCATCCATCAGGTTGGCCAAAAGTTTTCTTTTATATGCTTTCAATTTACGAAATATAACCCTTAAACCTAATATATATAATAAATTTAAAGAACCATTTGCTGTTGCACGAATGATTTGGATTGACCTATAATGATTTGCAACGGTGAGAAGGCCACCTCTATAATTATCTTGAAAATTCTTCATCCACTCATCGAATTTTGAAGTCATTTAACCAACCTCTTGTCACGTCCTAGAATTTCGAAACCACCTAGGACTATAGAAGTTGCGTTAAGGCAACATGGCCAGGTATGGCCGAAAGCGTAACTCGACCTGCAAGTCAGCTTTCCACGTTTCCTATGGGCACCCATATGGTGTTATGCATATTTTAATTGGTGATAAATACATTCATCAAACTTAGGACTAAAAAATTTTTGATCAATTTGACCTGCCATTGGACAAAGGTACTACAACCCATATAATTTTAGTTGCATGAATGGGGATGTGATAAAATGAAGGATTATACATGTGATAGGGACTGAAAGTTTAGTACAAACCACAGGTGTAAGAAGTGGAAGAAAAAAATGCTCCTTATGTTTAATATAATCTTTTTTATACAATAAGTCTCTAAAAGAAACTAACATTTGCGTAAAAAATATTTAATCTAAAATAACTTTAAACAAGCTTTTTATAACATGCTTACAATTAAACAAAAGTATCTCTAATATATGAATTACAAATTTTTTACAATATCAAATCTGAAACCTAATGAAGAACATTTGCTCATGCACTAAAACTTCAAAAATATAATATTCTTCCATGAAACAAACTCCAAATATCAACTTCAAAGTTTTAACACGTTGAAATAATTAAGTTTGACAATACCAAATGTTCCAAAATAATGCAATCAACTATAAACTTCTTTAAGAAATCAATAGTTAATATTTTGGAACATTTAACCTTGTCAAACTTGAATGATCTAAGACATGTTGTGGTATATTTGGCTTGAGTAAGAAGTCTGGCATATAACCCTTATTTAAAGAAACACAATCAGACCAACTAATGCACTTTGATTTTTTTTGTAGGTTAAAAACTAGTTGTCTAAAAAAGTTTGTAGATCAAAGTTAATTAACTAGTCAATATAGTAAGATACGACCACCTTATAGCTAATTTTGAAATTATGAAGATATTAATTATTGACATTTATGTACCAAATTCATCATAATCTACAGATTAATTATTGTCTACATAAGCTAGCACATTCTCAGCACATGCCACGTATCCTCACCAACATGCCGGCACGTGCTCCACATGGTACAACAGATGCCATGCACTCTCCTTCCACAGGCGTGCAGACACGTCAGCCTCTAACCTCCAACAGGACACTACGCAAACTCCTGCGACCCATCACACACCACGTGTAGCCACTTGGGCTCCGCGTGCACAACCAGCATCCCAACACGCGCGCACCCGCTCGCCGCGGTAAATTTGGCAGTGAATCGCTTGAGCAAAACCTTGGTAATTAATTTGGCCACCTGTGTCTGTTCTGAGGTGTAGTTTGATTAAAATTAAAAAGGAAATAACATAAATGTTAAAATTTGAAGAAAATAGATAAATTATCTTATCTAATTAAATATAAGTCATAAAATTATAATGTGGGTGGAGTTATGTTACATTGGTATGAAAAAAAAAGTGTATGTGACGATATATCTAACCCAACTAAACTAAGAACCAGATGATTTAAGTGCTAAAAATAAGAAGAATGGCAGATAAAATATCATATGATGGGTAAAATTATCTTATCCTTTTCACTTTCTTGTAATTAATTCTTATCATGTGATTAATGTTTTATAGCCTTTTAAGATACAAAGGAGCGTAATGAAAGATTTGCTTCCAATGGAGGGCCAATCTCCTGGAGTTACCTAAAACTACCATATGTCAAATCATTATTTTTTTTTAAGGAATCTTATTTATTTAATTGAACTTAAGAAAAGTTGAATAGAGTATATCCTAATCCAAAACTTGTGTGCCCTCAAAGAGAGAAAAGAAAAAGACAAGTTCATATTACAATAGGTTTAATCAACCCCACCATAGTATCTAAATTGTAAGTCCACAACTAAATTTTTTGTCCTACAAAGAACTTTGTAGAATAATTGTGATAGAATCAAATTTGACAATGTTTCTAGAAAAGACTAATTATTAACAAGCCAAGAGCTGGTGAGTATCCAACTTGTTTGAGCCTTTCCACAAACTAAATTTTGTATTAGATAACCAATTTCAGCTTTTTCAAAATATTGGTTTCCTTGAAAACTTTTGTTTCTGCACTCTTCAGTTCCTTTTCCCCGCTACAAAGGGCTTGTATGTATGGCTCTTTGTCTTTGGAACGTTAAATACATATGCTAAGGGCATTTCCAGTTCTTGTCTCGCTCTCACCGTTCAAACCGAGAAGGTTGCCTATAGTTTTCTCTTAGCTCTCGTTGATGGTTTGCGTCCGCAAGTTTCCTTACATATTTCCTCAAATCTACCCCTACTTCTAACAACCTTAGGAGCAGCTCCGCCACAAGTATGTGCGGCTGTTTCTTGTTTACTTTAGTGTTAGTGCTAATTCCTTCCTTGAATATCAAAATATAAAAACAGTAGAAGAGATAAAGAGGTTGAGCCATGAATCTAAATATTAGAAAGGCTGATATATTTTGTTATAGATGTTGAGCAACTTTTAGTTGGTCAAGGTTTCAAAATGTTAAGCTTTCAGTATAAGCCTTTGTGGGCATCTTAAATTTAATTGTATCTTCTGATAATCAATTTATTGTAATTTATTTCCATATGCAGCTATTGTGGTACAAGTTGCATATGAATGTAGTTGTTCACAGATTGCAAAGGGGCTTGGTGCTCATGGACTGGTTAGCTGGTGCTTTTCGTCTTCCAAGTTTACATTGCTTAATGTGGCGTTGAAGTCGAAATTTGTATGACACATATTTGGCTGTTGTCGATATCGGAACCCTTAATCCAAGGCATTGGGTTGATTGGTTTGCTTGGAGATTGGTTGAACCAATGTGTGCAAATGTAACAACAGTTTTCCAATACTTGAATAGATTTGCCACAAGAAAGATGACATTTTTTTTTTCTCTGTTTTGTAGTGTCTAAATAGCATGTCATTTATCACATGATGCTTAGTATAATGTTTACTTCATGATGCTTAGTATAATTTTTACTTCATGATGGATCAAATTGAGGTGCAAGAATGCTTGTTCTCAATTATGGATAATCCTTCCAACGAATAAAGTAGGTTTGGCAAAAAGCCCAATCAATGTTAGGAGACTGAAGAAACAAGGTAGAGGTTGATTTGGTCCAAACCTGAAGCATCTTAGGACTTTCTTAGAATTTTTGTCCATGAGTTCTCTTTTATAATTCTTTATTAAGTTTTCTAGTCATACGAAATCTAAGATTAATTTTATAAAGATTTCAAGAACCAATCTATTTCTACAATGGTCCAAATAGAAACCAATGTGCATAAATCCAACTTTTCTAGGATGAATGCCTTAATTTTATTGGATAGATAATTAGAATTTAACCAGCATTAATCTTATTTGACAGGAAGTAAAATAACAATTTCTCGGATTTATGAAATGGCTCAAGAAATTGGATTTAGAAGGTTGTCACTATCTTAAAAATCCCCTAGAAGAGATCAGCATGATCCCTTACCTAGTTTAATCTTGCTCCTGTTACGAGACTTACAAAATTTTCAAATGTTGTTGATAATATGACATTTTTAAATTTTTGGATTTGATTGAGACTGGCAATAAAAAGTTACCACTGTAGTTCTAGAATTTATCTTCTGTAGTATTATTTTCTTTTCCTTTTTTTTTTTTTTTAAGCAAAAGAACAAGTAATCTAAATCGGCCATAAAAAGGCACCAAATTAGATAGCGTTGCTTCTTATATATATTCCCAATCAAACAGCACAATTTCAATGTTCTTCTCAAGTGATTTGCATCCTTAACAAGCCTGCATAAACTCGCTTAATAGGTAGCCGCAAGCCATCCAGCAACTTGGTCAAGATCTCGTCGGCCAGTGGATGTGATGTTCCTCCCACCCTTGGGGTCAATATCAGTGATGTTCATATCTGCGATTGCTGAAGTATGTGACGAGAAACAGCACCACTGCTCTTACAGAAATGGGGTGGGCGACCCTCATTCCTCCTGCTTCCTCCATATATCCTTTTGAAGCACCAACACCGAGACCCGCTCTCAAGTAGATCTTCCTTGCCCTGGAAGCTGCTCTAATTTATTATCAGCCAGGGTCGTATGGAGACTTACTGTAGAAGATTTGTATTGTTTGTGGCGCTTTTATAACATATGCGGCCCCAAAATTCTTGCGCTGTAGGTTTTCTTATTCCTATAGGTTTGGAGTTTTAGACATTAAAGGTAGAGGCTTAAATCCATCTGGTCCTTGGATTCTTAATTTTTTTCTCAGGTTTCTACTTTCTAGAAGTATTAGATCTAAGTTTTCTAAATCTACTAAATGCAGATATTTTTAATAATTTTAGTTATTTATCTTCAATTGAGTTATTAAATCTTTTTGGTAACAAATTTACAACAGTCTCAATCAACCCTATTGAGTTTCAATTGAGTTGCTATAACAAGCTTCAAACTTTCCAAAGACTTTGTTACCACAATTTAGACTAATAAAGAAGCTAAATTTGAGTTGTTTTAATATATTAGAATCTTTAATTGGAGCTAAAATAGTGTGAATCAATTGGACATTTGTTGTTTTGAAAAGCATTAGTAGTTTGATTGATGATTTTGCTTTTTTGGTTGTCCACATTAATAATGTTGGCAAACCTTAACTCTTTTTTCTTTCTTTTCATTGTTTAAAATTAACAAAAGTGATTGCTACGTTTTAGATAATAATACTTACATTTGATTTCTTTTTCTTTTTGGTTTCTGTTGTATGAAGTTGGGAGCCTTGTTACATGGTGGGTTCTATGTTGTTACTTGGAATCACAAAGTGGTTTAGTTAGAGAATTAGTAATTCTGTTGGAACAATGAAAAGTTGCTTGGAATGGCTAGACGATGCATGGGATGGATGTGCTCTGCTAATTATCTATCGAGTTCATGTACATGACATTTTTCAAGTAGAAAGAGAAAAATGAAAGTTGGAATAGCATGGTAACAATGCTCTTTGGTCCTTCCTATGTCATTTTCAGGACATTGAGCTTGGTACGAAAGCATCCCGACTTTGCGATCGGCCTTGGTACTGATGGCTTACGCCTTTGGTCCCCTTAGTCTGTCTCCCACCATTAAAGGTCCTTGAATGTATAGCAATCCTGAAATTTTATTTGATCCTGGAAGGGCCATTTTTAAGAGGAAACATAATAGTCTATGTTTTCAACCATCAGTTATATTTTCTCCGCTTCTTTTTGACTGCAAAGGTTTTACTACGATAAATCAATAGCAAAGGACAAATAGGGTGCTAACTTCTCGGATACCCAACTCCGTGAGACAACAATGGCTTCTTGCCAAGTGAAAATGAAGAAGCCAACCGCCTTGGCCGGGTGGTTTACAATGTGGGCGATGGCTCTGGACATGGTAGCTCAAACGTCACTGTAGTGAATGAAATAATAGTTATATAATTGCTTCATTAGAATTGCTATATGGTTCTCATTGGTGTCCAAGAATACTGTCCACAACCGTGGATAATCCTTGCGATGCAGCTAAGTGGGCTTTGGGAGAGAAGCCCAATCAATCTTAGAGGATAGGGGAAATCGATAGGGTGCTTGTTTGGTCCAAAAAACATCGGTTTCGTGATCAGTTTTATGGCTTTACATGTTAGCATGTCAACAACTAAAAAACCTCTTTAATTCTCTGCATTGAAGTTAATCTTAGCTTTTTTCCATTTGTGGTCATATAAATATGACAAATGTTTATACTAAGTTAAAAGCATCCAACACAATAGCTTAAGGAACATAAACAATTTTGACATAAAGTTTAACAAGTATCTTGCACTCTAGGAAATGGACAGTTAAAAATTTTTCGTGAAAACATTTTTTGATAATTTCATGTACTTGATGTGAACTTATTTAGTTCAAGAATACCATTATGAAATCTATTTTAAAGTCCCTTATTTAAGAAACAATATGATGTAAAGGTTTTTGTTTTTAAAGTCTGTATGGTATTGTTAAAATAATCCTTGAGAGCTTTCTTTGCAATTTTCTTAAAAAAAGTAACCTTGTCTTTCAAGGTTTGATCAAGACAACATGTCTTAACTATCACTAATATCGGTTATGGGAATAATTTTTTTTTATGTCTAACAATTGTGCAAAGAAGCAATATGAACAAAAGTTTGATTTACCAGAAGTGTCCTGAAATTTTTCTCATTTTGACCACCTTTTTCCTGAGTTGATCTTACTTTATTACTTTTTCAAACAAAGGTTTGATTTACTTCACACGTTAATTGACTACTTTTTTTTTCTTTTTTCTTTTTCAAAGTGAAGTTGTTGGAAAGTTCCTTTAAACATTATGATAATTTACATATGACTATTTGAAATTTTTGTTAAATTGAGTTTTCTTTTTTGGAAAGGGGAGGGGGGTAATAAAGGGAATGGATACCACAGTTTTTTTTTTCCCTATCAATGAAGTGACATGGTAGACCTTGAGCTCTATAATAGGATGTGAAACCATATAATTAGAGTTCAATTATTTTTCTTTTTCTCCCCTCACTTCAAAAAAAGAGAACTAACTCCACTTTTAACGTTAATGAGTAGAAAGTGGTACAAACTAATCTTATTTTTCCTACTTATCCAGGTCTTATGAGAAAACTAATGTTTATATAAGACAAAGTAGCATTTTAGAAATTTCCTCATGTATACCACTCAAACGATTAGCAAATAGATTTTGTGTTTGGAGTGGTGGGGACAACGGATACCTCAAAATTTTCATCCCAGAAACTGTCTAGAACATCTAGTGGAAGAAAAGCCAAGATTTTCACCACAACAATGTCTTTTCTTTTCTTCTACAATCCATTAGCGTATTTTTAGCACTAATCAATCTAAACATGATAGGGACCTAAATTCCCCACCATAAGCAAGCAAATAAAAAAGAAGCACCGACAGATGCGTGAAGTTGGTGTGATGGCGATTTTGGAACTTAAGGGAGGGGTCAGGCGTGTAGTGCTCATGTACAATTGCCCCTGCAATTGTACATGTAAAAGAAGATAAACGTCCTTGCTTTTTTAGTCAATGAAAACAAAAAAAAAAAGCAGTATGAGCTAAAAGAACTTCTCTTACAAATTACTTAGGAAGCTTGTTGATCATTTTTCTAAATTTATGATACCTTAGTGGAAAGTAGAATGAATAGAGAGGTTTCAAGAGTCATGCTACATAATATAATGTGCTTGTTCAAGAATTTTGGTGTTTGTATCAAACAAACATTGGTATTATTTAAAAGAGCCAAAGCCTATGCTGACCTGGTCATGCGTTGTTGCCCTTCCCATTAAATACCAGTGGGTTAGGTTGTAGGAAGATGAGATTTTGGCTACCGATGCCTTTTATTTTCCTTCCTCTTTTCAAATCCTTTGTAACGATGTTTCCGGTATTTGATGGATGTACAAGGCCTTTTCTTTTGTTTTTTTTTGTTTTTTGTTTTTTTGTCAATTAAAGCTACAGGGGCAACTTTTACGCGAGCCATTGTAAACTGACCTTAGCGTTGGAGGAGATTTAGTAATACTCTATCTTTATCTACCTTTTTGATTGTTTAATAAATTGTTACAAGAGATGTAATTATAAATTTTATACGACAAATTTTTTGATTAATCTCATGTAATTATAAACTACCCAATGTGTGCTTAGGTCCAAGAAATTAAGTCATAATTTATTGGGAGAGAGCTTAAGGGTAATTATAATCTTACCCCTATAATTGATGACAACCATCAGTCAATCCAATTTAGTAATGGATTAATTCTGAAGCTTCACACATGTTATTCAGTGTAATGTTGTAGACCACTTATTGTTAGATGCACATATAGACTATGATCAAAAAATTAAAAATACAGACAAATAAATTAAGTAATGAAACTTGTATTTTTTTAATTAGATAACGAGAGTTTTAAGGATTAGAGTGTTTTTGGGGCTCTTCATTGCTCCACGCCAGTTGCCAGGCAAGGGACATGATGAAACTATTGTTTCACCAATAAAAGAAAAGCTTTTATATTAGTTAGTTTGTGTAAAATGGAGACATGATCAAATATCTATTAGCAATAAACGATTGCTCCTTTTTACTCACTTTAAAGTCCCTTATTTCAAAAACAATATGATGTAAATGTTTTTCGTTTTTAAGTCCTTATGGTATTGTTAAAAATGATACTTGAGAGCTTTCTTTGCAATAATAATAAATAAATAAATAAGAGACAAAAGTGACCTTGTCTTTCAAGGTTTGATGAGACAACCTAAGTCCTAAATATCACTAATATCAGTTTTGGCAACATTTAGTCAAGTCTAGATGCAAATCTACCACAAAGACAATTATGCATTGGAGCAATATGTAAAGAAGTTTGATTTTACCACGAGTGTCTCGAAAATTTCCAAACTTTGACCACTTTTTCTCAAAGTTGACCTTTTGAAATAACTCACGCACTTCATATAAATATCAAGATCATTTGTAGGTGCTGATATACAATGAATTTAGATTTTTTGCTGACATAAATATTATGTGATTTCTTCATGAACAAATCTCAATCAAAGTGTAGCATAAACCTTAAACTAAGCAGCAGCCACATCGAGTAATTTCTAATAGAAGGAAAACCAAGATTTTCTCTCGTGCAAAACTAACATGAACCTTCTCATAATTGCATGCAATTATTTTGCTTTTTCACTAGGGCACCCACCCCACTTCAAGAGAACCATCTCTTTTGCTTTTAACGTTAATGGACAAAAAAGTAATATGAATTGATCTTACTATATTGATCACTCTTTTAAACAAAATGTTTATTTACTTCAGGCACTAATTGACTACCCTTTTTACAAAGTCAAGTTGTTGGAACATTATAATAATTTAGTTGTTTGAAATTTCTATTAAAGTGAGTTTTGCTTTTTGGAAGTGGTGGGCATAGATATAATGTAGATTTTATTACCAAAAAAATTAATGAGTGGAAAATAAAAGTTTACTTGGTGCTTTTGAAAAGAAACTAATTCAAGAGTGTTTCAATATTGATTATCTTTACAATTTATACATTTTTACTTTTTACCTTACCCAAAAGAAAAGAAGTATATCTACTTTTCCATATCACAAAGTTGTGTAACAAGAAAAGGGCTTGCTTTCACTACAATTAACGTGAAAATTTCATAATGCTTACTATTTTTTTACATTGCTGATTCTAAGGCCGTAATTTGTGAAAGTGTATAATATTATTATTTGAAATGATTCATTTGATTATTTACAATTAGTATTTTGTGATATTTTAAAAAACATTAAACACATTGAAGTATTGATGTAGATGAGGTTTCACTTACTATAAATTTTAGGGAATTTAAGAATTTGAGCCTATGACATATATACACTTTAGCAATGTGAGCCAGCTTCGATTTTAAAGGATACACACGAAGCTCCCTCAAATTTCACATTAAACAGTGAACTGTGTTTTCCTGTAAGGGTGTGGACGTACTTTAAATTAGACGACATTGGAGACCTTCTGCTCTGGACAGCCGCGTCAAACAACGTGTAAAGGAAGGTGGCCTGGCCTGCTAGTCTCTGCTTTTGACGTTTCACTACCAATCGATAAACAAGACCCACTGCCTATTTCCTGGCAACTTACCGATCAAAATTTTCGCTTAACACATTCAACAATGCTCTGTTTTAAGACTTAAAAATCTAATAAACTGAATTTGTCCTTTTACACAAAATTGGAGTAACCGGTCAGTTTAAAGGACTACGTGTGTCCCATATGCAAAATATATACGGGAAAATAATTTGTTACACAAAATAAAAGATCCCACAATTGAAGCAGATTTTCCATTAACAGTCTTCGAATTCATTTGACAGGCAATTTCCAAGTAAACAAGATAAGAAACCTCTTTGTATTCTACCGGACGCCACAAAAGCAACGAATAAACGCGTGAATACATGTGGAAGGATTGCTAGTTCGAAATTTCCTGGACCCCTATCCTCAAAAAGTCGATTCTTTCGGAAGATAGATAGTGGATTCTTCGATAATTTTCATGCATTTTGGTGGACATGATAACGATGAGTTCTCCTTTCGTTCCAACTTCCGATCAAAGAGTCTCCTTCACCTCTCGGCAGCGTAATGAGAAAGTTGGGATTTCGCTAGGGCTAACATCTTTTCTTTCCTTCTGTCTTCCTTGATACGCTGATCTTTCGCATGCGTTTCCTACTTTCAAACGGAGGCTTGTGTGGCCATCTTCCCCTTTGTTTTATTTGGGATACTTCATCAAATGGTTTATTTTTACTTTCTTTCGATTGTAAATTTCTTAACTAATTTATATTTATTTGCAACAGTATAAGATTTACTAATTTTAGGTGGCTAGAATTTATAAAATAAAATTCTTATAATTAAAAAAGACTCTAAATAAAATAATACCATTAGTAATATCGCATAAATTCTTTACTTGCATCTTACTAATCAAGATTTTCACTACTGTAAATGTTTTTTCTTTTTCCTTCTGTCTTGCTCAATGCTACCCCACATGCAAGCAGCGCAAGAACATGCATTGACAGACGCCACCCATTGGTGTGACAGCCAGATTGTTTGACAATTATTACAAGCAAATTGTAGAACAGTGCTCTGTTGAGGATACGTTCGTAATTGTATAGGCTACCCGTTATTCTTTTGCACTGGACAGTCACATATATATAGGTTGCCTTTCTGACTAGTTGAGATGGGAATTACACAAAAGCCTTTGGCGTCTCAACCTTTGCTCTCCTTACTTTCTTTAGGGTCTAATGATGTTCATTTTATTGGGATTTGTGAGATGGGAGGTATTGGTAAGACAACATTGGCAAAAATCATTTATAATCTAGTTTCTTCTGAGTTTGAAGCAAGGTGTTTTGTTGCTAACATTAGAGAAATAACTCAAAAGTATATTATAGAGTATCTACAAACACAACTTGTTTGTGAGATCCTACATGAAAGCAACTTAAAGATATGGAACACCCATGTAGGAGTTGAGTTGATAGCAAGGTCAATACGTAATAGAAATGTTTTCCTAGTTCTTGATGATGTTGATGATGAAGGCTAACTAAAAGTATTAGCTGGGAGTCATTGTATATTGGTCTAGCTACAATCTTTAGTTTGAGAATTTAGTTCTATTTGCTTTTTATTGGACCCCATAGCTCTAAATTTTTGTTTCATTTAGCATGTAGGGCAATCAAGCTATAGTAGAAATCCAATTTGCAAATTACATTTATCCTACATTGGAAGCTGCAAAGTTTAGATGCCAGAGTGGAAACCAATTTAATTGTAGAGGTACTCTTGTTGTTAGTTTGAAAGAAAAATCCCTTCTAGCCATTTCATTTTCTCTCATCATTTTCACATATTGAGTTTTACATTTTTCTCTAGGTTAAACAATAAAAGCTCCATAATGAGCCCTTGGCTATGGTGGGCATCATCACTCACTATCTCATGAAGCTTTCTTCTGTCATGTTCCCGATATCAAAGTATGTTTCTAATGTATCTTTTTCTATTTTGTGTTAGTCATACAACTACAGAAATAATTATATAAAGGCTGGTCATGTTATTTTTTTCGCTAGTTCTTATGTTAGAAACCAATTGTCCACCTTGGCATGCAATACTCTTGCCTACATATGCACTTTCTTTTCTTCATCTCTTTTTTCTTCCCCTGCCCCTTCCCTCACCTCATTTGAATGTGCATAAAATGGTTTGTGGCTCGTACATTTTTCAGTAAGATGGCAATAGCCACTTTCGTCGTGACCATGGGGATTATATTGAAAACAGACCCTTTTCACATTGAAAGCACTCAGTTTGGGACAAATTTGATTAACCAAGTTTTAAAACAGTTGAGTACCATGAGGTTGAAAGGAGGATATTGGAACTTCTGCATCTCTCTTTTGTGTATGAAACCCTGCTACAAGGGACTATGGTGTCTAGGACATTGTCATCTGGTGATGCATTGATCCATTACTATTAAATATCTCATAACTGATCCCTATATAGGTGATCATTCCTCGAAGCCCACAGCAAGCAAAAAGGCTTTTGCTACCCTGCATACATGATTCAAACCCCATTGTGTTTTTTGAGCCAAAAGGTATGGTGTTTTTTTACAGTGTCTTAATCAAGATTTAGCCCCTAACTAATAAAATTTAAGTGGAATGGTGAAAATATCTTGGATTCAGTGGCTTTTATTGTTTAGTAATAAAAGAGGTGTCTTCGCTTGGAAGAAAATTTGACAATTATGGTAATTAGGTTATTGGAGAAGGCATTAATATTATACATTTTGGAAGGGGGGGGGGGGGGGCAGGGCGCGCTGGGAGGAAGGAGGATGAGCCTAGTTATTTGTAATGGAACAGGGTTGTCTTGGTGCCAAACATGTGAGTAATTCTCATTACTGAAAAACTACTATTTGATGTTTGCATAGGTGAACATTTTATTATTAAACATTGGGAGCACAATAATTACTAATAATCAAATAATAAAATTGGGTTAACTATTGAGATAATGACTATTTCCTTTTCCACCATTTCTAGAACTATTTTAGAAGCTATATTTTGTCTATTCAAGAGAAATTTCTAAGTTCCAAATATTTCCTGGTTTAGATAAATTCAAAATTCACATGTATCCAAGTTTGACTTGGTATTTACAAAATATGAGATCAAAATATGTAAGTTAAGGATTTTGATTGTCGTCCTTCCTCCTATAAACTCCATTCACACCATGTGGCTTTTCAGGAAGGAATTTCTTGTGAACTAATAACTTGGAGACAGTAATTCCTTTCCAAAAAACTGGGGAGGCTTCTTGTAAGTATAATTTCTTAATCCAACATATGCTATGTTAGATCAGTTGACGGAGTTATAGGTGATCTGCATTTTTTCTGTCTAAGGTAGTCCTAAAGCTCCAGTGACTGGAGGTTTTGGTGCCAAAATCTCTACCTATATTCTTGAACGTTGTTTCTTAAGGGTAAGTTCCAACCTTTTGCATGTTTCTATTTGCTCAATAGTATATGGGTAGTATGCTTGATTGCAACATTATTCTGTTTGATTTTATGCTTTTCATTTTGATATTTGACTTGTAGTTGCAAATTCTAGAAATTCCAAATTGCCAGTCTTTTCGTTATAGTAGCTAGGTCTCTTAACAGCTAGTCCCCAAGCAACATGGACACATTCTAGTGTTGTGGCCTTGAATTGCCTAGAAGTTTAAGAACTTGTAAATTAACAGAAATAACCTCTAAAGGGACTAATAACCTCTTTTCTTTCTTGCTATAACATGAAAAAGTAACGATAAAATTATTTACATTTTATGGAATGCTTTCAGTGTTTTGGAATAATCAGAAACTGGGGTTTCGTTTTTTGTTGGTTACCTTCTGCATTTGTTTTCTTTTGTTTTTCTGGGCTGTTTGTTTTATTAGAATAGTAGTTTATAGATGAGGTTTTTTTTTTTTTTTTTTGACTTTCCACCCCAATAATAGGTTTAGGGGATGTTACTAAATAAAGATGACTGGTTTTTTATTTAAAAAAAAAAATTGGAATTTGTCTTCTTGGACAAAAGCATGAACATGTCTTCTATATGCTTTCTTGATTCAATGTTAATTCATCAAAAGGCTGTTATGAACATAAATGCTTTGGCATATGATATGACACCTAATCTGAATCGTTCATTTAGTCCATGCCCTTCTGCAGAGGACTTGTAGATCAAGTTTTCTTCTTCCATCTCTAGTATGACTTTTATGCTACATCTTTGAATTCTCTTATTCACTTTTTATTTATCACCTATTTATTTTAGTACACCTGTTAACTGCTTTGCTTAATGGCTTAAGTTACTTGATTTATCATTACTTTGCATTGAAAACTAGAATTGGCAAACTAGAAAATCAGGAATGTGAATTGATATCCTAGAACTTGGATGAATTAGTCACTATACGGTTTGTCTTTTGTTGTTAGAAGCTCTAATGGCTGGATGGTTTGGACGCCTCCTTCCCACTTGTTTTCAACCATTCTATATGCCAACAAAGAATGAGGTAAGCTGTTTAGATATTTTTCTAGCATCTCAATCTTATCTCGATATAAGGCCACTTTTGCTGATGCCCTTTCTGCTCTTCCTCTTGAAAATGGATCATTGTCATCATCATGCGTATCACTACATGTGGAAATATTCCTGGCCTTCTAAGACTCTCCAGTGATGGAGACAGGATAAAAAATTTGAAGCTTGTAGCTCTATACGAAAAATGTAAAAAGCATACTTGTAATTAATGGGTTTCGTACTGGTAAATAAACTGAGTTTCACATCTTGCTGGCCAAATTTGTGTATACCACCATAATGATGGTTTTATCTCTTTTGTCATTATCTTGAACATAAGTAATGAAATTTTTCAAGAAAGTAGAGAAGCTGTAACTACCTTGACTCAAGCATTGTGTGGCCATTTGGTGGCATTTAAATCACTAAATCACATATAAGAAACTCCATGAGAAAACACTAGATTGAGATCAAACATGGTGATAAACTGGCTTAGCAATAGGTTTAGAGGAATTGTTATGAAAGTGAAGCGAAGAAGATGAAAAACCATGATAGACTTCCATGGTTGTTTAGATTCCATGTCCCACACATCATTAAATGTCGGTTCTCATAGTAATTCGTTAAGTTTGGATGGATTATTTTAATTCTAATTCTAATGTTCCATAATTAGAATCATTAAATATCATCCTAGTTGAAATGAACATAGATATTATCTTTAAAAAGCTAAAGCAACTAGCAGAGGTCATGACTATGCATTATTCATTTTCAAAATGAGACATGGGAAACCAAGTAAAATTTGCCTTTTTATTGCCAAAAGTTTGTCCTTGATTACAAATTGATCACCCAAAAGAAAAAGAGAAAAAAGAAAAAAGAAAAATTGTGTACAAAAGCAATATGAATAGAAGTTTGATTAATTCTTAGTGTCTTGGAAATTTCCTTAACTACTTCCTAAAGTAAATTCTTTAAAAAATCTTTTGAACATTGTGTGATAGTTCATGCACTTTAGTTAGATACGAACATTTCTATAATGGTGTGGACAAATAATATGTTATTTCTTTTTGGCCAACTTTCAATTAAAATATCCTATAGACCTTGAACTTTGGAAGGCTATGTCAAACAACATTTAATGATAGGGAAGTCAAGATTTTTGTTAGTACAAAACCCATGTGAAGCTTACCCACAATTGCATTGAAATTATTCTATTTTTGACCTAAAAAAAGCAATATGAAATAATCTTACTTTTTTTTTTCATTTACAAGATATTTAGAAATTATCTTCTAAAAATGAAGCTTTATTTATTGGAGGCGTTGGAAATTCTCTCCAATGGATTACTCTTTTTGCAAAGTTAGGTTGTTGAAAAGCTTCTTTGAACATTGTGATAGTTTCTTGAGTTTAAATAGATCAAGTGAATTTAGGTTTTTTTAGAATGATGAGAATAGATGTCATGTAGATTCTTTCTAACTTACCAATTACATGAATTTTAGACATTGAACTCTATAACAGCCACATCAAACACGTCTAATGGAAGGAAAGAAAAGATTTTGGTGATTATTTTTTCACCCCTCTTTCCTTCAATTGAAAAGAGTCACCTCTACTTTTGACGTCAAGGATAAAAAGGGCAGTATGAACTAATCTTACTCTTCCTAGGTAGAAACTTCATACTTTTCCCTTAACATGATCATTGGGAGCTTTATTGCCATCAAACAAGGTGGCCATCATAGATGGTATTCATCAGTAATTTATAAGCAAACTAAGCGGTTAGGCATAGGGGAAGCATGCTTCTATCATATCCATCATGGAATTTAGCTTTCCTAGTGTTTGTGGCCAGGTCATAGGGAAGTCGAGGTTACAGGGTGGTCAAGTTTTAATTATAGAGGACTTTGGTATGTAGCTTCTCCAATGTTAATCGTCAAACATATATGCTTTTGAGTTCGTCAGAAAGAAATGGAGAGAACTAACTCATGGCTAATGATGTACATGTTTTAATGTGGAGGAATCAGGATAATTATTTTATTTTTCAAAGTCGATGGAGTTTATGATATGTGCATGAAAATAAAACATGTGTAATGATATATTTGTTTTAATTAAACTAAAAATTAAATAATATAAGTACTAAAATTTTACAAAATAAACAATTAAGCCTTACATGGTATAAGAAAATTATCTTCTTTCTTCTTACTTTCTTTCCGGGATTTACTATCATGAGATACGTTTTAGAAACTCTTAAAATATAGAAAGGAGGCTGGCACCAATGGATAGGCCAATTCCCTTGAATTACTCTGAAATTTCCTCATGTTGTCTCATATTCAAACCAACTGATGTTTCCACTTCTTCCCAACATTGATTTTCCAAACCACCCCATTAGCAAAGTGCCCGACACTTCAACGTTTTATAGTGGGTAGAGTCCTTAGAATTAGGCTTTTCTGAGGTGGTTGAACGCATACAGGGGAGATCTCTTTCTCCTCAACTCCCAATAAGACCGTCTTGCAGATCTCCGAATAAGAATTTTGGGACTGCAAACGTCTTTTCAATTTTTCTGGGCCTCGATGACCCCTCTTATGTGCCGGCAGGTCATAAAGCAGCACTGACTGACCCGTGAAACTGGTGTTGAAAGACTGCCAGATTGGAATTTGAGAGGTGTGTAGGGCTTCTGCACAATTGCACTGCTATTACTTACATCTACAGAAGAAAGAGAACCGGGCTTAGAAAAGAGGAGAAAGGTCTCAGATTTTGAGTCAATGGAAAAGAAGCAATATGAACGGAACTTATTTTTCCCGCAAATTACTTACCAATTTCGCTGATAGCTCTTCTAAAAAGTTATGATTACATGCAGAAAGTGGAATGAATGAATGAGGATTCTTTGAACTTTATGCTAAACAATAAGATAGGCCTTGGCCAAGAAGATTTTGGTCTCTATACCAGAAAATTGGTTTCCAAAACAGCTGTTGTGCTGCGGTGGAGATCGCTCGAAGTGCACATTAGACATTGACTTTTGCTTTTCTTGAATGGTTGGGACAGATATCACCTAAATTTCCTTTCAGCAAAATTCAAATAAGACGATGTACAAGTCATCGAATTTATAACAATTGTGTTCTAATGGAAGAAAAGGCAAGATTTTCGCTAGTATAAAACCAACATAGAACCTTATGCATAATTGCATTGCATCTATAGCTCCTTTTTGCAGATATAATTACTCTGAACTTCAAAGGAATGAAACTGTCACAATTTTTCATGTATGCAAAAGCAATTTGGACAAAACCTCATTTTGCAAGCGCTTAATGAAAGGATTTTGCATTCTCGTTTTAACTTTTGATTCTTTTTTTCAAAAGACTTGTAGTCACACTAAGTTATCACAATTAGTATTTCAAATATATGAATTATCAAAGCATTAAAAAGTATTTCAATAGTTGTACAATTTCCATTTATTTAAGAGTAGTACAAGAGTTGTACAATTGCAGGGGATATGACATCTTTAAAGTTTCTTGATTTGCCCGAGGTTGGAGTTAAAAAGTTGCCACTATCCTTTCAGAACATGTCTTCTATTGAAATTCTCAATTTAGGTGGTTGCTTGAGGTATTGGAGCTCTATGAAGAAATTTGCAAATCGTTTCTCCGTGGATAGATGCCGGATTGGTTGTTCTTTTTTAATATGTTTGGTACATACAGGTTGGGAGCCTCTTTCTTTTTCTCGTAGTTTTACAGGTTTAGAAATTGAAGATGGAGGCTTAGAGCTGTCTCGTGTCTGGCTTCCTAATTTTTTCTTAAGTTCCACCTATTTGAAAGAATTAAATTAGATGTAAAGATTTCTAGTAATTTAAGTTGTTTATGTTCAATCAAGGTATTAGATCTTTCAAGAAATAAATTCATGACAATACCAATAAGTGTTTGTCAATAGCTTAAATTAAATTACTAGAAATATTACCAAAGTAACAAACTTCAAATATTACCAAAGTCTTTACTCTCACGTTTGAGCCCACTGCTTAAGTTAAGATTGGATTATTGTGATCTATTAGATGGAATACTTTCAGAATGTCTTCATTGTTTATCCAAACTTAAAAATTTTATGTTTGGTTGAGAATAAATTTATAAGAGTACATGATTTGGGTGAAATTTGCTTCCTTCAAACACTTATCTTGAATGACTATACTCAACTTGAAGCATTACTAAAGTTATCATTGTGGTTAAGGTATTTGGAGTTAGTAAATTGTAAATTGTTGGATAATTTTTGTGGTGAAAGCATTGGAGAGTTGATTGATGATTTGCTAGCATGCTGACAAACCCTACATGATTCTAAATTGTCAAAAGTTGTTGTTACATTATGGATTATAATATTGCATTTGCCGGCCCTTCCTTCTTCGTTTTAATTGTATTCAGAGGCCTCGTTGGTACATGGTGGGCTCTACGTTGGTACATGGAATCCCAAAGTGGTTTAATCAGAGTATCAGCAGTTCCTTTGGAACATTGGAATGTTGCTTCCAATGCTTAGATGAAGAGTGGGATGGATGTGGCTTATTAATTATTTATCTAGTCCATGAGCCTGGCACTTTTGGAGAAAGAAAAAATCCAAAGTTGGATGGCCACGGGAATTTAAATTACAAAATATTTGATACCTGGAATTCTACTCTTCCTACATTTCTCTGTCATTTTCAGGACAAAGAACTTGGTACGAAAGCATCCTTACGTATCCGCGCACCTGAAGTCCCTTGACCTGGGCCAAATCCGTTTTGGAAATTTGTGAGAAGCGATGACTTCGACGTTTTAACGAAGGGCTGTCTTGATGCTTCAATTGAAGAACAAAAAGCATGTTAAGAGTCGCTATGTTTTTGGATGTCTATGCCTTTATGTGTCGAATTAAATGAACATTGCAATCTCTGCAGCGTCATTCTGATTGTGACCTTCTCTGCATTCCTTACTCCATCAGTCACCGCTGATCCTTACCTGAAGTGCTGTGTTAAGAGAAAAGATAGTAGAGGATGTTCACGGATTGCATTGGCAAAAGCATCATAGGAGGTCTTTAGCAAAGATGCAAATTTTTTCAAGTTGAATAAATAACTAATAAAGTGTTGTCCAGTAAAAATGTCAAGTATTGTCAAAGTGAATAAATATTTAAGGGGACTCGATGCTGTCCTAATAATCTCCCAAGAGATTTCCATGGAGTTCTTGAAGAAGTATGTAAAGTATTTGTATCAAGATGCATCTCAATCACCGCTGTTATCTCTAGTGATTGTTTCTTGGCTGCAAGTGTTGCACCATGGGGCCATCAAATTGGATACGATGTGGACATTGCTTGCTTACCTGGAGGACACCGGCGGCTACTTACTAAGTTGAAATGAAGAAGTCAATGTTGTCGGCGTGGTTTAAATATGTGCGAAGGGCCTGGAGAGTATAACTCAAATGGCTCGGTGTTTAGTGTAAGAACAGTTTCTTATCACTCACCAAATCCCCAACCGGCTCCCACCCACTAGCTTTCGACTGATTCTAGTCCACCAATATTTTGACAGACTTTGGTTTACCATTATTGGATGTGTCCCTCATATTTATTAAAGCCTCAACCAAATTCGAAGAATACGTACCCTCACTTTGTCATTTGAAGTCATGTTGATAATTTGCCTATCAATAAAAGTAACATGGTTCGAATGCAAGAAAGGATTTCCTGACTCCAATAGCAATGTGGAAGAATTGAATGGCATGGATTGCGACCAAAAAGTTGAGAAAAACATGTTGTCTATTCTTTATAAATACACGCAAAAAAAACTGTAAAAACTTGAGCTTCAAAATGAATGTTGTCCAACTTGATTCCCTGGGCTAGTGATTTGTATTCATGTCAGGAAAATGGTGGTAATTGTATTCAATAGTACTGCTCACGTGTTTAGTAATTATGTTATAATCACTTACTAGCCGAAGATCATATTCCAACTACCTAGAAGCTAGTCATTTATTCCCGTTATTTCTTTCTCTAACCGCTTTTCTATAAAAAAGTAATGGATTAATGGGGTTCATATGTGCAAAAAAAGGCTATACCATTTTCCTTACATGAATACAAATCACTAGAAAAATCAGTGTGAATTGAGATCTTGGTAATCATGAATTAATAGTTGGTGGATTAAGATATGATCTAGGATTATATAAAAGACTTTGAATAAGTAAGTATAGATATTGATTGAAATAGGATTTTTCTGTTCCTTAAATTCTTGAGAATATTTTGATTTGAGTTTATTATCTAATGATCAAACTAGATCATTGTAATAATATTTGGTCTATATTTGTTGTGAATATCCAAATTTTATTCACAATCTTCTTTTGGTAAATTTTTATTTTCTTTTACTGAAATTAATTTTATGGAAATACATTAATAAAAAGAATTTTGTCCTAGCCCAAAATAGATTTGTTGTTGCTATAATGAAATTCCATGAAAGGATTGAGCAAAATTATGTATCAAATAATACACGGTATGTAAAATTATTTCCAGTTTTATCTCAAATTTTCTTGCTAGTTTTTATATTGTAATGGATTGACAATTCAAATTCATGCGGAGCAAAAGCGACCGGCAAAGGTTGGTATTGCGCAAACCCGGCCTAAAACGCATGGCTCCCTGCTTTCATGGAAGCAGCCCGGAAATTTTGCACAAGGTAAGCTCGGGAGTCACATGCATGTTAGCAAGGAACCAACCTACACAACGTTGTTGTTAAGCAACCTCGAGAGTTTAGGAGTTTGCAAATAAGCATTGTATTAAGAAAATTCGTGAGTCACTGGTCGGGGATATCAACACTTAGGAAGCTTCTTCATCTTTGACAAGTGCATGGAGATATGATGTTTTTCTCAATTTCTGCGGCCAGGACATCCGTAAGGGCATTACAGCCCATTTACATGCACGATTGGAAGAAAAAGACATTGTTGTCTATTTGGACAATGACAAATCGGAGCAAGGGAAAAATATCTCCAAAGAGTTCCCACATGTAATTCAAAAATCTTAATATGTTACTGTTATATCAAAATACTATGCTTCTTCTAAATGGTGCTTAATTGAGCTAACCAAGACAATTGACTACATGACATTGATAGGGCCAATTGCTTATCTCTTTTTCTTTTTTTATTTTTTTATTTACCATTTGGATCCCTTTGGTGTGCAAAAGAACAATGTTATTTTTGTAGAAGCTTTTTCTAGTTATCAAGAAGACCAGAAAGTCGACAAAGAATAGATGAAAACGTAGAGAGTTACTTTGGAAATTGTGAGTTATATACCTAGATGCCATGTGCATAATAGGTATTATCATCATAATTAGTTATATGAAACTCATGGGTTTTATCTATTTTCCTAGTGCAAGTGATTCCAAGCAAGTTTTAGTTTATTTGAACTTCGATTTAAATTAATACCCTTTTTTAATAGCCCAAATCCATTGTTGTTGAGGAAATTTGTGAAAAAGTAATTGATTGGTTGGCATGACAAAGAAGGATTTAATTGAGTAATAAGATAATATCATTTTTGTCTTTCTATTTCTTATTTATTATATCAATATATTATCGTTTGTAGTGTTAATTTTCTATAAAATATTAATTTTGGGACTCACAAAAGAGAAAGATAGATTAGGATTTTTTTAAAATGACTTTTGGCCAGCAAAGGATTCGAGAAGTTAATATCTCTTTCATAGATGCACCATCACTTATGTTGTAGTTGCTGAAGTTTGTTTATAGAAATTTTTAGTTTAGTTGTATGGTACCAAGGGTTGTTTGGCAAAGATGATATCTTGACGTTACTTTATACGGTCAACTAGTTTAAACAAGATAGACAATCAATCAAGTTGATGACTTTTTATTTTGTTTTGTGTTTGGACACCCGTGTTCCTATCATTATGTGTTCAATCTATATGTGGGTGATTCTATTTCTTGAATTTTTTATAACAAAAAGTTGGGTTGTCTCACATAGATAAATCAGTGCTCCTGAGTAGTCAACGAGCCTAAATGAATATCTTTCTTGAGCAATTTACAAATTTTATGTGTCCTTTTTTATGAGTAATTGGAGGTGATTGGCCTAAACCAATTGGAAATTTTTGAAGCACTAGTATGAGTATCATCTTTTTCCTTTTTCCCTTGTTTTTGTTGTCTTATGTTTAATTGACTCATAATTTTTGTTTTTTTTTCATTGATTCTTATAGTTGCATTGGATGAGGTATTACAGAATTTTCCATTTTCACATACCTTTGGCTTTTCAATTTTTCAGAATATATTGAAGGACTTTTCAAGACCATACACACTTTACAATGCACGTAATGGAAAGACTTGATTTGAGTTATCATAATCTTTTTAGTTGTTTGCTCTTCTTGAATATTTTCTTTGGTCTAGAAAGACTGATATGAGTTATCATAACCTATTAGATGCAACTATTACTTATGAGCTTTGCTATTTACTCACACCTAAGTATTTAGATTAATTTGGGAATAAGTTAAGGACAATTGCATCAAGTATCTACCAACTACCAAACCTCGTGTTTCTTCAATTGAGAAGTTCCACTAGCCTTAAAACACTTCCCAAACCTTCATATTCATGATTAGGTTGTTTAGAAGTGCTATATTTGTGTTATTGTAACATGGTAGATGGACTAACCCCAATGATTTTAGTTGCTTCTCATAACATGGTAGATGGACTAACCCCGTGTTTCTTCGCTAGAAGAAGTTGGAGGGTTGAGCAGTGATAGCGCCAATGATATTGTCTATTTTGATAGATCCTATTAAATCTTCCAACAACCTTTATATCCATAGATTGGTTTACTGTTCAATGAGAAATGGAAGTTGGTTGTGTTATAGATCAAAATAGTACATTTTACATCTTGTTCTTGTAATTTCTTATTGTGCAGAATGTAGTTGTTGGAAATGTTGGCCTTACCTTATTATCTAGAATCATAGACTAGTTCAACTAGAGAACTATAAGTCTTTTTGGAACAATTAAAAGTTGCTTGCAAGTCAAGTATCTTTGAAAGTGACTCATGGAAATATGGGCGTGGATTTTTTTTTCTATTAATTCCTTATTCTCAAAAGCCTAATACTTTCAACAAAAGAGAAAAAACAAAAGGTGGATAAGCATGGAAGGTCAAATTATGAATGTTTGATGACAACAATTTTACTGTTCCATACTTTCTTTGTCAATTTCAATTTAGTAAAGCTAGTGCACAAAAAATCGTTTCTCTTTTGTGCCTTTGAAGTCCCTCCCTTCAAGCCAAATGCATTTTGGATGCACATTCCATGTGAAAGTTTCCAAGGGAGATTCTAGATATAGGGATTAGAAAACAACAGGACTAGCACTATGGCTTTAATTGAATCATTCAACTTGAATGCATAGTGCATAGGGATGATCTTCCATATCTAGCTAAGGTTATAAGTGAAAATTCCCCACATGCTTTAGATTTTGATACTTGTAAAGATTTACCTGATTGTGGTTGCATGGTATGGTGCTTCAAGTGGGAAGATTAATTGTTAAAGGATCGGATTGATTGGCATTTCTTCTAAGTCTTGTATACCGGCAAGATAAGGTAGATTGTTTGGTTTTCTTTGTTATTTATTATTTTGTTATTAATTTCTCATTGAAATGTGAAATTAAGGAGAATATATTAAAGGTGAGGACTGAATTTTGAATATTGGAAAGATCATGCCTATAATTATCAAAGCAATGCTTGAGTTGCAATGAAAATAAAGATCCAACGACAATGGTGCTTAAGGGGGGTGTAGGATAGAACCTTTTGGTTCTCACTTATAGTCGACAGTTATTGTAGGGAAAAGAGATTAGATTAGAAAAAAATGAAAATAATGAAAACAATCTAACATTTGTTGTTGAAGCACAAAATTAGTAGCCAACAATGAAGTAGTGGGGAATAGATTTTATTGCACAGGCAAAGTATTTTCATCCTTTGGAACATGTACATCTTGTTTGTGCTTTTCTTTTTATATGAAAAGCTTTTCCCATGTAGAGTTAGATTTGGTATCTTTTCGCTTAGCAATTGTGTTGGTATATGATATTGAGTTTAATAAAGTAATTCAATGACTAAACTTTGCTTTTAACTTTTTCATGTTGTTTTATTTTTGTGCATCTTTCTTATGGAATAAGCATGTGTGAAGAATAAGATGAAGGTTAGTCAGAGCAAAAGATGAGGCTTGGTGAAAGGCTTATGTGAAGGAGAATCTATTGACCCTCGAACTTTCTCCTATACTTTGGTTAAATATCTTAGATCCAACACGACTAGAAAAATTAAAGAAAAAAGATCCAAAAAAAGAAAGTGACGTAGTTCCATTCATGGGACATTCTAATTTTTTAAACAACTGCCAATACCAAATACAAAAGTAAAAAGTACTCCCATCTATTTATTTCATAACTCAAGGCATACATAAACAAAGAAAAGGCCTAAAACTTGGAGTTATTATCCATAAAATTTAACTTTCTTGCTTGTGATGCATGTGACTTACCTTGAAACCACCAAAACAAACTCAACAATTGAAACAAGCTTGATTTATATGAATTATGCAACAAGGAAGTGGGAAATAAGGTATCTTGTGGTGGATAATAAAAATTGGTAATGAAACCATTATCACAATACTCATGAAAATGCATTCACACAAATGTGAATGAAATCTTTCCACAAGTGTGTATATTTACATTTATAAGGAGACAACTAATAAGAGATTAAGAACCTTTTGTCAACATTAGAGCTTCTTGATGGTAGATGTAGACGTTTAATGCTTCTCTAAGTCCCCTTCAAAACAATTCAACAAACATCTTGCCAAAGCTAAATCTCTATGTTTCATTTCCACAGAACAATGAATTATGCACATGACCCAAGCTTTCGCAAGATCAACACCTAAATGATTCTTGTATTTTGGATTCTTATGGAGACACTTAAAGAAAAGAGAAGTAATACATACCTCCATCTCTTCAAATATTGATTTGCCTTTACAACTTTCCATTGTACTTTCAAGGCAATGAAGGTTGTAATTCCCATTTTGTCTAATGGTGTCAAAGCTTGTAGGAAATAACACAGAAGTGAAAAAGAAAGGGTAAGGATCATTGGCATTCACTTTGGTTGTTATGATGATGAGCAACTCCATCATCACTACAATAAGTTTCTTGATAGATTTTGTACCCATCTTACTTAAGCTTTTCCCTTAGAAATTCTCCTTTCTCATCATCTAATAGAAAAATGAACTTTATAGACCAATTCTTTAATCTTTGTTCCAATTATATGACTTCAAATTATTCTAAATGAAATATCACTTAAAAATGTTAATCTATGATCACTGGCCTTTGGAATTATGATAGCATACCACTAAAGTTGCTTTAACCTTTCATTAATGTTTTGGCTAAAAAGACGTGACCATACAAGATTTTTCTAAGAAAATTTATACCTGTCTCTTATAGGAAGTCCAACATACGAGAAAAAAAATCATTTCAACAGAACATATGATGAACCGCTATCCAATTTTAATAATGTATTTGTCCTTTACATCCCATCAAATTCTATATCATTAGATGTTATTTGCATTTATGATTGAATTACAATAAAAAAATGGAATCTTAAAACATGGCATTTCACATAATGAAAAATGAATTAATGAATAACCAATTTGATTGTACTAATTATGAAGGGAGACAATAAATGGTAAAAAATGAAATGCCTTGGGAATTGCAAACAATTAAATAACATCAATAGGCAAGGAGGAGAGGAAAAAGCCCTTATTAATTCATCAAATCACTATAAAAAGAACTTGAAAGTTAATGACAATGTTGTTGAAGGTGGGGTAGGATAAAGCCTTTTCGTTCTCCCTTACACTAAATGTTTATTGTAACAAGGAGAGATTGGATTGGAAAAACGTGAGAACAAACTAACATTTATTGTTGAAATCTCCACGTTGTAACACAAAATATATTGAAAGGAGCCAATACTTCATATAATTGAACAGGGTTTAAAGTTGGTGACTTAAGCAATCTAAAAAGGCACCTTGATGATTCAATTGATTCATAGGGGCTAAATGTGGGCTATGGGAAATAAGCCAAGATGATCTTTCATACTAGTCTAAGCCTATAACTAACATAACTTCACGGGACTTAGATTTATAAATTTCTTAGAATTGCTCTTTTATTGTCTTTGGTCTTAATGTCTCAAGTCTTATTGAACAAGATGTTATGTTGAAGCATGTGGATTTCTTTCATTGTGGTTGAATTAATGCTCTTGTATGTGGCTATGCACAACCATGGGCTTTGCCTTATATACCACATTGGGAAGGTTAATCCAATTACACCAAAAGTTGCCCCAATTTGTACTTCTAAGAAACATTGGAATAAAAAAAGGATGGTGCTAGGTATCAAGGAAGGTTAACTCATTCATGTTAATAAGTTTATTTTTTCCTGAAAACTAATGTATAGGAGAAGATGATTACTTTATATATAAAAGGATTTTCTAATAAGTTAGTATGAGTATGAGACATTTTAACCTTAAAATATGAATTTCCTTAGGATCGAAAGGACCATAGTGGTTTAACTAAATAAAGGAAGGAAAAGCCTTCCATGGTCTTAGGTTTATGGCATTGTCAAGTCAACTTCCATAGGTTACTTGATATTTATTATAATCCAAATAACTTTAAAATTAGTTTTCCTAAATTAGCTAATTTAGCGATGGAAGAATTTGAAGAAATCATAGGATTGAAGACACACCCATAAAAATGTCAAATTTTCTTTTCAAGCTTGTCTAAACGAGAGAAGACTCTAGTACATGTTCCAATCCAAGAAGGCCAACTTTCTACCAAGTACTTGGGAGTGTCATTGATTACCAAAAGACTTTCCAATTTAGATTATGAAATTTAAATAGAAAAATATTAAGAAAAATTGAAGGATGGGAATCTAAACATATTATCTATGGGGGAAAACCACAGCAAGCAAAAAGTATTCTATTCTCTTTACAAACGTATTAGTTGCAAATTTTTTTACTATCTAAAGAGATGCTATTTGAAATTCAAAAAGGAATTAGACTTTTTCCTATGGATAGGAAAATCTATTGGTTGATGTGTAGAAAAAGTGGTCTTAAAGGAAATTTGTCATCCTAAAATTTCTAAATGATTGGGATTGATAAACATTCACACTTCAAATAAAATGACAATTGAAAAAATCATTCACAACACATCATACTTATTATGGGCCAAATGGATGATATTAGAAAAATTATAAGGGAAGGAGTGTTTTAGAAGTAGAGATAAAAGGATCATTAGTTTAGAGTTGGAAGAAAATTTTATGAGTAAGAATGAACTCTCATATTAACTAACTAGATCAAAGTATAATATTGTCAAAAGCCATACAACATTGAGAGAAAGTACAAAAAAAATTAAATGGCCAAGACTAGTATGGAAAGGAGTACCAAAGCATAATTTTATCTATTAGATCATTTTAAAAGATAAATTAGCCATAGTAAATCAAGTGGCAATATAAATCAATTTAGTGGACCTATAGTGAAACCCTTACTAGCAAGAAAAAGGTTTGCAAGAACATTTATTTTTTAATTGTTGGTTCTAGAGGGTTCTACTAGGTATGTTACGTTAAAGAATTGAGCAATTGAGAGTAAGAGTATGTTGGATGATTAAAGCTATTAAACGTAAAAATTTTGCAACATCCATGCTCAGTGTATTATTCAAAGTTGCTTTATATCACATTTGGAGAAAAAAATAATAAAAGAAGATTTAATAGTAAAAGTCTAGACAAGTTGACCATTATTGCTAAAATAAAAAAGTACATAAAAGCTAAGATTTTATCAGTCTAAGGAGTGAAGCCTATAACTTATAATAAATTTTTGTAAGAACTTTAGAATATGCCAAATATAATTTTTAAGCCTAAATAAGGATGTTGTATTGAAAAAAATTGTATTTTCATTAGTGATATATAATACTTGACTTTTTATACAAAAAAAAAGTAAAGGATTTCTATTTAAAAGTCTTTAAGCATCATTGGTTTTGTCAATAGCTAGATTTTAATAAAGAGAAGGATAAGGGATACCTTTTCTTGTGTGCGAAGTCTTCTTCAATGTTAATGCTTCAAACATATATGCTTCACGCATCTATTAAGGAACCAAGCTTTACTATTGGATGCAAAAAGATCACGCAAAAGCACGGCAATTGGACAATGAGTTAGTTGTGCAACTTCTCCAATGTTGTACCATCGAAAATACTTTCTTTTTGGTTCCCAAAGAGAAAAAGGAGAGGCCTAACTCATGGTTGCTAACATGTAAATAAAACAATAAAAGTGTTGAAACGTGGAGGCACCAGGATAATTATCTTATATTCTAATATAGGTGTATTTTTGTGACATTTAGTACGAACACAAAATATGTTTAATGATATATCTTCTATAACTAAATTAAAAACTAAATTACCAAGTGCTGAAAATTTAGAAAACAAACAATGAAACGTTACATTATATGGCGAGATTATCTTCTCCATATAACTTTCCTTTTAGGAATCCACCATCATGTGATAACATCTTAGAGACTAAGAAAAAATAGAGAGGCCAAATGAAAATTAAGCACCTAAGGATAGGCTGGTTCCCAAGCAACTTGGAGAAAGGGGTCGGGGATTAACTCAACTTGGGACCTTAAAAAAGCAACATTACCTGAGCTTGCTTCTCCTCCAAGCTTATTAGAAATTTTATTCACCGTTGACACACAGCCATCTCTTTTCTCGCCCAATTTTCAATGAGTTTCTTGGGGATCAGTTTCAAATCAAACAGAATTGTTGACCTGGTTGTGCATCACAATTCGCATCAACATCTAGTGTTAGGGATCTCTCTCTCTCAAATTGCTGCACCACCAACATCGAGTCATGGAGCTTAAATGTAAAGTGGAGTGCGGGGTACCTTTTTGTTGAGACTAAGAGGTAATGGCGTCACGGGCTGATCTGATTGGTTAAAGAAGAGGCAACAGCAAATATTATGTTTTTCTTCTGGGGCAGACAGTGTGATAAAGAAGAGGCGTAGACTGCATAGACTGCAGTGAAGCCGACCTTGTAGGGCAGCATGCACCACTTGCGCCCACGTATTTCCCCCCATGCTGAGTAATATTAGGTTTAATGTAGCATGGAATGGATTACATTTAACATGAACTCTAATATCATATTATAAAAGTCCAAAATTTCAATCCAAAAGTTAGTTCTAAAGTTAGAATGACACTTTTATTTTGTACACAATATCCTTGATGCATGAAGTTTGATTGGGTCAATCTTGTCAGTGCAAATATGTGGGTCTCATCTTGTACACCAATATGGTGAAGTAGAACCTAAATCTGTCTCTTTCCTATATATACCCATTAGATATTTCAACATTCTCTTTTTGTCTTATTTATGTTACTGTTTTCTCACTATTGTTTTAGTATAATTTCTTAGGGCAACCTAAAATTTCAAAGACGCAAGATAGTATATGAGATTAGAAACTAAATATTTAATATCAGTTATTGGAGAGGCTCAATTATTATTTTGTTACAACCTTTGAGTAACTTTATATGTATAGAGAAAATAACATTACTTAGCTATATATTGTCATTGTTTATTGAGTAAAAACTTTATACATATACGGCCTTGACCCAATATCTAAGTCTCCTTGTATTAGCTTTCACTCCCTTATTCTATTTATTATCATGTATCCTGAATTTTCATAAGAAAAACAAATATTCTTATTCTTGAGTAAAAGAATTTCATTTTAGGATTTATGATGGCCCTTGTTCTTTAAGATAGTATTAGAAACAGGTTCTATTCTAGCCTCTTTTGCCTTTTTCCCTTTCCATGTATTAGTCGATTCGTTGTATTTTTGCATGTCTAAATTTATGAAAATTTGTGTTTTTTGAATTTTTTTTACTACTCTACTTAGTGTTTACTACACTCTGTTTTGTTCTTCACTCACGGGGGATTTTTCGCAAACACCTGGTGTGCCCCTAGTTCTTTTTTCCCCCTACCAGCAGACATTTTTTGTTGTTTTTGGAGGCAAATTGTGTGATACAAGGGACGTTTCACAATTATCTATATTTTTCAAAATGGATGATTATAAAATTTTCATAAAAATCTTTTTGATTGATTTTAGATTGATGAAGTAATTTATTTAGTTTAAGAATACAATTACAACAAAAGCTTTAAAATCATTCATCAAAAGATAATATGATGTGAATAGATTTGTTTATAGGTCTTTAAACCCTATCTAGTATTGTTAATATAATAATTCAAAGCCCATTTCTCAAGAAAACAAGTAGGTCACAATAAAGTGTGATATAAAAGAAGCTACCTAATACATGACCACTGATGCGGAATCCAACGAAAAGATTATAAGTGACATTTCACTCCATGCCTTAGACTGAAACTGTTTCACGAAAACTGTGGGGTTCATGGAAATTTCTGGGATCGTGGAAATGGCTGCACCAGAGGCGGTATCAAATTTGTGGAATCTGCCTTAACGGCAAGGGTGACTTCGACATATATGAGGTAGAATTAATTAAGATGTTTTGACTTTATTGGTCTTCTTTATTTATATTACCGTTTTACTGTTAATTCTTCCCCGCAACATCAAACTATCAATACAGGAAAAGAGATTATAAGTTGAGCAATGAATTTTAAATATTAAAAAAGCTTGATGGTTATTTTGTTACGTAGAAAATATTTTGAAAGACGAAGCTGTCAGCCTCAATATTTGTGGGCATATTAATTTTTAATCTTAATTTTTGACAATCAGTCGATTACGATGTCTTTTTTTGTGCAGGCCGCTATTTTGTAGAAGGCACTTGAAAGAAGTTGGTCACAGATTGCAACGGGCCTCAGCGCAGATGCAGTAATTCACAGATGGAGAAGATGCTGCTCCAATTTGCCTCAGCTCACGATGCACCAAAGAGAACGATGCTCTATGAGTTGAAAATCAGAGTTCGTAACATATGGTACTTTGGTTTAAAGTTTAAGTTGAACCAAAGAATAACAAGTTTATATGAAATGATATATGAGAGATAATGCTGAAACAACAATTGAAAAATACCATAAGAAGTGGTTCAAATGTAAATGAGATAACGAGAGAAAAGATAATAAAAATCACTCCAACACAAACATATATAAAGAAAGATAATAATATCAAAATAGTTTAAAAGTCATTGTTACAGAGTTTAAAGTTCTGCTATATATCTACGACATTTTAGTAGTCAAACTTACATCAAATGTTATCTCGCTCTTCTATTTATAGACTATTTTATACATATATTTTAGTATTTATGATAGTTGAATGGTAAAGATAAGATCCATGAAATCCACCCATTTTACAATCCACCAACCATTCTATCCATGGTTTGGATGGTGGCTTGCATGGTTGCTTAGATAAGAAGGTATGATGACTTGGGTGGTGGTTAATGTGTAAAGATATCTCGGTAAAACCTTGTATAAATATGAACTTTTGCTTGAATGGTTGTTGGATTGCTCTATGTGTTGGTGAAGCAACTTCTCTTTCGTATACCAAATCTATAACTCCAACTATGTGGGTGTTCTCTTTCTTGCCACTTCTTTCTCATTCCCCTGTCGTATCCTCACCACTTCCAACTCCTCTTTGTCGCATCAGCCACTGTTCTCCGCTCTCTTGGTTTGTCTCTCACAATTAAAACTCCTTGAATGCAGAGCAATCCTGAAATTTTATTTGACCATAGAAAGGTCAATGTTCAAGATGTAAAAACAGAGATAGTAGTGCTAGAACAGATCGTCGGCAAGGAGAAGAAGGGACAGGGGGGAAAAATTCTAGCTTTTGGTTTTTTTCTGGTTGTTTATTTACAGTATTGCCCTATCTCTATGTATACAGTTTTTTCCCAGGGAGTAAAGAAATTTTTGTGCTGGCAGCGGTGCTTTGTGGGGAAGGCTTGTCTCTTCATTGTTATGATTTCAGATTGTATCCTTTCAAGTGGGTTTTGCGGCACCATCTATGTTCTTCAATGGTGCTGTTTGGAGCTACAGTGGTCGACGCTGGAGCTTCGTTTTGTTATGATTTCAAATTGTAGCCTGAGTGGCTGATGTGAAGATGCTATGTGATGTGGGTGTTTCTCCTATTGAATCAAGAGAAAATATAGTAGTGATGTTTTCAATTAGCAATAATATTTTCAATGTTTTTTTTTCTTTTGACTTTTGAAAAATTAATTTAGCAAAATAATGCAAATGCCCCACTTTTGAAATATCAAATGGGTTAGACTCACAGTGGCTTCTTGCTAAGGGAGAGGATGAAGCCAACTGTCCATGAAAGCAAAGTTTGGCATTCCTTGGTTTTACTACCTTTTTGCAAGTGATTTATTTGTTACTAACTCAATTATTGTAGTGAATTTTTGGCTAGTTATCTTTTTTTAATTTATTTATTTGAAATGAGTTATAATGCTAGCATCTTATTTTCTTTTCCATGTTATTGCTTTAACCACTTTAGTCGATAAGTTTTAAACACTGATGTGCACCCATCATAGCCTTGTAAGAAATTTTCTTTAGAAGTATGGGGGAATTCACTTAGGAAAAAAAGTAAAAACATGAAAGAGATTACATTCAACTATGTTTTGATCATATTAGATAATTATTTCTGTCAACTAAGTTATGTAGTTAAAAGTTATAAATTTTTCAATCCCTCTATGGACTGAGATGGTGTAGAATTTATAAATGTTTCTTCCAAACAAGTTGTCATAAGCTAGGAACAATAATGAAGGTAAATAAGCTTTACACACAAAAACCTCTTGATTGTTTGTAAATGATAAGAAGTAAAGCATTTACTAGTTGATGTCAACTATTAAAAGATATCTTGATTAGATGATGTAATTTTGATTGGCATATTAATAGTCTCCAAGTAATTAGTTAAGCATAAAATATGTAGCAGATTTTGTTTTGTCCCCTCTTCCTATTTTAAGTGTCTTATGTTGATTTTTGCTTTGTTGTTGCAATGGTTGACTAAAATAAATTTGTCTCCATTTCTTTTGTCATTGCAAATAGTAGTTGTTCTTGGTTTGCAAAAGAACTCAATACTGATGGAGTAAGTTCTTTGATGTTTTCCATCTCCCCGTTATTACATTCGCTACATTTGGTGTTGGGCTCACAGATTTTTATGAAACACATTTAATCGTCATCAACATTGAAATTTTTGAACATCTAGAAGTTGAGTTGTTTGCATACCCAAAAATATATATAAAATTTGTTTGGCTTATGCAAGTTCATTTTACTTTCCTCTTTCTTCATGATTAATAATTAATTTATTGGGTTGCTATGCATTTTGTAACAGAGCGCAAAAGTGGGCTCCGTCTTCTTCATTTTGCGGAAGCAAACAGACCAATGCTCTGTTTGCGTGTCCTGTTCCATACAGCTTCTTTCTTCTCATTCCCATGCCGCCCCCATGATACGGATGAAGAGCTCCTTTGATCTCATTGGTCCGTCTCTCATTTTCCTAAGGTCTACGTTGTAAAGAAGACATAGAAGTGGATGTCTTGCAAATGGTTAATGGCTTGCTTCCAAATTGGTTCAATTGATGTGCGCCACAAGGAGGAAGATTTTTTTTTTTTTTTGAAGAATTCAAATAGGATGTCATTTACCATATGATGTTTAGCATAATGTTCTCTATATGATAGATCACATTGATGTGTAAGAACCATTGTTTGCAACTATGGATAACCCGTCCATCGTAGCAAAGTGAGCTTGGCAAAAAGGCCATCAATGCTAGGAGATTTGAGGAAATAGGTAGTGGTCCAAATACTTGAGAAATCTTAGAGCTTTTCTGAGAATTCTAGTTCATCAATTCTTTCATATAGATCATTATCGAGTTTTCTAAAAAGTACTTTCAAAATAAATGTCATGACTTTCTAAGTTACAAAGTACACAAGAAGACATCACAAGATGAAATGCAGGGATGGGAATTTATATAAATATCATCACGTTTTCTCTTCTTTCGGAGTCAGCATAAGAAATAGTTTCTCTTCCTTTAAGTCATAGCACCACTCCTATATAAAATTTAGCGTTGTTATAATCGTTAAGAATTCTTCAGTAGTTCAATTTCCTGTACAACCCGCAGACCACCCAGGCGCTTGGTAGAAAACAATAAAGTACATGCATACTTGAGCCAGATCTTTCCTTGAGAATTTCCCTTGTGCGCACAGTTTCAAAAGCTGAATGGTCGCTTGCGAGAATCTGAAGAGCGGTCATCCTTTCCTGATCTCTTCCACCATCTATATAGCTGAATCGTCTAGCTGTTTCCAAAATCAAACCTGCTTGTGATTTTGTTTAGAAAAAGACACAAAGTCATGACACTTAAAAGGAACATCAGACATGTACATATACACGACTAGTTCGTGTTGCAAGCTTTACTAACATGGGGACTATACAGAGTTTTACCGAGCACGGACGGCGGCGGGAAGATTAGTGGCGTTGTTCACATATTGCAATGAGGCTTGGTGCTGATGGACTGGCTAGCAGGTGCTGATGGTCCTAAGAATAGTTTACATTGGCTTAATGTGGTGTTGAGTTGAAAGATTTTTATGAAACATATTTAATTGTCGTCAATATTGAAACACCGAATTGGTTGGAGTGAGAAAGGAGTAAAGCAATATTGAAACACTTAACAAGATCTTAAGCTACAATGTGAGGAACTAGTGAGAAAGGAGTTTAGGAAGTGGATAATGTCTTAGTTACTTTCCAAGATACAAGCTCTGATCTTTCTACTGAAAAATCAGAAGTTGAACTCCCCCCAGACTCGCCGCCGACGCCCTCAAGCCAGAAATCTCCCACAAGAGCCTTCATCGCCATCACTTGGTGGAGGCTTGAGGTGCTCCCCACATCTTGTCAGGAAAAACCCACTCCCATCCCCCTTCCTTTTTCTCTCTCTCTCTCTTTCTCTCTCCACCCTCCACCTTTCCCCATGTCCAACCTGAAAACTCCCTCTAGAATTTTATTTCTCCACTCATCCCTGACCCCAAAGATTTTCCCTCCTTTTTCCCTTTCTCTTCTGTTTTCCCGACTTCTTTTCCCAGCCTTCCCATGTCCCACACTTTCATATTAACGTCTTTCTCTCTCTCTTTCTCTCTCACACATGTACTAGCATAACTTAATTAATCTTGCTAGTGGCCTTACATGTGGGAGACAGTGAATGAAGGTCCCATTGTTCTCACCTTCAAACATCAATTAGACTCTAAAGGTCTAAGCATATGGTACAAGTTGTTAACCAAATTTGTTCAGAAGCTGTCTCTACTCAAATACAAGCCCTTAGCTCCCTTGGCTTAGGTTTAATGTCAAATGCTAGAAGTGGAAAATTGCAAACTGCATTTTCAAAATCTGAGGTGGAAATTGGAATGCCTGTGCCTTAATCATGTAATGAAGGGACTATACTAGAACCATTGGATGTCTTGAAATCAGGTACCTTTGATACATCTTTGAATAATCCATATAATGTAGTTTTTGATGAAATTGCCTCCCAAGTGGCCATTAATGGAAAGTAGACAAAATAGATAAGATTAGTAGAAAGATGTGGTACCCATTATGAATTTCTTAAAATCTACACCATATGTTGGTAATGTTGGAACACCTAGGAAATTAGTAGAGATGAGAACAATAAATCAAACTACTAAATTAGATTACCTACACCCTACTGAAAAGGGGAAGAAAATTGTTGTCAGACCCCTTATAGAAGCAATTGAGGCAAGTAAAAGTCATTTTGCTAATTGTCTTGTCAATTATTTTATGAACGCTAGTACTTTGTATTATGTAGTGAAAAAAATTGTTGAAAAGTTGTGGGGTAAGAATAATTTACTAGATGTTACTACTACTAGGGATGATTTATGGAATAAAATCGGAGTATGGGTTTTCTAATATACAAAAACTAGAAGAAGTAATGGAAATTGGAGTACCTTTATTTCTTTAAAAATGGCACCCGTGTATCATATTCGAGAAGGCCAAAATATCCATTGTTCCCATAAAGGTTAAATCATTTAGCGTCCCTTATGCATTATGGAAAAAGATTGGTATAAGTCATGTTAGTAGTGTGCTAGGTAAACCTTTATATATGGACAAAGGTACTAAGCAAAAGCTTCAGTTATCATATGCTAAAGTCTGTATTTTGATGGATATTGATAATGAATTTCCTCAAAATTTTGATGTAGATATGGGAAATAATGACGTGTTTGAGGTTACTGTAGAATACAATTGGATTCCTCTTAAATTTAAAAATTGTAATTATTTTGGTCATAAGGATTGTACTATTAGGAAAGATATATGGATCCCTTAGAAGAATGTTACACCTTCCCAAGTTTCAATTGCTTATGTCAATCAAAAGAAGAGGGTCAAGTCCCACTTGCAATTATAATGACTCATATAAGTTCTCATGTAGTTTAAGGAAATTGGTGTTGTTGTTGATTCTATTGAGACAAGTACTCTTAAGCCTAATGCTATTTCTATTACCACCCTAGGTAATAAATCTGATACTAATGTAGAATTTATTCTTATTACTAGTAAGAGGAGGACTCCTAGGAAGAAAAGGACATTGCTGATGTTCTCAGAAAATAGCTTTGCTCAACTGCTTATGACATCCAAAACACCAACAGTGAGCCTTCAGAATTTCTTGATAACTTTGATTTAATGGAAAAAGAGGAAAAATCTCCAAATCAATGAATGTCTTATCTTAGAATGTAAGGGGGCTCAATAAATGCCCTAAACAAAGAGTAGTTGTTAAGTTTGTATGGTCTCAAGTTCAACATGTTATCATTTTGATAGAACATAGAGTAAAGGAAGAAAATGTGACTTTTGTCATCAATAGTATGTTTAATGGTTGGAACTACTAGTATAATTACTTGCACTTTATGATTGGAAGAATTTGGATTTTTTGGAAATCATTTGAGATACAACTTACAATCCAAGACATTTCCTCCTAGGTTGTTCACTATTAGATTAGTAAGTTAGGTTTGCCATCTTTCTTTTTGTTTGGTATCTATGCAAGTAACTTGGAATCTAAACGTAGGTAGTTATGGGCAAATATCAAGTTTTTTATGATCTCAAAATGTTGCAAATGTTCCTTGGCTACTAATGGGTGATTTTAACGAAAGTCAATGTGTACATGAATGCATTAGTCCAAATGTCAAATGGACAAGGGGCATAAAGGATTACAATGATATGATTGAGAAACTAAGATTGGTAGAACCCTTTTTTATTGGTTTTCTCTTTACATAGTTTAATAAAAGCTCAACACAGAATCTCAAAGTTAGCTAGATTGATAGAGCATTAACAAATGTAAAATGAATTCTCATGTTTGACAGGTTTTCTACTAAGTTCTTGCCTCCATTGGTATCAGATCATTATCCTGTTTTAGTTAAGTTCGATGCTACTCATAGAAGGAAAAAAGTGCCTTTTAGATTTTTCAATTTTTGGATAGATAAGCCTAATTTTATAGATGTTGTTAGTTCTATTTGGCACTAAGAAATCAATGGCATTAAAATGTTCAAAGTTGTGAAAAAGCTAAAAGCACTTAAGGCACAGCTTAGGTATCTAAACCTTGGCCAATTTGGTGATTTACATCAAAAGGCAAAGGTTGTAATAGAATAGCTATAGTAGGTTCAACTCAATTTACAACTTGACACCTTTGACACTGCTATGCACTCTAAGGAAAGCCTTACAATGGAGCAACTAATTGCATTGAGTAAACATAATGAAGTTCTCTTAAAAAAAAAATCAAGGAATCTTTGGTTGAAAAAGGGAGATAATAGTAATAGAATGTTCTTTTATGCTTAATGCATAGGAAAGCTCAAAACAAAATTACTCATCTATTATTTCTGATGATGAGGCCTTGCGCAATGATGTTGTTCCATATTATTAAACTATTCTTGGTAGTTCTTATGCCAATAATATTCACCTTGAAAGGTGTGCTTCCTTATTTCATAAGATTATGAATGATGTATTGAATCTATTTACCTTTGAATGCTTAGATGTAATGAGTTATTTTGGGATTTCATGATTTTATAGCTCTCAATCTTGATGGCTACAATAGTTTGTTGTATAGGAAAGCTTGGCTTATTATTGGTTATGACATAGAAGATGCAATATTGTATTTTTTCTCATATAAGAAATTACTGAAAGCTATTAATTCTACTTTATTGTGCTTAGTTCCAAAAACCTCTTGCCCTAGTTGCATGAAGGATTTTAGACTAATTGCTTGTTGTAATGTTCTATACAAAGCAATTTCTAAATTACTTGTGGAAAGGATAAACTTCATTCTCCTTATTGTGGCTAGCCAAAACCAAACTGTTTTTATCAAACGTCATCAGATATCTAAAAATGTTATGCTTTGTCAAGAGTTGCTTCATAACTATCATAAAGGAGGAAAACAATAAGTATGTTGACATTAAAATTGAACTCATGAAAGCTTATGACATGGTTAAATGGAGTGTAGTATTAGGAGTTTTAAAAGCTATTCATACTCCTTAAGTATTGATTAATCTAATTGGCCAATGCATTAGTATTACCAGATTCTCTATGAACTTCAATGGTAAGCGTGTTGGCTACTTTAAGGGCACTAACGGGTTAAGACAAGTCGATTCTTTGTCTCCTTATTTATTTGTCCTTGTTATGGAAATGCTTAACAAGATTGGTATTAAGAAAACTTCCACTTCTACTTTCAAATATCATTGGCACTATAAAAAGAAGAAAGTCACTCACCTTTGCTTTGTTGATAACTTATTTTTATTTGTACATGGGGATGTTAATTCAGTGTTTTGTCTCAATGATGCTTTGGAAGACATTGTAGCATTCACATGTTTATGGTTTAATCCTAGCAAATGCCATATATTCTTTTTAGGGCTTACTAAGTAAGAAAACTTTTGATTTTGGATCATACTCTATTCTCTAAAGGAACTCTCCCAATCAAGTATCTCAGTATTCCCTTTATTACAAAAAAGACTTACTCATACCAATTGTAAGGTTTTGACTGAGAAAATCATGAGAAAAATTAATGGTTGGAGAATGAGACATCTAAGTTATGCTGGAAGATTACAATTAGCAAAATCAGTTCTTACTTCTATTTATACCTTTTAGATGTAAATGTTCATTCTCCCAAAGAAAACTATTTGTGAGATTGAGAAGAAGATTAAACACTTTCTATGGGTGGGAAATTCAAAAGTTCATAAAACTCACAAAATTGCTTGGCAAGTTGTTTTTTCACCTAGAAAGGAAGGAAGACTTAGGCTACTAGATCTTAAAGTGTGAAATAAGATTTTGTTGGGAGATCACTCTGGAATCTAATCAATTATCCAAGCTCATCTTTATGGAATAGATGGATTTATAGTACTAAATGTAGGAGAATCTTAGTTATGCAACTTGACATCAAAAGAAACATGGCATGGAGTTGGAGAGGTCTTCTTAAGTTATGACAAACTCTCTTATCTACACTCTCTAAATCTTTTTATTGTTGTGAAGAGATAGATAAAGAATTACGTTAAGCTAATATTGAGGTAGAATGGCATGACTTGATATGGTCAGGTGAAATTAGTAAACATAACTTTATTAAATGGCTTATATGCAAGGATAGACTTCCTATAGCAAAAGTGCTATCTCAATGGCTTCCCTCAATTGACCTATTGTGTAATTTTTGTTACTCTCATTTGGAAAATAGGTTACATTTGTTTTCCCAGTGTACTTGGATTGGGCAAATTTGGCAAAGTATTCTTGCATAACAAGGTATTCATAAGACTATCAGTGATTGGAATTTTAAACTATAATGGATGATTAAGGCAACAAAAGGAAAATATTTGGATGCAAAGTTTCTTAAACTTTCTTTCTTAGCTCGCATGTATTCTATATGGTTTGAATGAAATCATAAACATTTTCAACATAAGATTATTGAAATACCAATTTTATTAGATAGAATTAGAAAAGTAGTTCATGGAAGAGCTTCTCTATTTATAAACATTAAACATTCTTAAGCAAATGCTTTATTATTTCATAATTGGTGGATTCCAAATTCGATCTTTTTCATAGATGAATTGTAATGTTGGGGTATGCCCCTAAGCTTTTGTACTTTTTTAGTCTTTGATGAATAAACTCCACATTTTCATTGCTCCTTAATTCTCTTTGCTTTATCTTTTAGAGTAATCCAGGTTAAAGGTTAATTTAGTTCATTAGTGAGACTTTAGTGCCGAACGGTTTTCTCTCTAAGTCCATTACACAATGGCCCTATTGAAACTAGCAAGCCTAAACTTGAGAAACTTTGTCAACTATTTGGCTCTTTAATCTTCAAGATTCAATGCCTAATATCTTGGTGGTAGAAAAAGAATATACTTTTGGAATTTTGTTATGCCCTTTAAGTCACTTGAATAATTTCACAACATATCCTTAAACAAACATTAGTTACAATATTCTTATTTTCATAAATATCTCAAATCTAAACATGAGTGGGGAAAAAAAGGCCCAAAAACAAAGTGACATAGTTCCAATGATACAAAACACTCTAATTTTATAGGTAACTCCCAAACCAACATTAAATGTCACCCATTCTTACAGCCAAATACAAAATTAAAATGAATTAAAAAGTACTTTCATCTATTTATTTTATAACTCAAGGCATAAAATAATAAAAAAGGGTCTTAAACTTGGAGTTACTATTCATAAAGTATGATTTTGTTGCTTGCGATGCCATGTCACTTCCCTGATACCACCAAAACAAATTTAACAAGTAAGATAAGCTTGATTTATTACAAATTACACAATAAGGGAAGCGGGGAATAAGTTATCTTGACGTGGACATGTGTGTGTATTTATGTCAAAGGAGATAGCTAACAAGAAATTATGTACCTTTTGCCAATGACAAAGTTCTTTGATGCTAGATGTAGACATTCAATGCTTCTCCATTTGCTTTTCATAACACTCTAACAAACACCTTGCAATATCTACACCTTTAAGTGTCTTTTTTCTAGTACATTTTACTATGCATCCGCTCGCACTAAAAAGATGATAAAAATTATCATGATTCTTGTATTTTGGATTTTGATAAAGGCACATAAAGAGCAAATGAATAATACATATCTCCATTTCTACTAGCACTAATTTGCCTTTACAACTTTCCAATGTACTTTCAAGGCAACGATGGTTGTGATCCTCACTTTGTTGAATGTTGTCAAAGTTAGTAGGGAATAATGTGGGAGTGGAAAAGAAAGGTGTAGGGCCATTAGCATGCACTTTGATAATTATAAGGATGAAAAACTCCATAATCAGTACAATAAGTTTGTTGATAGATTTTGTACCCATTTGATTTAAGCTTTTCCTTTAGAAATTATCCTTTCTCTTCCTCTAACAGAAAAATTACCTACATGAAGTGGTTCTTCAATCTTTGTTACAATTATATAGCTTGAAATCATTCGAAATGAAAATAACATTTAAAAAATATTAATTTTAAGATTGTTGGCTTTTGGAAGTGTGACAATATACTACTAAAGTTGTTTTAACCTTTAGTTAATACTTTGGCTAAAAACATATGACTAAATAAGAGTTCTATAAGAAATTAACACTTGACTCCTATAAAAAGTCTAGCATACGAGAGAAAATTAGTTTGAAAGAACAAGAGATAAACAATGATTAATTTTAACAATGTATTAGTTCTTTATGTCCAATCAAATTTTATATCATTAGATGTTATAAGCATATAGGATTGAATGACAAATAGAAGTGATATTTAAAAATATAGAAATTTATAGAAAGAAAAATGTACTTAGGAATAAGTAAATGTATTATACCAAATATAAAAGGTCATATTAAATTGGCAAAAATGAAATGCTATGAACCTCAAAATAATTGAATAATATCAAAAGGTGAGGAGATTAGGACAAGAGTCTTATTAATTTATCAAATTGTCATAGAATTAATTGGAAAGTTAACTAATGAAAATAAAGTTAATCATGTTCACATTAGTTTAAAAATGTCCTATTGTCCTTTGTTTGTTTGAAGTCCCAAGAACCAAATTATATAGTGCATAACCCCTAAGCACTAAAAGAGTCAATTTTTTTTCTTCATAACATTTTAAATATATATTGCTTGAAGAATACAAACTCTCACCATATTAGCCACAATAATGATGATGTTTGCCTATCAATGGATGTCGCGTGGTTTAAATGCAAGAAAAGATTGTTTGACCCTTATAATAATGTGGAAGAAATCAAACCATATGAGCAATGACCAAAAAGTTGTGAAAAACATGTTCCTATTCTTTATAAATATACACCGTACAAACTACAAAAACTTGTGTTTCAATTTTAATCGAGTTGCATATGTCTAACAATTTATTTATGATTTAATAAAAAATATCCAACAAGGTGCCATTTTCATCCTCAAAAATTATCTTTACTATATTACTTGTCATACTGTATTACTTGTGACTCTCTATTGAATTTGGGATTGATCATGGTGTCCCTTTAGATGTATCTCTAGCCCTTTTCAAAATGAGCATTAATCCAACATGATCCTAGGGTAATAGTTTTTGTTTATGAAGGATAAGCACTATCATATGTGTAGTAATTCTATTGTAATGATTTATTTGTAGTTACTAATGGAATTATATTTTTTAATGTATTTCAACAAATATAATTATTTTTAATTAATAAAAGACCCTTATGAAACAATAATATGTTATATGTAGAAGTGTTTGAGCATATATCTAGCTCATAAGCAAACCAATTAACATTCATTTGGAACAAATTATGGAGATTTTAGACAATTTTGGGCTTTAGTATCATGGGAGGGAATCCAAAAATACCTTTCCTTTCTATGGAAAAATAACCTTTTTTCATTGATTGAAAAGCTCTCATTTGTTCTTACACAATTTACTTTTATAAGTTTTCCTCTAACTACATTCCTAGCAATGCATGGCAAGAAGCGTGGAAGCCTTGCTTTTCTTCACCTTCTCCTTCTAGCACAAACACGACATATTTGCCTTACATTCCTAATTATAGCTAGTCTATCGTAAGGCCTACTATTAATAATGAACTCATCAAAATAAAGCCATTTATTATTTACATACATAACAAATCTCCTACCTTTTAACCTTGTCCTCAAGGTTGGCTAAGGAAATTTGCTTCCTTTTGAACCATTGTTTAGTTCTTATTAGCTTCACTACAAGTCTCTCCACTGCCGGCCTTTAGAAAAAGCAGTCCTAGCTTTTATCCCACATATTGCAAAACTATTAGGACTAGTGGAACAATTAGGTTAAAAGGTATGGTTTTCATTACAATAAGGGGTTTTTATGTAATTGTAAAACCAAAAAATATATTCTAGATGTACTGGGTTTCTTAGTAGTATCGAGTTAAGATTCTTATCCATTTATGGGAAAAGGTTTTTCTAATAGTATTTGACTAGGATTTCTTTAGGATTTTTCTATAAACAGGGGAAGTATAAAGAAACCTAGTGAGTGAGTTAAAAGAGTCCCCATAGGGGGCTAATTTTTGGAAAAGGCCCTTCTTGTGGATTCTAGTTAATGAGAGAACCTATGAGATACCTATTTGAAGAGAGAAAATGTATGAGAAAATCTAATGAAAAAAGGCTATAGGGGACGTATGATATTATGATGTTTCAAAGGTTTTAAATATGCTATATTTGGATGTGTGCATTCTTATGTTTATGTGTTTGATTTCTCTTTGGATGATGCAACTTAGTTGAATTCCCCCAACAAGCAGCATTGGAGCCAGGTTTGGATCCCAACAAGTGGTATGTGAGATAAGCTTGGATTCTGAAAAAAAACATCCCTTTTGATAGCCTCCTGAGCAATGATTGGCTCTCTTTTTCCTTTTCTTATTTGCTTCATTCTTGTGGGTTATCCACCATTGGATGAACTTATAGGTACAAAGTCAATGGGCTTCATCATGAGACATAGGATTTTCACAAATTTCCTTCCTACTTTGCTACACATTGCTTAATGAGCACTAGAGTAGGGTGGATGGATGTGACCATGCTTGACTTGAAAATGAAGGCCCAAAGATGGTGCTCTAGGAAATTCTCTAGAGTTAGGGCCTATATGTAATCAAGCCTTTTTTGGTTCTCACTTGAAAGTTGAAAGTTGAGCTTGAGTTAGAGTCATCTTTGATAATTTTCCAGTGAGGCATTTAATAATGTTTTTGTATGTTTGCTCTTCACCCATTTCATTTACACTACATTTTCTAAGGTAGAACTCAACCAATCCTTAGATAATACTTGGTAAGGTTTCATGCTTACTAGATGAGTCTCTCCTATGTTCTTTCTCCAAAGTAGTGACAAATCTAAGAGGAAAACCAAGAGCAATTGACCTCACTAGTGCAACCTCCACTCTAGCTTTAACATTAGCCTCCTAATGGGCTGCAAAATTAGAATTAATCCTTACACCATTCTTCTCTCCTTGGCTAATCAGTATGTTCACAAGCGGACCTATTTCTTGGAAAACTTGTTCGTAGTTATTGTGATGCACCTTTTCAAACTTTAATAGCACAAGTAAACCATTTAGAGTATTGTTCCCATTGGTAAAGCTACATCAAAAGAATGGATATCTTTTTTGGAGCCTAGTGCTGACCATAATATCATACTTTAATTTCCCAAATGAATCTACTGAAGTCTTAGTTAGAGTAGGTCCTTAAAAACCCTAGCTAATAACATAACTTGCTTAATTTCTTGCAAAATTTCTAAAGGCAAATGAAACAAATCCCCCTATTTGTTGGCAAAATACTTCTCTCTTGATTTTATTTTTCTTTCCATCTATTGGGATTTTTCTCTATGTCAAGAATCAATATTCAACTAACATGGAAGGTCTACTAGCTATCGACCCAAAAAGGTAAAGCCTACTTTGATGGTATGCTAAGAAATATTAAGATATTTTATGATAAAATGCCTAAAGCCTAACCCAAAAGCTAAATCAAGAATCGGAGTAAGTATTTTTTTAATTTAAAGAAACCCTCAAGCATATTTCGTGGTGCTAAAGAAACCTTCTAATTCACATTCACTCACTTTTCATGCAATCAATAAATCATTCACAAGTAATGAGATCAAACAACAAGAGAGATAAGCATAGAAAAGTTGAGACAAAGATTTACACAGTGGTTTGGCCCTTGTTACCTACTTCCACCCTCTTCCTCCTTCAACACTATTGGTTAAAGTCTACTTTACTTCAAAGTTAGAAGGAAACCTTCTCCTACACTTTCCAACTCCTCTACAATGAGTTAAACAATTCTTGGTTACAAGTATAAGGTTAACTTAGCCTTAGTACAATCATAAGTCCTCAATGATATGTGATTTGTGAGGAATATTGCTTAATAAAGAGCTAATTGAAGATATACTAAGTCAATTCAAGCTCTAATCACAAAACCTTCAATTATCATAATGTTAGGGTTTAGGATTTACAATGTGATTTATGTGAAAATGATAATCAGAGTTTAATTAACACATAAACAACTCAATCTAGCATTGAATATTCATAAGAATATGAATGTAGAGGAATATCACCGAAGATCTAAGCTTTCATCAAAGTATAACTTAATCACAAGAGTATAAGCTTTCGCAGCTTCAATCTTTTTCACAATCTTTCAATAATATTTTGTGCAAAAGCTTTTAAGAACTTCGAAGAACATTTCTTTATAATAGATTCAAGGAACCTAAGCTTTTTAGGGTTTCTTTTCAAACCCGATCTTCCCATTGTGATTTTCCATTGAGATTTGATGTAATCTCCATCATGTAATGATAGAAACCATGATTAATACAATAAATAAACATTCTAACACTTCTATCAACTCAAAATTCTTTCCATTGGAGAATTGGTAACAAAGAGAAGCGAGAGAGTAGTTCATCGATTTGGGGCTTTAGGGCATGATCACTATTTTGCTTGATTAAGTCACCTTCCCACAACTTAAGTGAAATGGCCATGTTTCACATGTAAGTGAAATGGCATCACTCTTATCAGCTCGGGCTTGGTTTAATTAATTAGTCACATAGGCTGAACTTGCGGGCCTTAGGAACTTTCTGGTTTAGTCCAACTTAATAAGTAGAACACCATTCGGGCTCGGACTTCGCTTGCTTCACACAAGTCTTGGACCAACTAATAAATGACTTTACTCTAGTTTGGACTAGCTAGTAAATAACTTCACTCGAAGTTGCTTCAAGCTTTTATAATTAGGCCCATTTATTATGATTTAGCCTTCATAATATAATCTTTGATCCCTGATACACATGTACCTACAAGCACATAAAACCAAGTATCATTTTTCTTCAAAATAACCAAGTATATTTTTCAGCTCTTATTTCATACAAAAATATTTCTCTAAAGCTTGTATGAAGTTGTATAATGAAGGAATGGAGGAAACCAACTACTTTATAAGATCATTAATTGATATTATAGTTTGCACACCTTTTACTTCATTGATATTCAATGTTTGCACACTAAGATATAAAAAACATTTATTCATTATAGGCTAACAAAATTTTTCACAACCAAAACACATTTTTTTTCAACATTTGGCAATGTGGGACAATCCATGCCATTAACATCATCCTCTGTTTTTTCTACCTCTAAATGGAAAATTTCCTTAGCCTCACAAGTCAACATGTTTTTAATCACCTGCAAGATCACATACTAAAGTAGCAATGTGCTAATAACCTTCAAGAGCTTGGGTAGAAATCCAAGTAGCAATGCAAAATCATAAATCTCCTTAACAAAACAAGACCCCATGCCTTGAACAAAAAGCTTTGACTTTGTTCTTATAAAGAAATTGATGAAACAAAAATAGTGAACTATTTTTATCGATCAATGGAAAAAAGCACATAGTGTTCTTAGGAAAAAACGTGGAACTCACAATGAATAAACTCACATATTAATCAAGAAAAAAAAGAAGGTGGAACTCACAATCTAGCTCTTAAAGAATCAATGAATGCTACAATATAGGATGAATTGTGTTAGACCTAAGTTATAGGATAATTAGGGTTTGAGAAATTTTAGGATTTGGTAAATAAGGGTTTTTTGAAAAAGGGAAGGGGAATTGGGAATTAGCTATTGAAAAGACTGGGGATTCAGGGTGTGAGGGATTTAGGAATTAGGGTTTTGAAATTAGGGAAAATTAGAAAATTAGGGTTTGGGAAATTGGGAATTTGAGGGAGAATTGGGGATTTAGGAGGAAATTTGGGAATGAGAAAGAAAAAAAGGCTTTGATAGCATGTTAGAAAGTGAAAAACTCAAGAGAGCATAAAGAATTTCTCTATTGTTGTGTCATTTATAAGCCTTTCATGTTACATTTATAGAGAACTAAATCTAGGCTAACAAGGAAAGAAGAATATATACAATTAAATACAAAGATATTAAGCAAAATCCCAAGCAAGATAAGTCCAAACAAATATGTGAATTCTTATTAATATAAAGTAACCTTTTTAGAATCGAAATAAAGTTAATTATACTTGGATTTGTTTTATCAATTCGTTCTCGATTTGCTTCATTATTGTAAACGTATTTATTAATTTTTTTTTTTGTTAATTCAATAAAAAGCTGTGCGTTGATTCTAGGTATATTAATGATACGCAGAAAGATATTTATGTATATTTTTTCAATAAAAAAATGAAAATAATAATGGGATTTGCGAAGTAATCTAATATTTTTTCTTTTTAATATATGCCAAATATTTTTTGGTGATTCTAATCTTTTATCTTCATAATTTATTTTGTTAGGGTTAATCTTTGTCCCTCGAGTTATAAATCCTCTTTTCTTGTCTTTTTTTATTTTTTCTATTTGATTTATGATTGTGTTTGTTCTATTAGTTAGATTTTTAATTTCTTTTTCTTTGTTAATATGACAATGCGGTTGGTGAGATAGTTGTTCATTAACACAAACCCTCTTTGTCGCATTACCCACATGTCCTCTTCACTCTTACCCTATCTCTCTATTAAAACTCCTTGAATGCAAAGACAATTTTAAAATTTTATTTAACGTTCAAGATGAAAGAACAGAGACAGAAGTGCCGGAACACATCGTTGGCAAGGAGAAGAAAAATCATATACAAAACCGAGAGAACATAGAGAAAAAAACTCTGGTCTTTGGTTTTATTTCTGCATGTTTATTTACAGTAGGCCCCTATCACTATTTATATACAACATCCCTGTGAGCGAAGAAATCTTATACTAGGTGTGATGCCGATAGTGAAGGCCGATATCTTCATTCTTAAGATTATAGATTGCAGCCTTTCAAGTGGGTTTTGTAGCACCGTCTATGCTCTTCAATGGTACTGGCTGCGGCTTGGGGTCCTGAGTGCCTGATGCGGGGTGTTGTGCGATGTAGGCATTCTCATGTTGATAGGAGAGAAAATATAGTAGTGGATATTTTCAATCGTTAATAATATTTTCAATGATTTTTTTTTTTTAACTGCAGGTGTTAAGCTGCAGAGAAATTAAATAGCACAAGTTGAGGAGGAAGCTCACTTTTGAGGTGCCAAACTTGCTTCTTGCCAAAGGAAATGACGAAGCCAACCGTCTTGAACGCTGGTTTCATTCTTAAAAGCCACTACGACCTCATCTGCTCTCCTTGGTCCATGCAAAGCAAAGTCTGGCGTTAGTAAGTTTTAGAACGTTTTCCAGGTGATTTGTTTATTGTTAACTGAATTAGTGTGCTTAATTTTTGGCTAATAATTTTTTTTTCTTGTTCTGTGTTATTGTCCCAGTATCTTGTCGTCTTTTCCGTGTCAGCACATCTGCCACTTTAACTTTCTTATTTGATGAGTTTTGAATATAGACATGCTGACAAGGTGGACTTTGTTTGGTACTTGGTTTCAAGAACATATTTTCCAGGTCATTTGTTTGCTATTAACCCAATCAGTGTGCTTAGTTTTCGGCTAATAATTTTCCTTTTTCTGTACTAAGTTATAGTCCCAGCATCTTGTTTTCTTTTTCCTGGTTATTGCATTTGCCACTTCTAACTTTCTTCATGGATAAGTTTTTTAAACATTGATACGCTACCAAGGAAACCTTGAAAGAAATTTGTTTGGCAAATGATGGAATTCACTCAAGGGAAAAGGTAAAGATATGAAAGAAATTATGTTGAACCATGTTTTGATTATATTAAATAATTACCTCCTACCCTTGAGTTTTGGAAATTGAGAGTCATAAATCATTCAACCCTTCTGTTGAATGGTTTAAAACTAATCCACTCTTCTTCAAAATAGGTTGTAATAAGCTATGAATAATAATAAAGGTAACCGAACTTTTGCTTGTTTCTGAATTGCAATAAGCCAAGTGAATAATCGTTAGTATCAACGTTTAAAAGATATTTTGATCAAAGGATGTAATTTTGTTTGGCATAATAATGGTATCTAAATGATTAGTTAAGCACAAAATAAGTAGAAACTTATTTTTCTGATAGTCTTCTATTGGATGTTCAATGAGGAATAGGACTCTAAGCAAAAATGAAACTCCTTTGCCATGGGTCACATAGTGAGAAAAGACATTTTGAATATTAAAACTTTTTGGTTCAATGTTTATTTGATTGGAGAGTCCCAACAACTTCTGCCAATTACACATCCAAAAACTTGAGTTCTTGCTCCATGATCTATCAAGGATTATGAATAGGTTAATGGTTCTTAAGGGACACTTTATTTGTACACTATTTTAGCTTATTGCAAAATACTTAGCTTGAGCCTCTTTTCAATGTATTGGCATTAGGAAGTGGCTCCTTTTTTTTTTTTTTTTTTTATGTTGTGTTTCACTTATGTTTTTTTTTACTGATTTTTTGTGTCAATGTTTGCTACAATGAATTTTGTCCTAATATTGAAACAAATAATGTTAAAGATGAGAAATTTGAATATTTACTTGCATGAAAATTTGAATTGACCCTTGATGGAATTTGGCATTTTGCTCTTTGCTGCCCGATGAATTCTAAGATTTTATTTCCTTGTCCAGGACCAAAATAACATAGACTACAATGACATTTTTATGCCGGTGGAATGCGTTTCCTAATGGTTTTCATCTTCCAAAGTCCATATTTGCTACATGTGCTATTGAGGTCAAACATTTTTTTAAACTTAGTTACCATATTGTTATTTTCTCTGAACTTTTTATATGCATTGATATATTCACATTGTTTTGTGCGTATTGTACATGGGCTAAATGTTAAGTCCAATCTTAACACCACTTTTTAAGTTAATTTTATTTTAAGGTGTAAGGTGTAATCTAATTTTAATTTATTTCTTGATGACTGATCAATCCTTAAAATTTATATGATTCTACAGCGGTCCATGTCCAATAGAAATCGTACTACTGTCCAACCATTGGAATGGCAATCTATTGCTGATGGTGTGAATTCTCCGGGTTTTCCAACCTCCAATTTTAACACTCCCTGCTCTGTTGTTGGGATCTAAAGACTTTATGAAACATATTTAGCTTCTCAAAGGAAAACCTAAGATCAGCTAGATGTATTATAGGAGTTGCTTAGTAAATTTGTAAGTAGAGTTATGTTATCCCGACAACCTCTCCAGATTGTTATGGAGCTCAAGAGTATGAACTTGTACGACGCAGTGTCTGCATCAACATCTACTGTAATCCTCGCTGGTGTTTGCGGGAATTGCTTCCTTGTCTGCAGGTGTGTGCCGTGTGGAGGTCAATGGAAGAAGACGAGGAAAGTGTTCACCCCTGTGACAAGACTTTATTGGCTGCTTGCTAAGAAAGATGAAGAAGACGACCATCTTGTTCGCATGGTTTGCAATATGTCCGAAGGCTTCGGAGCTGGTATCTCCAATTGCAAGGTGACAAATGTACGAGCAATTGAGGACCATTTTTAGAAGAACAAAAGCATGTGCTGATACTAGTTTGCTATAGTTTGATGAGATGTTTACAAGTTTATGTGTCCGGTTACATGACAATCTAGGAGCCACTACTAGATGGCCATGAGAATGCTATGAAAATCTCAATAACCTGTTTATTTCCATGAAGATGCTAATTTCCATAAAAATTACAAGAAACGTTTTATCTCTATGATGGTCCAAACAGGAGCCAGTCTGATTTTGACTGATATATATTTATCAATGATTCTTTGTTTGTCAATAAATCAATGAAATAAATTGTTTTAAATTAATAAAAAAAAATTTCAATGACATGGTTGATTTATTGAACAGATAATTATAATTTAAACAGCATTAACGTTACTTGGGGGAAGTAAAACAACCAGTAGAAGTTGTAATTATCAACACTCTTTACATCATAAAAAACAGATTCATAAACTACCGATAAGTGGCTCTGCCTTTCGCGCCGTGGTGCCGTCCCAATAGTTAAAAGAAGCTGTGATGTATTCGAAGACCATCAATATTTAAGAGCTGGGCTACGTTTGGAGGATATAACCCATCTACCGAATCATACGCTCGAGGGTCACAGAAAATCGACTAATGTTGAACGCCGTGATTGGAATTTGCAAATTCAGTCTTGAATGGAAGCGGTTGAAACTTTTTACGTCAAATCCAGACTTTCACTGCTTTCCGCGTCACAATGCAGGCCTATCGAATAGAAGCGAACCTCAGCGTCTTGGCAATGATAGATTCGGGATCTGTGAGAATGGAATCAGACGGTGTTACTGGCCGCGTACTCTGTGACAATCAAGCCGATGACTTTTCATTTCGTTTCATTGGTCCTTGTGAAAGCATTCAGCACCGTTCTATACAAAGATCATATGTGTATTCATTTGCTTCTGTGGAATGGTCTTCATGCATGGCCAAGTTTGCCCTTCCTTTCGAATCCATCTTTACTGAAAACTGCCTCGTGTTGACCACTTCTTCACAATATTCGTTTTTTTGCGCATAAATCTTTTGAGCATTGTGATAATTCATGCGCTTTGTATCCATGGGAGTTGGTTGAAAGTTCATGCTTGACTTTTGTTTTCGCGGGAGTGGTGAAAACGAATGGATTTCTTTCTGGCCAACTTCAAATTAGACAGTCATGAGGACTTCAAACTCTGTAACAGCCGCGTCAAATGTCGTCCAATGGAAGGAAAGCCAAGATTCTTGCTTGTGTGAAATAAACGTGTCACGTTCCTCATAGTTGCTTTGCGTTTCATTCATATCTTTGCTTTTGCACATAAATGATAGCCCAACTTCAAAAGAAGAGAGAGAAATTATTTCAAAGAACATTGAATATTATTCTTTTTTTTTTTGGCAATAAAAACAAGTTTTGTATAAAATGAGAAATTTAGATAAAATAAAAAGATCCTCTTAATTGATTTTAGTAAATGAACTAAGGAAGAAAAATTTATAAATTATGATAGATGGAATAGATAGTTAATTGTTTGAATCCAAAAGAGTTTAGGTTCTTCTATGTATATAGTGTGCATAAAACACATTTTAATTTAAGGGGTATTTGTATAGTAAGAGGAAGAAATAATTAGAACCTATGAATCATGTTGATGAACTTTCTAAAACTCTACCAAGCTTTGTAACAAATATTAAGTTTGGGTTTTTCACTATCTTCATCGTGATAATACAATCTCAATTAGCATTTTCATCATATTCAGAATTTTTGATGTGGGAAATGATCTCACATTACAATTGAGTATACTGAGATTCTTATTTATATGGTAATCGGTTTACTAACTCTTATGTCAACTTTTAGATTAGGTAATAGATCTTCTATTGTTGTCTCATAGCTAGGATATCTTTTTGAAGTCCTATTAGTTTCCATTGATTTAAGCCCAAACATGACCCACATAATGCAATGCTGCAAATGGTTCATTAACCATTTTAATGAGGGCATGTTATGCATTGTTACAATGTGGTTAATGATTCTTCATTGTTAAAGCATATAATAATTTTCATGTTTATATGATATAAGTTTCATCAATTCTATGTTACTTTAACATTTGATAATAAGTTTTTTAACATCATATCAAAGTCAAAGTTCCTTTTTAGCACTTTTATAAGCTTTGATTTATTTGAGTAAACTCATTGCCTGTGTAATATGATACTAGAATGGTTCAATGATTTTAACTATTTTTTGTTCCCTTTAAGTCTCTTAAATAATATTACATATATAATACCAAATACACATTACTTTCAATGTTCTTATTTTATTAAATATCTTAGATCCCAACACAAGCAAAAAATTAAAAAAAAAAAACCCAAAAACAACAGAGACAAAATTACAATGACACTCGACACTCTAATTTTTTAAGTGATTCCCAATACCAACATTCAATGTTGTCCACTCTAACACCCAAATACAAATATCAAATGAAGTAAAAATTTTCTCCTATGTATTTACTTCATAACTCAATGTATACATAAACAAAAAGGGACACCAAAACTTGGAGTTATTATCCGAAAAATTTGAATTTGTTGCCTATGATGCCATGTCACTTACCTTGAAACCACCAAAATAAATTCAACAAGTGAGACAAGATTCATGCACACACATTACGCAACAAGGATGTGGGAAGTAGGTCCTTTCACAATGGACAATACAAAATGGTTGTAAACTTGATATCACAACCCAAAAATGGTGGAGAATTGTTCAAAATTGCTTTTCTAATTTATGAAAATGGGTTCACATGAATTCATGAAATATTTTCACAACTGTGTGTATTTATGTTAAGAGCAAACAACTAATAAGAGATTCAATACCTTTTGCCAATGTCAGCTTATTGATGCTACAAGTAGACATTCAATGCTTCTCTATATGCCTTTCACAACACTTTGGCAAACATTATGCAAAATCTAAACCTCTAAGTTTCTTTTTCCTAAAACAATGCACTTTGCATTTTTTCCATGACGAGAATATGATCAGTAGGATTATGATTCTTCTGTTTTGAATCCTCAATCAGGCACCTAAATGAAACTTTAATAATACGTTGGTCCATCTCTAAGAACAAAGATTTGTCTTTACAACTTTTCACTATACTTTCGAGGCAATGATGGTTGTAATTCCTATTTTTTTGGTTGGAGTCAAAACTAGTAGGAAATAACCTAAGAGTGGAAGAAAAAAGGGTAATGAAATTTGCATGTACTTTGGTACTTACCATGACGAGTAACTCCATCACTACTATTAGTTTCCTAATGGATTTTGTAGCTACCATACTTAAGTTTTTCCTTTGGAAATCCTCTTTTCTTGTTATCTAATAAGAAAATTACCTATATGAATTGGTTCACTAATCTTTGTTGTGATTATATAGCTTGAATCATTGTAAATAAAATAGCACTCAAACATAGTTGTTTTAAATCATTGGCTCTTGGAAGTGTCATTGTATAATACTAAAGTTATTTTAACATTCAAATAATGTTTTGACCAAAGAGATATGACCTTAGAAGAGTTCTTTAAGAAATTAAGATTCAACTCCTAAAGGAATTCCAAGATATAAGAGAATATTAATTTAAAATAACATATGATGAACTATGATCTAATTTTAATAGTGTGTTAGTGCTTTACTTCCAATAAAATTTTATATTATTGAATCCTCAATAGAAGTAACATGTCAAAACATGAAATTTTATTGGAAGAGAAATGAATCATGGAACAAGCAATTGTATTGTACCAATTATGAAGAGGTATAATAAATGGAGAAAAATAAAATGCCATGAGAACTAGAAACAATTAAGTAACATCAAGAGGCAAGAAGGTTAGGGCAAAGGCCCCTATTCATTTTTCAAATAGTTATTGAAGTAATTGAAAAGTTAACTAGTGAAAACAAAGTTAATCACTTTTACATAAGTTTACAAATGTCCCATTGACCTTTATTCATTTGAACTCACAATGATGAAATTGTATAATGCATAACTCTTTGGGCAATTAATAAGTAAATTGTTATTAATAGATATATATGGTTTAGTTGGCGTTTCATGCCACTTGGAGTTAAAAGGTCCTATGTTTGACAACCAACTCTTTCATATCCCTACATACCTAATAAATAAAAAAAGTACCCAATTATTTTTCCTGTAACATATTAATTTTCTTTTCTTAAAGAGTACAAACCTTCATTTTATCAGCTAAATTGTGTTGATAATTTGTATATTAATGAAAGTAGCATGGTTCAAATGCAAGGAAAGGATTGTATGACCCTAACAATAATGTGGAAGAAACCAAACAACACATCCAATAACCAAAAAGTTGAGAAAAACATGTTACACATTCTTTATAAACACAACAAATAAACTATAAAAACTTAAGTTTTAGTTTTAATGAAAATTCTACATTTTCAACCACCTTTGGCCATCCAAAAAGGTGCCATCCTCATCCTCCAAAAATATCTCCACTGTATTACTTGTGACTCTTAACTCGATGTGGGATTCATGGTATGCCTCCTAAGAATGAATGCCAATCCAACATGATTCTTGAGCTAGCACTTTGAATTTTTGTAAGGAAAAGGTTGGTAATTGTGTTGATAGTATTGTACACAAAGTACATGCAATACATGTAAGTCTAATCAATTTACTAAGGTTGAAAATATAAAATAATCTATTTTAGAATTGTTTAATCAAAACTTTTAGGAAAAACAATACAAGTATAAATAAAAGTTTAGAAGATGCCTTAATGGTTAGTCATAGGAATATTTTACAATTGAGAATAATCATCACTCAACATGAATATTTAGGGAAGGGTCAATTTTGAAAAGTGAAGGAAATAACAAATAATGAGCCGTCCAGCCTTTTTAGATGAAGTTACAAAAATTACCCACTTAACCTAGTTAAAACTATCAAGAAGCTTAGAAAGGGATGTCTATGTTGTCTATGTTGTACAATGACAAGCCAAAGCCAAAGGTCATTTTCCACCCACCTACAAAATTTTGTCGTATTCTCATACTTAGTTATCTATAAAACTCTATTTATATAAAAATAATTGAATAGTGGAGTCTAGAAGTGTACAAAAGCTAAAACATAGTCAAACTACAATACAACATTAAATTAATTGCCCTTGGTTCAATGAAGTTTATGAATATGTGTAACGTGTGTGGCTTTTCTTAAAAAGGTTTATTACTATAAGGTATATTTGACTGAAAATAGCTTTCTCTTGATCTTGAATTGTACATAGAACTGAGGCTCTTTTATAAAATACTCTATCTCCAACTATTTTTCATTGCAGTGAATTGTTCTTTCGAGGTAACAATTAATTTATTCTTCTTTCAATGTGTACATGTATAAGTTTTAATTTCCTGCAAAATAATAAGACTTTATGCTAATTTAATCCATCAAATTCCACCAATTTTTTTCCTTCTAAATGTTTTTCTCAAGTTTCAACTCTCTAAAACAACTTGATTTAAGTAATTGCAATCCATCAAATATATTCTTAATGCTTAGTCGCAATCAAATCTTAAATCCATTTGGGATGAAATTGGCAATAATCCCAATTATCACCCATTAATATTTCAACCTTCATGCATTTCATTTATGAGATTGTAGTAAGCTTCAAGCATTGTGAAAGTTTTTACACTCACATTTAAGCTTCTTGAGAGCATTCAATATAGATTATTGTTGTTTGTTTGACATAATGATTCTTGATGATCCTAGTTACTTATTCTCACTTGAAGCCTTAAGTCTATTTGGGAAAAATTTATATTAAATACAAAATTTGGCCCAACTTCCAATGCCTTTTTAACTTCACTAATATGATTGTGTTAAGCTTTAAGTATTGCGAATGTTACCATTAAGCTTAAGGAATTTAAGTGTAAGAAATTATTTTGCTATAGAGTTTTCCAATATTGGATTGGATTCATAGACTTCAAGTAAAATCTTGTTGATGAGTTAATGCTTTTTTTTTTATTGTTGTCTAAATTTTTTTTGGATGTAAATCCTAGATTTACATCCAAAAGTCTATTTGTGAAAAATCAGGCAAAGCTAAAATAGGGGCACAGGTCATTACCTTTTTGAGTAGTTGGAAGGCTAATTTTGCCTTTGTATTGCACCAAAATTCTCCTTTATGAAGGAGATTTGTTAATGGAGTTGCAATTCCCCTGTATCCTTGTATGAAGCAATGGTAGTACCTCGTTAACCCAAGGAATCCACGTAAAGCAATGACAAGCTTAATCTAGGCCATTCCTACATGGTTGTAATCTTGTCCTAATCAATAGTAAGTCCTTCGATTCCCATTACATGGCCAAAGAAATTTGACCCTATTTTGACCAAATTTCCACTTCTCTTTCTTGGCATACAATTGGTGTGCCTTTAAAGTGGCCAACACCCTTTATACATAGTTGGTATGCTTTTCCACAATCTTATTGAACACCAAGATACCATTGAAGAAGACGATTAGAAACTTGTGAAGGAAGGACTTGAAAACATCATTCATCAGGCGTTGAAATGTTGTTGGCACATTGCAAAGTCCAAAAGGCATTACGAGGAACTCATAGTGCCCAAATGGAGTTCAAAAGGCCATTTTCTCATTGTCCTCAGCCTTTATGCGCACTTGATGGTACCCAGCCCATAAGTAAAGTTTGGTGAACATGCAAGTCCCTTTAAGCTTATCAATCAACTCATCTATAATGGGAAAGAGGTAGTTGTATTTTATTGTGATGTGGTTCAAGGTTCTGTAATCCACATAAAGGTGCCAATTACTGTCAAACTTGTTTACCAAGATCATCGATAAGGCGTAAGGGCTCTTGCTAGGTCGCACAATGTCATTCTATATCATCTCTAAGATAAGCTACTCAATTTCCCCTTTTTGGAAGTGGGGGTATCGGTAGGTTGGTGAGCTGATCGGTTGATTGTTCTCCTCCAAGTGGATTGCATGATCATAACTTTGTGGGGGAGGTAAAAACTTGGGCTTTATGAAGACAACTTTATATTATTTCAAAGTGTGTGCCAAGCTGTTAGAATTTCCTTCCTTTCTTTGGTTGGGTTTTTTGACTTCTAGGTTGAATCTAGTGTGAATAGAAAAGAGATGGCCTTGAGAGGATAATTCCTTCTGAATAATGATTAGGCTGGGTGTGGCTCCCTAAGGGGCTAGGTTTGCCCTTTTTGCTTCTGTTTTGTCCACCATTTGTAGTTGGAGGTTCATGAGTGCCTTTTTTCCTTTCTCTTTGAGGCTCCTTTTTCTTGAACTTCCTAGTAAAACTTTTTTAGCATGTGTCATTCCTCACAATTCCACCACTTTTTCTCCAACCTTGAACACCATGTGCAACTTTTTGAATCCCATTGTATAGGTCCCAGCTCACCTAGCCAGTTAGTTCCCAAAATCGCATCTGATCCTTGAATTGACAATAAGAAAAACTCCATTTTCTAGGGAATACCTTTGAGGGTAGTTTTGACCCTTAAGTAGCACTCTTCACTCATGATGGTTTCACCATTGGCTAACATCACCTTGAAATGGCCCTTAATATCTAAGACTAGTCCCTTCTTTTGAGCTAGTTCTTTGTTGAGGAAGTTATGAGAACTTCCTAAATCAATGAGCACAGTTACTTCTAAGTTAAAGTCTAGTAACCCATTAGTTAGCTTCATGGTTCTCTAAGCCTTGGTGCCGTATATTGCATAGTGAAATATTTTTGGCAGTGTGAGGTGTTAAGCTTCCTCGTTAAGTTGACAATGCTCTTCCTTTAGGTCGTTTCACTCCTCTTGTGGCCCCATTAGTAAGAAAACCCTCTTGTAGTGGTGGTTTGGTGTGTACTGCTCATCATAGTTAAAACACAGGCCCTTGGCCTTGCACTCTGCTAGTTTGGGAGTTGAGAGTTTTTTGGTTGGTATTGTTGTTCTTCTGACTGCTTCTCCCTATCTTCATGATGAGCTAGAGTAACTCCCTCTATTGAAAGTTTTAGACTCGTAAAGCCTTACTAGCCCAACAGCTAAGGTGAGATCTTACGGTTCCCTTACTTGCACATCTATGCAAATTAAGTCTTTCAAGCCCAAAATGGAACACCTAACTATTTGATCCATTGAAAGAGTTCCCGCTTTAAAATGCAAGCAAACAAATTTCGCTTATAAGTTGTCCACTGTCCTTGTTTATTTTAGCTTAAATAAATGACCATAGAAATGGCAATTATGGATGGACCATACCTTTGGTGCAATGCCTCTGTTAGTTGTTTCCAAGTGAGGACTTGTACCAAGTTATTCTCCCGTAGGACTTTACACCATAAGTGGGCGTCACCTTCCAAGTTCCAAGCTACAATTTTGACCTTTTCCTCATCTAGGATTTGATAGAAGTCAAAGTATTGTTCAACACAGGCAATCCACCCCGTTGGATTTTCTCTACCAACATAATGAGGAAAGTCCAGTATGGTGTTTTGGCAGTTTCCATGTGAGCCTCCCATGAACATTTCTTCTTTTTGGTTTTGGTTACAGCTTCCTTGATTGGATCCTTCACCTTTTTCCATTTTTGTTTTGGTAGTGAGGGCTTCCATGCATAAATTGTGGTCCACCATTTGTTTGTGGAATGGTCTTAGCATTTCCACCACTTGTTTTGTGAAATTTGCCATCAAGTCATTCGTAAACTTTGCCCAATTCTGGTTAGCCATTTCTAATGTTGGCTTTGGTGCCATTTTCTTAGGTACTCACCTTGTGGATCTTTTCACTGGATGTAGTTGAGGTTGGATGTCTTCTAGCCGCAGAAGGTGGCAGTGCTTTTTACCTATAGTGTACACACACAGAGAGAGAGAGAGAGAGAGAGAGAAGAAAGACAGAGCTAGGTAGAAGTTTAAATAGAACATTTTTCTTTGAGGGCAAAACAACCTCTTACATAAGTTTCTAATTCCCCTTTCACAAACATGTAGCTTTTATATATATATAAGCATTTAATGAGGTAGTTCAACAATTTGGACAAACGGCTTATCAGCCATATCGAGTTCCCTAGTTTTACATACAAAATACTAATGATCCACTTTGTCCATACTGTCTCAACTAAGGGGATTGCTTCACGGCACCATTTGCAATTTCTCCTCACCTTTTTGTTTTGTCTTCTTAAATGCTAGGGTTATCTCCTTCGACACTTTTCTACACAAAATAGTTTACCGCCCTACTTCTTAATGGCAGAAGACACTCTAGTTAAACACCTTGTCCTTAAGAAGTGACCTTCCAGCCACGTGGGGTGCTGGTCTAGCACCCTAGCTCTTTTACCCATCACAGGTACAGTGGAAAATATAAGAACAATTTTCCTAATGTTTCAATGGAATTGTTATATGGTTGTTAACTGTGATAATCCTTGCAATGCAGTAGAGTAGGCTATGGCAGAAAGGATCCAACTTAGTAGATAAAGGAAATATGTAGTGTTTTTTTGGTCCAAGGGATTCATGTTCAATTTTATGGCTTTACGTGCTAGCATGTGAAAAGCTTAAAAACCTCTTTTCTCTATGTAGAAGATAATCTCGAGTCTTTTCCATCCTTTAGCATACAGATATGATGAACATGCAAACTAGTTATAAAATATCCAACATAATACCTTATGCAATAGATTTTGAGGGCAAGTGGAAGATGCCATTCCCACCCTTCAAAAATTGGACTACTATACTAATTGTGTCTCTCTGAACAAATATTATGGACATCACTTACTTTCCCTTCAAACTAGTTAGAAACTCCATTGATCACTCTTCTAAATTTGTGATAACTCATGGGAAATTAGAATCAATGAAGATACTTCAACATTCATGCTAAACAGTAGACATGATTGATCTAGTGATTTTTGGTTCTATATAGCAAACAATTAGTTTATAAGAGTACAGTTACATTGCCTTTGGATGAACCTAAACCCAGAGGTCATTAGAAAGGATTCTAAATTTTAGTTCTAGTCTTTTAAAATTATTTTTCTGAAAAACCTTGGACATTAATATAAAATTAGGCAAAGCTACAATTGGAAACAAGGATTTCAAATTTTAGACTAGATGAAAATGGAAAATCTAAAATTGTTCACGTTAAAAGGTCCATTCATACTTGAGCATGAAAATTATGTTGATAACTATTTTGTGGGTTGCTTCCTCAAAAGAAAAGCTTAAAATTTTAGTGACACATCACTAATGTGAGAAATAAATGGTTGTGGTAATGGTTTAAATCCTATTAATTGTTTGCACTTCTCAATGGTTTCTTAGGTTTGAATTCTCTAAAAAGACTAGGTATGAGTTATCCTATTATGCTAGATGCAATTATTCCTTATGAGTTTTGCTATTTGTCATTACTTGAGTACTTAGATATATTTAGGAATAAGTTGATGACTCTTGAGTATTTACAATCTTCACAAACTTAGGTTTCTTCACTGGAGAAGTTGTATGGCGCTTAAAACACTACTAAAACCTTCATTTTCCAGATTAAGTGTTTAGAACTATTACATTTGGGTTATTGCAAGATGGTAAGTGTAGTAATTGATTTAAGTTACTTATCTTCACTCAAGCATTTAAATCTATGCAACAACAAATTTAGGAGATTGCCATATTTGATTCAACTTTTCCAACTCCAGTATCTTTGCTTGGAAGATTGTCTTGAACTCGAAGCACTGCCAAAATTACCTTTAGGCTAAAGAAGATTGGAGATAATAGGCTACATATCACTGAAAAGTCCTTGGGTTGGTTGAATTGTAATTGCGCTATTGATATCATTGGTTTTGATTATGATGGCCGACCCCATCAAATCCTCTAACTACCTTCATATCTACATATTGGCTTAATGTCCTATAAGGGTTGGTCGGTGAGTCTCTTTCTTTGCTTTTATAGTGATGCTCAAACTCATTGAAGTTATGTTGTATTATATATTAAAATATTGTATTTTACATTTTATTTTTCTTATTTTTTATTTTGTAGGATAGAGTTGTTTACATTGTTACCCCTACATTGGTATAGAGTGGTTGTAAAAGATTTGACAAGCTCCTTTCTTGATCATAGCAAATTTCACAAGTTCATTTTTTGATTATAGTATATTTTACATGTTCCTTGTCCTTATTCTCCCTTCCTTTTTTCTTCTACCTCAAGTTTTTTGAAAGAGACCCATTAATCTTTGTAAATCACAAGTTTTTCTAAAATAATTTCACATCACGAAAGGTCAACATTTGATCCCAACTCAAAACGAGTATCATGAATTAAATGAATTATAAATGCTTCAAGTTTAGAGGGTTCCAATGCTCATTTTCCTCCAAAGAAAACGAACCATAATCACCAACGGATCCTTGGACTAAGCCAATTCTTTAACCTAGTTTCAGCTTTTTAAGGTTCTCTTTCTGGTATTGTATTTATTGTTCTGCGATAATTCTAGAGGTTTTCCACCCCATCTTTGAATATTTTTTCCTATATAACGATAATTTTCATCTCACCCAAAAAGTCTAATGGCAGTGAATTGTGCTTGACGTTGATTAATTAAACTTGGAATTTACTTCTCTCTAGCATGATCTAAATCATTCCCAAATTCCCCTATTCTTCTTCCCATACAAGTGTAGTCGTTTCAATTTCAACAGCTTAAGCGTGTTCATAGGGTGTTTTGAAACAGTGATCGGAAGCAACAATGGACCTTAAGGAGCATATAAGTTACATATATTTAATGAAATTAAAAAGTGTGTCCCTACAGAAAGAATATACAGTAGCGAAGAAGCTTTCTGCTTTGAAATTCTGTACTTGAGAACAGGAAGGAAGAATATACGTGCTATGGAGCAGAGTGTATGTACCTATTTGTTTTTGCAAGCGAAATAACCTTACATCAGCCCAGATAACTCGTAGTGGTAAATGCTGACCTCGTGCCCAAACTGGTAATGATGATCATGGCGTAAAGGATATGGCTCTGCTTCTAAAAGCCACGACTCAATTTCCTGATAAGCCAATGCATCCACTTCCGGGTTGACGATTGGATCTTCTACGGACGAGCCACCAAAATACATCTGATTTTATGCCTGATTGAATTCTTCGCTCAGAGGCACCTGATGACATAACTCAGAGGAGTCGAGCGACGTAATGGATGCTTCCATGCTGCTTTCGGTGTCTCTCCATCCTTGATATCAGTGATTAGGACCAAATCGGGTTTGGTAGGGGGAGAGGAAGGGATTGAACCCTCATTCCCAGTAAGTTCTTGAACAAGCCTCTTGAAGCTTGAGCTGTCTGTGATGTAGACCTTCGGCCTCAAAACCTTTATTAAACTTATTGAAAGTGATGTCTTTTACATGCACATAACAGCCCATATAGTCAGAGGCCCATCTAGGCCCGTGTAATAGTTAATTCTTTATTCTTATTACCTTGTATAAGAGCTAGCGTAGATGTTCTTTTCACGTTGTCGTTCATATGTAAGAAACTTATATTCTCTCTCAATGATAAGCTGTTTTGAGTTTTTCAGCTTAAATTGGTTTCTTAACATGGTATCAAGAGCAGGGATGATCTTTCCTGTGCTCTCACACGTTTCCGCCTCTCCTTTCTAGATTTTGTTTTCAGTCCCTTTCTCACCTCTTTTTTCGTCTGTTCCCCACTGGAACATTCTGTCGAACAGTTGGTGTTCGTCTCATTATCTCTCCCTTATCTCCCTTTTTTTTCCCAATGTCTTTCGATAACTCTCCCAGCCCTGTTCGTGGTCGCCATGAACGTCGTCATCGGCGTCGCTCTCCTACCCGACACCGCTCCCGTGGCCGTTCTGGCAACCCCGATGATCCTTCCTAAGTCCAACCCGGCCACCCTCTTTATCTTCATCCCACTGAGCAAACAGGTATTTTGATTGTGTCTGAGAAGCTCCTTGGGATTGAAAATTTCGCTAGTTGGAGCCGCAACATGGACAATGCTTTTATGGGAAAAAATAAGCACGGTATTGTGGATCCCTCTGTCCCTCAACCCACCTCAGACTCACCTCTATATCCCTTATGGAAGCGCTGCAATGGGGTCGTTCTCTCTTGGCTTCTCACTGCTCTAGCCCCAGAGATCTACCGCACATTCACCTATGCAACTGATGCTAGGGCTATCTGGCTTCATCTTCAGAATCAATTCCAACGCGTGGGGATTCAAGAACTCTGCACTGTCCAACGCGATATGGCCACCATTGCTCAAAACGGTGAACCTGTAGACCATTATTCGTACCGGCTAGAACGTCTCTGGAGCCAGTACGAGTCCTACATCGCCATTCTCTTTCCTGAACTCAAGGGTGTCAACGCTTTTAGTCGTTTCCAAGATCGCATCAAACTTACCCAGTTCTTGAATGGGTTAGATGAAGATTTCTGCACTGCTCGGTCCCAAATCCACAATACTCGTCCTGTTCTACAGCTCTCCGAAGCTATAGGCATGATTCGCGACGAAGAACGGCGTCTACATCGTGGTCGTTCACTCGGGACTGGCCCTCGGCCGGATTCCATGGTCTTTGCCGTCGACGCACAGCTCGGGAATCTCCAGCTCGGTGCGTGCGGCTCGGACACTCAAGCTCCAGCTCACTCCATCGCACGGGTTGCTCCTGGTGCGGGCCTCCTCGCGCGGGCTCCAGCTGGGTTCACTCTCACTGACCCGCGGGCCCAAGCTGCTGGGTTCTCTCTTACAGACCCACGCAACTTTTCCCAGCTCACTCCTGTGAGCTCCTTTGTCACCCAGCCCGCATACCCCCCACAAGCACACTTGGGGTCCGTTGATCAGCAAGCTCCCTCTGAAAATTGCAAGCATTGTGGGCGCCGTGGTCACTCCATAGATGAATGCTTCCAACTCCATAAATGTGCTCACTGTGGCCGTTCTGGGCATTCTCAATCCAAGTGCTTCAAGCTACACGGTCATCCTCCTCCACCGAAAGGGAAAGGGAAGGCTACCAATAGACGATCTACTCATAATGCCACTGCCACTGATGATGCTTCTGATGATGACACAGTGCTCACTAAAGAGGACCAAAAGGAAATTATTTCCTTTATCCGTAGGCAAAAGCAACCCCTTGCAAACTCCTCTATTGCTGGAAATTCTTCACGGACCACTGCCCATGTAGCAGGTATTTTCCCTCAACGCTGTTGTTTCTCTCATTGGCTTGTAGACTCAGGGGCTAGTGACCATATTACGAGTGATTTTCATTGCTTAATTTCTCCTCGGTCATGCATTCATGAATCTCGCATAGTCAAACTTCCCAATGGCAAACATATTCCCATTACCCATATTGGATCTGTCATTCTCCATAATAGATATTTTCTTTATGATGTGCTTTATGCCCCCGCTTTTACTGCCAATTTATTGTCTACCACTAAATACACTCATGACAATAATTGTGCTATTACCTTGCTCTCCAAATTCTGTGTTTTTCAGGATTTGCGGACTGGGACAGTGACGGGGGTTGGTAGAGTGAAACACGGTCTCTATTTCCTTGTTTCTAATTTTGATGACGATGCATGTAATGATGTAATTTCTTCTTCTACAGTAGATTCTTTTGTATTCAAGGAGATAAACAATGTTCATGCTCCTTCTTTATCTACTTGTAACATCTTACATCAGCGACTTGGACACCCTTCTTTTAATGCAATGTGTCATATCTTTGACATTCCCACTTCCTTTATGCATGATATTCAAGCATGTTCTATATGTCCACTTGCCAAGCATGCTAGATCATCCTTCCCACATAGGACCACAACCACTACTCAATCTTTTGAGTTATTACATGTTGATATATGGGGGCCTTATAAGGCTCCTTCCCACACCGGTGCGCGGTATTGTCTCACCATTGTTGATGACCATACACGTGTCACTTGGACCTATCTCATGAAGCATAAGACTGAGACTCTCCACCATTTAAAATCATTTCTTTCTTTGGTATCAACTCAATTTGGGGCATTGATCAAACGTGTTCGTACTGATAATGCTCAAGATTTTTTTAGCACTTCTTGCACCACTTTCTTTGCTTCTCATGGGGTTATTCATGAAAGTTCTTGCCCTTATACTCCTCAACAAAACGGAGTGGTTGAGAGGAAACATCGACACCTCTTCAACGTGGCTAGGGCTCTTCGCTTTCAATCTCATTGCCCCATTCGTTTTTGGAGTGAATGTTTGCTTACTGCGACATATTTGATTAATCGCACCCCTAGTTTTGCCCTCAAAGGCCAAACACCATATGAACGCCTTTTTGGAAAATTGCCTAACCTTGATCATCTTCATGTCTTTGGGTGTTTATGTTATGCCGCTAATGTGACCCAGAAGGATAAATTTGGTCACCGCTCCGTTCCATCTATCTTCATGGGGTACCCTTTTGGTCAAAAGGGTTACCGTCTACTTGATATTCAAACTGGCAAATTCCTTGTGAGTCGCGATGTTCTATTTCATGAATCTGTGTTTCCTTTTGCCCATGCATCTCATGATACACCTCTTGACATCCCAGTCACCCCCACATCGCCCTCTCACATGCATCCATCACCCTCTGACATTACTTTGCAGGACCCTGATTCACTTGCCATTGTCCCCTACACTGGACCACTTCGAGAATCCCCTCCTTTGCCTTCTATTCCGCCTTCTCGTCGATCAGGTAGGCTCACTAAACCTCCTATCTGGACTAAGGATTACATAGGGACTCACATTGCAACCCCTTCCACAGCTCACCCTATATGTCATGCCATTTTCCATCATCGCCTCTCTAGCACTCATGACCATTTTATTTGTTCTATTTCTGCTATTGTTGAGCCCTCCACATATAGTGAAGCTGTTTCTGACCCTCATTGGCGAGATGCTATGACCGAGGAAATTAGGGCTTTAGAATCAAACCATACATGGGAATTGGTTTCTTTGCCTGCAGGTCGCAAAGCAATAGGCAGCAAATGGGTGTACAAAGTGAAGTATAAGGCTGATGGTTCCGTTGACCGCTTTAAGGCACGCTTGGTAGCTAAAGGATATAGCCAGCGGCATGGGATTGACTATGAAGACACTTATGCTCCAGTAGGAAAGCTCGTGACTGTTTGGATTCTCACGGCTTTAGCTGCAATTCACAATTGGCATATGCATCAGATGGATGTTCACAATGCCTTCCTACAAGGGGATTTGGACACTGAAATTTATATGCGTCTTCCAGAAGGATTTCAGCGCAAGGGGGGATCCAAAGTATGCAAATTGAAGAAGTCATTGTATGGGCTCAAGCAGGCTTCTCGACAATGGTACCAGAAATTCACAGAGGCTCTTCTTCGCGCTGGGTTTCATCACTCACAGTATGATTACTCTCTTTTCTTGAAATCAACACGTAAAGGTCTTCTTATTGTGTTCATATATGTTGATGACATGATCATCACTGGAGGTGATGAAGTAGAGATCCAGAACTTAAAGAAATATCTTTGTTCTACTTTTCATATGAAAGATCTAGGGCTAGTGAAATATTTTCTAGGCGTCGAGATGGCACGTTCTCCGATTGGAATCGTTATGAATCAGCGCAAGTATGCTCTTGAATTAATTTCAGAATATGGATTATCTGGTTGCAAGCCTGCTGATACCCCCATGGAGCAGAATGTGAAATACACTAGCCTTGAGTATGATGAGTTCTTGGATAAAGAGGGGGATTCTCCTCTCAAGGACATCACCAAGTACCAACGCTTGGTTGGAAGATTAATTTATCTCACCGTGACTAGACCTGACATATGCTTTGCTGTTCGGCTCTTAAGCCAGTTTATGCATGCTCCCAAGGAGTCTCACTTTGATGCAGCCCTTCGGGTCATTAGATATGTTAAGAGATCTCCAGGTCAAGGGTTATTGATGAAATCTGATAATAGTTTTACACTGCATGCATATTGTGATGCCACATATGGATCATGCCCTATGGGACGCCGTTCCACCACTGGTTTTTGTATCATGCTTGGGGATTCACTGATTTCTTGGAAGAGCAAGAAACAATCCACAGTCTCCCGGTCTTCCACTGAATCTGAGTACCGCGCCATGGCCTCCACCACATGCGAGATCATCTGGCTTCTGGGACTCTTTCGAGATCTACAGGTACCTTTACTATCCCCTGTCAACCTATATTGTGATAATGAAGCTGCAATGAAGATTGCTGCGAATCCGGTGTTGCATGAAAAAACCAAGCATATAGAGATTGATCACCATTTCATTCGAGAAAAGATTGCTGCACGAGTGATCCGGACAGCTCATATATCCACTCGCAACCAACCTGCAGATTTGCTGACAAAGGCTTTGGGCATACAACAACATCACTTTCTTCAAAGCAAGCTGGGTGTCTATGATTTGTATCGCCCACCAACTTGAGGGGGGATATTGAAAGTGATGTCTTTTACATGCACATAACAGCCCACATAGTCAGAGGCCCATCTAGGCCCATCTAGGCCCGTGTAATAGTTAATTCTTTATTCTTATTACCTTGTATAAGAGCTAGCGTAGATGTTCTTTTCACGTTGTCGTTCATATGTAAGAAACTTATATTCTCTCTCAATGATAAGCTGTTTTGAGTTTTTCAGCTTAAATTGGTTTCTTAACAAAACTGTGGAGTTGCTTCTCGTTCTTAGATATTTTTAGTGTTGCTGGACTTAGTTTCTTCCCCATGGTTTCAGAGCACGACAACTGGAGCCTAGGTATTTACCCCTTCTTCAATGCTGTAGTGGATGACTTGAAGGGCAATAAATATTTCTTACGATGAAATATATAAGCAGGTTTCTTGGGAACGGAACAAGGCCGAAGACATAAAAGATGCCGAAAATGTCGTTCATGATGCGGAAGGAAACCTTATCAAATAATCTAGTTTACGCGTTCTGTCTCTGTCTCTGTCTCTGACTCTCTCTCTCGCTCTCATTAATCTGGAAAATTTTATCAAGTAAAAATTCTTTGGTTTGTTTTTACATGGAAGATGTAGATATTGGTCAATTCAAGAGGGTGGCTTTCCTATTCAGAAATAAGATAGAAAAGTACACTGAAGCCCATTGAAGGCACTCAAATAACTATTTAGACAAGTTATAATAATGCAACACGATAGCTTGTTCTCCTTCCACTGACCCGCATCTGACAACGAAAGAATGAATAAACAAGAGGAGAAGTAAGGTACGAAGTTTTGGGACTGCATGGATGCCTTACACTATTTGTCATCATCCATCCTCGCATAATGTACGAAGTTTCGAAGGAGAAAAGCAAGAGCTTGTAGATGGTTTAAGATAAAATAAAGTTTTTAGAAGATTCAAAATGAGATAAAGTTTCTAAAAGATAAAAATAAGTTGCAGAAGATTTAGAAAATAGAAGTGAGATTACAATCAAATTGGAGAAAATAAATGAAGAGACTTATATAGGACTTAGGGCTAAATAGTTTTTTAGTACAATTAACTTTCAAAAGTGAGTCAATCTTAAGAAGGATCTAGTAGTGATTAAATTTTTTTTATAGTAATGTCTAAGGATCTTGAAATTATTAAAAATCTTGCTTTTTTTTTTCTGTTCTTTGATTGCTTCTATTAAGATTAATCCAATTTGTTATTATTTTCTATTGCTGACCTAACAAATGTTGAGATATTTAGTATCATCATGATTCGGTTATGGTGACCCAAAAGCTTATAATTGCGCTAGAGTCACACAATTAGAGAGCTTCTCAACTTTTTATGACCATAAAAAGTCCTTGTTTTCTAATTCACGCACACCATATGTTTGTATTAAAATCTTTTCGGACTTGAGTTTTGATGGTTAAATGGAGGTGCTGGAATGAAAATACCACTTGTGGGAAGAGGAGTATACGCCTTAAAGTCAAGGTCATACAACGTATATGAAAAGCATCTTTTAGTTTTGCGGTTCGGCTGAAAAGGAAATTTGAGGTGATTGACATGTATGTTTTTTGTCAGTGCGAATGCGCCACCCTCCACGTTGACGTCGTATGTCTCATCGATCTCTCCAATTTTGGTGCTGGCTGTCCATCGTGCAAGTCAAATGCATCTCAACGGAATTATGGTTTTAGCAGGCAGCGATATGCATCTAAGGATGGCTTCGTTGCCAAGTGAGTCCCACCTGCGATAAACATCATTAACCTTAACTCCTGCCTAACTTCATAACAAAGAAAGGTAGTAATCCTGATTATCACATGATCATTCGCCCCTTGAATGCCTCTACACCCTACTTAAACAAGGGTAATCTGGAGGCTTAAGGGGCCAAACTATGTCATGGTTTGTGAAAAACCAATTGCAGAAAGGCAGCTTCTCCTTCAAAAGAGCTTCAATGGGCTGTGAAAAATTTGGGCAGCAAGAGGGTTTACTGTTAGTCATTTTCCTTCCTTACTCCGCATATGTCTGCCCATACTACCTACAAGCAACACTAGAATCCATTGAGAGAATTAGAAATAAGCATTTGTATCAAGCAAAGTTAATGGGAAGAATAAACTGTTTTATTCTAAGTCCCTGTTAAGATAAGTGGCAGCGTCAACTTATCTTTCAAGAGATCGTGGTCCCTCTTGTCAGTATTTGTCATCTAAATATTTTGTAGCTGACTTCTTTTCAACTCTCCTGTTGAGTCTCAACTCTAGGTGTTGATATTTGTAGTTTTGTTAGCGCTTGAGTTGGCTGCAAGTAGTGCTTCTAATCATTGCTTTTAATGTATTCATCCACTTAGAACTTCTTTCTAGAAGGAAAAAAGAGAGAGAATAAATTATTACTGACAGGGATTTTTAGTAACTAAATAAATACAAAAAGTAAATAAGTCACGAAAGTTACTTTTGCAGAAGTTCTGCTGGAAGATGCCAGGAAAATAATCACTCGGTGACATAAAGGGGGCATCAAACCACTTGCAACGCATCAGAGGTCCATTTTGAAAGGTTTTGCGTTGCTGAGTCAATAGAAAATTTCGAGTTCCGAGCATCTTCTGACCATCTGAAAATAAATAAAATCTGTAGGAACCTGATGAGATCACGCGGAAGAGATCCTTCACACAAACTAAAGGGAAGTCGCACACAATCGCTTTCGGTACAAGACTAAGTGACTCTAGGGTCAAGAACTAGAATCTCCGAAAACTTAATAGGTATAGGTCGACTGGAGAGAAAATAGCTTTTTTTTAGGATGAGAATGTAAAGCTGAACTTATCGGTTCAAGGTGTTTAATTATCCTTTCGTAACAAACTAACTACTATGTCCAAAGATCTAAATCTATTGATAAAGGAATCCAATTGGCATCTAAGTGTTATTGTTGTAACAAGGGCGAACAAGAGACTGTGGATCATGTCTTTATGCATAGCAAATTGGCACAACAGCTTTGGAGGAGATTTGGCGACGCACTTCAGGTACTTGTTCATTTTACTTCTATATCTAATTTTGTTTCTTCCTAGTACTCAGAAGCAGCAAAACATAATGGTGAATGTATGTCGTTATTCAAAATTAACAAACAGGCTACACATTGGATGCTTCAATTATCAACTCTAATCCAAGTCAAGGTTCAAGTAAGTTTCCTAGATCAAATATCATTAGTTATGCTAAAAATTCCTATAATTTATATTCCATTGTGGCGAGGAATTTGGGTTCATTGGCAACCTCCTCCTACGGGACAGTATAAGCTGAATACAGATGGATCAAGCATTAGGGGGAATAATGCTGGAGGGGGAATCTTAAGAGATCATAAGGGGGATCCCATCATGGCCTTTTCCACCAAGTTATATCCTGGTAGTAATGTAGAGGCAGAAGCATATACAATGTTAGAGGGCCTTAAAATATGTCATACATGAAATCAAGTACCTCATGTTATTGAATCTGATTCTTTCTATTTAATTCAATGCTTGCTCAACAAACGGAGAACTCTATGGAAATTGGAGTATGTCATACGTTAATGTTTGACTATGATTCCTTTACATGCACTTATATGTCATGTGCATCATGAGAGAAATATGGTAGCAGACCGTTTCGCCAATCATGGTCACTCCATTTAGAATGTGACAATTTTTGATCAACTTGGCTCATTGCCTTATTCATGCTTAGATGTTTATGTCAAAGATCAATTAGGCCTAGGCAATTATAAACCACCATAGGGTTAAGCAAAGGTGATGCCCAATGTATTTTATGTTTATTTTTAATTATGTGTGGCGACTTAATATGTAAGTGACTTGTTGTTTTCTGAGGGTTAGGAATATACCCTGCCCTTTGTACTTATCCGATATATGGTTATTACGCCTAGCCTTGTTAGTATTAATAAAATTTATTAGGATACCGTCCCTGTTTTCTAAAAAAAAAAAAAAAAGAGCCAGCCATTTCGATGGAGGAGAAGTAATTGGCGTTTTCGTAGGGACTCTGGGAAAAGTTGGAGAAAACAGAGATGGGGGACGAGGCAGGGACACAGACGGAAAATGACAGATGGAGGGCAAAGGGAAAAAAAATCAACGGTGTGTTCTGTTAACGCTGCTCGCTGCCGATAAGAAGGATCTCTCCTTGACTGAAGGCAATATGGAGGAAAAGATTCCCAAATCAAAAGGCAGAGGAAACCGTCGAGTCGTCTCAGTGCGAAATGCCTAGTCTGCCACCGTTTCTAGTCGTCTCCACCGAGAAGAGAATCCTTCACAGAATCGAGACTACCAAAACCAGCAAAAAACCGAAGCTAGAGAGGCATCAGGATCGAGCCCTCTCTGATACCATCTTGGAATAAGTAAAATAACAAAGGAAGTGAAGCATCAATGGAGAGGCTGCAAATTGGAGTAATAGTCCGGAGGCTCCCAAATCATATAGTTTGTATATTCACTTACTAAAGAATAACGAAACAACAGTATGCTTGTACACTGCACAGTAAGGTGAGCCTATGCTATTACGACGGGCCTAGACCCAATACAAAACATCTGCAATAAATTTAACAGGAATACTGATTTTTGTATTATGAAGATATTATTTCCTGTTGAGTCGCAATCCTATAATTTGTTTGGTTTAAATATGATGATACTAAGTAATAATTCTTGAATGACTGTAGAGACTTATCTAAGATCTACCAATCCATCAAATTTCTAAGATAGCTCTAGTGAAATTTACAAGGTTGCAAAAATTTACCATACAAGATAAGCTTGAAATTACTTACACATTTTAATATATCTTACTAAGTGGATATCGGTGTTCTTGTTTAATGTATTGGTTTGACGCATCAATTGTCTATGTCACTGTCAAAAGAAAAATCAATGGGCAATAATTGGTTTCAAGACATTGGTATGGGATGATTTGGTTGTTATGGACACTTTCATTATGTCTTATTTTTGACAAATTTATCTTTTCTTTATTTTTTTTGAATGAGTTTCATGAAGAGGTTTTTATAAAAACATGACTGTCGACATAACCAAATCACATTTTCTTTAGAATACACGTAGTGTTATTTCAAGGATCTTCATAAACATACTATATTAATTGCATAAACTGTAATAGATTTTCATATATAAAGCACCAAAATTTGAAAAGTAACCTAATCTGCCGCTTCAAATGGACGTAGCTGGGTTTTGTGGACCTGGTGCTGCCAAGGAATCCCAATCGTCTTTCTCTAACCTGGACCTAGTGTACTTGTTTAATAGAAGAACTCCAACCAATTGCAACCAGAACAAGACCAATGAAACTCTCGTCATAAATAAAAAACAAGATGCTTATAAACAAAAGGCTCCGAACAATTGCCCTCTTTATTATCCTAGGCAAGTTCTTGTAAGGTCTTGCTAGAAAGGCATAGAGGGGAAGCCATGATTGTGAGAAGATAATTACTGGAAAGAAAGAAAGGAGATGAAGGAAACCTTTTATGAATCATGCGGAATTTCATGCCATGCGAATGATTGTTGCTGCAAATGCTATCATCAATAACAACACAGAGAGAAACATAAATATGAAGCCTAGCATCGTCATGTTTTGAAGAGACTGCTTGAAGTCTTCCAATTGGTATGACAACGATGACCACTGATGCTAAAGCAAATGCTACGGATAGTACATCAGCTGTAATGAAGAACAAAAAGAAAGGTTGATTGATAAAGATTGGCGAACCGCTGATCTGATTTGGACCTCGTGGTACCATGTAGGCTGCAGCGAAGGCAATAGTCGCAATGAGAACTGCCATAGTGGAACATCCTTGTGCGGCAATCCTTAACCATTTTGTGGCTACTTTTAGGAGATCTTTGATGGAATCACCAAACAAGGCATGGGTAGTCTGATTGTTGTTGTTTCGATGATCAATTAGATTTGGTTTTGTAATGGACTTCATCCGCTGCAAAGAAAGTACTAATGTGAGACCACATTGTTTGACTAGATACAAACTCTTACTCTAAAATGTGCAGTTTTGATCTAAAAGAGGTTGAATAAAATTCCCTACTTAAAAGTAAACTAATTAGAAGCGTAAAACTCTTAAAACGACCATTGGAACTTATTGCATGTAAATCATAATGCGACTGGAAAAAAGAAATGTCTAGCTCAAACCAAAGTAGCTCTTTTTGCAATGGAAGCACAGGGCCTCCTAAACCTCCAGGCACACGACGCTTTACTTTCATTCGGTTCATCTGCAAAATAGAGTTCCCGTCATTGTCAAGCCTTACTCATTCCTACTCCTATTGTTAACAGAAGCTTGAAAACCTCTAACTGATGGTACTTGATAGCTATACGGAATATTGTCTTCCCTTCATCGTCTATGTGCCTCGCTGCCTGAGGGTACTTTAGCAGTATTAGTAAGGCCACCACGGTGCGACCTGACTCAGTTGCGAGGAACGACGGTGTAGTTTTTGCTTTTTCCTTCTGTCGTTGAGAAATAGAAGAGGTGGGGTCTTCTTTTGTATCTCCCTACTCTTCTCTGTCAACTCTGCTTTCAGTGGATAGAACCAGAGAACTACTATGTAATGACGGCTTTGTATCAGTCATGAAGGACAACGAGGTACGCTCTATCAACAGCACGGCTAACTTCAACGATGGGTTGGGGTTGAACTTTGTGGCCAAACAAGAGTGCCTATTGAATTCTGAAGATAAAAGTCAGTAGCTATGGGTACATTTTTCCTAACCCATTTCATAGAGCTACAATCATAAGGGTCACAACTCTTCCAACATCAACCAATTAAGATAAGTCAATCCAACCATTTTTTTTCACTCTAGAGAACACATTAATTTTTTCACTAGTAAAAGAACTATTCACAATATATTCTTATAGGAAATAATATTATTAACTGTTGATATTATCTTTTCAATTATATTTTCAACCTAAAGCCTACTTTTTAAATAAATGGCGTGAGTTCAAATTTACAAAGCACACAAGAAGACATCAGAAGATGAAATGCAGGGTGGGAACTTACGTAAATATCATTATGTTTTTCTCCTTTCGGAGTCAGCAGAGGTATACTTTGTGTCTTCTTTTAAGTTACAGCACCACTCCTATATAAAATTTAACGTTGTTGTAGTCGTTAAGAATACTTCAGTAGTCCAATTTCCTGTGCAATTGCAGACCGGTAACCGGCTCAATTACCCAGGCCCTTACCAGAAAGTAATAGAGTACACACATACCAGAGCCGGATTTTTTCTTGAGAATTTCCCATTGCGAACATTTTCAAATGCTGAAGGGTCGCATGAGAGAAGGTGAAGAGCAGTCTAGCTATTTCCAAAGCCAAACCTGTTCAGGATTTTGTGAGGAAAAAACGTAAATTCACAACACTTACAAGGAACATGCGGACATATACGTATACACGACTAATTCTTGCTGCTAGCTTTACAAGCGTGGGGACTTACCAAAGTGCCGACCACGAACAGCGGCATGAAGAATAGTGGTGTTCTCAGTCTTCGGAATATGGGTTGCTTCTTCAGATTCTGGTATCTTATCTGCTAGAAAATTTAAAAGTGTAGTCTTGGCATCGCAAGCTGCGACAAAGAGTGCAGTTTCCCCAAGGTTGTTGGTCATGTGCAACAGTTCTGGGCCTTTCTCTAACATCTTCTTCACGACCTTGACCGAGTTCGCTTGGTCAAGAGTAACTGCCTCGTGGAGGATAGTGTTTCCGTACTCGTTTCGACGAGTTATTTTGTCACTGTGTTGGCTAGGCACTGTCTTTGTGTATGGTTATTATGTGCAGGGCATGGTCATCAAGTCGTTTACTGAGTTCTATTCTGTGCAGGGCAGTATGAACTAATTTTACACTTCCTACTTGGAAATTTCTTACTTTTGCTTTATCATAAGCGTTGGGAGCTTTGTCGCCACTAAACGAGGTGGTCATAATTGATGGTACTCGTCGGCAATTCATGAGCAAACCAAGAGGACAGGAACAGGGGAAGCATGCTTTTAGGCCCTCCTAAACCTCACCCATTGCTTCTACCGTATCCGTTAGGGAACTTAGCTTTCCTAGTGTTTTCGGGCAAGTCATAAGGAAGTTGAGATCATTGGATGGCCAGATTTAATTGGAGAGGATTTGGGTGTGTAGCTTCTCCAGTGTGAATCGTCAAACATATTTGCTTTGAGTTCCCCAAAGAGAAATGGAGAGACCTAACTCATGACTAATAACTTGTGAACAAAACGACGCTAAGTTTTAAAGTGTGGAGGAATCAAGATAATTATTTCACATTTTAAACTCATTGGAACTTCGTAACATGTGTATGAAAATGAAACATATGTAACAATATATTTATTTTAATTAAACTAAAAATTAAATAATATACGCATTGAAATTATATAAAATAATCAATTGAACATTACATAGTATAAAGAAATTATCTTCTTCTTCTCACTTTCTTTTAAGGGATTTACTATCATGGGATACGTTTTAAAAGCTTAGAAATACAGAAACGAGGCTGGCACCAATGGATGGGCTAATTCCCGAGTTACTCTCAAATTTCCTCATTTTGTCTCATCTTCGTACCATCGAACGCTGGAATCGCCTAATATTTCCACTTCTTTACAACGTTGATTTTCCAAACCAACCCTTAGCAAGGTGCCTGATACTTCAACGTGTTGTAGTGGGTAGAGTCCTTAAGATTAGGCTTTCCTGAGATGGTGGGGCGTATACCAGGGAGATTTCTTTCTCGTCAACTCCAATAAGACCGTCTTGTAGACCTCCCAATAAGAATTTTGGGACTGCAAAATTCTTTTTCCAAAACTTATTTTTCATTTTGTCTGTGCTGTTGATTACGTCCAGCATGGGAACCTAGCTACCCCACTATGTGCCGGCAGGTCAAAAAGCAGATCTGAGTGACCCGTGAAATTGGTGTTGAAAGACCGCTAGATTGGAATTTGAGAGGAGTGCAGGGCTTCTGCACAATTGCTGAGCAATTACATCTACAGAAGAAAGAGAGCCGAACTCAGAAAAGAGGTGAAACGTCTCAGCTTTTGAGTCAATGGACAAAAAAGCAATATAAACGAAACTTATTTTTCCCGCAAATTACTTACAAATTTGATAGCTCTTCTAAAGTTATGATTGCATGCGGAAAGTGGAATGATTGAACGAGGATTTGTTGAAATTTATGCTAAACAATAAAATAGGGTTCGGCCAATTGGATTTTTGTCTCTATACGAGAATTTTCTTTTTTCTTTTTCCAAAACTGCGGTTGTGCTGTTGAGGAGATCGCTCGAAGTGCATATTACACATTGAGCTTTGCTTTTCTTCAATGGTTGGGAAAGATATCACCTAAATTTCCCTCCAGCCAAATTCAAATAAGACAACGTCCAAGTTCTCGAATTTTATAACAAATGTGTTCAAATAGAAGAAAAGGCAAGATTTTTGTCGTATAAAACCTTATGCGTAACTGCATTGCATCTATAGCCCCTTCTTAACCTTATGTGTACCTTAAATTTCAAAGGAATATAATTGTCACAACTTTTCATGTACGCAAAAGCAATTTAGACAAAACCTCATTTCGCAAGCGCTCAATGAAAGAATTTTGCATTCTAGTTATAAATTTTTTTTTTTTTTTTAAAGACTTGTACTAAACATATTTAGATGAAGTTACACCAAGTTATCACAATTAATATTTCAAATATAGGAATTGTCAAAGCATTAAATGTTCCTTCAAACTAGAATGGTTATATTGTTATAACATTTTAATTGTAGATTAATGACTATTAATTTACTTTGGTAGAGATACATAGATTGATTCTATGACGGTGGAGGACAAATAGAGACTTAAATGACTTTTAATATGAATTAGCAGTAAGTAATATATTATTAAGTGATTATAGTATAAAGTTTGACAATTCAAGTACAAAATCGCAATAATCTTGTCCTGGTAGAACTAAAAGTAAAAGAGAAAAAAAGTGGTAATTCGTGATGGTCCTTGCGTCGATCACGGGGACGATCTCTCAACTCAATACTACCTCTTCACATTGACTTGTGCCGATTAATTTCCGGCCAATTTCCATTCAAAAATCTCCATTGACTGAAGACGAGGTTTTGGCCGTTTGTAATTCTACAGCTTACGTATTATTCTTTCGCACTATACGGTCACCTTTAGGTCTTGGTTTTCTTCCTATTTGCCGTGATTGTTGCTTTCAACCAAAAAGGGGCCTGTTTTTTCGGTTGTTCTGGAGATTTCAAGGTTTCAAGTTGGTAGCTACTGAAGTCTGTCTGGGAGAAATCTGTAGTTTCCCGTATGTTTGTTTTTATAGTTCTGCAGATTTGGAAGATAAGGACGCCGATTCACAGGTACCGAATTTGAAGAATCTATATCCAATTCTAGTTTGAAACGTCTTCTGACTTTTATGGGTTCATTTCTCTAGACTTATAAGGGATCGTTTCTTTCACTTGGGTGTGTCGTCTATTTTTCAACGAGTGGAATATAATATTGCATTAATACCCCATGCACGTGAGAATTAACTTCTTATTCGACTTGGTACACTCTAGGTTTAGTCATTTCACCCTCCGTGACCAGTTCATCTAAAGAAAATGAAAATACAATTAGTGAAAATCCGAACCCCAGTCAATAGAAAAGGCGAACATTCCTAATATTTTCAATCAGTTCTACAATGCTTTATTTATTTGACTGTATATTATCTTCTACGCCAACAATCAGTTGATTGCTTTGCTTAACTCTTTCCAAGCTTGATGGATGAATCAGACTTGACTCTCCAAACTTGAATGCTTATGTAACCTTTTTTCTTCTTTTTTCTTTTCTATTTATTTTTAATGTTTAATGTTGGCTATAGAAATTTTCTCTTAAAGCGATCACTTGTCTTTTATTGGATGGACAATTCTAAATGCAAAAGAAACATCATTCTTGTCTCTGTAGAACTTAAACAGGCAGCAAATAGTATATAATTATTGTAATCTTTTGCGTCTAGAACTACTATGTTTAGGTTATTGCAAGATGGTAGATGAAGCAATCCCTATTGATTTGAGTTGCTTCTCTTCACTTTAACATTTAAATCTATTTGGCAACAAATTTAAGAATTTGCCAGATTTGATTCAACTTTATCAACTTCAAGATCTTTATGTGCATGAATGTATTGAGCTTGAATTATTGCCAAAATTACCTTTAAGCTTAAGAGACTACTATATTTAGGTTATCTGAAAGTTTTTAACTGAAATTCATAATTTAGTTTTAGGCAATTTTTTTCATCTTTTTACGCAGTATATCCATTCTCTGTCGCTGAATTCAAAATAGTCTTAATTTTCCCTTTTGTTAATTATTTTAATTCTAAATACTTATGCTTGTGCAAGGATCTATGCTGAGACAAGGTAGTCCTTGCGGATGCTGGAATGGGTTTGCTGATGTTCTCCATCTTGCAATTTTTATATTTGCCAAATGTTCTTTTGAATTTTAAGACATCAATGAAAGATATTTAACTTTTGTCAAATATTGAAACACTTTCAAGCTGAAAGCTTTGTTGGAGTTACTTAGCATAAATGCTTAGTTTTTGGCCCTGAATAAATGTCGTCTTTTTTTCTTTCTTGCTTATTTTGGTTGCATAAAGTTTTTCCTTGAAGTATTTGTTTATGATAATCATTTTTCTTTCTATTTCATACCTACTAGTTTGGCTAAGGTAAAAGTCTTTAATCTTGAAAATAGAAACCCTAAGGGTAAAAAATTGAAGGCAAGACAAGGAGAATTGACACTTGTACTATGAAATTAGTTTATCTTTGTACTAACTCAAATTAATGGAAATTGATTTAGTAATCTATTTTCTATTTGAAGAAGACTTCTCATAATAAATTAAAGCATAAATAAATTTAAAAATAAATGATGTAAAATACATGGAATTCTATAATTTGATTTTTAAATTATGAAGATATCATTTATCGTTAAGTCCTAATACTATAATTTAATTGGTTCAAAAGTGATGATACCAAGTGTCTAGTGATTGTAGAGATTAATTTACGGTCTTCCAATCTATCAAATCTCTAAAATGGCTTTGAGTGGGATTAAAAAGTTTGCTAAAATTCTTACTAGAGAAGATAAGCTTGAAATTGCTTAAACATCTTAATATATCTTATTGAGTACATAAAAATTTCTTGTTTAATGTATTGGTTTAACTCATTAAATTTTATGTCACTTTAAAAGAAAAAATCAATGTATCAAACAAATGATACAATAAAAACCAAATAATCCAAATAAATTTATAGATTAGAGGTAAATAACTAGACAATATAATAAGACAACACCACCTTGTAGCTAATTTTGAGAAAATGAAGATATTAATTATTCATTATAATTTACATAGTAATATAAGAAACATATACTGTCTCAAATCATTTTAAAGATTCAGGTCTTCATATAAATCTTTTAAATGAAAACTAAATATAATACCTTGCAACAGATGCCTCTATCAACTGAATCAACACAGCATATAATAGAAAGTTCAGATTTGTATTGGTTGCTAGAACCAGCCTTTTAAGACCCTTCCTCAGTCAAACTTGATAATTTTGATAGTTGACCTCCACAAGCATCGTGCATGCCACGTATCCCTACCAACATGCTGCGACATGCGCCATCTAGTACAACAGATGCCAGGTACTCTTCTTCTCACACGCGTGCGGACACATCAGCCTCTAACCTCCAACAGGACACTACATTAACTCCTGCAACCCAATCACACGCCACGTTTACAACCTGCACGCGTAACCCAACGGCCCAAAACGCGGGCACGTGCACACCGGAGTAACTTTGGCCGCGAATCGTAGACGGACTTTATCTCCTTCTCCGGCAGCACTTTCCTTAGGTAGCACCATGTAATTTATCTGGCCACCTGTACAAATTCTCCTCCATACCCCCATAAAGTGAATCATGACATGGGGAGCAATTCGAATGCGATAAACTGGAAATCCAGTGTAAGACTTCAAAGTTCCTCCACTTTTCAAGGTTTACAAAGCATAATTTAAAGAACCAGATTAAGGCCACCCCTCAGCATCGGGTTACAACTGTAAGCTGAAGCAAAGAATACCGAAATGGTACTAGCACCTGATAAGGAAAATGATGCATTAAGAAATTAATCAAAGATCAAAAAGTAGGGCACAAATATTAAGCAAAATCCCAAAACAGGTTTGGTAGAACTTAGAGATCAAAAAACAAAGGCTTGTCTATGTTCAGGTCCTATCTTTTTAATACAATCTCTAAAACTTAACTAAGATTTAAGTAGGGGTGCTTCATATAATTTGAGACAAATTAAAATGGGATTCCTAAATATTTTTTAAAGTTAATTCAAACTATACTTAATATTAGATAAATATATTGTCTTACATAACATGTCAACTAAGAAACTCATAACATCCTAATTAGGCTACATTTTAGCTCTAGCAAAAGTATTTTAGTTTATAATATTAGAATAAACAGAAATAACACAACAAATTACACGAAGCGTCTAGATTAAAACAAACTAAAAAGATATCACCAATTGTCGTCCCTTTCAAGAAATTTCTGTGCAACTCTACACAACAAGGAGGAGAAAATAAGCTGCCACACGCGCCGCCGTCGGTCTTCACGAAAACCTCCAGAAATCGCCGATTATGATGCCAGGAGTATTGATCTGCCTAGATCTTGAGCTGATTCGCTGTCGAACGGCATATATCTGACAGAATCTCCACTCAGCCCCCACCGCGTCTCACCAGAAACCGCTGCATGAATCGCCTCAAATCAGCTGTAGACTGACCGGAAATCTCTGTTAATGGCTGGATATGGTCTTTCCTTGCTGATCTGGTCTCAGATTTGGCTGGAAAATGGTGTTTCCTCGTCGAAAATAACGTCGAATGGTGGTGTTACTCAAAGCTTGACCGGAAAAGAGGAGCTGGACGGCGTTCGCACGTTCCAAGCACCCGGATTCTTGGACAGATTTCTGGGTTCCACCACTAGGGAGAATCAGACGGCTGTCGCACGACCGGTTTTCTTTTTTCTTTGTTTTTCTCCGACTTTTTTCACTTTTTCGGTCCCGCACACTGCTCACTTCACTCTCCAGACAATCTCGATAAAAGCCCCTTGACCAAAGCATGTCCCTCCTTTTCTCTTTTCTCACGTGTCCACCTATCCTCCTTTCTCTTTTCTTCTTTGACTTTTCTTTGTCATTTTTTCATGATAATTCACGTTAACGCTCCCTTAACAATTCACGACATTCTCCTCTCTCTTTGCTACATAATGGCCTCACGGGTCCAACGTGCTTCATTTCTCTTGTTTTTAGCCTGTTTTGGGTTTGCTATATAGAATAACAAAAATATACATAAATATAATTAAATACAAATATAGTATAATAAAAATAATATTAAATATTACTTAAAAATAATCAAAATAAATCTATATAAAATAGAGTTACTAGACACCATGTAAGCTTTGACCAAGCAATTCAAGTGACTGGGGTTTTGCTTACAGTAGCCAAAGTTTGGGCTGCACCTATGCGGTGCTCCTCTTCTCTGCATCTTGATTGATATCTTTTGTTTCATCCTCTTCACTTACGAGATTTGGTAAGTCTTCCCCTCCAGCTTTCATTATATATTTCCAAGTAAAGGACTACTCGTCTGAATGAGTCTTCCGCCTGCGATGCCAGAACAAATAATTACTTGATTTCAACCATGTGAGCACTGACTAATGCCTTCTTATGCTGCGTTACTTATTCAAAATGCAAACAAATGGTTGGTGAACAAAGACTCCACTTTAAACCACGGCAATAAGTAGACAAGAATTATCCAAATTCCTGGAATCTATGGCCGCTTGTGTTCTCTTCGACTTTCCATGTTTAAATCATGGAATCTGGTTACGGAGTAGTCTTTCCATATCAACTTGTGCAGGATAATGTCGTGATTCCACGTTCTGAGTACATGAACATATATGCGCACACGTGGGTGTTAATTACAGTCTCTCATCTAATTGATAGAAATCTTGTGTGTCTACAGGAACATATCTTCTGAAAATTATGGACCATTCTTTATTTTTTGGTGAGACTCACTCTCGCGATGCAAATCATTGGGTTTACTGCAAGGTTGTCATCTTTTTCGTTGTGGATTTAAATGTTCAGACTACGGGTTTCAAATGTTGACACTGCAGTTCCCAAAGAAGCAGATATAGTTTTCTGAGTGCTGCAACTCCTATTGTAGCCTGACAATTCTCAGACTGTAATGAAATTTTAGGAGGATCTATCTATGACCACTGCTTACTACTCATCTCTCTTGGTGGTCAAGAAACTTAACATTCATTTGGGGTATGGTATTCTTCAATTATCTGCAACCAAACACATACTTGACTTTTTTGGGTAGACTTCATTTCTTTGTTTCCAACATATAGGTTAAAATTGTTACTTCATTTGGATCTCTCTATGTTTTTGCCTGGTTGCACTAGTGTTTATGTCTTTGAACATGATGGGACTTTTTCTTTTTAAGAGGTTTTTCTTTGTATATATGAGGTTTGGATATTGAGGTGGTTTTTGGATATGCAATAGGTCAGCTATGACATATTTGGCCAAGTACTGATCAATAATTTGACTAATTACTTTTGAATTGTGAAATAAACTGTATCACCGTATAGGACAAAGGAAAAGATAATAAAAAATAAATAAACAAGTGACCAAAAGATGCATTTAAGTTCTTTTCAATTGGTTGGTATGACACTTTAAGGAAGTCTTTAATTCTTTATAATTTTTGTTACTTACAATTAGTGTTGTTGTGAGAATCTGAAGATGACTAGTCAAAATTCCATTCTTTGCTATTCAAGTAAATTATAAAATTCCTCCTCGAGTAAGTTACAACATAAGTCTAGAACACTGACATTGTTGCATTCCAACATGACCAAGATTATAGATCCTTTTCATGTAACATATCATTTGTTATATGAACCATCTAAGATTTTTTTTCATTTATTGGCTGATGGTGAGAAACTTGTAAGATGACTATGATCACCTTATAAATTGCTCCCTCGGAGGAGGAAGAGATGGAGGGTAAGAGGTTGTCAAATTATATACGTGGTAGGTGATTTGGAAACTAGACAAAGTAATGCTTTCATCTTATTTTTAGCTTCTACACACTATTCATAATGCTGAGCAAGTGACAAATTGTTACAATAAGAGATTTGTTAAAATCAATATGAAGTTATTTTATATTATTAAGATATAAATTTGTAGGATGATTTATATATAAGAAATACTTCATTTCTTGAGTTAATCTTTTCAAATCCCTAACTATAACTTTCATTTATTTTGGATAATTTTCTTGATCTCATTGAAAATAAAAAACTTTTTATGTTCTTAGATTTGCAGCTCGTTCCTTTAACAAATTTTTTATTATGCATTTTTCATTTTCAAACCAATACATGTATGTCTATGTTTGTCCTTGTTTGAGAATTCCATCATGAAGACCATTGCGCACAAAAACAATGTCAACGTAAGTTCCATTCACTACGAAGACTCTTGAATATTTCCTGCTACTAAACTCCATTTTCATAAAGCTAATTTTTTGAAATATTTTGTAAATATTGTGGTGTTAGGATTTGAAAGTCTAATATTTCTTAAAAAGCTAGCTTTTAAGGGAAGAGAAATATTTCTTTATACAAAAGTGGCATGGAATAAAAAATTGGGTTTGATAAACATTGGGAATAAAAAATTGGGTTTGAAATTTCTTGAAAATTGGGTTTGATAAACATTCATACATGGAATAAAGTGGCAGCTAGAGAACTCTTATGGTCTCTTATGCATAATAGCTCAAACTCTTTATGGGTTAGATGGATGATAAAAAAAAATTTGAAGGGAAGGAATGTATTGGAAGTTGAGATGAAAGTATTACTCACTAGTGAAGTTACATAACTAGTGATAAACTCAAAATACATTATTGCTAAAAGTTATGTAGCTCTAAGAGAGAGGAGAGAAGATACTAAATAGGCAAAACTAATATTAAAAAAATGAGTACCAAAACATAATTTTATCTGTTGGATCATTTTAAAAGACAAACTATCAAGAACATATATGGAATAGATCAATGGATCTACAATACAACCTTTTCCAACAAGGATAAGAATTACAAGAACATTTATTTTTTAAATTTAGGTTGACAAATTGTATAGGGAAGACTTTATTAGGTATGAATGGCTTAATTCGAAAAATTGAATATTGGAGAGTTAAAATATGTTGAATGATCAAGGCTATTAAAAGTAAGAGTTTTGCAGCAACTTGTTTAGTGTATCTTCCAAGGCTGTATTGTATTACATTTAAAGGAAAAGAAATAGAAGAAGACTCAGTGATAAATGGTTAAACAATTCGATTATTATTATTAAAATCAAGAAAGACGTAAAAGGTAAGATTTCATCTACTAAGGGAGTAAAACTTATAAATTATAATAAATTTTTGCGAGAACTTCGAAATTTTCCAAGTATAGTATTTGAGCCTAAATGATGATGTTGTAATTGAACATTTTGTAATTCTTTTATAATGATATATAATTCTTAAACTTTTATCCCAAAAAAAATAAAATATTTCTTCATACGTAAATTGTACGACAAGCTTTTGTCTTAATAGTATGGAATAATCTTACATTAATTGTAATACACTCTCTTACTACAATGGTCTAACCATGGTCTGCAACAATCTTAAAGATAAACCGAATTGAAAGACGTAATTTAGATAAAAATTAGTTGAAAAGAAATGAGACAGCGGACTTTCGTGAGATAATTTTGCTTCGATTTTAAAAAGGACAGACACGAAGATCCTGGAAAGTTCACGTTAAACAGTGAACTGTGTTTTCCTGGAAGGGTGGGAACGGAAGCCAAGTAGATTTTGTTCCGACCGTCTTTAAATCAAACGACATCGCAGACGTTGTGCTATGGACAGTCGCGTCAAACAACGTGTAATGGAAGGTGGCCCAGATTTTTGCAGAGCGTAAAACATCCTTTACTTTCTTTTCTCTGCGTGAATACTTTATCCCCACCACCACATGGTCGCAGGTCACGAAGGACTGAAAGACCCGTGGAGTTGGCATCAAAGGACTGCTTGATTGGAATTCGAGAAAGTGATCTGGCGTGCTCAAACAGAAGCACCAACGAACGCGTGATGTTGGTGTGACAGTCGTGTTAGAAATACAAACCAAAACAGAACTGCCGAATATCTTGCCAGAATTAAAAACAGAAACGGAACCGGTGAGAACCATTTATAAATCAAAAACCGAAAATCAAATTTTGAAAATAAATACGTCGGCGATATCTGAATCCGAAGAAGAAGAAGAAACGACAGTTATTAAAGCAGGTGCGTGTACCACACGCGCCATTCAGCCAAGGCAACTCACGGACAAAATAAAGACACGTGCGTATAACTCACGCGCATCATCTTCTTCCTCACTCCCGCGAGAGAACAACGATTCGTCTCCTTCGTTTAACAATTATACAAAACGGTTCAAGGTGAAATAAGAGGCGTTTTAATCAGAGGAAAACGATCTCTTTATTTCAATAAAAAATAAAAAGAATCATCAACTCTATTGATGAAATTTTCCGCTCAAAATCTAAAAGGTTTTAGGGTTCTTCATATTTTTTGGTTTTTCATAATCAATTGTATTGATCATCATCATTAAGAGATGATTTACATTTGTTTTTCCAACCACTATAAAAAGGTAGTTGGTGTGTACTCAATGATTCATTCAAGTAATACAAATTACAACTTTCATATTGTTTTTCATATTGTTCTTCATATTGTTCTTCATATTGTTCTTCATATTGTTCTTCATATTGTTCTTCATATTATTCTTCATATTGTTCTTCATATTGTTCTTCATATTTTTATAATAATTTCTACAATATATTGTAGAAATTTTTATTTTAACTTGGTATCAGTTTAGCCTTTTTGGCGAAAGCTTTTCTTTTAAAAAAAAAAAAAAAAAAAAATTTCTTTTCTCAATCCTTTTGCAGATGGCTTCCACTGTCACCCACATTCATGCTGCTACTCATGCTCTTCCGCTACCCAATCCTGATCCTCTTCCTACCATTGGTGTGCAACTCAAAGGTCCTAATTTTCTTGTTTGGAAAGCTCGAATTGAGCCTTTCCTTCAAGCAAATGGGTTACTTGGTGTTGTTGATGGCTCATTTCCTTGTCCTGATGAGTTTCTTACCAAAACTGATGAACAAGGCAACATCACTCGTGACTCCAATCCCGCTTACCAAGATTGGATAATCCGGGACCATACTGCTCGTGGCTGGATTTTTTGCACTTGTAGTGACACTATTGTGACCACTGCTAGGCAATGCAAAACCTCTGCTGAGATATGGCAGGCCTTATCATCTGAATTTATGGCTCATAGTTCTGCGCGAGTTTCTGCTCTTCGCCTACGCCTTCAAACAGCAACCAAAGGGCATCGAACGGTAACTGAATTTCTTCAAGAAGTTGATGGTATTATTGATCAACTTTCCCTTGTAGGTGAAGTTATTTCCGGAAATGAGTACTTAACTCATGTTTTCCGAGGTCTTGGCACACCTTATGCCCCTCTTGCCACTGCTGTTGCTGTTCATACTCGCACTTCATCTCTTCCTCGCGAAGATCTTCGTGGGTTACTTCTTACCCAGGAAGCTCACATTGAAATGGCTACCCAAGGCTCACCAACTGCAGCTGCTTTTGCCATTAGTCCTGCTCCCCTTCCAGCTACTCAAAATTTTTCCCCATACAAACCAAAACAGAACTGCCGAATATCTTGCCAGAATTAAAACAGAAATGAAACCGGTGAGAACCATTTATAAATCAAAAACCAAAAATCAAATTTTGAAAATAAATACGTCGGCGATATCTAAATCCAAAGAAGAAGAAGAAGCGACAGTTATTAAAGCAGGCACGTGTACCACACGCGCCATTCAGCCAAGGCAACTCATGGACAAAATAAAGACACGCGCGTATAACTCACGTGCGTCATCTTCTTCCTCACGCCCGTGAGAGAACAACGATTCATCTCCTTCGTTTAACAGTTATACAAAACGGTTCAAGGTGAAATAAGAGGTGTTTTAATCAGAGGAAAACGATCTCTTTATTTCAATAAAAAATAAAAAGAATCATCAACTCTATTGATGAAATTTTCCGCTCAAAATCTAAAAGGTCTTAGGGTTCTTCATATTTTTTGGTTTTTCATAATCAATTGTATTGATCATCATCATTAAGAGATGATTTACGTTTGTTTTTCCAACCACTATAAAAAGGTAGTTGGTGTGTACTCAATGATTCATTCAAGTAATACAAATTACTACTTTCATATTGTTCTTCATATTGTTCTTCATATTATTCTTCATATTATTCTTCATATTATTCTTCATATTGTTCTTCATATTTTTATAATAATTTCTACAATATATTGTAGAAATTGTTATTTTAACTAGTCGGATTGGAATTTGATAAGGGTAAGGCGTCTTGTGCTTTGGCACAATTGCACTCCAATTATAGGTGCAAGAGAAGACTACCGTCTCGTCTTTTAACGTCAAATGGACTAAAGAAGTGACCCTTGGTTTCCTCTTTTTTCTATAGGTAGAAATGTAAATTTACATTAATAAAATATAGTATACAAAAGTATAAGAATATACCATACATTATGAAAATTATGAAAAGATAAGTGTTAGAAATTTTTAGATCTCACTCAAAATAATATTTTCCTGTGATGATTTAATATTTTGAAGTAAAAAAACTTTTTGTAGTATAATTTTCCTTACTTTAGCTAATAGAATTGGAGTATCAACTATTTTGTTTTAATTTTTTTTTCAATTTTGTTATACTCATATACAATAAATGTGAGTTAAAAAATATTTTAAGAAGCTTTATGACCAAATCTTTACCTTTAGTTGCTATGATCATCCATTATAGTTATTCATTCTATCCTCTAATTTCATGTCAAATTCCATTTTGAGTAAAGATAGTCTTTCAAACGATTATTATTCATAGACATTCAAAACAAAAGATGACTCTTATTTTCAACTAACTAACAAAAATTGTAATATAAGTTAATTAAAGGGAGCTATTGTACCATTTTTTTTACTTTAGAAAGTTGATCCTGATAAAGCTATCTAATAAAATTATGTTTGCTAATGCCAATAATCCAAATTAAGTCATACCAATTTACTTTTCATTAACTAGTTGAAGGTCTTAATAAATTTCTTTACTACAATAGGCAAATCTATAAAGCACTAAGATAAGTGTAGAGCTCAGTTTGAAAAGCCTCTCCAATTTCATGCCATGGAACTTTTTATATCAGGTTCCATTATTGCAATCTAAATTAGATCATATCAATTCACTTTTCATTAACTAGTCGAAGGTTCATGGCTACAATCTAAATTAGATCACTCTTAATCACTCATTCATGTTAATTAAGTAATACAGACGTTTGGATTGGCAATGCACTTACAGTAATCTACATCTTCCTATGGGCTTTAAAATGGCCATTGTGTTTGAATTTGCTTAGAATATAAGTAAAAGAATGAACTTTTAACTTTTTGTCCATTCCTAAACCCCCGCCACCCCCAAATGTCAACCAAAGCTCTTGCCCACGTTATCAAGAATCTATATGATCAAGACATCAACTCATCTCTACTATAAGATTGTTTGATTTTAAGTCAAAGTTGTAATTTATCTTAATCTAAAAGAAATCCATACATTATGAACTAGATTAATCATCAATTCTAAATCATACAAAATGGTTTGACTCTTATGCACTATGGATAGATCTTAATTGAAAGCTTTGTGTATTTGTTAATATTATCTCATTAATGATTTTCTTGTCTCGTATAAGTCATTTTCTATTAATGTTAATTGCTTAATTGTGATATGTTTGAATAGATGTGCCTCTATTAACTCGTCTTATGCATTTCCTTTTAGTGCTTATGTATCTTGAGAAGATGTAGCCTTTGGTGGTATATTCCACTACATAATAGGATTGGTTGATTGATTTGGTAGGGTCTTCAACACTGCTCTCTGTGAACAGGTGGCTTTTTCAATGCATATTTACACCTTTTTATGGCATATAAATAATAGGGCATATTCTTGGAACAAAATTATTGTCTTTTTTTTTTTTTTTTGGTTTCTTAATCAAAGCTCCACAAGGTTTCTCTCTCTCTCTACATTTTGATGTAGTAGTGTTTGGTTGGTATGTACTAACATGACCTTGTAAATAGGAAATTGTTGAATTTAGCATTGGTCTAGCTACAATCTTTGGTTTAAGAATTTAGTATATTTGTTAGTTTTGTTAGAAATAAGATACTTAAATGTTATTTGCTTTTATCATTTATTGAACCCATAGCTCTAAATTTTTGTCTCATTTAGCATGTAAGGCAATTGAGCCATAGCAGAAATCCAATTTGCAAATTATATTTATCCTACATTTGAGCATACATGCATCCTTCTCAATGTTATGTTTATGATTGCTTCATGATTGTCCATTAAGAGAATCTTTATAGTTTAAATACTAGAGCAATGATCAATTTAATTGTCATGGTACTCTTGTTATTAGTTTGAAAACAGAAATCCCTTCTAGTCATTTTATTTTCTTTCTTTATTTTCACATATTGAGTTTTACATTTTTCTCTAGATTTAACAATAAGAGCTCTATATGAAGTTATTGGCCATGGTGGGCTTCATCACTCACTTTCTCTTGAAGGTTTCTTCTGTCATCTTCCTAATATCAAAGTATGTTTCCAAGATATCTTTTTTCTATTTTGTGTCAGTAATACAACTACAAAATAATCATATAAAGCCTAGTCATTATAGTTTTTTCACTAGTTCTTATCTCAGAAACCAAGTGTCCACCTTGACATGCAATGCTCTTGTTTGCATGTACACTTCCTTTCTTTTTCTTCTTCTTCTCTCTCCCTCTCTCTTTCTCTCTTTTTAAATATGAATGTGCATAACATGTTTTGTGGCTTGTACATCTTACAATAAGATGGTAGTAGCCACTTTCGTCATAACCATAGTGATTATATTGAAAGTAGACCTTTTTCACATTGAAAAACTCACTTTAATAATTGGAATTTTGAACTATAATGGATTATTAAACCAATTAAGGAAGAGGATTTGATTGCAAAGCTTCTTAAACTTTTTTTCTTAGTATGTCTCTATTGTATATGGTTTAAGCATAATTGTAAATATTTTTAAAATAAAACTGTTGAAATACCAATTTTGTTGGTTAGAATTAGGAAAATAATTCGCAAAAAAGTATCCTTATTAGGAACATTAAACTCTCTGAGACAAATATTTTATTGTATCATAGTTGAAGAATTCAAATTATATTTTATTTTAAGTGAATTGTAATGTTGGGATATGCCCTTAAGTTTTTGTATTATCTTATTCTTCAATGAATAAAATCTCATATTCATAAAAAAAAAAAAACAAAAACTCACAATTTGGGACAAATTTGATTAACCAAGTTTTATAACAGTTGAGTACCATGAGGTTGAAAGGAGGATATTGGAACTTTTGCATCTCTTTTTTGTCTATGAAACGTCGTTGCAAGGGAATATGGCTTCTGGGACATTGTTATCTAGTAGTACATTGATATGTTACTATTGAATATCTCATAACTGGTCCCTATATAGGTGGTCATTCCTTGAAGCCCACAACAAGCAAAAAGGCTTTTGCTACCTTGCATCTGTGATTCAAACCATATGGTGTTTTTTCGCCATGTCTTAATGAAGATTTAGCCCCTAACTAATTAAATTTAAGTGGAATCATGAAAATGTCTTAGATTCAGTGGCTTTAACATTTAGTAGTAAAATAGGTGTCTGCGCTTCACCATGTGTTGCCTCTATCACAAGGAAAGGTATGCTAGTTTTAGATTCATTAAAGTTGACGAATGAGAAGATAATGCCATATTTTATTATAATTTAGAAACTTTGATGTGGAAGAAAATTTGAAAATTTTGGTAATCTAGTTATTAGAGAAGGCATTGATATTACACTTGTGGGATGGGGAGCTTAGTTATCTCTAATGGAATAGGGTTGTCTTGATGCCAAATAGGTTAGTAATTCTCATTACGGAAAAACTATTCTTTGATGTTTGCATAGGCCAACATTTTATTATTAAACATTGGGAGAACATTGTTTACTAATAATCAAATAATACAACTGTGTTAACTATTGAGATAATGACTATTCTATTTTCCCCCCCTTTTAGAACTATTCTAGAATCTATGTTTTGTCTAGTTAGGAGAAATTTCTAAGTTCCAAATATTTCCTAGTTTAGATAAATTCAGAATTCACAAGTCTGTGACTAAGTTTGACTTGGTATTTACAAGATATTTGAGTTAAGGATTCTAATTGTCATGCTTCCTCCTATAAACTCCATTCACACCATGTGACTTTTGAGGAAGAAATTTCTTATGAACTAATGACTTGAAGGCTATAATTCTTGTCCCAAAAACTGCGAGGCTTCTTCTAAGTATAATTTCTCCATACAATATATGCTATGTTAGATCAGTTGATGGAATTATAGGCAATTTGCAATTGTTTTGTCTAGATTAGTCCTGAAGCTCTGGTGACTGTAGGTTTTGGTGCTTAAATCTCTGCCTATATTGTTGAACGTTGTTTCTTAAGGGTAAGTTCCAACCTTTCGCATGTTTCTATTTGCTTAATAATATGTGGGTAGTATGCTTGATTGCAACATTATTCTCTTTGATTTTATGCTTTTCCGTTTGATATCTGACTTGTAGTTGCAAATTCTAGAAATTCCAAATTGCAGTCTTTTATTTACAGTAGCCAGGTCTCCTAACAGCTAGTCCTTGAGCAACAAGGACACATTCTAGTGTTATGGGCTTGAATTGCCTAGAAGTTTAAGAACAAGTAAATTTAACAGAAATAACCTCTCAGGGGACTAATAACCTCTTTTCTTTCTTACTGTAATATAAAAAAGTAACAATAAAATTATTTACATTTGATGGAATGCTTTTAGTGTGTTGGAATAATTTAGAAGCTGGGGTTTGGTTTTTGGTTGGTTATCTTCTGAATTTGTTTTATTTTGTTTTTCTAGGCTGTTTGTTTTATTAGAATAGTAGTTTATAGGTGAGTTTTTTTCATTTTCCACCCCAATAGTGGGTTGAGGGAGATGTTGCTAACTAAAGATGACCAATTTCTAATAAAAAGAGAAAAATGGAATATGTCTTCTCAGACAAAACCATGAACACATCTTTTTAAGGTCGCTCCAATCTCAAGCTACTACATTGTGAACATATACTTTCTTGAATCAAATGTCAATTCATTAAAAGGCTGTTATGAACATAAATGCTTTGGCATATGATACGGTACCTAATTTGAATTGTTCACTTTGTCCATGTCCTTCCATAGAGGACTTCTAGATCAAGTTTTCTTCTTCCATTTTTAGTATGACTTCTAAGTTACATCTTTGAATTCTCTTATTAACCTCTTATTCATTGCCTATTTGTTTAGTCAACCTATTAATTGCTTTGCTTAATGCCTTGAATTAAGTCATGCCACATCAAAGTTAAATGATTTATCATTACTTTGAGTTAAACACTAGAATTGGTAAAGTAAACTTGAAAATTAGGAATATGAATTGATATCCTAGAACTTGTATGAATTAATCACTACATGGTTTGTCTTTTGCAGTTAGAAGCTCCTATGGGCAAATGATCTGGATGCTTCATTCTTACTTGTTTTGAACCATTCTATATGCCAATAAAGAATAAGCTGAGCTATTTAGATCTTTTTCCCACATCTCAATCTTGTCTTGATATAAGGCCACTCTTGCTGATGCCCTCTCTGCTTTTCCTCTTGAAAATGCTGATATTGGATGCAATCAAATCAATTGTAAATTATTAGTTGCTTGGTACTGTAGATGGATCTTTGTCTATCATGTGCATCAATACATACGAAAGTAGTCCTGGCCTTCTAAAACTCTTCAGTGACGGAGACAAGATAAAGAACTCAAAGTCTGCAGCTCTGTCTAAATAATATGAGAAGTAGACTTGTAATTAAAGGGTTTCGCACCAAGAAATAAATAGAGTGTCACATCTTGTTGCCCAAATTTGTCAATACCACCACACAATGATGGATGGTTTTATCTTTGTTATCATTATCTTGAACATGCACAGTAAAATTTTTTAGAGAAGTTAAGAACCTGTAAATATCTTGACTCAAGCATTGTGTGCCCATTTAATGGCCTTTAAATTGCTAAATCACATATAAGAAACTACATGAGAAAATTAGATTGAAAGGCTTATAAATAGATTTATAGAAATTGTTACGAGAGTGAAAGGCAGAGGGTGAATAACCATGAACTTCTATGGCTATTTAGATCCCAAATATCATTAAATATTGGTTCTTACAGTAATTAGTAAAATATGGATCGATAATTCTAATTTAGTGCCAATTCTAATTCAAATGAGCATAGATATTACCTTAAAAAAACTAAAGCAACCAACAAAGGTCTTTATCAAAATTTTGAGTTGGAATTGCCAAAATTTTGCCCTTGGTTGCACATCCATCACCAAATAAATAAAAACATTAAATAATATAGGAAAAAATGGTGCATAGAATCATTATGAATAGCAGTTTTATTAACTATAAGTGTCCTGGAAATTTTCTTCTCTTAACCACCTCTTCCAAAGTAGATTCTTTAAAAGTTCTTTTGAACATTGTGATCAAGCACTTTAGTTAGTTATGAAAACTAATTAAAGGTCATACCAATTTGTGAGTTCTGTTTTTTTTTTTTGTAGTGGTAAGGATGAAGATCATGTGGTTTTGTTTCATCCAACTTTCAATTAAAATATCTTGTAAATCTCAAATTTTGCAAGGCTATATCAAACACCTAAAGGAAGGAAAGTCAAGATTTTCCATAATGCGGTACCAATGTGAAATCTACCTACAATTGGATTAAAATTATGCTACCTTTACCTAAAAAACAAGCAATATGAAGTAATCATTTTTCTTAAGAAGCTATCTAGAAATTCTCTTTTAAAAAAAATGAGCTTCATTTACTATGGGCATTGAAGATTTCCTCCAATTAATTGCTTTTTTTACAAATATGAGTTTTTAAAAAGCTCTTTTGAATATTGTGATAATTTACCCCCTTTAGATAAATTAAATAAATTTATGATCTTCTAAAATGATGAAAATGAATATCACAAAAATTATTTCCTACTAATTTACCAATTATATGAATTATAGACCTTGAGCTATGTAACAACCATATCAAACATGTCTATTGGAAGGAAAGCAAAGATTTTCGTTAGTGCAAACCCAATACAAAACCTTTCTATAATAGGGCTTCAATTTTTTTTTACCCCCCCACCCCTAAAAGGAAGAGAATTGCCTCTCCTTCTGATGTCAAAGGAAAAAAAGATGGTATGAACTAATCTTACTCTTCATATGTATAAACTTCTTACTTTTTCACTAACATAATCGTTGAGAGCTTTGTTGCTACTAAATGAGGCAGTAATAATTGATGTTATTCATAGACAATTCATGAGCAAACTAGGTAGACATGCACAAAGGAAGCAAGCTTTTGGGCCTTCTAAACCTCATTCATTGCTTCCGCCATATATTATAGGGGACCTAGCTTTCCTAGCGCCTGCAAGTAGATCACGAGAAAATAGAGATTACAGGACTAATGGTGTATATTTTAATGTGGAGGGAGTAGGGTAATTATCTTATATTTTAATGTTGGTGGAATTTCTAGAAGTTGTGCATGGAAATACAGTATGTATAATGATATGTCTTTTTCAATTAAGCAAAAAATTAAATAATATAAGTATTAAAGTTTTAAAAAAATAATCAATTAAATATTATGTATTTGAAGAAGATTATCTTTTCCTCAGCACTCTCTTTAAAAAGGATCCAACGTCAGGTGATACCTTTTAGAAACTTTTGGACTACAAAGAGGAGGCTGGCACCAATGGATAGGCCAATTCCTCTTAGTAGTACAAAAATTTCCTCAGGTTGTCTCTTATTTGTACCATCATGCTGGAAATCGCCTCACGTATCCACTTCTTCACAGCATTGATTTTCTAAACAAACCCATTGGCAAACTCTTTAGCCAAGGAAAGGAGTCATCGAGCCAGCCAGATTTTTTCTTCCCATTGAGTTGATTCCGAATTTGCTTGCTCCATACCTCATACTCGGAGGCATTCTTAAGCTTTTCAATCACAAGGGAGGAGCCAGGCAAATCGGTGGAGGAGAAGTAATAGGCCTTTTCATAGGGACTCTTTGCAGAGTTAGGGAAAACACAGATGGGGAACGAGGCGGAAATGGTCTTCATACAAGATGGAGGGCAAAGGGAGAAAAAAAAAAAGATCAAAACAGTGTGTTTCGTTAAATGACGGGCAAAATGGTCTTTATACCACCAAAACCAATCGTATATACAAGGCCTTTGAAATGACGCCGTGCGCAGAAGGTTCCAAAAAAGGTGAGAAATAACAGTGTGTAGAGGTCACGAAATACCTCAAAAATTTACCGATGCGGCTCGCCCAAACGCTGCTCACTGCCACCATTTCCAGTCGTCTCCACCGAGAAGAGAATCCTTCACCGAACCAGCAAGAAAACGAAGCTAGAGAGGCATCAGGATCGAGCCCTCTCTGATGCTGTTACGCCTAAAAGTTGCATGGATCAAGTTAGCTTTCCAAAATGGACGAGTAACTTGGCAAACTTAGTATAATAATGTTCGACTGATCCAGTTTGTTTTAAGCATACCAGATCACCAAAAAAAGATTGGAAGCGTTTAGCTCCAAAACGCTCCCCCAACTCTTTGGAAAAAATAGTCCAAGAAATATTCAATCCTGCAAACTCTTCTCTAACCAACCGATACCAAATTTGTGCATTGCCATCCAGATGCCATGCCGCTACTCGGACTTGGTCCTCCTCTATATCATAGAAACTAAAATACTGTTCTGCAAGCCCCAACTAGTCATCTTGATCATCCGAACCATAAAAATGGGGAAAATCCATTTTCACACCAGACAAGCGCTACCCCCTGGTGTCATTTCTAGAATCATTACAACGCCGTCCCCCTCTTGAGCGGGAGGACTGACCATCATCCATGTTACGAGAGCCAGGAGGAGGGCGAGAGTTAAGAGAGCTAGAGAGCTAACGTAAACTCTCAAGAATAGCTTCAAACTTCCGATTATCCTCCACCTCTTTGTGGGCCAAATCAGCCTCCAATTTTTCCAAACGAGCCTCAGCCATCTCCGAATCGAAAGGCTTTGATACCACTTTGTTACACCTAAGAGTTGCAAATCTTTTCAATGGAGTATTCTTTGCACGCATGGTGCCCTAGCTTCGTCGACTACCACCTATGGTGTTGAGATCAAGGCGCAAGTAAGGGGAGAGAAAATAGGAATGAACTATATTCGATATTGGGAATTCGAAATACAATGAAAATTCAAGCTGCCGTAGTTTACAATGGACACTCTTATTTAAACTACTAAGCCGAATCTTTCTTCAAAAACAAGTACCCTTGATTCCCTTATTTTCCCAGCTAATCTAACTACCCTTACCCTTGGCTGGCTTAACCGAATACCCGAATACCAGTCTCCAGAACGTTCCAACTCTAGGATATTCTCACCTGGTTTCCGAGAGTGCCCTTCTAGCCAGGTCCACCCCTCAAGTTAATTAGATTACCTAGCCACGTTATCTGCCTATTTGACAAATGGTAACAGATGCCATCTTAGAATAAGCAAAATAACGAAGGAAGTGACGCATCAATGGAGAGGCTGCAAATCGGAATAATAGTCCGAAGGCTCCCAAATTGTACAGTTTGTATATTCACTTACTAAAGAATAACCAAACAACAGTACACCAGTACACTGTACAGTAAGATGGCCTATGCTATTACGACGGGCCTAGGCCCAATACAAAACATCTGTAATACATTTAACAGGAATATTACAATTTGATTTTTGTATTATGAAGATATCATTTCTGGTTGAGTCACAATACTATAATTTGTTTGGTACTACGTAATAAGTTTTTAATGATTATAGAGACTTATCTAAGGCCCACCAATCCATCAAATTTCTAAGATGGCTCAATTGAAATTTACAAGGTTGCAAAAAGTTTAATAGACAAGATAACCTTGAAATTGCTTAAACATCTTAATATATCATACTAAGTGGATATAGATGTTCTTGTTTAATGTATTGATTTGACATGTCAATTTTCTATCTCACTATCAAAAGGAAAATCAATGTACAACGATTGGTTTCAATACATCTTTATGGGATGATTTGGTTGCTATTGACACTTATATTTTGTCTTATTTTTGCCAAATTTATCTTTTCTTTATTTTTTTTAATGGGTTTCTTGAAGAGGTTTATTATAAAAACATGATATGGACATAACCAAATCACGTGTTCTTTAGAATATACATAGTGTTATTTGAAAGATCTTCACAAATATACCACACACTCTTTATACATACTACATTAATTGCATAAACTGTGGTAGATTTCCACATATAAAGCACCAACATTTGAAAAGTAACCTAATCTGCCCTTCAAATGCTATCTTCATGAACAACACAAAGAGAAACATAAATGTGAAGCCTAGCATCATGATGTTTGGAAGAGATTGCTTGAAGTCTTCCAATTGGTATGACGACCATGACCACTAAGAAAGGTTGATTGATAAAGATTGGCTAACCACTAATCTGATTTGGACCTCCTGGTACCATGTAGGCTGCAATGAAGGCAATAGTCGCAGTGAGAACTGCTACAATGGAACATCCTTGTGCAGCATTCCTTAGCTATTTTGTGGCTACTTTTGGGATCTTAAATGGAATCACCAAATGAGGCATCGGCAGTCTGATTGTTATTGTTTCAATGATCAATTAGATCTAGTTTTGTGATGGACTTCACGCACTGTAAAGAAAGTATTAACGTGGGACCACATTGTTTGACTAGATATAAACTTTTACTGTAAAATGTACACTTTTGATGTAAAAGAGATTTAATAAAATTCCCTACTTAAAATTAAACTAATTAAAAGTGTAAGGCTTTTAAAAGGACCATTGGAACTTATTGCTTGGAAATCATAATGCAACTAAAAAAAAAAAAATAATACCTCAAACCAAAGTAGCTCTTCTTGCAATGCATGCACAGGATTTCCAAACCTCCAGGCACACGACGCTGTACTTTCATTCCGTTCATGTGCAAAATAGAGTTCCCGTCATTGTCAAGCCTTACAGACAACCATCTCATTCCTACTCCTATTGTTAACGGAAGCTTGAAAACCTCTAACTGGCAGTACTTGATAGCTATACGGAATATTGTCTTCCCTTCATGGACTATGTGCTTCGCCGCCTGAGGGTACTTTAGCAGTATTAGTAAGGCCACCACGGTGCGACCTGACTTAGTTGCGAGGAACGACGGTGTAGTTTTTGCTTTTTCCTTCTGTCGTTGAGAAATAGAAGAGAACCAAAAAACCAAAAAAAAAAATAGAAGAGAACCAGAGAACTACTATGTATGGACGGCTTTGTGGACTACTCTTCTCTGTCAACCCCGTTTTCAGTGGATAGAACCAGAGAACTACTATGTATGGACGGCTTTGTATCAGTCATGAAGGACAATGAGGTACGCTCTATCAACAGCACGGCTAACTTCAACGATGCGTTGGAGTTGAACTTTGTGGCCAAACAAGAGTGCCTGCTGAGTTCTGAAGATAAAAGTCAGTAGCTATGAGTACATTTTTACTAACCCATTTCATAGAGCTACAATCAAAAGGATCACAACTCTTCCAACTTCAATCAGTTAAGATAAGACAATCATACTATTTTTTTTTTCACTCTAGAAAACACATTAATTTTTTCACTAGTAAAAGAACTATTCACAATATATTCTTATAGAAATAATATTATTAACTGTTGATATTATCTTTTCAATTATTTTTTCAACCTAAAGCATACTTTTTAAATAAATGGCGTGAGTTCTAATTTACAAAGCACACAAGAAGACATCACAAGATGAAATGCGGGGGTGGGAACTTAGGTAAATATCTTTATGTTTTTCTTCTTTCGGAGTTAATATAGGTATAGTTTGTCTTCTTTTAAGTTACAGCACCACTCCTATATGAAATTTAACGTTGTTGTAGTCTTTAAGAATACTTCAGTAGTCCAATTTCCTGTGCAATTGCAGACCGGTAACCGGCTCAATTACCCAGGCCCTTACCAGAAAGTAATAGAGTACACACATACCAGAGCCGGATTTTTTCTTGAGAAGTTGCCTTCTGTGAACATTTTCAAATGCTGAAGGGTCGCATGAGAGAAGGTGAAGAGCAGTCATCCCATCTTTGTCTCTTTCCCCATCTATATAACTGAACCGTCTAGCTATTTCCAAAGCCAAACTTGTTCAGGATTTTGTGCGGAAAAAACATAAATTCAAGACACTTACAAGGAACATTCAGACATATACGTATACACGACTAATTCTTGCTGCTAGCTTTACAAGCGTGGGGACTTTCCAAAGTGCCGAGCACGAACAGCGGCAAGAAGAATAGTGGTGTTCTCAGTCTTCGGAATATGTGTTGCTTCTTCAGATTCTGGTATTTTTATCTGCTAGGAAATTGAAAAGTGTAGTCTTGGCATCGCAAGCTGCGACAAAGAGTGCAGTTTCTCTAAGGTTGTTGGTCATGTGCAACAGTTCTGGGCCTTTCTCTAACATCTTCTTCACGACCTTGACCGAGTTCGCTTGGTCAAGAGTATCTGCCTCGTGGAGGATAGTGTTTCCGTACTCGTTTTGACGAGTTATTTTGTTACTGTGTTGGCTAGGCACTGTCTTTGTGTATGGTTATTATGTGCAGGGCATGGTCATCAAGTCGTTTACAGAGTTCTATTCTGTGCAGGGCAGTATGAACTAATTTTGCATTTCCTACTTAGAAATTTCTTACTTTTGCCTTATCATAAGCGTTAGGAGCTTTGTCGCCACTAAACGACGTGGTAATAATTGATGGTACTCGTCGGCAATTCATGAGCAAACCAAGAGGACAGGAACAGGGGAAGCATGCTTTTGGGCCCTCCTAAACCTCACCCATTGCTTCTACCATATCCGTTAGGGAACTTAGCTTTCCTAGAGTTTTCGGGCAATTCATAAGGAAGTTGAGATTATTGGATGGCCAGATTTAATAGGAGAGACTTGGGATTGCAGCTTCTCCAGTGTGAATCGTTAAACATATTTGCTTTTGAGTTCCCCAAAGAGAAATGGAGAGACCTAACTCATGACTAATGACTAGTGAACAAAAGGATGTTAAGTGTTAAAACGTGGAAGGATTGGGATAATTATTTCATATTTTAAACTCGTTGGAGCTTTGTGACATATGCATGAAAATGAAACATGTGTAATAATATATTTACTTTAATTAAACTAAAAATTAAATAATATATGCATTGAAATTTTACAAAATAAACAATTGAACATTACATAGTATTAGGAAATTATTTTCTTCTTCCCACTTTCTTTTAAGGGATTTACCATCATGTGATACATTTTAAAAGCTTAGAAATACAGAAACGAGGCTGTCACCAATGGATAGGCTAATTCCCGAGTTACTCTCAAATTTCCTCATTTTGTTTCATCTTCGTACCATCGAACGCTGGAATCGCCTAATGTTTCCACTTCTTCACAACGTTGATTTTCCAAACCAACCCTTAGCAAGGTGCCTGATACTTCAACGTGTTGTAGTGGGTAGAGTCCTTAGAATTAGGCTTTCCTGAGATGGTGGGGCGTATACCAGGGAGGTTTCTTTCTCGTCAACTCCAATAAGACCGTCTTGTAGACCTCCCAATAAGAATTTTGGGACTGCAAATATCTTTTCATTTTGTCTGTGCTGTTGCTTACCTCCAGCATGGGAACCTAGCTACCCCACTATGTGCCGGCAGGTCAAAAGCAGCACTGAGTGACCCGTGAAATTGGTGTAGAAAGACCTTTAGATTGGAATTTGAGAGGAGTGCAGGGCTTCTGCACAATTGCTCAGCAATTACATCTACAGAAGAAAGAGAGCCGAACTTAGAAAAGAGGTGAAACGTCTCAGCTTTTGAGTCAATGGACAAAAAGGCAATATAAACAAAACTTATTTTTCCCGTCAATTACTTACAAATTTGATAGCTCTTCTAAAGTTATGATTGCATGCGGAAAGTGGAATGATTGAACGAGGATTTTTTGAAATTTATGCTAAACAATAAGATAGGCTTTGGCCAAATGGATTTTTGTCTCTATAACAGAATTTTCTTTTTTCTTTTTCCAAAACTGCGGTTGTGCTGTTGAAGAGATCGCTCGAAGTGCACATTAGACATTGAGTTTTGCTTTCTTGAATGGTTGGGAAAGATATCACCTAAGAATTGTCAAAGCTTTAAATGTTCATTCAAACTAGAATGGTTTTACTGTTATTAACTAAGTTGTTATGATTCAACCAAAAGGCATATAATTTATATACTCTGAAACAAAGCTTCAACTTTAATATTCTTTTCGAAGGGATACAATTCGAAAGTTGAAAATTTAAAGAAAACTTATTTCCTTTCAATAAGTAAATTCAAAATTAAGTTAAGGAATGACAAATATGAAAATAAGAGCCTCCGCTCGTAAAATTTGTGAAAAATGTCGTCTGATCCGTAGACGGGGACGAATTATAGTAATTTGTTCCAACCCAAGACATAAACAAAGACAAGGATAATCTTTCTAAAGTAAAAGTAAAAGAAACTCCCTAAGGGACCGAACATACAAAAAAGAAAGAATCCGTTTTGACATGAAATGGATATATCCATATATCTCTGACTTATATTTATTAGATGATAAAATATGACAAAACCTGTACCAAGAATTGGTTCACGAGAAATGGAACATTTCAATTGTAGATTAATGACTATTAATTTACTTTAGTAGAGATACGATAGATTGATTCTTTAGTGGTGGAGGACAAATAGAGACTTAAATGACTTTTAATATGAATTAGCAGTAAGTAATATATTATTAAGTGATTATAGTATAAAGTTTGACAATTCAAGTACAAAGTCCCATTCGTCTTATCATGGTAGAACTAAGAGTTAAAAAAAAAAAAAAAAAAGGTGGTAATTCATACATGCTGCCTTTGTAGCTAGTTGAGACTAGGAATTAACACAAAAGCCCTCGGCGTCTTTACTCAACCTTTGGGTTTTGTGTTTCTTCCTATTTGCCGTGATTGTTGCCTTCAACCAAAAGGGACCTGTTTTTTCGGTTGTTCTGGAGATTTCAAGGTTTCAAGTTGGTAGCCACTGAAGTCTTTCTGGGAGAAATCTGTAGTTTCTCGTAAGTTTGATTTTATAGTTCTGCAGATTTGGAAGATAAGGACGCCGATTCACAGGTAACGATTTTGAAGAATCTATATCCATTCTAGTTTGAAGCGTCTTCTGACTTTTATGGGTTCATTTCTCTAGACTTATAAGGGATCGTTTCTTTCACTTGGGTGTGTCGTTTGTTTTTCAACGAGTGGAATACAATATTGCCTTAATACCCCCATGCACGTGAGAATTCACATCTTGTTCGACTTGGTACACTCTAGGTTTAGTGATTTCATCCTCCATGGCCAGTTCATCTAAAGAAAATGAAAATACAATTAGTGAAAATCTGAACCCCAGTCAACAGAAAAGGTGAACATTCCTCATATTTTCAATAAGTTCTACAATGCTTTATTTATTTAACTGTTTATTATCTTCTACGCCAACAATCAGTCGATTGTTTTGCTTAACTCTTTCCCAAGTTTGATGGATGTATCAGACTTGACTCTCCAAACTTGATTGCTTTTGTTCGTCTTTTTTCTTCCTTTTTTTTTTTTTTTTAATTTTTTATGTTGGCTATAGAATTTTTCTCTTAATGCTAGAGGTGGCAACTTGTATGCAAACATTGTAAAACGACCATAGTATTGGAAGAGGTTTTAGCGATATTTTATTTTTCTAATTCATAGTAAGTCATAATCTATGGGTAAAACCGGGCCTCGTCGTAGATTGAAATACTGCATTTACATCTTATTTTTCTTCTTTTTTGTCAAAAATGATTCTGAATTTTAGCTATAATCTTTTGAGACTTTCTTTCTGAATAAAGACTTGTGGGCGGGCATATATTTATGTGAAATTATGATTAATTGTCCTATATTTAACGGGGATTGCAAGTATTAGAACTTTATAATATAGAAGATTGATGATCGTTTTCTTTTGGGATTAATGATTATTTTGTTATGGGCTTTTGATAACAGAATAACGAAACTCTTAAACAACTCTTAATATCATTTGTGACTATAAAGCAAAGTTAAGTCAAGCGAGTGCATGTCTTTTATTGGATGGACAATTCTAAATGCAAAAGAAACAAAAAGGACGAGGGATAGAAAGAGAAGTATCATTTCATAAAGGACAAAGTCCAGAGTTATAAGTACAAATTCTAAGCTCCCCTCTACACGCATACCCTCCAATTTATAACTATTCCAAGCTGGAATCCGCTACAACTGAAACCGAGTTTCTTGGAAGCCGTTAAAGGCGTTGAAGGAATAACCTCTTTTGTCTTACGTGGCAACATCTCCCCCTGTGATAAACTCCTCCTTGGAAGAGGACAAGCGTGTAGTAAACTTATATCTGACATTTCTCCACGTGCTTTGGATCTTGAAACTTATAAAGATTTACTTAAAAGGCCTTGTGTAGTCCACGGCTTCAAGTGAGAGAATCAAATTGGTTGGGTTGTCTCCAATGTCGAGACATTGGAAATTGTTGTTGGAGTTTGTTTTCCACAGATGTTTACTATTTTTATACTAGAGACATATCTAAGATTTGTTTGGCTTTTTGCAATGGTTTGAGTGTCAATTCAACGCAGTTGTATTAATAGTGAACTTATTTAGATTGGATCACTTCTGAAAAGATAGAACCTGGGAAGAATCCTGGTCACTGACGTCGCTTTGTCCACCTGAAATTTCTTGGATCAGTGATCGCCTCTCTTGGCCTGCAGTTATGCAAGTGGCGGCGCCTATCTCAAGGTCATTCATGTGATCGGTTGAAATAAACAAATCTTACGATTGCACAAAAGCTAAGAGCATCAAATTGACACCATCACTTATTGTATTTCACGGGAAACTCCTCATCAATTACCATATTTGATGGTAGAAATCCAGGAGAATGAAGTTTTAAATTGTACAATATTTGATGGTAGAAATCCAGGAGAATGAAGTTTCAAATTGTACAATATTTGATGGTAGAAATCCAGGAGAATGAAGTTTCAAATTGTACAATATTTGATGGTAGAAATCCTTTCGTATCCTCGAAATCCCTTCCGTTGGGATAAATGGGTTGTGTCTACGTACCAGCAGATTGGTTGAAGGATCAGATGAAATTCTTGGATAGATGGACCAACCTTGAGGCTTCAATTGCAACATCAAGGCCAGAGGTAGAATATGTAAGCCTGTCTAATACATGATGTTTTAAGTTTAACGAAGTTCTTAGTAGCATTTCCTCACATGCATTAGAATTGAACTTCTGCAGGATCTCTCTGTCAAGCAGATTTGGAAATCCATGGCCCTATTTCAGGAAATGTGGTCGTGTTGTCTATAAGCAAACTCAACCGGACATCTAAATACTCGCACTCACACATTTGGTTATTTTATAATAAAACTATAAGTTTATTAATATAAATAAATTTCAAATACTTGCACTCACACATTTGGTTATTTTATAATAAAACTATAAGTTTATTAAAATAAATAAATTTCAATTTTTAATTGGTGAAGCTTCAGACATTGGGCATGGAAACAGAGCATGTAAATAACTTGACCTCCACAAAAATGTTGTATATGGTAACAAGTAGTGTAAGTCCTTTTATCTCCTTTTAACATACATGTTTTTTCTTTTGAAATAAATATTAAGTTCCCATCGCATACTGGTGAGTGCGATGGGAACTTAATTTATGTAGTTGTCTCGGGTGTAGGAATTTGTTGTTTTCCTTGTGGCTTGTTTGCTGAATTTATGTGGAGAAATTATTGCTCATAAAAAAGTTGGGGCCCTCTCACACAGATCAATTATTGCACATGAGTAGCCCAATGTGCTTGGAGGTCGCTAGCCCGAAGCTATTGGAAATTGCTGTAGCACTCGAAAGAGTACCACCTTTTTGTCCCTTTCCGCTGTTTTGGTTGCTTATGTTTAATTGAGTCCTGATTTTTGGTTTCCTTTCTGATATTTGCATCGGAGGAGGTTGTCCGAAAGTTTTTTACTGAAATTTGTAATTTAGTTGTAGTCAATTGTTTTCATCTTTTTACACAACATATTCATTCTCTGTCCCTGAATTCAAAAATTCTTAATTTTCCCTTTTGTTAATTTTTTTAATTCTAAATTCTTATGCCTGTGCAGGGATCTATGCTAAGACAAGGGCATAAAATAGTCCTTACTATTTTATAATGGAATGAGTTTGCTAATGTTCTCCATCTTGCAACTTTATATTTTCCAAATGTGCTTTTGAATTTTAAGACATTAATGAAATATATTTATGTTTTGTCAATATTGAAACACTTTCAAGCTGAAAACCTTGTTGGAGTTGCTTAGCATAAATGCTTAGTTTTTTGTCCCGAATAAATGTCGTCTTTTTTTCTTTCTTGCTTGTTTTGGTTGTATAAGGTTTTCCCTTGAAGTATTGTGTCTGATAATCATTTTTCTTTCTATTTCGTATCTACTAGTTTGGCCAAGATAAATATCTTAAATCTTGAAATAGAACCCCCAAGGATAACAAATTGAAGGCAAGACAAGGAGAATTGACACTTGTACTATGAAATTAGTTTATTTTTGTACTAATTCAAATTATGGAAATTGATTTAGTAATCTATTTCTATTTGAAGTAGACATCTCATAAATAAATAAAAACATAAGAAAATTTAAAAAGAAATGATGTAAAATACATGGAATTCTATAATTCGATTTTTAAATCATGAAGATATCATTTTTTTTTACTCATAATACTATAATTTAATTGGTTCAAAAGTGATGATACGAGTGTTTAGTGACTGTAGAGATTTATCTAAGGTCTTCCAATCTATCAAATCTCTAAAATGGCTTTGAGTGGGATTAACAAGTTTGCTAAAATTCTTAATAGAGAAGATAAGCTTGAAATTGCTTAAACATCTTAATATATCTTATTGAGTACATAAAAATTTCTTGTTTAATATATTGGTTTAACTCATCAATTTTTGTCACTTCAAAAGAAAAAATTAGTGTATCAAACAAATGATACGATAAAAACCAAATAATCCAAATGAATTGATAGGTTAGAGGTAAATAACTAGACAATATGATAAGACAACACCACCTTGCAGCTAATTTTGAAAAAATGAAGATATTAATTATTCATTATAATTTAGATGGTAATATAAGAAACATATATTGTTTCAAATCATTTTAAAGATTCAGGTCTTCATATAAATCTTTTAAATGAAAACTAAATATAATACCTTGCAACAGATGCCTCTATTAACTGAATCAATACAGCGTATAATAGAAAGTTCAGATTTGTATTGGTTGCTAGAACCAGCCTTTTAAAACCCTTCCTCAGTCAAACTTGATAATTTTGATAGTTGACCTCAAACAAGCATCCTGCATAAGCCAGCACATACTCGACACATGCCACGTATCCTTACCAACATGCTGCGACATGCACCATCTAGTACAACAGATGCCAGGTACTCTTCTTCTCACACGCGTGCGGACACATCAACCTCTAACCGCCAACAGGACACTACATTAACTCCTGCAACCCAATCACACGCCACGTGTACAACCTGCACGCGTACCCAACGGCCCAAAACGTGGGCACGTGCACACCGGAGTAACTTTCGCCGCGAATCGTAGCCGGACTTTCCTTAGGTAGCACCATGTAATTTATCTGGCCACCTGTACAAATTCTCCTCCATACTGTGTACGGAAATCATCGAGAAATACAATACATATTCAGCCATTTGACTCTAATCTAAAGTTTTCCGGTCATCTTTTCTCTGGTTACTCTCCTTTTCTGCTGGTACGTAAAAGATATCTTATCTTGGCCCCTCCACTTAGAAAAAGTGCAACCTAACTCTTAGTTAATGAGATGAAATATAATTAAAATAAGGCATATATAATGATGTATAATTTCATTAAACTAAAAATTAAATGACATAAATCTTGAATTTTTAAGGAAATAAATGAATTATTTTATGTAATTAAATATAAGTACCACAATTATAATATGGATGAAGTTATGTGACATTGGTATGAAAATAAAGTATATTTGATTATGTATCTAGTCTAACAAAACTAGGAACTAGATGATGTAAGTGTTGAAAATATGAAAAGTAGACAAAAAAGTATCACATAATAGCGAAATTATCTTATCTATGTCACTTTCTTAGAACTGATTCTTCATCATGTGATTAATGTGTTATAGAATTTTAAGATACATAGAAACCAAATGAAAGGCTAGCCCCAAGTGGAGGGGCCAATCTCTCGAAATTGCCCAAAACTAACATATGTTGACTCATTGTCACAAAGGTAAGAGTGGGTGAATTGCTTACATGTTTAAATATCCAACTTGTTTGACCCTCGCCACATAACTAAATTTTATTAAATTACCACTTTCAACTTTTTCATAATGTATATTTCCTTGAAAACTTTCCCTTTTGCACTCTTGAGTTCCTTTTCCCTACTACGAAAAGATCGTATGTATGGCTCTTTGTCTTTGGAAAGGTAAATACATATGCTATATCGAACCTAACCATTGAGCCAAAAGGCCTAAGCCTATTGGCATAGTGGGTTTAATTACCTTTAGGACCATAACATTCCACCATGCTCCGTGGCCGATGTCCCGGTGACCCACTCCACGATGGCTCCACACTAGCCCCATGCGTTTAGGCGCCCTTTCAGCCCATGACGTTTTTTGCTAGGTAACCCTTTCCGCAGGTTGCCCTTTCCGTGGTTTGAACTCCGAATGTGGGGTTTGGGTCTGATACCAAATGTATCGAACCCAACTATTGAGCCAAAAGGCCTAAGCCTATTAGCATGGCGGGTTCAATTACCTTTAAGACTGTAACATATGCCAAGGGCATTATCTAGTTCTTGTGCCATTCTCACCAACCAAACAGAGAAGGTTGCCTTTAGTTTTCTCTTAGCTCTTGTTGATAGTTTGCTTCTGCAAGTATCCTTACATATTTGGTTAAGGAAAATCCATGTCATTTGCATAAAAGCAAACTTCCAAGAATTAGAAACTAGATTAAAAGCAATGTAAGACCCATAAGCAATTCAATTAGAAACTAGATTAAAAACAATGCATGACTTGTAAGCAATTCAAGCTTTTACAGGATAGAATTGAACTGCAGTATGCACATCTGTGCATGTATACCCCTAGAGTTAAAAGTACCATGACACAGGGAGTAATTGTGATGCAATGTGTTGGAAATCTAGTGTAGAACTTCAAAGGTTGTCCATTTTTCAAGGTTTTTAGGGCACAATCTAAAGAACCAAAGTAAGGGGAGTTGCCTTCCAACACTAGGTTGCATCTTCTGAACTTGGGTTTTGACAAAGGGGTAACTGCAAACTAAGGTAAAGAATCCTAGAACAATACTAGCTCCTGAGAAGAAAAAGGATGCATCAAGAAATTAATCAAAGCAATGAAAACAAGATTTCTTTAAATCAAAGCCAATTACTTATGGCCATACTTTTAAGATTCAAACATCAAAACACATGACAATTAGTCATCCTAAGATACAATAGTTGAGTGAAACAAGAATTTCGTTAATCAAGATTATATCAAACAAAAATTCAGATGAAAATGACCTATCAAATCATCTGAATTTTTGTTTGATACAATCTTGATAATGCGAAGTCTGTTTAGATAGTGCTTAAGATGATTTGATAGGTCATTCAAGCTTTTGCATGCTCTCTTGAGTAGGAATTCAGCTATTTGTCATGTCAAGCCAAGAGAGCATATAAATTCATCCTCGTCGGACTTTGAGCATTGTCTAATCCAAGTGGGGTGATAACTCTATTTTATATAGAGTTATTTTGATTATTTTAAGTAATGTTTAATATAGTTTTTATCAAATTATATATATATTTAATTATATTTATGTATATTTTGTTATTTTATGCAGCACACTTAAAATAGAAGAAAAATGAGAAAAAAAAGTAATAAATCATTTATATATGAAGCATAGAAGGAAGGAGCAAAGTCAAAAGAGAGACCCACACGAAGAAAGAGAAAAAGAGACAAAGGAAACGGGTGAATGGGTAAATTGTGAAAAAGAAGGAAACACGTGGGACCCAGGCTATTATGTAAAAGAGTTCTTTGCCGCGTGAAGGGAAAAACAGGGGACCAATGAGAAACGCGTGAAGAGTGAAAAAGCGGCTTTTATTTGGTGGAGAAGGCGGCGAACAAAAAGGGAGAGAAGACCAGATAGAAAAGGAGGAGAGAAACCGAAAGAGAGAGGAGGTCACGAGAAGGGGCGGTCGTGCGAAAGCCGACCGACCCAGGAGAGAGAAAATCCATCTAAGTGTGTTTTTTCGGCGAGAAAGAGGGAGAAGAGAGAGGCCGGCCGTGTGAACGCCAACCGGTCTCTTCTGTTTGGAGTTTGTCGGTATAATTGGCTGAAAAGGGACTTTGGAACGTGCGAACGCCGTCCAGGTCCCGTTTTTCCAATTTCCGGCATACTTCCAGCAGCCCCAGTCATCCTTGAGTCAGATTTACACGGTGTTGTGGCAGTTCATCCCGTTTTTCAGACAGAACCTCTTCCTCCTCCTTATGTGCAGATTTGTGCAATTTATTTTGTGATTTGAAGACAGTTGGTGACAGCTTTAATGTTTTTAAATTCCAGAATGCTTTGTTTACGTTTTTGCACTTATTTAGTTCATTTAAATATGTTGTTTTAGTTTAGTGTGTTAGAGCTATGATGAAACTTAATTATAATGTATGAATGTTATGATTATTTACGTTTTGTGAGATATTTTATGAATGTGAAGTTGTATGTTACGGAGTTTAATGCTTTTAGGTGATTAGCTACCACCTAGATGACTTGATTTGCATGTTAGAGACCGACAGGAAATAACATGCAGTTGCTTCTTGTAATATGCAACCATAGATTAATATGGATAGACATATACCATGTTATTTGTGTGGCTTTTGGTGATAAGATGATCGAAAGATTTATTGTAAACCAGGAATATTCACAGAACCTAATGCATTTGGTTTGTTTCAATTCACATATAGAGATATAGTGAATTAATGAACTAAATAGGTTTACTATACCTAGACATAGGATAGTAAATAAATTAGGAAATTCCGCCATCACATAAGTAGAATTAATCTTGCTAACATGGATGATCGACATTTGTACCTAGTAATTAGGTGAAATCAGATGCTCTAACATCTTTCATTTGTCAGGTTTAGATTAAATTTAGTTATTAAATTCACAATTTACCATTTCGGTTGGCTAGATAAATTCTAGGAGTTGTTCACCATTAGTAATTAATTAGTTTAGTAAACACCAGTTTTCGTGGGACGATATCTGTACTCATCATTATATTACTTGTTCGACATGTTCACTTGCATTTAGAATTTCACCGAACAAGTTTTTGGCGCCGTTGCCGGGGATTGGTTGTTTTACTACTGATTAATATTAATACCGAGTAGCTTCTTAGTTTAATCTAGCTTTTGTTTTTCTATTTTATTTCTACTTTTAATTTTGTATTTTGTTGCAGAAAAAAAAGAAAAGAAAGAAAGATGGAGAACAATGATGGTACACGTAGATTGTTGAAAGATTATGCACCATCAAGCTTCCAGAGGCTTGCAATTCTAACAAATAACTTTGAGGTCAAGCCTGTGCACATCAAGATGCTTCAAAGATCTGTGCAATATAGTGGGCTACCAAATGATGATCCAAATGCTCACATTGAAGCATTCCTTGAATTCTGTGACATGATTGGAGATCATGGAGTCACAGAAGATGTTATCAGGTTAAAACTATTTCCATTTTCTCTTAGAGATACAGCTAAAGATTGGTTCTTTTCATTTCCTGCAGGATTGATTACTACATGGGATGATTTGGCTCAGAAATTTCTTGGTAAGTTCTTTCCTTTTGCAAGATCTGCTAAATTGTGTAACGATATTTTCAGTTTTGAGCAGATGAATGATGAATTATTATATGAAGCTTGGGAGAGATTCAAGGAACTTTTGAGGATATGTCCAAATCATGGACTACCCACGTGGCTACAGGTACAAACTTTTTATGATGGGTGTAGTAGGAATCTTCGTTGTGTAATTGATACAGCTGCAGGAGGGGACTTACATAGCAAAACACCAGAAGAGGCATTTAATTTTCTAGAGGAGATGGCAATTGATAACTATCAATGGTCTACTGAGAGACTACCAATGCATCACACAAGTGGAGTCCATGAAGTAGATACCCTCGCCGACTTACGTGCTGAATTGGAAGTGTTCTTAAAGAATAGAGAATGTGAATTTTGTGGTGGAGCACATGAGAGCACAGAATGTCAAGTAGGTAACCCTTATGCTCATTATAATGATTATGCTAATTTTGTTGGGATTCCTAGCAGGTCACAAAATGATTATTACTCCAATATGTACAATCCGGGATGGCACAACCATCAAACTGTTTCATGGAGTAACCCAAGTGAGATGAGACCGCAACCAACATTTCGACAAATAGAAGAGGTGAAACCTAACTTAGAAGACATGATCAGCGAGCTGGCCAACACCACACAGAACATTTCAGAGAGGACTGAAGCAAGTTTTCAAAGAAACGAAGCTTCATTCCAAAGATTAGAGGTGCAAATGAGTCAACTGATCAGCATGATCTCAGAGAATCAGAAGGGTTCTTGGCCTAGCGATGTGGAGAAAAGCCCTATAGATACCGTAGAGGCAATAACCCTAACATGTGGCATGCAATTGGGAGAAGATAATGCTGACACGAACATTTTTAAAGAAACGAATAAGGATGTCAGCATACAATTGGAGGAGGCACCTAAGAACAATCTTGTTCTAGTAAATCATGAGTCCTTTATGCCTCCAACTCTATCTACCCAGAGATTCCAGCAACGCGTAAAAGATAAGCAGTTTTTGGAATTCCTTGATATATCTTTAAAACTGCACATTAACATTCCTTTTGCAGATACTCCAGTTCAAATATCTAGTTGTGCAAAACTTTTGAATGAGAGACTGGAGAACAAAAGGAAGCTGGAAGTATATGAGACAGTTGTGCTTATTGAAGAATGCACAACCATCAAACGACACAAGCTGTCTCCGAAACTGCTGGAGTTTCATCCTCCTTAAGCAATGTGGAGGATAGTTTGGCTGAAAACTATAAAGCAAGCGCTTCTTGGGAGGCAACCCAAGTACTTTATGGTCATTTAGTTAGAAATCTTTTGTTAGCAATTTGGTTAGAAGGCTGTCACCATATGCTCATCACAGTTCCATTTTGACAACCTGCACTCAGGGGAGTTTTCCTTGTTCCTTCTTACTATTGCTTTATTTTCTTTTATCATTGAGGAGAATGCTTCATTTAAGTTTGGGGGTGCTGCTATTGTTGGAAGTGTGCTGTTTTGTTGGGTTGTGTTGGAGGTTATGTATTGTGGTAATTGTGGTTCTGTTGGAAGTGTTAGCGTTAAAATTTTCTGTGTTGTGTTAGAAGGCTAATTTTTTTTATAAAATCTTTTTCTTATGTTGGACCATGATTTCTATGATTGGATTCTTTATTGTGCATTATTGGCGATTCTTAGGGAGATGTAAATTTTGTTCAAACTTGCAATTGTGGTATAATGTAAGTGTGATTCTGATTATGTTAATTCACTTATTGAGCACTAAAAGTCTGTATTTTCTTGAAATTGTGTGTATCTCTAGAGAACATTCATGTGAAGTATGTGATTTTCTTGGATCTCACCCTGATCTTAGAATTTGCTCGATTTCCTCTTGAGGCGAAATCCTAGGTTGCATCTAACTGAGAAAATGATTTAGGCCATCTTTGGATCGTTTGAGCCTTTCAAGCTAACCTTATTTACTTATCCCCAGTCACCCCGTTGAGCCTTGTTCTTAACCTGATTTTGTTAAATGACACCTGCACATATATCCCTTAGCCTTTTGATCAATTTGTCCTATTGTCCTATGCCCATGAACATATTGACTTCTGGTGTATACAAGTTTATTTGAGCATGAGAGAAGTCAAGGAGAAGGATGTAGTATGGGAAGCAATTGATCGGAATGATTATGTGTGACACAATTTGTTGTTTATATAAATGTTTATGCAAATGCACCTGAAAAAAAAAAAAAAAAAAAAAAAAAGAAAGAAAGAAAGAAAGAGAGAAGCATTTGCTTTAGGATGAAATAATATCATTATCTTTTGTTAGATTCAAGCCACAATAGTTCTCTAAAGGAGATCTTTGAGCATTATTATTGAATATCATTGATAAGAGAGGATTGAGGTGGCTATATGTGTAAATGCTTTTATTTTTGCTTTATCGTTGCACACATGATTATGGCCTTTATTAGTGTCAAAGCATTGTTGGACAAGAAAGAATAAGACTAAGTGGTGGTAGAAAGATCATCTTCATGGAGAAAAAAAAGTAGAGAAGGGCTAGAGTTTTGATGAGATCCTAGAAAGTAATGTGTTCATGGGTTATTTGAGCTTAAATGACTTCCATCTTACCCTTAGCCCAACCTTACATTACAAGCTTATGAAAGTCCTATTGATTTTTGGTTAGATGATTGACTTACATTAGTGGAGAGAGGAATGAAGAGCAAACCTATGAGATTTGGTTAAAGATTTTGAGATATTGCATATTAATGTGGATCTATTTGGAGTACATGCAATTGAGACAAAATGCGGACTCACACACACACACATGTGGTTGACATAGTTAAGAGTCTATCTTACCTTATAAACCAATTGCAGTGTTTGGATGAAAGTTATATTTTTCTTTGAATTGTTAAGTTGAGCAATTATGGCAGAGTATCATGGAATGATTGGTTGTATGTGTTGTTTTGTTCTTTTGCTCGAGGACGAGCAAAATTTTAAGTTTGGGGGTGTGGCATTGTTGTTTTGGAAAATACTATGGAGTGATTGGTGGTGTCAGAATATGTTGTTTAGTGCTTTTTGTGTGTAATTTCTTGTGCTTTTTGTGAGTAAAATTTTTTTTATGTTGTCATAATATGTTGTTTAGAGTTTTTGCTCGAGGACGAGCAAAATGTTAAGTTTGGGGGTGTTGATAACTCTATTTTATATAGAGTTATTTTGATTATTTTAAGTAATGTTTAATATAGTTTTTATCAAATTATATATATATTTAATTATATTTATGTATATTTTGTTATTTTATGCAGCACACTTAAAATAGAAGAAAAATGAGAAAAAAAAGTAATAAATCATTTATATATGAAGCATAGAAGGAAGGAGCAAAGTCAAAAGAGAGACCCACACGAAGAAAGAGAAAAAGAGACAAAGGAAACGGGTGAATGGGTAAATTGTGAAAAAGAAGGAAACACGTGGGACCCAGGCTATTATGTAAAAGAGTTCTTTGCCGCGTGAAGGGAAAAACAGGGGACCAATGAGAAACGCGTGAAGAGTGAAAAAGCGGCTTTTATTTGGTGGAGAAGGCGGCGAACAAAAAGGGAGAGAAGACCAGATAGAAAAGGAGGAGAGAAACCGAAAGAGAGAGGAGGTCACGAGAAGGGGCGGTCGTGCGAAAGCCGACCGACCCAGGAGAGAGAAAATCCATCTAAGTGTGTTTTTTCGGCGAGAAAGAGGGAGAAGAGAGAGGCCGGCCGTGTGAACGCCAACCGGTCTCTTCTGTTTGGAGTTTGTCGGTATAATTGGCTGAAAAGGGACTTTGGAACGTGCGAACGCCGTCCAGGTCCCGTTTTTCCAATTTCCGGCATACTTCCAGCAGCCCCAGTCATCCTTGAGTCAGATTTACACGGTGTTGTGGCAGTTCATCCCGTTTTTCAGACAGAACCTCTTCCTCCTCCTTATGTGCAGATTTGTGCAATTTATTTTGTGATTTGAAGACAGTTGGTGACAGCTTTAATGTTTTTAAATTCCAGAATGCTTTGTTTACGTTTTTGCACTTATTTAGTTCATTTAAATATGTTGTTTTAGTTTAGTGTGTTAGAGCTATGATGAAACTTAATTATAATGTATGAATGTTATGATTATTTACGTTTTGTGAGATATTTTATGAATGTGAAGTTGTATGTTACGGAGTTTAATGCTTTTAGGTGATTAGCTACCACCTAGATGACTTGATTTGCATGTTAGAGACCGACAGGAAATAACATGCAGTTGCTTCTTGTAATATGCAACCATAGATTAATATGGATAGACATATACCATGTTATTTGTGTGGCTTTTGGTGATAAGATGATCGAAAGATTTATTGTAAACCAGGAATATTCACAGAACCTAATGCATTTGGTTTGTTTCAATTCACATATAGAGATATAGTGAATTAATGAACTAAATAGGTTTACTATACCTAGACATAGGATAGTAAATAAATTAGGAAATTCCGCCATCACATAAGTAGAATTAATCTTGCTAACATGGATGATCGACATTTGTACCTAGTAATTAGGTGAAATCAGATGCTCTAACATCTTTCATTTGTCAGGTTTAGATTAAATTTAGTTATTAAATTCACAATTTACCATTTCGGTTGGCTAGATAAATTCTAGGAGTTGTTCACCATTAGTAATTAATTAGTTTAGTAAACACCAGTTTTCGTGGGACGATATCTGTACTCATCATTATATTACTTGTTCGACATGTTCACTTGCATTTAGAATTTCACCGAACATGGGGATGTGGGCTGAAATGAATTGAGTCCAATTCCTACTAACTTACAGAGTGCTACTCATGCTTCCAATGGTAGACTTTAAAAAGAACTTCACCATTAGGCATACTTCACAGATAATGATCAAAAACACTACTAATTCAGTTTCAATTTGTTAAACAAGCATGTTAAATGTAGCACTTTCGTATTCCACTTTAGCCAAACCAATCAAAGCCAGTGAACAGGCATTGTCTAACGAAAAAGGAGCTGTTCTGGACGTGCTAAAATTGCTTTTATAGCAACTAACGACAGTGTATCCATGATATAGAGCGTACTTGCCATGTTATTGGCAATAAGCATTTATAAAAACGAAAGGAAAATAAAATTTTAAGGCCAGAAAATATAACTAACCATAATACGTTAGTATGCACATACAAGCACATAAAGTGCTAGAAAAAGAATATAAAATATCCCGAAACATACTCTCCCCTGGCTCCTTGGAACTTAAAGGTTACAAAAACAAAATTTATAGAAATTAAAAAGAAATCTCAAAAAGGTTTTAGTAGAACTTATAGATAAAAATATAAGACTCATCTATGTTTACACACAATCTTTTCATACAATAAACCTCCAAAACTATTTAACATTTAAATAGGGAATGTTTCTGTCCATCTAAAACAATTTAAAATAAGTTTCAAATATCCTTCACATAGTTAAAGAGAATTATCCCCAACATATGAACCCCCAAATTTTGTACAGTATCGAATTTACCACCTAATGAAGTACAAGTTATTCAGTAGCAGTCCACGTTACAATTATGCACTACACCTTTAACAATATAGTGTTCTTTCATGGAAAAAACGCTAAATATCAATGTTGAAGTTTTAACATGAATGAGCATCTATATCTCTTCCAAAGAATTGTAACTATCACCATGGTAGCCTCACCAAAACGAAGGAAATCCTTGAAAAACTCAACAATTTAATAATAGGAGGCAAGCATTCCCACGTTCAATGCCATTGTTCTCACTACAGTAGGCCCTGCACCTTTCCAGAGAGCCAAAATCCCTCGTCCACAACAATACGGTAAAGCGCATTGAAGGCATTTTTGTATTGTTGGCGCTGTGCTGCAGGCAAGTCGTATCTGCATGCAGGAGGATAAGGGCTGGATTTGCAGGACTAATAACGAAAGCTCAGGGCGGCCCTGACTCAGTGGCATTCTCTGATCCAAACCTTGACCGGCCGTCTCATTGGTCATGGGGTCAAACCCCGTCCCCCCTCCCCGGGTGCATGTGTTTATAATAAAAAAAATTTAAAAAAAATAAAAAAAATAATGAAAGCTCCAATAGCACCAGCGGTAAGCTCACACAAAGCTTTCCGATACACTGGTAGGGCCTTTCGAACGTTGGCTTCAATTACTTTATTCGTCAAAATTCTAAGGGAAACAAAGGGTAACCTTTCAATACACAAAAAAAAAAAAAATCATGTAGGATATTAGTACATAAAAAAGTATGTAAAATTTCAAATTTTAAATTAATTGGAAAGATCTAGTTTGCCAAGACCAAAAGTTCTAAAATAATGCAATTAGACTAACGAGAATTTGTTTAACACATCAATATTAATGTTTTCAAAAACTTAGCTTAAATGGCCCAGACGTGCTTTAGTATAAGTAGCTTGTACTAGATTGCTCAAACACTGAACCAAGTGTACAGTATGCTTGGATCTAAACAATCTTCTTTCTCTAAAAAATCCTCACTAGTGTACACTATTGGCATTGCAAACAAATTGATATTTCATAGCAATTTTTGTTTTTTGTCATATGACACGTGTAACACACTTTTACTGGCAATAGCATCTAGAGTATTGTTAGTATGGAAATTGAAAATAACTTTTATTGACGATAGCATCTAGGGTATCAAATATTATAACTACAGTTCAAATAATGAATGGATGTTACATAAACCTATACTATTCTTCTTCTTCTTCTTCTTCTTCTTCTTTTTTCCATTTAAAACACTTTATTATGTATTTATTTGTTTTTGACTAAGTTTTGACAAGATATAGCACATTGACATGAAACTTAAGGAATTAAGTTTTCAATGTTGCGATAATTTGTCCAAGGTTCTCCTTGGCCTTAAAATTCTGAAACTATATGAAATTTCTTGAACATATTAATATTACAATTACTCAAAACACTAATTTTTTTTAAATATTGTTGTAATCTGATTTGTTTAATGAATTTTAATTTGACAGTAACAAATCTATTATTATCATTCAAGAGTTTGACATCTTTTAAAAATCAAAATTTATAGGATTTTGTTGGCTACTTTATTTCAAATCTGGCAAAATTCTAGAAATAAATTTATATTAATCTCTTAAATTTATCGCTAAATTTAATATATGAATTTATGTGGTTACTCAATCATTTTTAAAATTCGCAATTTCAGAATTACGAACGATTTGGAGAGGGAAAAAAAAGAAAAGTTTATGCTTATTGGGCACGGAAGCGGTGGTACTTGGGGCAGCGCTACAAAGTCGCTACGGTAGTTCCCCGGTTCGTTGGTTCCATGTGGGCCGAAAATGTGGGCCCATATTGGTGCTTTGGTTTTTGTTGGAATCCTGATCTCAGCGATAGGACCTTCGAACAGCCCACGTAAGAAACAAATACGGACTGCTCATAGAATATCCTTTAATCCCCTCTCTACTAGTTGTTGTCCTCCTACGTGGGAGTTTGGAATCTACATTCCTGACATCATATTTATAAAAAAATTTATTATCAAATTTTAAGATAGACTTAAGAATTAATAACATATTTTATAATTTAAACAATTTTATTGCTTCATGCTTAACAATCTAGAATAAAATCACTCACCCATTATCGTGATGAACAAATATTAGTAATAGTATATAATGTTTATCTTATGCATAATGAATTTGAGGTTGAAGTCTTTTGTCACTATTTAGGGGCTAGTCTAATCATAACCAAACTTCATTTTTAAATGAGGTCTTCTTTCGCATTTGAGGTCTTTATATGGTGACGTAATGAATGGGCCGATAATTGTTTAAATCAAACTTTTTATTCATTTTATTTTTTGTCTTTTGTATGTCTTATTGAGGTGTGTTAGCATGGAGTTGAAATTATATAGGAAATTATTATCAATGTTGAAATATTAAGTTTGTGCTTAAAAGTAAGAGTTAGTGGTCATGCTCACTTACCAGTGAGCCAACAAACGTTACCATAAAAAAAAAAAGAAATAAGAAAAAAAATGGAAGAACGAAATGGCCAAAAGAGTTGAAATTGAATTTTTGATACAAGTTCTGAATGAGAAGTCTAAAATTGAATTTTATGGTGTTTGGATCATGTATTGGTAGTTTGTTGTGAGAAGGACTTTTGTGGAGGGAAATGTTGGGAGGCGTAGAATTTTCGTTAACCGCTTGCAAAATCATCACTTAAAAAAAAAAAAGAAAAAAAAAAAGAGAAGCCGCCTTGATCCGGAGTAATTGGATACGGTGGATGCCGCACAGAGATTGAATTTTGACATGCATTATAGGAAAAGTTTAGAGGTAAAGCCATAGCCGGGGTGTAACGAACCCAACCACTGAGCCAAAAGGCCTTAGCCTATTGACATGGCGGGCTCAATTACCTTTAGGATCGTAACATTCCACCACGCTTCCTGAATCTAATGTCCTCAGCGGTTACCCTCTACAGCTCCACTAGGCGGGAAACTCCGTGGCTCCATTAGCCCAGCTGCTGAAAGCTACTAGGGCCTTCTTTCCCCTCATACTCCATCATATAGGCCAACGAGCTTCTCACAGTAAAGCCCCCATGTCCTTAACGAGTTACACACAGCCAAGTGCACCTACCAGGATTTGAACACAGGATGTGGGGTTTGGTTCTGATACCAAATGTAACGAACCCAACCACTAAGCCAAAAGGCCTTAGCTTATTGGCATGGCGGGCTCAATTACCTTTAGGACTGTAACACGAGGTCTTCACCTTTAGTTCGCAAGAAGAAGACACCTCCCGACTAATTAAAGAATCGGCTCCTATTTCTCTAACAGAATCTAGGACCATTCACGTCACGTAGAGTTCCCAACAGTTACATTTCCTCCGAGCTTGGTTTGGCACAATGGACGTCTTGATCCACGAAATTTCAACTCTACATGAAGAAAATCGAATCCGTTATTCTCACGACAAATACGTGAAATTTCCTTTAGACCACCTCCTCCCAAAAAACTTTTTAATATGAAAATTCTTGAAAGTTTGTACTCAATAATGTATGGTACAAATAGAGTTCGTATAGATTTTTCTGGCTAACATCCAATTAAATAGCCTAGTTAACCATGCATTTTATGACAGTGGCATCAAATTACATCGAATGAAACTTCCTTTTTTGTGTCATTTCATACATTTTCATGTATCCATTCAACTTTATTCAATGTAAACACATCTCTCTCTCTCTCTTCATTTTCCTTTCCATAGAGAAAATGGAATCTCTCGTTTTCACAATAAATAAACAGAATTTTTTTTTGACAACCTCTTCTTAAAAATATTTTAAAATGAAAATTCTTGAAAGTTCATACTTAATAATGTATGGTGCAAATTGAATTCTTATAGATATCTTCTTGCTATCAAAATAGCCTTATTGACCACACACTTGATGAGAGTGGCATCAAATAACATTCAATGAAACTTCTTTTTTTGTCATTTCCTATATTTTCATGAATCCATTCAACATTGCTCAATGTAAACACATCTCTCTCTCTCTCTCTCTCTTCATTTTCCTTTCCATAGAGAAAATGGAATCTCTCATTTTCACAATAAACAAGCGGAATTTTCTTTAGACTACCTCTTCTTAAAAATCTTGTAATATGAAAATTCTTGAAAGTTCAAACTTAATAATGTATGGTGCAAATTGAATTCTTATAGATATCTTCCAACTATCAAAATAGCCTTATTAACCACACACTTGATGAGAGTGACATCAAATAACATTCAATGAAACTTCTTTTTTTTGTCATTTCTTATATTTTCATGAATCCATTCAACATTGCTCAATGTAAACACATCTCTGTCTCTCTGTCTCTCTCGCTCTCACACACACTCTCTTCATTTTCCTTTCCGTAGAGAAAATGGAATCTCTCATTTTCACAATAAATACAGGGAATTTTCTTTAGACCACCACTTCTTAAAAATCTTGTAATATAAAAATTCTTGAAAGTTCATACTTAATCATGTATGGTGCAAATTGAATTCTTATAAATATCTTCTTGCTATCAAAATAGCCTTATTGACCATGCACTTGATGAGAGTGACATCAAATAACATTCAATGAAACATCTTTTTTTGTCATTTCATATATTTTCATGAATCCATTCAACATTGCTCAATGTAAACACATCTCTCTCTCTCTCTCTCTCTTGCTCGCTCTCTCTCTCTCTCTTGCTCGCTCTCTCTCTCTCTTTCTTCATTTTCCTTTCTATTAGAGAAAATGGAATCTCTCGTTTTCACAATAAATACGCAGAATTTTCTTTAGACCACCACTTCTTAAAAATCTTGTAATATGAAAATTCTTGAAAGTTCATACTTAATAATGTATGGTGCAAATTGAATTCTTAGAGATATCTTCTTGCTATCAAAATAGCCTTATTGACCACTCACTTTATGACAGTGGCATCAAATAACACTCAATGAAACTTCTTTTTTTGTCATTTCACACATTTTCATAAATCCATTCAACTTTGCTCAATGTAAACACATCTCTCTCTCTCTCGCTCTCTCTCTCTCTCTCTCTCTTCATTTTCCTTTCCATAGAGAAAATGGAATCTCTCGTTTTCACAATAAATAAACAGAATTTTTTTTTGACAACCTCTTCTTAAAAATCTTTTAAAATAAAAATTCTTGAAAGTTCATACTTAATAATGTATGGTGCAAATTGAATTCTTATAGATATCTTCTTGCTATCAAAATAGCCTTATTGACCACACACTTAATGAGAGTGGCATCAAATAACATTCAATGAAACTTCTTTTTTTGTCATTTCCTATATTTTCATGAATCCATTCAACATTGCTCAATGTAAACACATCTCTCTCTCTCTCTCTCTCTTCATTTTCCTTTCCATAGAGAAAATGGAATCTCTCATTTTCACAATAAACAAGCGGAATTTTCTTTAGACTACCTCTTCTTGAAAAATCTTGTAATATGAAAATTCTTGAAAGTTCAAACTTAATAATGTATGGTGCAAATTGAATTCTTATAGATATCTTCCAACTATCAAAATAGCCTTATTAACCACACACTTGATGAAGGTGACATCAAATAACATTCAATGAAACTTCTTTTTTTGTCATTTCCTATATTTTCATGAATCCATTCAACATTGCTTAATGTAAACACATCTCTCTCTCTCTCTCTCTCTCTCTCTCTCTCTCTCTCTCTCTCTCTCTCTCTCTTCATTTTCCTTTCTGTAGAGAAAATGGAATCTCTCATTTTCACAATAAATATGCGGAATTTTCTTTAGACCACCACTCCTTAAAAATCTTGTAATATGAAAATTCTTGAAAGTTCATACTTAATAATGTATGGTGCAAATTGAATTTTTATAGATATCTTCCAACTATGAAAATAGCCTTATTGACCACGCACTTGATGAGAGTGACATCAAATAACATTCAATGAAACTTCTTTTTTTGTCATTTCCTATATTTTCATGAATCCATTCAACATTGCTCAATGTAAACACATCTTTCTCTCTCTCTCTCTCTCACACACACACTCTCTTCATTTTCCTTTCCATAGAGAAAATGGAATCTCTCATTTTCATAATAAACAAGCGGAATTTTCTTTAGACTACCTCTTCTTAAAAGTCTTGTAATATGAAAATTCTTAAAAGTTCAAACTTAATAATGTATGGTGCAAATTGAATTCTTATAGATATCTTCCAACTATCAAAATAGCCTTATTAACCACACACTTGATGAAAGTGACATCAAATAACATTCAATGAAACTTCTTTTTTTGTCATTTCCTATATTTTCATGAATCCATTCAACATTGCTCAATGTAAACACATCTCTCTCTCTCTCTCTCTCTCTCTCTCTTCATTTTCCTTTCCGTAGAGAAAATGGAATCTCTCATTTTCACAATAAATACGCAGAATTTTCTTTAGACCACCACTCCTTAAAAATCTTGTAATATGGAAATTCTTGAAAGTTCATACTTTATAATGTATGGTGCAAATTGAATTTTTATAGATATCTTCCAACTATCAAAATAGCCTTATTGACCACACACTTGATGAGAGTGACATCAAATAACATTCAATGAAACTTCTTTTTTTGTCATTTCTTATATTTTCATGAATCCATTCAACATTGCTCAATGTAAGCACATCTCTCTCTCTCTCTCTCTCTCTCTTTCTCACACACTCTCTTCATTTTCCTTTCCGTAGAGAAAATGGAATCTCTCTTTTTCACAATAAATACGGGGAATTTTCTTTAGACCACCACTTCTTAAAAATCTTGTAATATGAAAATTCTTGAAAGTTCATACTTAATAATGTATGGTGCAAAATGAATTCTTATAAATATCTTCTTGCTATCAAAATAGCCTTATTGACCATGCACTTGATGAGAGTGGCATCAAATAACATTCAATGAAACATCTTTTTTTGTCATTTCACACATTTTCATGAATCCATTCAACTTTGCTCAGTGTAAACACATCTCTCTCTCTCTCTCTCTCTCTCGCTCTCTCACACACACACACACACACACTCTCTTCATTTTCCTTTCCATAGAGAAAATGGAATCTCTCATTTTCACAATAAACAAGCGGAATTTTCTTTAGACTACCTCTTCTTAAAAATCTTGTAATATGAAAATTCTTGAAAGTTCATACTTAATAATGTATGGTGCAAATTGAATTCTTATATGTATCTTCTTGCTATCAAAATAGCCTTATTGACCATGCACTTGATGAGAGTGGCATCAAATAACATTCAATGAAACTTCTTTTTTTGTCATTCCATACATATTCAAGAATGTGTTCCACTTTGTTCATTGTAAGCACATCTCTCTCTCTCTCTCTCTCTCTTCATTTTCCTTTCCATAGAGAAAATGGAATCTCTCGTTTCCCCAATAAATACACGGAATTTTCTTTAGACTACCTCTTTTTAAAAATCTTGTAATATGAAAATTCTTGAAAGTTCATACTTAATGATGTATGGAGCAAATTGAATTCTTATAGATATCTTCTTGCTATCAAAATAGCCTTATTCACCACGTGCTTGATGAGAGTGGCATCAAATAGCATTCAATGCAACTTCTTTTTTTGTCATTTTATATATTTTTATGAATCCATTCAACATTGCTCAATGTAAACACATCTCTCTTTCTCTCCCTTCTCCCTCTCACTCTCTCTCTCTCTCTTTTCATTTTCCTTTTCGTAGAGAAAATGGAATCTCTCATTTTCACAACAAATACGGGGAATTTTCTTTAGACCACCACTTCTTAAAAATCTTGTAATATGAAAATTCTTGAAAGTTCATACTTAATAATGTATGGTGCAAATTTAATTCTTATAGATATTTTCTTGCTATCAAAATAGCTTTATTGACCACACACTTAATGAGAGTGGCATCAAATAACATTCAATGTAACTTCTTTTTTTGTCATTTCATACATTTTCATGAATCCATTCAACTCTGCTCAATATAAACACATCTGTCTCTTTTTTTTTTTTCATTTTCCTTCCTGTAGAGAAAATGGAATCTCTTGCTTTCACATTAGTTTTTATAATGAAGATAGCCCCAAAGGTTTTATAGACCACCTACATGCTGCTTTGAAGTGGAAAGAAATTATTTTACTTTAAATAATAAAATATGTCTGCCCAAGGATTTTGGTGTCTATATCAAATGAACATTGATATTATTTAAAAGAGCTAAAGTAGCCAATGAAGGTTGTGATTATGCACTCTTCATGTTCAGATCAAGCCATAGATCGTCAAGTTTCCTTTTAGTTTGCTTATAATCCATGCATGGTTTATCATTTTGACGAACTACAAAGTGGAAGTTCTTGGGTAATTAGGGAATGTGAACAATGTTTTCAAGCTAATTTCTTAGATGATGGGTGAATATGAGCAATTTTCTTCAATCTATCACTACCAAGACTTAGAGAGTGAAAGTGCTTAGGTGATTCATGAATGTGAATGATTTTTTCAAGTCCACCACTACAAAGACTTAACAAGTAAATATGGTTGGATGGTTGACAAATAAGGGCAACTATCTAAAGTTAAACATTATCAAGACTTACAAAGTGGAGGTACATTATTCATAGTATTGTGTCTATTATAGATACAATTTCTCAATAAATGTAGTAATTATTAGTGGCTTAGGCAATGCTTTTTGTTGCACCTAGTCTTATTAACATAATTATTAGGAGTTTCTTTTTGTGAACTAAACCAAGAGGTAACAGTTGCTTATTGAACTAGTTCAATGATGAGCTAGAAGAGACTTCAACTATGAAGTTTGGGATTCAATCTCGCATATGTGAATTGGGTTTGTATATTGTAATATTAAAAAAAAAATTGACAATTAATGAGGAAATTAAAGGCTGCTCTTTGTCTACGTGATTGGAACCCAGCTAGCCCACCCTGCAGGGCAGGTAAAAATAAGCACCAGTAGACGCGAAAGTTTCAAAGGGAAAAGGGAGGAGAAGGGGAAGGGAGGGGAAGGGGGTGGGGGGTTTGTGGGTTTTGGTGTTGGTCAAGCTTGTTGTGTTTATGTACGATTGCACTTCCCTTCCATTTTGACACCAAATAACACAAAAAGCAATCTGAACGAATTTACTTGTCTGTCCTAGAAAATTTAATTAATCATTCCCCTAAATTTACGGTATATTATGAGTCAGGCTCAACAATCAATTAATAGTCAAATATTGTAAAACGTGTTGAACAAGAAAATGAAGAAGAAAAGATATTTTATTTGATGTGAAGTATAAAGCAAGGACAAGAACTAAGGTCATCCTAAATTACTTTAGGATGACCTTAATTTAGGATGACCTCAGTTCTTGTCCTTGCTTTATACTTCACGTCAATTAATAGTCAAATATTGTAAAACTTGTTGAACAAGAAAATGAAGAAGAAAAGATATTTATTTGACATGAAGTATAAAGCAAGGACAAGAACTAAGGTCATCCTAAGAAAATGAAGAAGAAAAGATATTTATTTGACGTGAAGTATAAAGCAAGGACAAGAACTAAGGTTATCCTAAATTAGGTCATTCCTAATAATTTAGGATGACCTTAGTTCTTGTCCTTGCTTTATACTTCACGTCAAATAAATATCTTTTCTTCTTCATTTTCTTGTTCAACACGTTTTACAATATTTGACTATTAATTGATTGACGTGAAGTATAAAGCAAGGACAAGAACTAAGGTCATCCTAAAGTACTTTAGGATGACCTTAGTTCTTGTCCTTGCTTTATACTTCACATTAAATAAATATCTTTTCTTCTTCATTTTCTTGTTTAACACGTTTTACAATATTTGACTATTAATTGATTGTTGAGCCTGACTCATAATAGATGGGTTACAACGAATTTTTCCCAAATCAAGTAATACTAAACTAAAGGTCTAGATAATCATTGACACGGAACAGATCCAATTACGTCTTTGCTTTGAGAGCTTCCTCTTCTTCAATGGCTTCTGTTGCTCCATCATGGATATATGATGTTTTTCTTAGTTTTCATGGTGAGGATACTCGTAAAGGTTTTACAGACCATTTGTATGCTGCTTTGAAGCAAAAAGGAATTATCACCTTTAAAGATGATGAAAAGCTAAGCTGAGGAGAATATATTTCTGAAGAGCTTCTGAAAGCAATAGAAAAATCCCGATATGCAGTTGTTTTAATCTCAAAGAGGTATGCCTTCTCTAAATGGTGTTTAATTGAGTTAACTAAGATCCTAAAGTGTAGAGAAGAGACTAGGATGACAATTTTGCCTATATTCTATTATGTGGATCCCTCTCACGTACGAAAAGAAAAAGGGAGTTTTACAAAAGCTTTTGCCAAACACAACAAAAACACCAAATTTGATGAAGAGCAGAGGGAAATGTGGAGAGCAGCTTTGAAAGATGTTGGAAATTTATCTGGATGCCATATAAACAATAGGTATAATCATAATAAATTGCTACACCATCTTGACTATGTGGATTAGTAAGATGAGTTTTATTTACTTATGAAATCAAATGATATTAGGATGATGAGAAACTTTCAATTTGTTTTCATGGTTGTTCTAATTTAATCTTTTAATAGGCCTGAAGCAACCATTGTTAAAGATATCAATTGTTTTTTTAGGCACGAAGCAGCACTTGTTGAAGATATTAGTCAAAAGATACTTGATGGAGTGTATAACACTCCCTCAAACGTTTCTAAGGAATTGGTTGGAATTGGCTTTCGAGCTTCTGAGTTGATCTCCTTGCTTAAAATAGAGTCTGATAATGTTTATTTTATAGGAATTTGTGGGATGGGAGGTATTGGTAAATCAACACTGGCAAAAGTCATTCATGATCAAGTTTCTGTTCAATTCGAGGCAAGATGCTTTATTGAAACTCAAAATCAAAATATTGTCCATCTACAAACACAACTTATTTGTGAGATCCTAAAAGAAAGTGGATTAAATGTATTAAGTACCTTCATAGGAAGGGATATGATAGCAAGGGCAGGATGTAATAGAAATGTTTTTATTGTTATTGACAATGTGGATACAGAAGATCAATTGAAATCATTAGCACACTGTCATGATTGGTTTGGTAGAGGAAGTAGGATTATTGTAACAAGTAGGGATCGTCAATTGTTAAATCAATACATGGATGATATTTATGATGTTATGGAGTTAAGTGCAAATCAATCTTTAGAGCTTTTTTGTTGGAAAGCATTTAAGAAGGATCATCCTGAAGAGAACTATGTAAAATTTTCTAAAGATATCGTGCATTATGCTCAAGGCCTTCCTTTAGCCATTGAAGTATTTGGATCCTTTTTATTTCGTAAGAAGATAGATGTATGGGAAGTTGCTCAAAAACAATTAAAGGAAAATTTGAATAAAGACATCTTGAAGAGACTTCAAATAAGTTATGAACTACTAGAGGATTCTCAAAAAAAATTGTTTTTAGATATTGCCTGTTTATTTGAAGGCAATCTTGAAAAATATTATCAAGAATTAAAGTATGTTCATCCCTATTTAGACTTTGATATTGAGGTTCTTAAAGATAGATGTCTTATAAAGTATTCATGGGGACAATTAAGAATGCATGATTTGTTAAAGAAAATGGGTCAACAAATTGTTCATGATGAGTCTCCAAATGAGCCAGGGAGACATAGTAGACTATGGTGTTTTGAAGATATTACTCATGTATTGAATGATAACACGGTAAGTAAATTGTTAAACAAAATATATTTTCATATTGTCCTTTTAAGTGTTTTATGTAAGTATTTTTTTATTACATTAATTCTAGATTTTTCGAATTTTAGGGAATTGATGCTGTTGAAGGTATTACATTCAAATCATCATCCATGCCTATGGAATTAAGTTTGGAAGGCTTTTCAAAAATGAATAACTTGAAAACATTTATGTGTGGCAACCATCATGATTGGTTTGGAGACTTTGAATTTTAGGTTAAGCAATGAATTACGATATTTGCAATTTGTTGGATATCCATCACAATCTTTGCCAATCAATTTTAAGCCAAGGAATCTTGTTTCACTCGAAATGCCCTATAGTTGCATTTGTCAGTGCAATGGATTAAAAGTAAGTTTTTGGTTTATGCAAATGCTTCTTCTCTCTTTTCAATTTTTTTTTCTCTTTTACACTTTTTCATTTTGTTGAATTTATTTGACAACTTTTGCTATCAATTACAGGGATTTAATAAATTGACATTCATAGACTTGAGTTTTTCACATGACTTGATAGAGATGTCAGATTTTAATGGAGCTCCAAACTTAAAGAAGTTAGATCTTCAATATTGTACAAACTTGACCAAGGTCCATTCATCCCTTGGAGTTATGAAACGACTTGAGAAATTGGATTTGGAAGGTTGCCAAAGCCTTGAAAATCTCCCTAAAGAGATTAGCATGGAATCCCTTACCTATTTTAATCTTGCTGGTTGTTCAAGACTTACAAATTTTCCAAATATTGTTGGTAATATGACATCTTTAAAGTTTCTTGATTTGATTGGGACTAGCATTAAGATGTTGCCATTGTCATTTCAGAGTTTGTCATCCCTTGAAAGTTTAAATTTATGTGGTTGCTTGAGGAATAGGACCTCTATTGAAATGAAGGATGGTCATTACGTAATGGGTGGCAATCTGATTATTGGCCTAATTTATGGCAATTTTGTAACACTTGTGTGGCAATTTTTGGGGCAAGTATGGTCAAATTTATGATAGTGTTGGAGTTTTAGACATTAAAGATGGAGGCTTGAATCTATCTAGTATTTGGCATCCTAATTTTTTATTAGGTTTTAGCTCTTTAAAAGCTTTGGATTTAAGTTTTCTAAATCTATCAAATGTTGACATGCCTAATGATTTTAGTTGTTTATCTTCAATTGAGTCATTAAATCTTTCAGGAAACAAATTTACAACAATACCAGTTAGTGTTTCTAAACTTCCCAATCTTACTAACCTTCACTTGAGTTATTGTACCAAACTTTAGACATTTTCGAAGCCTTTATTGTCATGTATAAGTGTTTTGAGGAGGCTAAATTTGAGTTATTGCAATTTATTAGATGGAATGATCCTTAAATGTCTTAGTTGCTTATCCTTACTCGAGACTTTAAGTTTGGTTGGAAATAAATTTAGAAGAATACCTAATTTGTCTCAACTGTCCTCCCTTCATTATCTTTACTTAAATGATTGCACTCAACTTCAAGCATTGCCAAAGTTACCTTGGAGCTTATATTGGTTGGATTTACGAAATTGTCAATTATTGGATATTTGTTATGTTGAAGGTGTTGGAGAGTTCGTTAATAACACCACTTGTTTTGTTATCCACCTTGCTCCCGATGGTGGATATTACATAATCCCAAAAAGAGCTTCATGTCCACAAGTTGATTGTGGTTTAGAGTTTAAAGGGGTTCTAAGTCTCTCCTTTTCTCTTTATTTTTTGAAATTAACAAAAGTTATTATTGTGTTGTAAATTAGAATATTGCAATTGATGGCTTCTTCTTCCTGGTTTTATTCGACAGGTGAATTTCAATTGTAACATTGTACGCACAGTGTCAGTATCTAGAATTCCAAACTGGTTCAATTGGAATGTCAATAATTCCTTTGAAATTTCAATGGAAAGTTGCTTCTTGGGGTGTACTTTGCTAATTCATTATCAAGTTCATAAGCTTGGCACTTTTCGAGGAAAAGAAAAGAAAAGGAAGTTGGATGAGCAAGAGAATTCAAATTACAAAATATTTTATAATGACAATCATGCACCTCCTCCTTCCTTTGTCATTTTCGAAGCAATGAACTTTGTAGGAAAGCATCTTTACTTGTTTATGCCCCTGAAACCCCTTCCTTTGGGCCAAATGCATTTTTTGTGTATATATCCCCAAACTGGTTTTATAAACCTACGAACCCAAATGGCTCAGATGTTTTACAGAAGGGCTGCCTTGATGCTTCAATTGAATCATGTTACCTAAATGTGGAGGTGGAGTGTTGGGTGCGTGGAATGTATGGGGGAGCATATCCCAATGATTTTGTGGAATTTGCTGACGTTTTAAGGGACATTTCACCACGTGCTTTGGATTCCGAAATTAATTGGAAATTATTTCGTCCAAATGGCTATGTTGGTTGACTGACAAATATGTGAAATCTGACTCAGGGGTAAGTGCGACTCCAGCTTATATACTAGCATAATGAGGTAGAATTAATCAGGATATTCCGACTTTACTGCTCTTTCTTGTTTATTTCATTCTTTTATCATTAATTCTTCCTTGGAACATCAAGCAATGAACACAAGGGACAAGATTTGAAACTGATCAATGAATTGTGGGTATTGGAAAGGCTTATGGTCATTCTCTTACAGACCTTGAGCAACTTTAGCAGAAAGGATATTGTCACAACAAAACATATCTTTTTCTAACATGCACCTCTTGAATGATATACACAAAGATCCTATATAGTTTACCCAAAACAGTGAACTATGCTTTCCTTGAGGGTTGGCATTGGAAACCAAGTGGATTTTTTCAAGCCGACTTAAAATCAGACGACACTGGAGACCTTGGTGCTCTGTACAGCCGCCTCAAACAAGGTGTAAAGGAAGGTGGCTAAGATTTTTGAAAAGTACAAAATGTCTTTTACTTTCTTTGTCAGTACCTTCAGCCCTACCACATCATTCAGGTCAAAAAGGAGGACAAAAAGACCCGTGGAGTTGGTGTCGAAGGATAGCTTCATTGGAAATGCGAGAAAGTTGTCTGGCGTGCTAATCCATGCTTTTGACGTTTCAACACCGATCTGTGAAGCAGGACTTCCATTTAATTTCAGTAATCTTTCCTGGCAACTTACTGATCAAGATTTTTGCTACTACTATCTTTTCTTTTCTTGTGCCTGGCTGAACACGTTCAACATTGCCCTGTGTAAACGGGAAAGGAGCCCTGTAACCCACCATATTGGGGGCGGGTCAAAAAGAAGCACCCACGAATGCATCATGTTGGTCTGACAGTGGGATTGGAAATTGCTAAGGGTCAGGCGTTTACCTTGGTCTCGCATTTGTTGGAAATAACTTTGATGGTCATTTTGTTTATCAGCTTTTGACTGTAGATTTATGACTACTAGTCTATTTTATGAGAGATATCAAAGATAAATTATTAAATAATGAAGTGTAAATAAACTCTTAAGCAGAGATAATTCAAATATAAAAGAAATATTACTCTTGTCTGATAAGGCAAAGTAGTATATTAAAAATTTCCTCACGTAGGCCAGTTAACCCATTAGCAAAGAGCTGACAATTCAACGTTATAGAATACATGAGTTCGTATACAGCAATTGTATGCTTGGGGCGTTGGGGACAACGGATACCTCAAAGATTTCTTTAACACCTACTATTTACAACATCTGATGGACGAAAAACCAATAGTTTTGCTATTGCAACGTCTTTTCTTTTCTTCTTCTGTGTTCCACCTAAATATGTTTAGCACTACTCTATCTGAACATGATGGGGACCTAACTTCCCCACCATATGCAAACAAGTCAAAAGAAGCACTAAAGGATGTCTGAAGTTGGTGTGACAGCGATATTGGAATTTGAGGGAGAGTTCTAGCGTGTAGTGCTTCTGCATAGTTGCCCTGCAATTATATATGTAACAGAAGACAAAACATCTCTGCTTTCCTTTCCGCACTAAAAGCAAAATTTCCTGATTCAATAATGCTAAAGGCGTCAACTTTTATATAATGGAGTGGGCATCGGCCTGGTGTTGAAACGTATACTACGGTTACCTCAAGAGCTTCCTCTTCTACTTCTTCTTCTGCTCCTTCAATGGATATATGATCTTTTTCTTAGTTTTTATGATGAAGATACCCACAAAGGTTTTATAGACCACCTACATGCTGCTTTGAAGTGGAAAGAAATTATTTTACTTTAAATAATAAAATATGTCTGCCCAAGGATTTTGGTGTCTATATCAAATGAACATTGATATTATTTAAAAGAGCTAAAGTAGTCAATGAAGGTTGTGATTATGCACTCTTCATGTTCAGATCAAGCCATAGATCGTCAAGTTTCCTTTTAGTTTGCTTATAATCCATGCATGGTTTATCATTTTGAAGAACTACAAAGTGGAAGTTCTTGGGTAATTGGTGAATGTGAACAATGTTTTCAAGCTAATTTCTTAGATGATGGATGAATATGAGCAATTTTCTTCAGTCTATCACTACCAAGACTTAGAGAGTGAAAGTGCTTAGGTGATTCATGAATGTGAATGATTTTTTCAAGTCTACCACTACAAAGACTTAGTGAGTAAATATGGTTGGATGGTTGACAAATAAGGGCAACTATCTAAAGTTAAACATTATCAAGACTTACAAAGTGGAGGTACATTATTCATAGTCTTGTGTCTATTACATATATTATTTCTCAATAAATGGAGTAGTAATTATTAATGGCTTAGGCAATGCTTTTTGTTGCACCTAGTCTTATTAACATAATTATTAGGAGTTTCTTTTTGTGAATTAAACCAGGAGGTAATAGTTGCTTACTAAACACGTTCAATGATGAGCTAGAAGACACTTCAACTGTGAAGTTTGGGATTCAATCTTGCATATGTGAATTGGGTTTGTATATTGTAATATTAAAAAAAAACAACTTGACAATTCATGAGGAAATTAAGGGCTGCTCTTTGTCTACGTGATTGGAACCCAGCTAGCCCACCCTGCGGGGCAGGTAAAAATTAAGCACCAGCAGACGTGAAAGTTTCAAAGGGAAGAGAGAGGAGAAGGGTAAGGGAGGGGGGGGGGGGGGGGGGGGGTGGAGGGTTTGTGGGTTTTGGTGTTGGTCAAGCTTCATGTGTTTATGTACAATTGCACTTCCCTTCCATTTTGACACCAAATAACACAAAAAGCAATCTGAACGAATTTACTTGTCTGTCCTAGAAAAATTAATTAATCATTCCCCTAAAATTACGGTAACTTTAGGATGACCTTAGTCCTTGTCCTTGCTTTATACTTCACGTCAAATAAATATCTTTCCTTCTTCATTTTCTTGTTCAACAACTTTTACAATATTTGACTATTAACTGATTGTTGACCTTGACTCATAATAGATGGGTTGCAACGAATTTTTCCCAAATCAAGTAATACTAAACTAAAAGTCTAGATAAGCATTGACACGGAACAGATCCAATTACGTCTTTGCTTTGAGAGCTTCTTCTTCTTTTATGGCTTCTATTGCTCCATCATGGATATATGATGTTTTTCTTAGTTTTCATGGTGAAGATACCCATAAAGGTTTTACAGACCATTTGTATGCTGCTTTGAAGCGAAAAGGAATTATCACCTTTAGAGATGATGAAAAGCTAAGCCGAGGAGAATATATTTCTGAAGAGCTTTTGAAAGCAATAGAAAAATCCCGATATGCAGTTGTTGTAATCTCAAAGAGGTATGCCTTCTCTAAATGGTGTTTAATTGAGTTAACTAAGATCCTGAAGTGTAGAGAAGAGACTAGGATGACAATTTTTGCCTATATTCTACTATGTGGATCCCTCTCACATACGAAAAGAAGAAGGGAGTTTTGCAAAAGCTTTTTCCAAACACAACCAAAACATCAAATTTGATGAAGAGCAGAGGGAAATGTGGCGAGCAGCTTTGAAAGATGTTGGAAATTTATCCGGATGGCATATAAACAACAGGTATAATCATAATAAATTGCTACACCATCTCGACTATGTGGATTAGTACAATGAGTTTTATTTACTTATGAAATCAAATGATATTAGGATGATGAGAAACTTTCAATTTGTTTTTATAGTTGTTCTAATTTAATCTTTTAACAGGCATGAAGCAACCATTGTTAAAAATATTAGTCGTTGTTTTAGGCACGAAGCAGCACTTGTTGAAGATATTAGTCAAAAGATACTTGATGGAGTGTATAACACTCCCCCAAATGGTTCTAAGGAATTGGTTGGAATTGGCTTTCGAGCTTCTGAGTTGATCTCCTTGCTTAAAATGGAGTCTGATAATGTTTATTTTATAGGAATTTGTGGGATGGGAGGTATTGGTAAATCAACACTAGCAAAAGTCATTTATGATCGATTTTCTCTTCAATTCGAGGCAAGATGCTTTATTGAAACTCAAAATCAAAATATTGTCCATCTACAAACACAACTTATTTGTGAGATCCTAAAAGAAAGTGGATTAAATGTATTGAGTACCTTAATAGGAAGGGATATGATAGCAAGGGCAGGATGTAATAGAAATGTTTTTATTGTTATTGACAATGTGGATACAGAAGATCAATTGAAATCATTAGCACAATGTCATGATTGGTTTGATAGAGGAAGTAGGATTATTGTAACAAGTAGGGATCGTCAATTGTTGAATCAATACATGGATGATATTTATGATGTTATGGAGTTAAGTGCAGATGAATCTTTAGAGCTTTTTTGCTGGAAAGCATTTAAGAAGGATCATCCTGAAGAGAACTATGTAAAATTTTCTAAAGATATCGTGCATTATGCTCAAGGCCTTCCTTTAGCCATTGAAGTATTTGGATCCTTTTTATTTCGTAAAAAGATAGATGTATGGGAAGTTGCTCAAAAAAAATTAAAGGAAAATTTGAATAAGGACATCTTGAAGAGACTTCAAATAAGTTATGAACTACTAGAGGATTCTCAAAAAAAATTGTTTTTAGATATTGCCTGTTTATTTGAAGGCAATCTTGAAAAATATTATCAAAAATTAAAGTATGTTCATCCTTATTTAGACTTTGATATTGAGGTTCTTAAAGATAGATGTCTTATAAAGTATTCATGGGGACAATTAAGAATGCATGATTTGTTAAAGAAAATGGGTCAACAAGTTGTTCATGATGAGTCTCCAAATGAGCCAGGGAGACGTAGTAGACTATGGTGTTTTAAAGATATTACTCATGTATTGAATGATAACACGGTAAGTAAATTGTTAAACAAAATATATTTTCATATTTTTCTTTTAAATGTTTTATGTAAGTATTTTTTTATTACATTAATTCTAGATTTTTTGAATTTTAGGGAACTGATGCAGTTGAAGGTATTACATTCAAATCATCATCCATGCCCATGGAATTAAGTTTGGAAGGCTTTTCAAAAATGAATAACTTGAAAACATTTATGTGTGGCAACCATCATGATTGGTTTGGAGACTTTTTGAATTTTAGGTTAAGCAATGAGTTACGATATTTGCAATGTGTTGGATATCCTTCACAATCTTTGCCAATCCATTTTAAGCCAAGGAATCTTGTTTCACTCGAAATGCCCTATAGTTGCATTTGTCAATGCAATGGATTAAAAGTAAGATTTTGGTTTATGCAAATGCTTCTTCTCTCTTTCCAATTTTTATTTTCTCTTTTACACTTTTTCATTTTGTTGAATTTATTTGACAACTTTTGTTATCAATTACAGGGATTTGATAAATTGACATTCATAGACTTAAGTTTTTCACATGACTTGATAGAGATGTTAGATTTTAGTGGAGCTCCAAACTTGAAGAAGTTAGATCTTCAATATTGTACAAACTTGACCAAGGTCCACTCATCCCTTGGAGTTATGAAACGACTTGAGAAATTGGATTTGGAAGGTTGCCAAAGCCTTGAAAATCTCCCTAAAGAGATTAGCATGGAATCCCTTACCTATTTTAATCTTGCTGGTTGTTCAAGACTTACAAATTTTCCAAATATTGTTGGTAACATGACATCTTTAAAGTTTCTTGATTTGATTGGGACTAGCATTAAGATGTTGCCATTGTCATTTCAGAGTTTGTCATCTCTTGAAAGTTTAAATTTATGTGGTTGCTTGAGGAATAGGACCACTATTGAAATGGAGGATGGTCATTATGTAATGGGTGGCAATTTGATTATTGGCCTAATTTATGGTCATTTTGTAACACATGTGTGTGGCAATTTTTGGGGCAAGTATGGTCAAATTTATGATAGTGTTGGAGTTTTAGACATTAAAGATGGAGGCTTGAATCTATCTAGTATTTGGCATTCTAATTTTTTATTGGGTTTTAGCTCTTTAAAAGCTTTGGATTTAAGTTTTCTAAATCTATCAAATGTCGATATGCCTAATGGTTTTAGTTATTTATCTTCAATTGAGTTATTAAATCTTTTAGGAAACAAATTTACAACAATACCAGTTAGTGTTTCTAAACTTCCCAACCTTACTGACCTTCACTTGAGTTATTGTACCAAACTTCAGACATTATCGAAGCCTTTATTGTCATGTATGAGTGTTTTGAGGAGGCTAAATTTGAGTTATTGCAATTTATTAGATGGAATGATCCTTGAATGTCTTAGTTGCTTATCGTTACTTGAGACTTTAAGTTTGGTTGGAAATAAATTTAGAAGAATACCTAATTTGTCTCAATTGTCCTCCCTTCATTATCTTTACTTAAATGATTGCACTCAACTTCAGGCTTTGTCAAAGTTACCTTGGAGCTTATATTGGTTGGATTTACGAAATTGTCAATTATTGGATATTTGTTATGTTGAAGGTGTTGGAGAGTTCATTAATAACACCACTTGTGTTGTTATCCACATTGCTCCCCATGGTAGATATTACATGATCCCAAAAGGAGCTTCATGTCCACAAGTTGATTGTGGTTTAGAGTTTAAAGGGGTTGTAAGTCTCTCATTTTCTCTTTATTTTTTGAAATTAACAAAATTTATTATTGTGTTGTAAATTAGAATATTGCAATTGATGGCTTCTTCTTCCTGATTTTATTCGACAGGTGAATTTCAATTGTAGTGTTGTACGCACAGTGTCAGTATCTAGAATTCCAAACTGGTTCAATCGGAATGTCAATAATTCCTTTGAAATTTCAATGGAAAGTTGCTTCTTCGGATGTACTTTGCTAATTCATTATCAAGTCCATAAGCTTGGCACTTTTCGAGGAAAAGAAAAGAAAAGGAAGTTGGATGAGCAAGAGAATTCAAATTACAAAATATTTTATAATGACAATCATGCACCTCCCTCCTTCCTTTGTCATTTTCAAAGCAATGAACTTTGTATGAAAGCATCCTTACTTGTTTATGCCCCTGAAACCCCTTCCTTTGGGCCAAATGCATTTTTTGTGTATATATCCCCAAACTGGTTTTATAAACCTACGAACCCAAATGGCTTAGACGTTTTACAGAAGGGCTGCCTTGATGCTTCAATTGAATCATGTTACCTAAATGTGGAGGTGGAGTGTTGGGTGCGTGGAATGTATTGGGGAGCATATCCCAATGATTTTGTGGAATTTGCTGACGTTGTAAGGGACATTTCACCACGTGCTTTGGATTCCGAAACTAATTGGAAATTATTTTGCCCAAATGGCTATGTTGGTTGACTGACAAATATGTGAAATCTGACTCAGGGGTAAGTGCGACTCCAGCTTATATACTAGCATAATGAGGTAGAATTAATCAAGATATTCCGACTTTACTTCTCTTTCTTGTTTATTTCATTCTTTTATCATTAATTCTTCCTTGGAACATCAAGCAATGAACAGAAGGGACAAGATTTGAAACTGATCAATGAATTGTGGGTATTGGAAAGGCTTATGGTCATTCTATTATAGACCTTGAGCAACTTTAGCTGAAAGGATTTCAAAAACTAAGCTCTAAAACTCAATCTTTGTGTGCATGCTAGTTTTAATTTTAATTTTTGATAACCAATGTAATGGGCCTCGTTTGCAGATGTAGTAGTTCACAGATGTAGCTCTAATTCATCAGACTCCACAAAATGCAGCTCGGGTTTTGTCAAAGTGAAGAGAACGATGCTCTGTTTATGAGTACTTTTCCTTGCCACGTCTTTCTCATTCCGCCGCCGGATCAAACCCTCTCTGCTGCGTCAACTGCCTGTCCTCTGCTCTCCTTTGCTTGTCTCTCACTATTAAAACTTTTGTTTGGCACTTGGTTTTAAGAACATATTTTCCAGGTGATTTGTTTGTTATTAACCCCATTAGTGTGCTTAATCTTAGGCTAATAATTTTCCATTTTTCTATACTGAGTTGTAGTCGTAGCATCTTGTTTTATTTTTCCATTTCATGTTTATTATTGTTATGAACCTCACATTATTATTCTTATCACCATCACATTTACCATTTTCTATCAAAACTAATGCAAAAGAAATTATAAGTTGAAAGGACTTCAAACTTTGGACCAACTTTTCGCTACGTTTATTCTTGAAAACATCTACAGATATGGAGATCCTGAGAATAGATTTACATGTAAATTGCTTCCAGAGTCTTCTTGGCCAGCTACTTTGTAACAGTCAAGCTGATATCTTTTCATTTCTTTGATCATTATGAATATGTTCCGCACTACTCTGTAGACATGACAGAACAGGATCCCATGAAGTGCGTGGAGGTCATAAAAAGGACTACCCGACGCATGAGGTTGGTGTTCAAAGACAACCAGACTGGAATTTGAGAGACTATGCATTTTTCATGATCAAATTTGCAAATCCACAACAAAGACCATTGCGCAGGGAAGCAAATGCCAGAAGTTTCGTTTACTGCAAGCTCACTAAACAATTTCTCATGTTGACTACTTGTTTTACAATGTTGATTCTTTTAAATAAAAATATTTTGATCATTTTGATAATTCACCCCCTTAAGCTCGTTCGAAGTTCATGCTTGAGTTACTGCAAAGACAAAAAGAAGTACAAATCTACGTGCAAGGATGGCTGAAAGCAAATTTAAATGAATATTGATCTTCTATCAATCAGCACAGGTTGTAAATTATTGATGTGCAGTAAACAACGATCCTCCGAATCTCTGCTTTATACATCAGAGTGTGGACCTATTTCATACAAAAGCAATAATATTCTAGCGCAATTATCCTGCAAATGGCCTGCTTTCCACACCAAAGGCCTTACTGCGTTTCAAATTTTGGCCTATGACTTTTATTTGTTTTGAGTAATTTTCTTGATACTTTTTTCGAGCTTAGATTTGCAACGCTTTCTTTGTACCATTTCTTTATTAGGAATTTTTTAGTAAACCAATGCATGTATGTCTAAGATTGCCCATGTTGAGAATCCCATCATGAAGAATATTGCGCACAGCAGGTTCCACTCACAGCAAGCCTCCTGGAAATTTCCTCACGGCAAAGCTGATTCTTTACCCCTTGTAAATGGACATGGAAGAACCGTCGAAGTTCACACTAAATAGAGAGCTGTGATTTCCTGGCTGGGTGGGGAATGAAACATCGGGTAGATTTCTTACCATGGCCCCGCCACATGAGGGCAGCTCATAAAGAACCGACATACGCGTGGAGATGGTGTTGAAGGGCAGCCTAATCGGAATTGAAGAAAGAGGTCGGGGATTATGTCGCAGGCAAGAAAGTAAGGATCTTTTGTTGTTTATTATTTTTGTATAATGTGTGAACTGTGGGCTCAAGTGGGCTATTTGCTAATGGGTTGGATAGCCTTGTGTGGAGGTTTTTTTGTTTAGTAATGGCAGTATTGTAATTAGCTGAAAACCTTGTAAAATAGGGGGGGTTGACGCCCAAAGAACCCTAGCTTGTTGTTTATGAAAATTGGCCGTTTTAGCTGTCGGTGCTGTGTCCTTTGTTGATGCAGAGGTGCTGTCTCCCTTGGATGCAAGTGTGCTGTGTCCACTTGATGCGGTGAGTTCTCTTTAACTCTTGCTTAGATCTGTATTGTGATTGTGTTGTTGTGTTGTTGTGTTGTGTGCTATGAAGATTGGTAGAAAGAAAAGAAATTCTAAACCCGATAGGAGCCTAGACCGTCCTCTGCAATTTAGAAACCCAATTTGTAAGAAGTTGGATTTGGGTTGCGACAATTTGGTATCTAGAGCCAAGTTTGAATCAATTATGACAGATCAGATGTGGGTGAGAATCCAAGCCGACATGGATCGCCGTCAGGCTGAAATGGAACGGCGACAGGAGGAAAGTGAAAGGAAAAGAGAAGTGGATAACCGGCAATTGTAGGATTAGTTCGCTCGGCATCAGGAGGTTACATCGAAAGAATTTAAAGAGGTTTTGCAAGCATTCCAGCGTTTGAATGAGACTTACAATGACAAAAGAAAAACTGGGAGCTTTGATCAGAAAGGAGGTGGGTCTACTTCGGGATCTAAAGATAAAAAAATTAAGAAAGAAGAAGAAGAGGAGGAGTTTGATGAAGAGGAGTTTTATGACTTTGATGATAGGAGGCAAGATAGGAATGGCAAAAATAACAGAAGGGTTGACCGAGATAATAATGAGCAGGAAAGACAGCCAACCAATCCTAGATTTGATTTCCCTCGTTTTGCTAGAGGAAGTGATCCAACAAGTTGGATTTGTAGGGCAGAAGAGTTTTTTAGATTTAATAACACAAGGGAGAGGGATAAAGTGTCAATTGCATCTTGACACTTGGATAATGAAGCTCACTTATGTGTGGGATGGATACAAAGGCAAGCTGGAGGAAGGTAGCTCACATGGTCTAATCTTAAGGATGCTTTAATCAAACGTTATGGCCCATCAGTGTATCAAGACTATCTCATGGATCTGATTAAATTACAGCAAACAGGCTCTGTGGAGGAGTATGAGTTTAATTACATGCAACTCCTTATGAAAGTTGATTATGTGACAGATGAGCAAGAACTTACTTACTTCTTAGCAGGGTTAAAGGAGAGCCTTAGAAAGGAAGTTCAGTCCAGAAAACCTCAGGATTTGGCTGATGCTATTGGGTTGGCATACTTGTGGGAGGATAAGAATGTTCCGCCCAAGAAAGAAAGGTTCTTTACCCCAAAAGCTCAAACTCAGCCTAGTAACATTTGGAAAAAAGGGTTAGGATCTTCTAAAACCCCTAAGTCATTAACGCCTAAGGAGATACAAGAGAGGCGTGAAAAAGGACTTTGTTTTAATTGTGATGAGAAATTCACACCAGGCCATAATTGTAAAGGTAAGTTGTTTGTAATGGCAATACAAGAGGAAGATGTGAATGAGGATGAGGATGAGGACGATGGGGCAAGTGTAGTACCCAAGGTAGTAGAGGAAGAACAAGAAATGGTTGATTTAACCCCAAAAATTTCCTGTAAAGCCATGTTAGGTGATTTAACTCTAGAGTCAATGAAAGGTGACACAAATCCAGGAACTATGAGCGTGATGGGTAATTTTAGGATAGGTGTGAATAAAGCTTGCATCCTAATGGACACGGGAAGTACTCATAATTTCCTAAGTACAAGGTTGGCTCAAAAATGGGGGTTAAAGGTGGATGATGGAAAAAACGTTGAGGTGATAGTAGCAAGTAGCGAGAAGCTGAAAAGTGAAGGGCTTTGTAAAGGGATTGAGGTGGTAGTGCAGAAAGCTAGGATGAAATTAGATTTTTGGTTACTCCACATACTTGGTTTTGAAGCAGTGTTGGGATCTCAGTGGTTGCGCACTTTAGGGGACATTGTATGGAATATGGAGGAATTAAGGATGACTTTTCGTGTAGGGTTGAAAATGGTAACCATTTGGGGGATTAAACTAGGAAAAAACCATATTGTCAATGAGGAACTTATATGTAAAAAGATAAAGCATATGGGAGTGGGATTATTGCTGCAAATACAAGAAGTTTGTGAACCAAAGCTAGTGACTATAGATGGTAATGCACAACCTAGTGAAACAGTGGAAAAGGGGAGTTGGATAAGAAATTGCAGAAGATTTTACAAATGTATGAGGAATTGTTTGAGGAACCACAAGGATTGCCTCCATTAAGAGAATTCAATCATCGCATATCCCTCAAGGAAGGAAGTGAGCCAATTGCATCTAAACCATACCGTTACCCCCACTACTAGAAAAATGAGCTAGAAAAAATGGTTGCACAGCTGTTAGACTCAAGAGCCATTAGACCAAGCACTAGCCCTTATTCGTCACCGGTACTTTTGGTTAGAAAACAAGACAAGTCTTGGAGACTTTGTGTGGATTATAGAGCCTTAAATAAACAAATAGTTAAGGATAGGTTCCCAATTCCCACAGTAGAAGAGCTCATGGATGAGTTACATGGAGCACAATTTTTCACAAAATTGGATCTTCGGTCGCGTTATCATCAAATTAGGATGCATTTAGAGGACATCTATAAAACAGCCTTTCAAACACACCAAGGCCACTATGAATATTTGGTGATGCCTTTTGGATTATGTAATGCTCCTTCCACCTTTCAAGCTTTAATGAATGCAGTTTTTCGAGAGTTCTTAAGGAAGTTCGTATTGGTATTTTTTGATGATATCATCATTTATAGTAAGAGTTGGAGAGAACATGTGGAACATGTAAAGAAGGTGTTTGGGGTGTTGAAAGACCATGTGTTATTTGTTAAGAAAAGCAAATGTTCCTTTGGACAGTCATCTGTTAAGTATCTCAGACATATTATCAGTGCAGTTGGGGTATCAATGGATGATGAGAAGGTTCGGGATATGTTAGAGTGGGCTAAACCTACACAAGTTAGGGGGCTGTGGGGATTTTTAGGTTTGACAGGATATTATCGGCGTTTCATCGCGGATTATGGAAAAATTGCAGCTCCTCTCACAGCCCTACTTAAGAAAAATAGTTTTCAATGGAATCCAATAGCAGAAAAGGTCTTTGAGGAATTAAAAAGAGCTATGGTTTCTGCACCAGTACTAGCCTTACCAAACTTTGAGAAGGGGTTTGAGTTGGAATGTGATGCATCAGGAATGGGAATTGGAGCGGTGCTATCTCAGGAAGGACATCCTATAGCCTTTTTCAGTCGAGCCCTATCAGGAAAGAATGCACTATTGTCAACTTATGAGAAAGAATTAATGGATGTTGTTGTGGTAGTGAACAAGTGGCGGAATTATCTATTAGGGCAAAGGTTTATTGTGAAAATAGATTAGAAAAGCTTGAAGTACTTGTGGGAGTAGAAAATTTCAACACCAGCTCAACAAAAATGGTTAATGCAGTTGATGGGGTTTGATTTTGTCATTGAGTATAAGCCTAGACGTGAAAACATGGTGGCAGATGCCCTATCTAGGAAGGAAGACTTTCATGGTGAAGGAGAAACACTAGGGGCTTTACAAGCCATTTCTGCCCCCTTTCTCTTATGGATAGAACCAATCCAAGAGGAAGTAAAAGAACAACCAGAGATGCAGAAATTAGTTCAACAAGTACAAGCTGGAACGCTTAAGGGACCATGGCAGTACAAAAATGGGATTTTGTTCTACAAGGGCAGAATGTATTTGAGTCCTAACTCGGCACTATCAAGACCGCTAGTGGAAGAAATTCATGCAGCATCACATGAAGGGGTACACAAAACCCTTCAAAGGGTCAAGGCCTCTTCCTTTTGGCGTAGGATGAAAAGATTAGTACAAGAAGTAGTGTAAGAATGTATGGTATGTCAGAAGAACAAGAGTTTGAACACACTTCCCGCTGGTCTCATGCAGCCATTACCGGTTCCACAAGAGATTACTGAGTTATCAATGGATTTTATTGAGGGTTTGCCCAGTTCCAAGGGAAAAACTTGTATTTTGGTAGTGGTTGATAGCTTATCCAAAATGGCTCATTTCATACCTCTCAATCATCCTTACACTGCAGTCACAGTAGCAAAAGCATTTTTCCAGAACATCTACAGATTATATGGTCTACCAAAAAGAATAGTGTCAGATTGGGATAAAGTTTTTACTAGCCTATTTTGGCAGGAATTGTTTAACCTGCAAGGGACAAGATTGAACTATTCCACAGCTTACCATCCGCAGTCAAATGGGCAAACTGAGGCAGTGAACCGAGTGTTGGAGATGTATTTACGGTGCTTCACTGGTAATCAACCTAAGTATTGGGTGAAATGGCTACCATGGGCTGAACTATGTTATAATACTAGCATCCACGGATCATCTGGCAAAAGCCCTTATGAGGTAGTCTACGGACGCCCTCCTCCTTCTCTTCTAGATTATGTTCCAGGGGCAACTTCTGTGGAGGCAGCGAATAAAGAGTTGATGACAAGAGATCACGTAATGAGAATGTTAAGGGAGAAGCTCATTGACTCCAAAAATAGGATCAAGAAGGTTTATGATAAAGGGAGGACAAATAGGGAGTTCCAAGTAGGAGATATGGTATTTTTAAGGTTGCAACCCTATCGACAGTTGTCAGTAAGTATGAGACGCCCTAATAAATTAAGGCCATTGTATTATGGCCCTTTTGAGGTGTTAGAAAGAGTAGGGACATTGGCGTATTGGCTGAAACTACCTAAGGAGTCTAGAATTCATCCAGTCTTTCATGTTTCAACCTTGAAGAAGTTTATTGGCAGCCAAGTTCAAGTCCAAGCAGAATTACCAACGTTTGTGGAGGTAGAGGGCATTATACTAGCTAAACCGCAAGCCATTCTGCAAACTAGAGTGGCAAAGGGCGAGAAACAAATACTCGTGCTTTGGAAAGGTTCATCCACTATAGATGCCACTTGGGAGTCTGTTGACCAGTTTTGCCTCCGGTATCCAGATTTCAACCTTGGGGACAAGGTTTTTCTTTGAGGGGGAGGGAGTTGTCGCAGGCAAGAAAGTAAGGATCTTTTTTTGTTTATTATTTTTGTATAATGTGTGAACTGTGGGCTCAAGTGGGCTATTTGCTAATGGGTCGGATAGCCTTGTGTGGAGGTTTTTTTGTTTAGTAATGGCAGTATTGTAATTAAGCTGAAAACCTTGTAAAAGAGGGGGGGCCGACGCCTAAAGAACCCTAGCTTGTTGTTTATGAAAATTGGCTGTTTTAGCCGTCGGTGCTATGTCCCTTGTCGATGCAGAGGTGCTGTCTCCCTTGGATGCAGGTGTGCCGTGTCCACTTGATGCGGGTGAGTTCTCTTTAACTCTTGCTTAGATCCATATTGTGATTGTGTTGTTGTGTTGTTGTGTTGTGTGCTGTGAAGATTAGTAGAAAGAAAAGAAATTCTAAACCCGATAGGAGCCTAGACCGTCCTTTGCAATTTAGAAACCCAATTTGTAAGAAGTCGGATTTGGGTTGCGACAGATTAACCCAACTTGGGACCTTAAAAAAGCAACATTAACTGAGCTTGCTTCTCTTCCAAGCTCATTAGAATTTTTATTCACTGCGGACGCACAACCATCTCTTTTCTCAACCAATTTCCAGTAAGATTTCTTGTCGATCAGTTTCAAATCAAACAGACTTGTTGACCTGGTTATACATAACACTCTGCATCCACATGTAGTGTTAGGGATCTCTCTCTCAAATTGCTGCACCACCAACATCGAGTCATGGAGCTTAAATGTAAAGTGGAGTATGGGGCACGTTTTTGTTAAGACTAAGAGGTAATGGCGTCACGAGCTGATCTGATTGGTTAAAGAAGAGGCAACAGTAAATATTATGTTTTTCTTTTGGGGCATAACAGTGTGATAAAGAAGAAGCATAGAATGCATAGACTGTAGTGAAGCCGACCTTGTAGGGCAGCATCCACCACTTGCGTCCACATATGCCCCCTATGCTAAGTAATATTAGGTTTAATGTAGTACATAATAGAGTAGATTCGACATGAACTCTACTATCATACTAGAAAAGTCTAAAATTTCAATCCAAAAATTAGTTTTAAAGTTAAAATGATATATTTTTTTTATTCAAGTTTTATTATAAAGAATCACACTTTGATATGAGACTTTTATCTTGTATACAATATCTTTGACGCATGAAGTTTGATTGGGTCAATCTTATTAGTGCAAATATGTGGGTCTCATCTTATACACCAATATGGTGAAGTAGAACTAAATCTGTCTCTTTCCTATATATACCCATTAGATATTTCAACATTCTCTTTTTGTCTTATTTATGTTACTATTTTCTCACTATCGTTTTACTATAATTTCTTAGGGCAATCTAAAATTTCAACGATGCAAGATAGTGTATGCGATTAGAAACTAAATAATTAATACAGTTATTGGAGAGGCTCGATTATTATTTTGTTACAACCTTTGAGTAACTTTTTGGTAGTACAAGATTAAAAAATTGTCCACTCCCTCATATATCCATCATTGTTCCTTTGTTGCAACTTTTTGCTTAGCAAAGATGCTTAGTCTTTTTAAATAAATATCCCTACTTTTTGCTTAGCATATTATTATTATCCTAAATTTTTGCTTGACATGTTATTATTATACTTAGTCTTTTTATATTATGATTTTAACTATACTTCATTCTTCCATGAAACATCAATATTGAAATTTTAACATCAACCATCAACATTTCTTCAAAATAATCGTACGTGACATAGTGACATCTTCATCAAAACCAAGGAATCCTTGAAAAGCTCGACTCTTTGATTTTAGGAGGCAAGCATTCCCATTTTAAACGCCACTGTTCTCACTACAGTTGACCCCGCAGCTTTTCAGAGGGCCAAAACTCCCCCATCTCCAACAACAAGGTACAATGCATCGTAAGGCATTTTTTTAATGTCTGCGCTGTTGAATGTATGATGAATAACAAACAAGGTAAAATGACATCGTATGGTGAAATACAAATAAGACTGGTGGGTGTTTTTATTTCATTACATACATTAATCAAATTCAAGATTTTGACTTTGTGGAATTAACCTAGACACCATAGAAACGATGTTGTGTGCAACAAAAGTATATTTCTCCGGACACACAGTGATGGATCTAATTCCTGTGCCCAAACTACCCTTAACAAGTGTAGATATTCCTTCCAAATCAACTTAAGCAGATAGAGCAACTAGATCGGGGCTTTGTTTGGTCCAAAAACATGGAACTCATTTTCTCTGTTTCGACTTACGTGGCATCATGTTTGCAACAAAGTTGTTGGATATTAGAGAGAGCTTGACGTGGCAGACACGTAATCAAAGAAGGGACATGTGGCTGCCACGTTGGATGGCTCGCGCGGCAGTACCTAAAGGACCCTTAGCCTATTTCTCCCCAAAATGAGAGAACCCGCGAGTAGCTTGAAAAGCAGAGGCAACCCGCTGCAACTTTAGCAGCAGAAACTACTTCACTTGCTTGTATAGTTTTGTTGAGCTTGTGAACATTTTTCTGATCGTAAAAGACAAAGTTCCCGCAATCATTTGTGTTTTCGGGTAAAAACCAACAACAATAACTTCAAGGGACAGGTTTTATGGGGCCAGCGAGAGGTGCCATTCCCCTCTTCAAAAATCCGTCTTCTATATTCATTACGATTCTCTAAACAAAACAAGAAAGAGAAAGAGAAAGAGAAAGCGAAGAAAAGAAAGATCCATCCATGGTTCTAAATCGATGAAATTCTCAAGACAAGTTCCATGAGCTACTTGACCTTTATCATATATTGTTGAGAATGGGTGAAAGCCCAGTCAATATTTCTACGTAAATAACCTATGCCAGTCCATTATATTAGATTCATTTGTTGCTTCTATAAGTTGTATAGGACATCCATTGTATTCTGAGCAATTGTGAATAACAAACACAAAAAGCCTTCTCCCATTATCTCGTCTTCTACTTTGAATCCAAATGATTGCTCTTGAGATAAGTTACAATCAATTGGTTTTGTTTACATTTCCTACAATCCGCAACACATACCAAAATGGCATAACCCAATTAACTCAAGTTAAGTGGAACAAATAAGGGAGGACTTAAGACCACAAGTTCATTATTCACCTTACACATAGGAAATGTAATTCTTATAAATAGATAAATGAACTATTTAGCTATATATTGTCATTATTTAATGAGTAAAGGCTTTATACATATATGGCCTTGACCCAATATCTAAGTCTCCTTGTATTAGCTTTCACTCCTTTATTCTATTTATTATCATGTATCCTGAATTTTCATAAGAAAAACAAATATTCTTATTCTTCGAGTAAAAGAATTTCATTTTAGGATTTATGAAGGCCCTTGTTCTCTATGATAGTATTAGAAATAGGTTCTATTCTACCCTCTTTTGTCTTTTTCCCCTTCCATGTATTAGTCAATTCATTGTGTTTTTTCATGTCTAAATTTATGAAAAATTGTGTTTTTTGAATTTTTCTTTCACTACTCTACTTAGTGTTTACTACACTCTGTTTTGTTCCTCATTCACGGGGGATTTTTCGCAAACACCTGGTGTGCCCCTAGTTTTTTTTCCCCCTACCAGCAAACATTTTTTGTTGTTTTTTAGGCAATTTGTGTGCTACAAGGAAAGTTTCACAATTATCTATATTTTTCAAAATGGATGATTATAAAATTTTAATGAAAATCTTTTTGACTGATTTTAGATTGATAAAGTAACTTTTTTAGTTTAAGAATATGATTACAACAAATAGCTTTAAAATCATTCAGCAAAAAATAATATGATGTGAATAGATTTGTTTAAAGGTCTTTAAACCCTATCTAGTATTGTTAATATAATAATTTAAAGCCCATTTCTCAAGAAAACAAGTAGGTCACAATGAAGTGTGATATAAAAGAAGCAACCTAATACATGACCACTGATGTGGAATCCAACGAAAAGATTATAAGTGACATTTCACTCCATGCCTTAGACTGAAATTGTTTCACGAAAACTGTGGGTTCATGGAAATTTCCGGGATCGTGGAAATGGCAGCGTCAGAGGCGGTATCAAATTTGTGGAATCTGCCTCAACGGTAAGTGTGACTTCGGCTTGTATGAGGTAGAATTAATTAAGATGTTTTGACTTGATTGCTCTTCTTTATTTATTCGTTTCATTGTTAATTCTTCTCCGTAACATCAAACAATCAATACAGGAAATGAGATTAGAAGTTGAGCAATGAATTTTAAATATTAAAAAAGCTTGATGATTATTTTGTTACGCAGAAAAGATTTTGAAAGACGAAGCTGTCAGCCTCAATATTTGTGGGCATATTAATTTTTAATCTTAATTTTTGACAACCAGTCGATTACGATGTCTTTTTTTGTGCAGACCGCTATTTTGTAGAAGGCACTTGAAAGAAGTTGGTCACAGATTGCAACGGGCCTCAGCGCAGATGCAGAATTCACAGATGGAGAAGATGCTGCTCCAATTTGCCTCAGCTCACGATGCACCAAAGAGAACGATGCTCTATGAGTTTAAAATCAGAGTCCGTAACATATGGTACTTTGGTTTAAAGAATAAGTTGAATCAAAGAATAACAAGTCTATAGCAAATGATATATGAGAGATAATGCTAGAACAACAATTGAAAAATATCATAAGAAGTGGTTTAAACATAAATAAAAAAATAAGAGAAATGATAGTAGAAACTACTCCAACACAAACATATATAAAAAAATAATAATAACATCAAAATAATTTAAAAGTCATTGTTGCAGAGCTTAAAGCCCTGCTACATATCTACAATATTTTAGGAGTAGTCAAACTTACATCAAATGTTATTTTGCTCTCCTATTTATAGATTATTCTATACATATATTTTAATATTTATAATAGTTGAATAGTAAAGATAAGATCCATGAAATCCACCCATTCTACAATCCACCAACCATTCTATCCATGGTTTGGACTGTGGCTTGCATGGTTGCTAAGATAAGAAGGCATGATGACTTAGGTAGTGGTTGATGTGTAAAGATATCTTGGTGAAACCTTGTTTGAATGTGAACTTTTGTTTGAATGTGTGGGGTGGATTGCTCTATGCGTTGGTGAAGCAACTTCTCTCTCATACACCAAATCTATAACTCCAACACTATGTGGGTGTTCTCTTTCTTGCCACTTCTTTCTCATTCCCCTGTCGTATTCTCACTACTTCCAAATCCTCTCTGTTGCATCAGCCACTGTTCTCCGCTCTCTTGGTTTGTCTCTCGCAATTAAAACTCCTTGAATGTAGAGCAATCCTGAAATTTTATTTGACCATAGAAGGGTCAATGTTCAAGATGTAAAAACAGAGATAGTAGTGCTGGAACAGATCGTCGGCAAGGAGAAGAAGAAACAGAGGGGAAAAATTCTAGCTTTTGGTTTTTTCTGGTTGTTTATTTACAGTATTGCCTTATCTCTATGTATACAGTTTTTTCCCAGGGAGTAAAGAAATTTTTGTGCTGGTAGCTGTGCTTTGTGGGGAAAGCTTGTTTCTTCATTGTTATGATTTCAGATTGTAGCCTTCCAATTGGGTTTTACGGCACCATCTATGGTCTTCGATGTTGCTGTTTGGAGCTACAGTGGTCGACGCTGGAGCTTCGTATTGTTATGATTTCAGATTGTAGCCTGAGTGGCTGATGTGAAGATGGTATGTGATATGGGTGTTTCTCCTATTGAATCAAGAGAAAATATAGTAGTTGATGTTTTCAATTATCAACAATATTTTCAATTTTTTTTTTTTGACTTTTGAGAAATTAATTTAGCAAAATAATGCAAATGCCCCACTTTTGAGACATCAAATTGGTTAGTCTTGCTAAGGGAGAGGATGAAGCCAACTGTCCATGAAAGCAAAGTTTGGCATTACTTGGTTTTAGGACTTTTTTGCAGGTGATTTATTTGTTACTAACTCAATTATTGTAGTGAATTTTTGGCTAGTTATCTTTTTTTAATTTATTTATTTGAAATGAGTTATAGTGCTAGCAACTTATTTTCTTTTCCTTATTATTGCATTTACCACTTTAGTCGATGAGTTTTAAACACTGATGTGCACCCATCATAGGTAGGGGTCCAGATACTTGAGAAATCTTAGAGCTTTCCTGAGAATTCTAGTTCATCAATTCTTTTATATAGATCATTATCGAGTTTTCTAAAAAGTACTTTCTAAAAAAATGTCATGACTTTCTAAGTTACAAAGTACACAAGAAGACATCACAAGATGAAATGCAGCAATGGGAATTTATATAAATATCATCACGTTTTCTCTTCTTTCGGAGTCAGCACAAGAAATAGTTTGTATTCCTTTAAGTCATAGCACCACTCCTATATAAAATTTAGCGTTGTTGCAATAGTTAAGAATACTTCAGTAGTTGAATTTCCTGTACAACCCGCAGACCACCCAGGCGCTTAGTAGAAAACAATAGAGTCCATGCATACCTGAGCCAGATCTTTCCTTGAGAATTTCCCTTGTGCGCACAGTTTCAAAAGCTGAATGGTCGCTTGCGAGAATCTGAAGAGCGGTCATCCTTTCTTGATTTCTTCCACCATCTATATAGCTGAATCGTCTAGCTATTTCCAAAGTCAAACCTGCTTGTGATTTTGTTTAGAAAAAGACACAAAGTCATGACACTTAAAAGGAACATCAGACATGTACATATACACGACTAGTTCTTGTTGCAAGCTTTACAAACATGGGGACTATACAGAGTTTTACCGAGCACGGACGGCGGCGGGAAGATTAGTGGTGTTGTTCACATATTGCAATGAGGCTTGGTGCTGATGGACTGGCTAGCAGGTGCTGATGGTCCTAAGAATAGTTTACATTGGCTTAATGTGGTGTTGAGTTGAAAGATTTTTATGAAACATATTTAATTGTCGTCAATATTGAAACACTTAATCGAAGGCACCGAATTGATTGGAGTGAGAAAGGAGTTTAGCAATATTGAAACACTTAACAAAATCTTAAGCTACAATGTGAGGAACTAGTGAGAAAGGAGTTTAGGAACAGTAATTTTGAGGTGGATAATGTTTTAGTTACTTTCCAAGATACAAGCTCTGATCTTTCTACTGAAAAATCAGAAGTTGAACTCCTAACCCCAGGCTCGGCACCGACGCCCTCAAGCCAGAAATCTGTCACAAGAGCCTTCATCGCCATCACTCGGTAGAGGCTTGAGGTGCTCTCCACATCTTGTCAAGAAAAACCCACTCCCATCCCCCTTCCTTTTTCTCTCTCTCTTTCTCTCTTTCTCTGTCCACCCTCCACCTTTCCCCATGTCCAACCTGAAAACTCCCTCTAGAATTTTATTTCTCCACTCATCCCTGAACCCAACATTTTCCCTCCTTTTTCCCTTTCTCTTCCATTTTCCCGACTTCTTTTTCCCAGCCTTGCCATGTCCCACACTTTCATATTAACGTCTTTCTCTCTCACACATGTACTAGCATAAATTAATTAATCTTGCTAGTGGCCTTAAATGTGGGAGATAGTGAATGACGGTCCCATTGTTCTCACCTTCAAACATCAATTAGACTCTCTAGAGGTCTAAGCATATGGTACAAGTATTTAGCCAAATTTGTCCAGAACCTATCTCTACTTGAAGACAAGCCCTTAGCTCCCTTCGCTCGAGTTTAATGTCAAATGCTAGAAGTGGAAAATTGCAAACCACATTTTCAAAATCTAAGGTGGAAATTAGAATGCCTATGCCCTAATCATGTAATGAAGGGACTATACTGGAACCATTGGATGTCTTGAAATCACGTACCTTTGATACATCTTTGAATAATTCATATAATGTAGTTTTTGATGAAATTGCCTCCCAAGTGGCCATTAAAGTTAAAGTAGACAAAATAGATAAGAATTAGTAGCAAGATGTGGTAACCATTGCGAACTGCTTAAAATCTATACCATATGTTGGTAATGTTGGAACACCTTGGAAATTAGTAGCGATGGGAACAATAAATCAAACTACTAAATTAGATTACCTACCCCCTATTGAAAAAGGGAAGAAAATTGTTGTCAAGTCCATTATAGAAGCAATTGAGGCAAGTAAAAGTCATTTTGCTAATTGTCTTGTCAATTATTTTCTAAACGCTAGTACTTCGTATTATATAGTGAAAGGAATTATTAAAAAGTTGTGGGGTAAGAATAATTTACTAGATGTTACTACTACTAGGGATGATTTATGGAATAAAATTGGAGTATGGGTTTTCCAATATACAAAACCTAGAAGAAGTAATGGAAATTGGAGTACCTTTATTTCTTTAAAAATGGCACCCATGTATCATATTCGAGAAGGCCAAAATATCCGTTGTTCCCATTAAGGTTAAATCGTTTAGTTTCCCTTATGCATTATGGAATAAGATTGGTATGAGTCATGTTAGTAGTGTGCTAGGTAAACCTTTATATATGGACAAAGGTACTAAGCAAAAGCTTCAGTTATCATATGCTAAAGTCTATATTTTGATGGATATTGATAGTGAATTTTCTCAAAATTTTGATATAGATATGGGAAATAATGACGTGTTTGAAGTTACTGTAGAATACAGTTGGATTCCTCCTAAATTTAAAAATTGTAATTATTTTGGTCATAAGAATTGTACTATTAGGAAAGATATATGGATCCCTAAGAAGAATGTTACACCTTCCCAAGTTTCAATTGCTTAAGTCAATTAAAAGAAAAGGGTCAAGTCCCACTTGCAATTATAATGACTCATGTAGTTTAAGGAAATTGGTGTTGTTGTTGAGGCTATTGAGACAAGTACTCTTAAGCCTAATGCTACTTCTACTACCACCCTAGGTAATAAATCTGATACTAATGTAGAATTTATTCTTATTACTAGTAAGAAAGGACTCCTAGGAAGAAAAAGGACATTGATGGTGTCTCAGAAAATAGCTTTGCTCAGCTACTTGTGACATCCAACTCACCTACAATGAGCCTTCAAAATTTCTTGATAACTTTGATCCAATGGGAGAAGGGGAAAAATCTCCAGATCAATGAATGTCTTATCTTAGAATGTAACGGGGCTTAATAAATGCCCCAAACAAAGAGTAGTTGTTAAGTTTGTATGGTCTCAAGTTCCATATGTTATCATTTTGATAAAACATAGAGTAAAGGAAGAAAATGCAACTTTTGTCATCAATAGTATGTTTAATGGTTGGAACTACTAGCATAATTACTCGCACTTTATGATTGGAAGAATTTGGATTTTTTGGAAATCGTTTGAGATACAACTTACAATCCAAGACATTTCCTCCTAGGTTGTTCACTATTAGATTAGTAAATCAGGTTTGCCATCTTTCTTTTTGTTTGGTATCTATGTAAGTAACTTAGAATCTAAACGTAGGTAGTTATGGGCAAATATCAAGTTTTTATGATCTCAAAATGTTGCAAATGTTCCTTGGCTACTAATGGGTGATTTTAATGAAAGCCAATGTGTACATAAAAGCATTAGTCCAAATGTCAAATGGACAAGGGGCATAGAGGATTACAATGATATGATTGAGAAACTAAGATTGGTAGAACCCTCTTTTATTGGTTCTCTCTTTACATATTTTAATAAAAGCATTAACAATTGTAAAATGAATTCTCAGGTTTGATAGCTTTTCTACTGAGTTCTTGCCTCCATTGGTATCAGATGATTCTCTTGTCTTATTTAAGTTCAATGCTACTCATAGAAGGAAAAAAGTGCCTTTCAAATTTTTCAATTTTTGGACAAATAACCCTAATTTTATGGATGTTATTAGTTCTATTTGGCACTAAGAAATCAATGGCATCAAAATGTTCAAAGTTGTGAAAAATCTAAAAGAACTTAAGGCACAACTTAGGTATCTAAACTTTGGCCAATTTGGTGATTTACATCAAAAGGCAAAGGTTGTAATAGAATAGCTATAGTAGGTTCAACTCAATTTACAACTTGACACCTTTGACACTACTATGCGCTCTAGGGAATGCCTTAAAATAGAGCAACTAATTACATTGAGTAAACATAAGGAACTTCTTCTAAAACAAAAATCTAGGAATCTTTGGTTGAAAGAGGGAGATAATAATAATAGAATGTCATTTTATGCTTAATGCATAGGAGAGCTCAAAAAAAAATTACTCATATATTATTTCTGATGATGAGACCTTGTGCAATGATGTTGTTCCATATTATCAAACTATTCTTGGTAGTTCTTATGCCAATAATATTCACCTTGAAAGGTATGCTTCCTTATTTCATGAGAATATGAATGATTTATTGAATCTATCTACATTTGAATGCTTAGATGTAATGAGAGTTATTTGGGGATTTCATGATTTTATAGCTTTGGATCTTGATGGCTACAATAGTTTGTTGTACAAGAAAGCTTAGCTTATTATTGGTTATGACATAGAAGATGCAGTATTGTATTTTTTCTCATCTAAGAAATTAGTGAAAGCAATTAATGCTACTTTGTTATGCCTAGTTCCAAAAACCTCTAGCCCTAGTTGCATGAAGGATTTTAGACCAATTGCTTACTGTGATGTTCTATACAAAGCAATTTCTAAATTGCTTGTGGAAAGGATAAACTTCATTCTCCTTATTGTGGCTAGCCAAAACCAAACTGCTTTTATCAAAGGTTGTTAGATATCTAAAAATGTTATGTTTTGTCAAGAGTTGCTTTATAACTATCATAAAGGAGGAAAAAAATAAGTTTGTTGACATTAAAATTGAACTCATGAAAGCTTATGACATGGTTAAATGGAGTGTAGTATTAGGAGTTTTAAAAGCTATTCATACTCCTCAAGTATTGATTAATCTAATTGGCCAATGCATTAGTATTACCAGATTCTCTATGAACTTCGATGGTGAGCATGTTGGCTACTTTGAGGGCACTAAGGAGTTAAGGCAAGGGGATTCTTTGTCTCTTTATTTATTTGTCCTTGTTATGGAAATGCTTAACAAGAATGGTATTAAGAAAACTTCCACTTCTACTTTCAAATATTATTGGCACTATAAAAAGAAGAAAGTCACTCACCTTTGCTTTGTTGATAACTTATTTTTATTTGTACATGGAGATGTTAATTCAGTGTTATGTCTCAATGATGCTTTGGAAGACATTGTAGCATTCACACGTTTGTGGTTTAATCCTAGCAAATGCCAGATATTCTTTTTAGGGCTTACTAAGTAAGAAAAACTTTTGATTTTGGATCATACTCGATTCTCTAAAGGAACTCTCCCAATCAAGTATCTTGGTGTTCCCTCTATTAAAAGAAAGACTTACTCATACCAATTGTAAGGTTTTGACTGAGAAAATCATGAGAAGAATTAATAGTTGAGGAATCAGACATCTAAGTTATGCTGAAAGATTATAGTTAGCAGAATCAGTTCTTACTTCTACTTGTACCTTTTAGATGAAAATGTTCATTCTCCCAAAGCAAACTATTTGTGAGATTGAGAAGAAGATTAAACACTTTCTATGGGTGGGAAATTCAAAAGTTCATAAAACTCACAAAATTGCTTGGCAAGTTGTTTTTTGACCTAAAAAGGAAGGAGAACTTAGGCTACTAGATCTTAAAATGTGGAATAAGATTTTGCTAGGAGATCACTATGGAATCTAATCAATTATCCAAGCTCATCTTTATGGAATGGATGGATTTATAGTACTAAATGTAGGAGAATCTCAATTATGCAACTTGACATCAAAGGAAATATGGCATGGAATTGGAAAGGTCTTCTTAAGTTATGACAGAGTCTCTTATCTACACTCTCGAAATCTTTTTATTATTGTGAAGAGACAGATAAAGAATTATGTTAAGCTAATATTGAGGTTGAATGGCATGACTTGATATGGTTAGGTGAAATCAGTAAACATAACTTTATTAGATGGCTCATATGCAAGGATAGACTTCCTACGGCGAAAGTGCTATCTCAATGGCTTCCCTCAATTGACCTATATTGTAATTTTTGTCATTCTCATTTGGAAAATAGGTCACATTTTTTTCCCAGTGTACTTGGATTGGGAAAATTCGGCAAAGTATTCTTGCACAACAAGGTATTCATAAGACTATCAGTAATTGGAATTTTAAACTATAATGGATGATTAAGGCAATGAAAGGAAAAGATTTGGATGCAAAGTTTCTTAAAAGTTTCTTAAACTCTCTTTCTTAGCTCGCATGTATTATATATGGTTTGAATGAAATCATAGACATTTTCAAAATATAATTATTGAAATACCAATTTTATTAGCTTGAATCATAAAAGTAGTTCATGGAAAAGCTTATCTATTTAGAAACATTAAATATTCTCAAGCAAATGCTTTATTATCTCATAATTGGTGGATTCCAAATTCGATCTTTGTCATAGATGAATTGTAATGTTGGGGTATGCTCCTAAGCTTTTGTACTTTCTTAGTCTTTGATGAATAAACTCCACACTTTCATTGCTCCCTAATTCTCTTTACTTTGTCTTTTAGAGTAATGCAAGTTAAACGTTGATTTAGTTCATCAGTGAGACTTGAGTACTGAATGGTTTTCTCTCCAAGTCCATTACATAATGGCCCTATTGAAAGTAGCAAGTCTAAACTTGAGGAAATATGTCAACTGTTTAGCTCTTTAATCTTCAAGATTCAAATGCCTACTATCTTGGTGGTAGAAAAAGAATATACTTTTGGAATTTTGTTATGCCCTTTAAGTCACTTGAATAATGTCACAACATATCCTCAAACAAACATTAGTTACAATATTCTTATTTTCATAAATATCTCAAATCTAAACATGAGTAGGGAAAAAAAGGCCTAAAAACAAAGTGACATAGTTCCAATGATACAAAACACTCTAATTTTGTAGGTAACTCCCAAACCAACATTTAATGTCACCCATTCTCACAACCAAATACAAAATTAAAATGAATTAAAAAGTACTTTCATCTATTTATTTTACAACTTAAAGGCATATAATAACAAAAAAGGGTCTTAAACTTAGAGTTACTTTTCATAAAATATGATTTTGTTGCCTACAATGCCATGTCACTTCCCTGATACCACCAAAACAAATTCAACAAGTAAGACAAGTTTGATTTATTACAAATTACACAATAGGGGAAGCGAGGAATAAGTTATCTTAACATGGACATGTGTGTGTATTTATGTCAAAAGAGATAGCTAACAAGAAATTAAGTACCTTTCGCCAATGACAAAGTTCTTTGACGCTAGATGTAGACATTTAATGCTTCTCCATTTGCTTTTCATAACACTCTAACAAACATCTTGCAATATCTAAACCTTTAAGTGTCTTTTTCCCAATACATTCCACTATGCATCCGATCGCACTAAAAAGATGATAAAAATTATCATGATTCTTGTATTTTGGATTTAGATAAAGGCTCGTAAAGAGAAGATGAATAATACATATCTTTATTTCTACTAGTACTAATTTGCCTTTACAACTTTCCAATGTACTTTCAAGGCAACGATGGTTGTGATCCTTACTTTGTTGAATGTTGTCAAAGTTAGTAGGGAATAATGTGGGAGTGGAAAAGAAAGCGGTAAGGCCATTAGCATGCACTTTGATAATTATGAAGATGAAAAACTCCATAATCACTAGCATAAGTTTGTTAGTAGATTTTGTACCCATTTGATTTAAGCTTTTCCTCCAAAAATTCTGCTTTCTCTTACTCTAATAGAAAAATTACCTATATGAAGTGGTTCTTCAATCTTTGTTACAATTATATAGCTTGAAATCATTCTAAATGAAAATAACATTTAAAAAATATTAATTTTAAGATTGTAGGCTTTTGGAAGTGTGACAATATACTACTAAAGTTGTTTTAACCTTTAGTTAATACTTTGGCTAAAAACATATGACTAGATAAGAGTTCTAGAAGAAATTAACACTTGACTCCTATAAAAAGTCTAGCATATGAGAAAAAATTAGTTTTAAAGAACAAGTGATGAACAATGATTTAATTTTAACAATGTATTAGTCCTTTACGTCCAATCAAATTTATATCATTAGATGTTATAAGCATGTAGGATTGAATGACAAATAGAAGTGATATTTCAAAACATAGCAATTTATAGAAAGAAAAATGTATTTAGGAATAAGTAAATGTATTGTACCAAATATAAAAGGTCATATTAAATTGGCAAAAATGAAATGCTATGAACCTCGAAATAATTGAATAATATCAAAAGGTGAGGAGACTAGGACAAGAGTCCTTATTAATTTATCAAATTGTCATGAAAAGTAATTGGAAAGTTAACTAATGAAAATAAAGTTAATCATGTTTACATTAGTTTAAAAATGTCCTATTGACCTTTGTTTGTTTGAAGTCCCAATAACCAAATTGTATAGTGCATAACTCCTTAGCACTAAAAGAGTCAATTCTTTTTCTTCATAACATTTTAAATATATATTGCTTGAAGAATACAAACTCTTACCATATTAGCCATAATAATGATGATGTTTGCCTATCAATGGATGTAGCGTCATTCAAATGCAAGAAAAGATTTTGTGACCCTTATAGCAATGTGGAAGAAATCAAACCATATGAGCAATGACCAAAAAGTTGTGAAAAACATTTTTCTATTCTTTATAAATATACACCATACAAACTACAAAAACTTGTGCTTCAATTTTAATTGAGTTGCATATGTCTAACACTTTATTTATGATTTAATAATAAATATCCAACAAGGTGCCATCCTCATCCTCAAAAATTATCTTTACTATATTACTTGTCCTACTGTATTACTTGTGACTCTTTATCCAATCTGGGATTGATCATGGTGTCCCTTTAGATGTATCTCTAGCCCTTTTCAAAATGAGCGTTAATCCAACATGATCCCTAGGCTAATAGTTTTTGTTTATGTAAGGATAAGCACTATCAGATGTGTAGTAATTCTATTGTAATGATTTATTTTTAGTTACTAATGGAATTATAATTTTTAAAGTATTTCAACAAATAGAATTATTTTTAATTAATAAAAGACCCTTATGAAACAATAATATGTTATGTGTAGAAGTGTTTGAGCACATATCTAGCTCATAAGCAAACCAATTAACATTCATTTGGAACAGCTTGTGGGGATTTCGGACAATTTTTGGCTTTAGTATCATGGGAGGGAATCCAAAATAACCTTTTTTCATTGATTGAAAAGCTCCCATTTGTTCTTACACAATTTACTTTTATAAGTTTTCCTGTAACTACATTCCTAACAACACATGGTAAGAAGCATGGATGCCTTGCTTTTCTTCACCTTCTCCTTCTAGCACAAACACGACATATCTACCTTACCTTCCTAATTATAGCTAGTCTATCATAAGGCCTACTATTAATAATGGACTCATCAAAATAAAGTCATTTATGATTTACATAGGTAACAAATCTCCCACCTTGTAACCTTGTCCTCAAGGTTGGGTAAGGAAATTTGCTTCCTTTTGAACCATTATTTAGTTCCTGTTAGCTTCACTATAGGTCTCTCCATTGGCGACCTTCAAAAAAAGCAGTCCAAGCTCTTATCCCACATATTGCAAAACTATTAGGATTAGTGAAACAATTAGGTTAAAAGGTATGGTTTTCATTACAATAAAGGATTTTTATGTAATTGTAAAACCAAAAAATATGTTCTAGATGTAGTGGGTTTCTTAGTAGTATCGAGTTAGGATTCTTATCCATTTATAGAAGTAGGTTTTTCTAATAATATTTGACTAGGATTTCTTTAGGGTTTTTCTATAAATAGGGAAAGTATAAAGAAACCTAGTGAGCGAGTTAAAAGAGTCTCATAGTGGCTAATTTTTGGAAAAGGCCCTTATTATGGATTCTAGTTAATGAGAGAACTATGAGATACCTATTTAAAGAGAGAGAATGTATAAGAAAATCTAATGAAAAGAGACTATAGGGGACGTATGACATTATGAGTTTTAAACGTTTTAAATATGCTAAGTTTGAGTGGATGCGTTCTTATATTTATGTGTTCGATTTCTATATGGATGATGCGACTTGGTTGAATTCCCTCAACAAGTGGCATTGGAACTAGGTTTGGATCCCAACAAGTGGTATGTGAGACAAGCTTGGATTCTCAACAAAATCATCCCCTTTGATAGCCTCCTGAGCAACAATTGGCTCCCTTTTTCCTTTTCTTATTTGCTTCATTCTTGTGGGTTATCTGCCATTGAATGAACTTATAGGTACGAATTCAATGGGCTTCATCATGAGACATAGGATTTTCACAAATTTCCTTCCTACTCTGCTACACCTTGCTTAATGAGCATTAGAGTTGGGTGGATGGACGTGACCATGCTTAACTTGAAAATGAAGGCCCAAAGATGGTGCTCTAGGAAATTCTCCAAAGTTAGGGCCTATATGTAATCAAGCTTCTTTTGGTTCTCACTTGAAAGTTGAGCTTAAGTTAGAGTCATCTTTGATAATTTTCCAATGAGGCACTTAACAATGTTTTTGTATGTTTGCTCTTCACCCATTTCATTTGCACTACATTTTCTAAGGTAGAACTTAACCATTCCATAGATAGTACTTGGTAAGGTTTCATGCTTACTAGATAAGTCTCTCCCATGTTCTTTCTCCAAAGTAGTGATAAATCTAAGAGGAAAACCACGAGTAATTAACCTCGCTAGTACAACCTCCACTCTAGCTTTAACATTAGCCTCCTAATGGGCTGCAAAATTAGAATTAATCCTTACACCATTCTTCTCTCCTTGGCTAATCAGTATGTTCACAGGGGGACCCATTTTCTTGGAAAACTTGTTCCTAGTTATTGCCATGCACCTTTTCAAACTTTAATAGCACAAGTAAACCATTTAGAGTATTGTTCCCATTGGTAAAGCAATATCAAAAGAATGGATATCTTTTTTGGAGCCTGGCGTTGACCATAATATCATACTTTAATTTCCCAAATGAATTTACTAAAGTCTTAGTTGGAGTGGGTCCCTAAAAACCCTAACTAATAACATAACTTGCTTAATTTCTTGCAACATTTCTAAAGGCAAATGAAACAAATCCCCATGTTTGTTGGCAAAATACTTCTCTCTTGGCTTTATTTTTCTTTCCTTCTATTGGAATTTTTCTCTATGTCAAGAATCAATATTTAACTAACATGGAAGGTCTCCTAGCTATTGACCCAAAAAGGAAAAGCCTACTTTGATAGTATGCTAAGAGATATTAAAGTATTTTATGATAAAATACCTAAAGCTTAACCCAAAAGCTAAATCAAGAATTGGAGTAAATATTTTTTAATTTAAAGAAACCCTCAAGCACATTCCATGGTGTCAAAGAAACCTTCTAATTCGCATTCACTCACTTTTCATGCAATCAATGAATCATTCACAAGTAATGAGATCAAACAACAAGAGAGATAAGCATAAAAAAGTTGAGATAAAGATTTACACGGTGGTTCAACCCTTGTCACCTACTTTCACCCTCTTCCCCCTTCAACATTACCGGTTAAAGTCTACTTTACTTCAAAGTTAGAAAGAAACCTTCTCCCACACTTTCCAACTCCTCCACAACGAGTTAAACAGTTCTTGGTTAAGTATAAGGTTAACTCAGCCTTAGTACAATAATAAGTCCTCAATGATATGTGATTTGTGAGGAATATTGCTTAATAAAGAGCTAATTGAAGATATACTAAGTCAATTCAAGCTCTAATCATAAAACCTCCAATTATCATAAAGTTAGAGTTTAGGATTTACAATGTGATTTATGTGAAAATGATAATCAAAGTTTAATTAACATATAAATAACTTAATCTAGCAATGAATATTCATAAGAATATAAATGTAGAGGAATATCACCGAAGATCCAACCTTTCACTAAAGATCGAAGAACTTAATCACAAGAGTATAAGCTTTCACAGCTTCAATCTTTTTCACAATCTTTCAATAATGTTTTGTGCAAAAGCTCTTAAGAACCTCAAAGAAAATCTCTTTATAATAGATTCAAGGAACTTAAGCTTTTTAGGGTTTCTTTTCAAACCTGATCTTCCCATTGTCATTTGCCATTGAGATTTGATGTAATCTCCATCATGTAATAATAGAGACCACGATTAATATAATAAATAGACATCCTAACACTTCTATCAACTCAAAATTCTTTCCATTGGAGAATTGGTAACAAAGAGAAGCGAGAGAGTAGTTCTTCAATTTGGGGCTTTAGGGCATTGTTGCTATTTTGCTCGATTAAGTCACCTTCCCACAGCTTAAGTGAAATGGCCGTGTTTCACAAGTAAGTGAAATGGCATCACTCTTATCAGCTTGGGCTTGGTCAAATTAATTAGTCACGTAGGCTGAACTTGCAGCCCTTAGGAACTTTCTAGCTTAGTCCAGCTTCATAAGTAGAACACCATTCAGGCTCGGACTTGGCTTGCTTCACACAGGTCTTAGACCAACTAATAAATGACTTTACTCAAGTTTGGACTAGCTAGTAAATAGCTTCACTCGAATTTGCGTCAAGCTTGTATAATTAGGCCCTTATATTATGATTTTAGCCTTTATAAGATAATCTTTGGTCCCTGATACATATGTACCTACAAGCACATAAAACCAAGTATCATTTTTCTTCAAAATAACCAAGTATATTTTTTCAGCTCTTATTTCATACAAAAATATTTCTCTAAAGCTTGTATGAAGTTGTATAATGAAGAAACGTAGGAAACCAACTACTTTATAATATCATTGATTGATATTATAGTTTACATACCTTTTACTTCCTTGACATTTAATGTTAGCACACTAAGATATAAAAAGCATTTATTCATTATAGGCAAAAAAAAATTTTACAACCAAAACACTTTTTTTTTTTAACATTTGGCAATGTGGGATAATCCATGCCATTAACATCATGATTTTTTTTTCTACCTCTAAATGGCAAATTTCCTTAGCCTCACAAGTCAACATGTTTTTAATCACCTGCAAGATCACATACTAATGTAGCAATGTGCTACGAACCTTCAAGAGCTTGGGTAGAAATCCAAAGAGCAATGCAAAATCATAAATCTCCTTAACAAAACAAGACCCCATGCCTTGAACAAAAAGCTTCGACTTTGTTCTTATAAAGAAATTGATGAAACAAAAATAGTGAACTACTTTAATAGATCAATGGAGAAAAGCACATAGTGTTCTTAGGAAAAAACATGGAACTCACAATCTAGCTCTTAAAGAATCAATGAATGCTACAATATAGGATGAATTATGTTAGACTTAAGTTATAGGATAATTAAGGTTTGAGGAATTTTAGGATTTGGTAAATAAGGGTTTTTTGAAAAAAGGGAGGGGAATTGGGAATTAGCTATTGAAAAGACTAGGGATGCAGGGTGTGAGGGATTTAGGAATTAGGGTTTTGAAATTAGGGAAAATTAGGGAATTAGGGTTTGGGAATTTGAGGGAGAATTGGGGATTTAGGAGGAAATTTGGGAATGAGAAAGAAAAAAAGGCTTTGATAGCATGTTAGAAAGTGAAAAACTCAAGAAAGCATAATCAATTTCTCTATTGTTGTGTCATTTACAAGCCTTTCATGTAATATTTATAGAGAACGAAACCTAGGCTAACAAGGAAAGAAGAATATATACAATAAAATACAAAGATATTAAGCAAAATTGTAGGGCCTAATATGACAATGCGGTTGGTGAGATAGTTGTGCATTAACACAAACCCTCTTAGTCGCATTACCCACATGTCCTCTTCACTCTCACCCTATCTCTCCATTAAAACTCCTTGAATGCAAAGACAATTTTAAATTTTTATTTGACGTTCAAGATGAAAGAACAGAGACAGAAGTGCCGGAACACATCGATAACAAGGAGAAGAAAAATCATATACAAAACTGAGAGAACATAGAGAAAAACTTTGGTCTTTGGTTTTATTTCTGCATGTTTATATACAGTAGGCCCCTATCACTATTTATATACAATATCCCTGTGAGTGAAGAAATCTTATACTAGGTGTGATGCCGATAGTGAAGGCCGATATCTTCATTCTTAAGATTATAGATTGCAGCCTTTCAAGTGGGTTTTGTAGCACCGTCTATGCTCTTCAATGGTACTGGCTGCGGCTTGGGGTCCTGATTGCCTGATGCGGGGTGCTGTGTGATGTAGGCATTCTCATGTTGATAGTAGAGAAAATATAGTAGTGGATATTTTCAATCATTAAAAATATTTTCAATAATTTTTTTTTTTAACTGCAGGTGTTAAGCTGCAGAGAAATTAAATAGCAGAAGTTAAGGAGGAAGCTCACTTTTGAGGTGCCAAACTCGCTTCTTGCTAAAGGAAATGACGAAGCCAACCGTCTTGAACGCTGGTTTCATTCTTAAAAGCCACTACGACCTCATCTGCTCTCCTTGGTCCATGCAAAGCAAAGTCTGGCGTTAGTAAGTTTTAGGAAGTTTTCCAGGTTATTTGTTTATTGTTAACTCAATTAGTGTGCTTAATTTTTGGCTAATAATTTTTTTTTCTTGTACTGTGTTATTGTCCCAGCATCTTGTAGTCTTTTCCGTGTCATCACATCTGCCACTTTAACTTTCTTATTTGATGAGTTTTAATTATAGACATGCTGACAAGGTGGACTTTGTTTGGTACTTGGTTTCAAGAACATATTTTCCCGGTCATTTGTTTGCTATTAACTCAATCAGTGTGCTTAGTTTTTGGCTAATAATTTTCCTTTTTCTGTACTAAGTTATAGTCCCAGCATCTTGTTTTCTTTTTCCTGGTTATTGCATTTGCCACTTCTAACTTTCTTAATGGATAAGTTTTTTAAACATTGATACGCTACCAAGGAAACCTTGAAAGAAATTTGTTTGGCAGATGATGGAATTCACTCAAGGGAAAAGGTAAATATATGAAAGAAATTATGTTGAACCATGTTTTGATCATATTAAATAATTACCTCCTACCCTTGAGTTTTGGTAATTGAGAGTCATAAATCATTCAACCCTTCTGTTGAATGGTTTAAAACTAATCCACTCTTCCTCAAAATAGGTTGTAATAAGCTATGAATAATAATAAAGGTAACTGAACTTTTGCTTGTTTGTGAATTGCAATAAGCCAAGTAAATAATCATTGGTATCAATTTTTAAAAATATTTTGATCAAAGGATGTAATTTTGTTTGGCATAATAATGGTATCTAATTGATTAGTTAAGCACAAAATATGTAGAAACTTGTTTTTTTGATAGTCTTCTATTGGAAGTTCGATGAGGAATAGGACTCTAAGCAAAAATGAAACTCCTTTGCCATGGGTCACATAGTGAGAAAAGACATTTTGTATATTAAAACATTTTGGCTCAATGTTTATTTGATTGGAGAGTCCCAACAACTTCTGCCGATTACACATCCATAAACTTGAGTTCTTGCTCCATGATCTATTGAGGCTTATGAATAGGTCAATGGTTCTTAAGGAACACTTTATTTGTACACTATTTTAGCTTATTGCAAAATACTTAGCTTGAGCCTCTTTTCAATGTATTGGCATTAGGAAGTGGCTCCTTTTTTTCTTTTTCTTTTTTATCTTTTTTATGTTGTGTTTCACTTATGTTTTTGTTTACTGATTTTTTGTGTCAATGTTTGCTACAATGAATTTTTTCCTAATATTGAAACAAATAATGTTAAAGATGAGAAATTTGAATATTTACTTGCATGAAAATTTGAATTGACCCTTGATGAAATTTGGCATTTTCTCTTTGCTGCCCGATAATTCTAAGATTTTATTTCCTTGTCCAGGACCAAAATAACATAGACTACAATGACATTTTCATGCCGGTGGAATGCGTTTCCTAATGTTTTTCATCTTCCAAAGTCCATATTTGCTACATGTGCTATTGAGGTCAAACATTTTTTTAAACTTATTTACCATCTTGTTATTTTCTCTGAACTTTTTATATGCATTGATATATTCACATTGTTTTGTGCGTATTGTACATGGGCTAAATGTTAAGTCCATTCTTACCACCACTTTTTAAGTTAATTTTATTTTAAGGTGTAAGGTGTAATCTAATTTTAATTTATTTCTTGATAACTGATCAATCCTTAAAATTTATATGATTCTACAGCGGTCCATGTCCATAGAAATCGTACTACTGTCCAACCATTGGAATGGCAATCTATTGCTGATGGTGTGAGTTCTCCGGGTTTTCCAACCTCCAATTTTAACACTCCCTCCTCTGTTGTTGGGATCTAAAGACTTTATGAAACATATTTAGCTTCTCAAAGGAAAATCAGCTAGAAGTATTATAGGAGTTGCTTAGTAAATTTGTAAGTAGAGTTATGTTATCCCGACAACCTCTCCAGATTGTTATGGAGCTCTTGAAGAGTATGAACTTGTACGATGCAGTGCCCGCATCAACATCTACTGTAATCCTCGCTGGTGTTTGCGGGAATTGCTTCCTTGTCTGCAGGTGTGTGCCGTGCGGAGATCAATGGAAGAAGACGAGGAAAGTGTTCACCCCTGTGACAAGACTTTATTGGCTGCTTGCTAAGAAAGGTGAAGAAGACGACCATGTTGTTCGCATGGTTTGCAATATGTCCGAAGGCTTCGGAGCTTGTATCTCCAATTGAAAGGTGACAAATGTACGAGCAATTGAGGACCATTTTTAGAAGAACAAAAGCATGTGCTGATACTAGTTTGTTATAGTTTGATGAGATGTTTACAAGTTTATGTGTCCGGTTACATGACAATCTAGGAGCCACTACTAGATGGCCAGGAGAAAGCTATGAAAAATCTCAAGAACCTGTTTATTTCCATGAAGATGCTAATTTCTATAAAAATTTCAAGAAACGTTTCATCTCTATGATGGTCCAAACAGGAGCCAGTCTGATTTAGACTGATATATATTTATCAATGAAATAAATTGTTTTAACTTAATAAAAAAACTTTTCAATGACATGGTTGATTTATTGAACAAATAATCATAATTTAAACAGCTTGGCGAGAAGTAAAACAACCAGTAGAAGTTGTAATTATCAACACTCTTTACATCATAAAAAACAGATTCATAAACTACCGATAGGTGGCTCTGCCTTTCGCGCCGTGGTGCCGGCCCAATAGTTAAAAGAAGCTGTGATGTATTCGAAGACCATCAATATTTAAGAGCTGGGCTAAGTTTGGAGGATATAACCCATCTACCGAACCATACGCTCGAGGGTCACAGAAAATCGACAAATGTTGAACGCAGTGATTGGAATTTGCAAATTCAGTCTTGAATGGAAGCGGTTGCAAACTTTTTACGTCAAATCCAGACTTTCACTGCTTTCCGCGTCACAATGCAGGCCTATCGAATAGAAGTGAACCTCAGCGTCTTGGAAACGATAGATTCGGGATCTGTGGTGATGGAATCAGACGGTGTTACTGGCCGCGTACTCTGTGACAATCAAGCCGATGACTTCTCATTTCGTTTCATTGGTCCTTATGAAAGCATTCAGCACTGTTCTATACAAAGATGATACGTGTAGTCATTTGCTTCTGTGGAATGGTCTTCATGAATGGCCAAGTTTGCCCTTCCTTTCGAATCCATCTTTAGTGAAAACTGCCTCGTGTTGACCACTTCTTCACAATATTCGTTTTTTTGGGCATAAATCTTTTGAGCATTGTGATAATTCATGCGCTTTGTATCCATGGGAGTTGGTTGAAAGTTCATGCTTGACTTTTGTTTTCGCGGGAGTGGTGAAAACGAATGCATTTCTTTCTGGCCAACTTCAAATTAGACAGTCATGAGGACTTCAAACTCTGTAACAGCCGCGTCAAATGTCGTCTAATGGAAGGAAAGCCAAGATTTTTGCTTGTGTGAAATACACGTGTCACGTTCCTCATAGTTGCTTTGCGTTTCATTCATATCTTTGCTTTTGCACATAAATGATAGCCCAACTTCAAAAGAAGAGAAAGAAATTATTTCAAAGAATATCATTCTTTTCTTTTTTTTTTTGCAATAAAAACAAGTTTTGTATAAAATAAGAAATTTAGATAAAATAAAAAGATCCTCTTTGTTGATTTTAGTAAATGAACTAAGGAAGAAAAATTCATGAATTATGATAGATGGAATAGATAGTTAATTGTTTGAATCCAAAAGAGTTTAGGTTCTTCTATGTATATAGGGTGCATAAAACACATTTTAATTTAAGGGATATTTGTATAGTAAGAGGAAGAAATAATTAGAACCTATGAATCCTGTTGATGAACTTTCTAAAACTCTACCGAACTTTGGAACAAATATTATGTTTGGGTTTTTCACTATCTTCATCTGATTATAATTATGATTATTGACATGATAATACAATCTCGATTAGCATTTTCATCATATTCAGAATTTTTGATGTGGGAAATGATCTTACATTCCTAAGGAGTATACTAAGATTCTTACTTATATGGTAATGGGTTTACTCACTCTTATGTTGGCTTTTAGATTAGATAATAGATCTTTTATTGTTGTCTCATAGCTAGGATATCTTTTTAAACTCCTATTAGTTTCCATTGATTTAAGCCCACACATGACCCACATAATGCAAGGCTGCAAATGGTTCATTAACCATTTTAATGAGGGCATGTTGTGCATTGTTACAATGTGGTCAATGATTCCTCATTGTTAAAGCATATAATAATTGTCATGCTTATATGATATAAGTTTCATCAATTCTATGTTACTTTAACATTTGATAATAAGCTTTTTAACATCATATCAAAGTCAAAGTTCCTTTTTAGCACTTTTATGAGCTTTGATTTATTTGAGTAAACTCATTTCCTGTGTAATATGATATTGGCATGATTCAATGATTTAACTATTTTTTGTTCCCTTTAAGTCTCTTAAATAATATTAAATATATAATACCAAATACACATTAGTTTCAATGTTCGTATTTTATTAAATATCTTAGATCCCAACACAAGCAAAAAAAAAAAAAAAAAAAAAAACCAAAAACAACATAGACAAAATTACAATGACACAAGACACTCTAATTTTTTAAGTGATTCCCAATACCAACATTCGATGTTGTCCACTCTAACACCCAAATACAAATATCAAATGATGTAAAAAATTTCTCCGATGTATTTACTTCATAACTCAATATATACGTAAACAAAAAAGGACACCAAAACTTGGAGTTATTATCTAAAAAATTTGAATTTATTGCCTATGATGCCATGTCACTTACCCTGAAACCACAAAAATAAATTCAACAAGTGAGACAAGATTCATTCACACACATTACACAACAAGGATGTGGGAAGTAAGTCCTTTTATAGTGGACAATGCAAAATGGTAGTCAACTTGATATCATAACCCAAAAATGGTGGAGAATTGTTCAAAAATGCTTTTCTAACTCATGAAAATGGGTTCACATGAATTCATGAAATATTTTCACAAGTGTGTGTATTTATGTTAAGAGCAAACAACTAATAAGAGATTCAATATCTTTTGCCAATGTCAGCTTATTGATGCTACAAGTAAACATTCAATGCTTCTCCATATGCCTTTCACAATGCTTTAGCAAACATTATGCAAAATCTAAACCTTTAAGTTTGTTTTCCCTAAAACAATGCACTTTGCATTTTTTCCGTGAGGAGAATATAATAAGCAAGATTATGATTCTTCTATTTTGAATCCTCAATAAGGCACCTAAATGAAACTCTAATAATACGTTAGTCCATCTCTAAGAACAAAGATTTGTCTTTACAACTTTTCACTATACTTTCAAGGTAATGATGGTTGTAATTCCTATTTTGTTGATTGGTGTCAAAACTAGTAAGAAATAACCTAAGAGTGGAAGAAAAGGGGGTAAGGAATTTTGCATGTACTTTGGTACTTACCATGATGAGTAACTCCATCACTACTATTAGTTTCCCAATGGATTTTGTAATTACCATACTTAAGTTTTTCCTTTGAAAATTCTCTTTTCTTGTTATCTAATAAGAAAATTACCTATATGAATTGGTTCACTAATCTTTGTTGCAATTATATAGCTTGAAATCATTGTAAACGAAATAGCACTTAAAAATAGTTGTTTTAGATCATTGGCTCTTGGAAGTGTCATTGTATAATAGTAAAGTTATTTTAACATACAAATAATGTTTTGACTAAAGAGATATAACCTTAGAAGAGTTCTCTAAGAAATTAAGATTCAACTCCTAAAGGAATTCCAAGATATAAGAGCATATTAGTTTAAAAGGACATATGATGAACTATGGTCTAATTTTAATAGTGTGTTAGTGCTTTACTTCCAATGAAATTTTATATCATCAATGAAATTTTATATTATTAAATCCTCAATAGAAGTAACATCTCAAAACATGAAATTTCATTGGAAGAGAAATGAATCATGGAACAAGCAATTGTATTGTACCAATTATGAAGAGGTATAGTAAATGGAGAAAAATAAAATGCCACAAGAACTAGAAACAATTAAGTAACATCAAGAGGCAAGGAGGTTAGGGCAAAGGCCCCTATTCATTTTTCAAATAGTTATTGAAGTAATTGAAAAGTTAACTAGTGAAAACAAAGTTAATCACTTTTACATAAGTTTAAAAATGTCCCATTAACCTTCATTCATTTGAACTCACAATGATGAAATCGTATAATGCATAACTCTTTGGGCAATTAATAAGTAAATTGTTGTTGATAGATATATATGGTTTAGTTGCGGTTTCATTCTGCTTGGAGTTAAAAGGTCCTAAGTTTGACAACCAATTCTTTCATATCCCTACATACCTAATAAATAAAAAAAGTACCCAATTATTTTCCCTATAACATATTAATTTTCTTTTCCTAAAGAGTACAAACCCTCACTTTATCAGTTAAATTGTGTTGATAATTTGTATATCAATGAAAGTAGCATGGTTCAAATGCAAGGAAAGGATTGTATGACCCTAACGACAATGTGGAAGAAACTAAACAACACATCCAATAAACAAAAAGTTTAGAAAAACATGTTACACATTATTTATAAACACATAGCAAATAAACTATAAAAACTTGAGCTTTAGTTTTAATGCAAATTCTACATTTTCAACCACCTTTGGCCATCCAACAAGGTTCCATCCCTATCCTCCCACAATATCTCCATTGTATTACTTGTGACTCTCAACCCGATGTGGGATTCATGGTGTTTTTGCCTTCAACATATCTCAAGGCCTCCTAAGAATGAATGTCAGTCCAACATGATTCTTGAGCTAGCACTTTGAATTTCTATAAGGAAAAGGTTGGTAATTGTGTTGATAGTATTGTACACAAAGTACATGCAAAGTACATGTAAGTCTAATCAATTACTAATGTTGAAAATATAAATAATATATTTTAGAATTTTTTAATCAAAACTTTTAGGAAAAACAATAGAAGTATAAATAGAAGTTTAGAATATGCCTTAATGGTTAGTCATAGGAATATTTTACAATTGAGAATAATCATCACTTAACATGAATATTTAGGGAAGGGTCAATTTTGAAAAATGAAGGAAATAACAAATAATGAGCCGCCCAGCCTTTTTAGATGAAGTTACAAAAATTACCCACTTAACCTAGTTAAAAGTATTAAAAAGCTTAGAAGGGGATGTCTATGCTGTTTATGTCGTACAATGACAAGCCAAAGCCAAAGATCATTTTCCACCCACCTACAAAATATTGTCGTATTCTCATACTTAGTTATCTTTAAAACTCTATTTATATAAAAATAATCAAATAGTGGAGTCTAGAAGTGTACAAAAGCTAAAACATAGTCAAATTACAATACAACATTAAATTAGTTGCCCTTGGTTCAATGAAGTTTATGAATATGTGTAACGTGTGTGGCTTTTCTCAAAAACGTTTGTTTCTATAAGGTATATTTGACTAAAAATGGCTTTCTCTTGATCTTGAATTGTACATAAAATTGAGGCCCTTTTATAAAATACTCTATCTCCAATTATTTTTAATTGCAGTGAATTGTTCTTTTGAGGTAACAATTAATTTCTTCTTCTTTCAATGTGTACATATATAACTTTTAATTTCCTGCAAAACAGTAAGACTTTATGCTAATTTAATCCATCAAATTCCACCTATTTTTTGCCTTCTAAATGTTTTTCTCAAGTTTCAACTCTCTAAAACAACTTGATTTAAGTAATTGCAATCCATCAAAAAATATTCTTAACGCTTAGTCGCAATCAAATCTTAAATCCATTTGGGATGAAATTGGTAATAATCCCAATTATCACCCACTAATATTTCAAGCTTCATGCACTTCATTTATGAGATTGTAGCAAGCTTCAAGCATTGTGAAAGCTTTTACACTCACATTTAAGCTTCTTGAGAGCATTAAATATAGATTATTGTAGTTTGTTTGACATAATGATTCTTGATGATCCTAGTTACTTATTCTCACTTGAAGCCTTAAGTCTATTTGGGAAAAATTTATATTAAATACCAAATTTGGCCTAACTTCCAATGCTTTTTTAACTTCACTAATATGATTGTATTAAGCTTCAAGTATTGCGAATGTCACCATTAAGCTTAAGGAATTTGAGTGTAAGAAAGTATTCTGCTATGGAGTTTTCCAATATTAGATTAGATTCATAGACTTCAAGTGAAATCTTGTTGATTAGTGAATGCTTTTTTTTTGTTGTTGTCTAAATTGTTTTTAGAGGTATATCCTAGATTTACATCCAAAAGTCTATTCTTAAAAAATCAAGCAAAGATAAAATAGAGGCACAGGTCATTACCCCCTTGAGTAGTTGGAAAGCTACTTTTGCCTTTGCATTCCACCAAAATTCCCCTTTATGATGGAGATTTGTTAATGGAGTTACAATTCCCCCGTATCCTTGTATGAAGCAATGATAGTACCTTGTTAACCCAAGGAATCCGTGTAAAGCAATGACAAACCCGATCTAGGCCATTCCTACATGGTTGTAATCTTGTCCTAATCAACAGTAAGTCCCTCGGTTCCCACTACATGGCCAAGAAATTTGAATATGTTTTGACCAAATCTCCACTTCTCTTTCTTGGCATACAATTAGTGTGCCTTTAAAGTGGCCAACACCCTTCGTACATGGTTGGTATGCTTTTCCACAATCTTGTTGAACACCAAGATACCATCGAAGAAGACGATTACAAACTTGTGAAGGAAAGACTTGAAAACATCATTCATTAGGCGTTCAAATGTTGTTGGCACATTGCAGAGTCCCAAAGGCATTACGAGGAACTCATAGTGCCCAAATGGAGTTCAAAAGGCCATTTTCTCAATGTCCTCAACCTTCATGCGCACTTGATGGTACCCAGCCCGCAAGTCAAGTTTGGTGAACATGCAAGTCCCTTGAGCTTATCAATCAACTCATTTACAATGGGAAAGGGGTAATTGTCTTTTATTGTGATGTGGTTCAAGGCTCTATAATCAACATAAAGGTGCCAACTACCCTCAAACTTCTTTACCAAGATCACCGGTAAGGCGTAAGGGCTCTTGCTAGGTTGCATAATGTTATTCTATATAATCTCCAAGATTAGCCGCTCAATTTCCCCTTTTTGAAAGTGAGGGTATCGGTAAGTTGGTGACCTAATCGGCTAATTTTTCTCCTCCAAGTGGACTGCATGATTGTAACTTCACTGGGCACGTAAAAACTTGGGCTTTGTGAAGACAACTTTATATTGTTTCAAAGTGTGTGCCAAGCTATTAGAATTTCCTTCCCTTCTTTGGTTAGGTCTTTTAACTTTTAGGTTGAATCTAGTGTGAATAGAAAATAGATGGCCTTGAGAGGATAATTCCTCCTAAATAATGACTAGGCTAGGTGTGGCTCCCTAAGGGGTTGGATTTTGCATTTTTGCTTCTGTTTTGTCCACCATTTGTAGTTAGAGCTTCATGAGTGCCCTTTTTCCTTTCTCTTTGCGGCTCTTTTTTCTTAAACCTCCCAGTAAAACTTCTTTAGTATGTGTCATTCCTCACAATTCCACCTCTTTTTCTCCAACCTTGTACACCATGTGCCACTTTTTGAAATCCCATTGTATGTGTCCCAACTCGCCTAGCCAGTTAGTTCCCAAAATCACATATGATCCTTGAATTGGCAATAAGAAAAAGTCAATTTTCTAGGGAATACCTTGGAGGGTAATGTTGACCCCTAAGTAGTACCCTTCACTCATGATGTTTCACCATTGGCTACCATCACCTTGAAATGGCCCTTGATATCTAGGACTAGTCCTTTTTTTTTAAGCTAGTTCTTGGTTGAGGAAGTTGTGAGAACTTCCTGAATCAATGAGCACAATTACTTCTAAGTTAAAGTCTAGTAATTTGCTAGTTAGCTTCATGGTTCTCTAAGCCTTAGTGCTGTATATTGCATAGTGTGTTATTTTTGGTAGTGTGAGGTGTTAAGTTTCCTCATTGAGCTCACAATGCTCTTCTTTTAAGTCGTCTGACTCCTCTTGTGGCCCCATTAGTAAGAAAACCCTCTTGTAGCGGTGGTTTGGTGTGTACTACTCATTGTAGTTAAAACACAGGCCTTTAGCCTTGCACTCTGCTAGTTTAGGAGTTGAGAGTTTTTTGATTGGCATTATTGTTCTTCTTATTACTTCTCCCTGTCTTCGTGATGAGCTAGAGTAACTCCCTATATTGAGAGTTTTGGACTCGTAGAACCTTACTAGCCCAACAGCTAAGTTGAAATCTTACAGTTCCCTTGCTTGCACATCTATGCAGATTAAGTCTTTCAAGCCCAGAATGGAACACCCAATTGTTTAATGCATAGAGAGAGTTCTCGCTTTAAAAAGCAAGCAAACAAATTCCACTTGGAAGTCCTCCACTGTCCTTGTCTATTTTAGCTTAAATAAATCATCAAAGAAATGGCAATTATGGGATGGACCATACCTTTCGTGTAATGCCTCTGTTAGTTGTTTCCAAGTGAGGACTCCTACCGAGTTATTCTCCAGCAGGACTTTACACCATAGGTGGGCATCACCTTCCAAGTTCCAAGCTGCGATTTTGACCTTTTCCTCATCTAGGATTTGATAGAAGTCAAAGTATCATTCAACATAGTCAATCCACCTCATTGGATTTTCTTTACCAGCATAATGAGGAAAGTCTAGTACAGTGTTTTGGCAGTTTCCATGCGAGCCTCCCATGAACATTCTTCCTTTTGGTTTTGGTTGTGGCTTCCTTGATTAGATCCTTCACCTTTTTCCATTTTTGTTTTGGTAATGAGGGCTTCCACGCATAAATTAAGGTCCACCATTTGTTTGTGGAGTGGTTTTAGCATTTTCGCCACTTATCTTGCGAAGTTTGCCATCAAGTCATTAGTAAACTTTGCCTAATTATGGTTAGCCATTTCTAATGCTAGCTTCGGTGCCATTTTGTTAAGTACTCATCTTGTGGATCTTTTCACTGGATGTAGTTAAGGTTGGATGTCTTCTAGCCACAGAAGGTGGCGGTGCTTCTTACCTATGGTGTAAAGAGAGAGAGAGAGAGAGAGCTAGGCAGAAGTTTAAATTGCACATTTTTCTTTGAGGGGAAAACAACCTCTTACACAAGTTTCTAATTGCCCTTTCACAAACATGCAGCTTTTATATATATAGAAGTGTCTAATGAGGTAGTTCAACAATTTGGACGAACGCCTTATCAGCCATATCGAGTTCCGTAGTTTTACATACAAAATACTAATGATCCATTTTGTCCATATTGTCTTAACTAAGGAGATTGCTTCACGGCACCATTTGCAATTTCTCCTCACCTTTTTGTTTTGTCTTCTTAAATGCTAGGGTTATCTCCTTAAACACTTTTCTACACAAAATACTTTAATGTCCTACTTCTTAATGGGAGAAGACACTCCAGTCAGACACCTTGTCCTCAAAAAGTGACCTTCCAGCCACGTGGGGTGCTAGTCTAGCACCCTAGCTCTTTTACTTGTCACAGGTATAGTGGCAAATATAAGAACAGTTTTCCTAATGTTTTAATGGAATTGTTATATGGTTGTTAACTGTGATAATCCTTGCAATGCAGTAGAGTAGGCTGTGGCAGAAAGGCTAAATCCAACTTAGTAGCTAGAGGAAATATGTAGTGTTGTTCGGTCCAAGGGATTCATGTTCAGTGTTACAACTTTATGTGCTAGCATGTGAAAAGCTTAAAAACCTCTGTTCTCTATGTAGAAGTTAATCTCGAGTCTTTTCCATCCCCTAGCATACAGATATGATGAACATGCAAACCAGTTATAAAATATCCAACATAATACCTTACGCAATAGATTTTGAGGGCGAGTGGAAGATGCCATTCCCACCCTTCAAAAATTGGACTACTATACTAATTGTTTCTCTCTGAATGAATATTATGGACATCACTTACTTTCCCTTCAAACTAGTTAGAAACTCCATTGATCACTCTTCTAAACTTGTGATAAACTCACTGGAAATTAGAATCAATGAAGATACTTCAACATTCATGCTAAACAGTAGGCATGATTGACCTAGTGATTTTTGGTTCTATATAGCAAACAATTAGTTTATAAGAGTACAGTTACATTGCCTTTGGATGAACCTAATCCCAGGGGTCGTTAGAAAGGATTATAAATTTTAGTTATAGTCTTTTAAAATTATTTTTTCTAAAAAACCTTGTACATTAATATAAAATCAGGCAAAGGTACAATTGGAAAAAAGGATTTCAAATTTTAGACTAGATGAAAATGGAAGATCTAAAATTGTTCATGTTAAAGGGTCCATTCATGCTTGAGCATGAAAATTATGTTGATAACTATTTTGTGGGTCGCTTCCTTTAAAGAAAAGCTTACAATTTCAGTGACACATCACTAATGTGAGAAATAAATGGTTGTGGTAGTGGTTTAAATCCTATTAATTGTTTGCACTTCTCAGTGGTTTCTGAGGTTTGAATTCTCTAAAAAGACTAGGTGTGAGTTATCCTATTATGCTAGATGCAATTATTCCTTATGAGTTTTGTTATTTGCCGTTACTCGAGTACTTAGATATATTTAGGAATAAGTTGATGATTCTTGAGCATCTACGATCTTCACAAACTTAGGTTTCTTCACTAAAGAAGTTGTACGGCTTTTAAAACACTACTAAAACCTTCATTTTCTAGATTAAGGTGTTTATAACTGTTACATTTGGGTTATTGCAAGATGGTAGGTGTAATAATTGATTTAAGTTACTTATCTTCACTCATGCATTTAAATCTATGCAATAACAAATTTAGAAGATTGCCATATGTGATTTAACTTTTCCAACTTCAGTATCTTTGCTTGGAAGATTGTCTTGAAGATTGGAGATAATAGGCTGCATATTGCTAAAAAGTCCTTAGGTTGGTCGAATTGTAATTGCGCTATTGATATCATCAGTTTTGATTATGATGGCAGACCCCACCAAATCCTCCAACTACCTTTATATCTACATATTGGCTTAACATCCTATAAGGGTTGGTCGGTGAGTCTCTTTCTTTGCTTTATAGTGATGCTCAAACTCATCGAAGTTATGTTGTATTATATATTAAAATACCACATTTTACATTTTACTTTTCTTATTTTTTATTTTGTAGTATAGAGTTGTTTACATTGTTACCCCTACATTGGTATAGAATGGTTGTAAAAGACTTGACAAGTTCCTTTCTTGATCAAAGCAAATTTCACAAGTTCATTTCTTGATTATAGTATATTTTACATGTTCCTTTTCCTTATTCTCCATTCCTTTTTTCTTCTTCCTCAATTTTTTTGCAAGAAACCCCTTAATCTTTGTAAATCATATGTTTTTCTAAAATAATTTCACATCATGAAAGGTCAACATTGTTAGAAATATTGTTATTCCATTATCGTTTTGATGATGAAAAGGAAAAAGAAAATATTTCATGAAAGGATATTTTAGTGTTAATTATCTTTAATGATTTATGTATTATAAAAGTATTATTAGGAAGAATAAATGAATCAATATTTGATGTCATTATTTGTTTTACAAGAAAATTAACTTGTGAATTTTCTTGTAGGAAAATGTTCCAAGTAAAGACCAAAAAGAATTAGCTTTAATCAAGTTTAATGGATCAATCTATTTACAGAACAACCCAATGTGAATGGAACAAGGCCAGTGTGACAGATTTGATAAGCAATCCAGGCCACATGAAGCGCGACCTGCATAAGCACGGACCAAGCCCCGTACGCATGACCCGTTGAAGCCTGCCTGCATCTGAGCGACCTGGAAACTTCTCCCGACCCGGAAGGCTTTACACGACCTGCAAACAGGATTAAGAACACGTGCACTTGAACATAGCTTGACCCACGACCCAGTTCGACGCCGCCACCTTGCCGGTAAGATTGGCTGCCGTAAACTTCTCCGATCAAGCTGCAAAAGGGTTCGTTGGAAAGCTAATGCAGAGAGAACAATTTTTTGAAGGAAAATCAAAGACCCATTACTCATAGAAGATCAAATTGAAGAGATTAAGGGTGTTCTTAGTGTTTTTAACCTAACTGCTCAAAAGAAGAATTGGAAGCAGATTAAAGAGGGTATGATGCTAAAATCATGGGGATTCTATAGTTAAGAAAATGCTCCATCAATCTGTGAAGCACCCATAAAAGATTGCTTCAAGATTGAAGAAGAATTGAGGAAGAATCTTGATGAGATCCGAGAACCCGACCCATGACCCAAATAAACTTCACGAGATTCGATTTAAAGAAGCAACTAAACGATGCGTTTTGAAAGGACATTTTAACCAGAACAGAGAAGCTACTTACTCATAAGACTCTGCCTCTCCAACAGCTCGTAAAATCAGTCTTAATCTCTCCATAACAGGAAGAAATTCTGAGCAAGTCAGAACGGCTATATCTGGAGATTAAAAGGTGTGTTCTATATATCCATCAGAAGGGAAAAATAAAAGGTGTCATTGTTGTTGTTGAAGTTGCTGATATCTTAAGAAACGAAAATCCACTTTGAGAAGAAAAAGATCAATCTCAAGCTTAAGCTAAATAGAAATCTTGGTGAAGTTCTTTCATTCTATTACTCTGACAGATTACTTGAGATTTCTAGTTGTATATGTGCTGATTAGATTCTAAATATTATTGTGCACATATACTTGTTTGTAAATCTGAAACCCTAACTCTATTATCATTTGGGGGTTTCGTGATTAGGGCTTGATTAGCTATTTAATTGTCTTTAGAAAGTCCTTAACTTAGCAATCTCCCATATACATATCATATCTTAAGGGAATTGCCTAAGTTTGTAAAAGGTTTGATAAACCTTAACTTGTTGATGTGTGTTGAGGCACACATTATATTGTAATCCTTGGAGAAAGGATTGTATAACTCCTTGAGGAGGAGTTGGAAAGTGTAGGAGAACGTTTTCTCCTAACTTTGTAGTAAAGTGGATTTCAACTGATTGTGTTGAAGGAAGAGGGTGGACGTAGGGCTCAAGGGTTGAGTGCCGAACCACCGTGTAAACTTGTGTGTCATATCTCTTATTCTCTGATTCATCATTATTTTATGAGACCTTGTTTGACAACATCTTAGAACAAATTAAAGCAAATCAAAAAGGGGACAAAACTTTGATTTAGACTTGAAAACAATTCAACCCCCCTTCTTGTTAGGCCATAAAACCCAACAATTGGCATCTAGAGCCAAGTTCTCTAATTAAAGGCTTAACATCCTAGAGTAGATCCGTATAATGGTTTTGGAAGAAGGAGTAGCTGTTACGGGGTGTAATGAACCACCATTGTTTGATGGTATTAATTATAGACTTTGGAAACAATCAATGCAAAGGTTTATTATAGGTCTAGATCCAGAAACATGGTAGATCATTAGAGAAGGTATTACGATACCTAAAACTGATGATTGGAATGAAACTGAAGCTAAAGCCATGGGGCTAAATGCTAAAGCCATGAATATGATATATAGTGGTTTAAGAGTTCATGAGTTTGATGAAGTATCTTCTTGCCTCACTGGTAAAGAAGTTTGGGATAAGTTACAAGTTATCTATGAAGGTAAGACATGCACAAATGAAAAAGAAAAAGAAAATAGGATGGCCATTGCTCTAAAGGCAGATGTAGAGAATGATTCATCTTTGGACAAAGAGAAACAAGTAGAAGAAGAACAACCCTGTTTAATGACAGCAACAACCATTAATGAAAATTCTGATGTAAATGTTGTTGAATGTGATATAGAAACTGCATTTTTTGATTTGGTTGAGTATGCAACTAAGATGGAAAATAAATATAGAAAATTGAAAGAAAAGTATAAATCTGTCAAAGCTGAAATTGATAATACAAAAAATGTTCATGAAATTCCTGCATCTTCCTTACATGAGAATCATGATATGTTTGAAAATGCTTGCACAAAATTTGATGTATGCTCGATCAATGGTACATATTCTGACCTAGGTAAAAAGAATGATGATATGCTAGAACAAATAAACTCTTTGAATGAAAATCTGTCCAGCATGAAATTTGAGAAAGATGAACTTGAATGCAAACTAAGGAAGTCAAGTTTGGTGGTAGAAGAATATAAGAAAATGAAGAAACAACATGAACTAGTTGTTTGTGAAAACTTGAACATGAAACTTGAGATTAAAAATCTAAAAGAAACAATCTTATTCCATGAAAATAAATCTGAAACTAGTGATAACATGTTTACTTGTTCTGATTTGGATGAAAAGCATGAATGTGTGATAAATGAAATTGATTCCTTAACTAGAAAACTATCAAATGTTCAATGCTTAAGAAAAGAACTTGAAAACAAGTTAAAAAGCTCATCATGTTTGCTGAACAAGTTTGCTAACGGTAGTGTCATGTTAGAAAAGATATTGCAATCACAAAGAAGCATGTATGACAAAACTGGTATAGGATATAATTTGTGTAAGAACTTAAAGTCTTTTACCAAGTTCTTTGATAAAGAGGACTGCACATTTTCATTGCATCATAAGTGTTCTTATTGCAATTATGTTGGTCATTTGTTTGATACATGTCCTATTAGGCTTAGAAGACCATGTAGAATGAAAAGAGTATGGATGCCTAAAATTTTTTATAATACTTGTTCAATTAACTCTCATGGACCCAAGGAAAGAAGGGTACCAATTTTGCAAGCTCCTTTGTTCATGTCTGCAGGTTATGAACAAAGATACAGCAACTAGTTTGGTGATTAGTGACAAATGAGGATCCACCGTATATAAGTAAAAGTATATGAGTACCTCTTCATTTTGTCATTCAAACAAAAAGTAATGTTTCAAGAAAAACAATGTGCAATTCTGTTTTGAAGTTGGTTATTCTTGCTGAGACTATTTGTTTGAAATAAAATCTTTGGGTGATTGTAGTTCCATGAATGTTTCGTGATGCATGCTTAAGAAAAACCTATATGTTGATTGACTTTAATTAATATCATAAAAGTTATGTATGGTTGCTGGAAATTATTGGACTATATGGTGAACATCTCTTCTTGTGCTAAATATTTTGTTGATCAATATCATGTCATTTGATGAAGAGACTATGCTGAAATTAATAAATATTCATCATTCTAGTATGCTAACATGATAAGGAAAGCAGAAATTAAAATATGTGATTCATGTTGCAAGTTGGTTCATATTGGAAAGTCTTTCTTAAGGTGATTACACTTCACTAAATTTAAAATGATTAACTTTTCTTAATGACTTATAAGATTGAAATGTGTATGATAGAGAAGAGGAAATCAATGCATATGACATGTGTAGTATCTTACTTCTTGAAAACTTAAATCATTGCATAAGTTAAGGGGGAGAGAGTACATAATCAGCACATGTATGTTCCATTTCTGACTTGAAAGTGCAGAATATGGGATAAGAGTCTTAAACACCCGGAATGTATGCTCTTTGATATATTCTTGCATTGCTGCTATGAAACTGTTTGCTGAAAATTATCATATGACGTTTGCTGAAAATGATTAGATACATGTTTGTTATCTGCTCATGATCACATGACAACACGTCATACTATGTCTTGGTCGTGTAAATCATTACGAATTTTGCTCCTACTAAAATGACTAGCTAAATGAAGAAGAAATGTACTAGTCAAGTTTTCAGTGTGAAAAACTGTTGGAATATTCACTGATCTTTGTCATTCAATGTGATTTATTTTCGAAACAAATCATGCTTTCCATCTTGTTGTAAATTACTGCTTCTTCACTGCATAAATAGTCTCACAAATGATAACTTGAAGTGAATCAAACTTGAGTATTGTGCTGTTCTACATATATATACATATACTGTATTTAAGATACAATGAAACCAAAGCAAAGCAAAGGAAACAAAGTCTCATTGAACGTATATTCGGTATGCTTTTCTAACTCACTCCTTAATTGATAATACTCTCAATGATGCATCCGCTGCTGTGGTTCTTAAGATGTTGTAATACTATGCTCGCTGATGTGATCTATCTGTTGCTGTCAATCAAAAGAATGCAAAAATCATACAGCATGATATATGTGTGTAAAGACGTGCTTTGCTAAGGCATAAATGATAAACATGAAACACATACAGCATGATCCTATGAACATATACTTTGCTGGATGATGTTTTGGGATGAAGTGTGACTATACATAAGTATACCTTGCTGAATGTTTGGAAGGAACATTATGTGGTACTTATGTTTGTTGTTGCAAACAATATAAGTGTAGAAATGGAGATGAGTGTTGAAACAGTGTACTGCACTCTAGTGTATTTCCAGAAGTGTATTTTAAATATCTTTGAATCCACCTCTTATAATAAGCGTTGGCTGGATGAATACATGTGAATATATTATTGGATAAATATGCCTCACTTGTTCTTAATTGGTTGAGATGACTTGAGTGGAAGCTACTCTTGAGGGGGAGCTATAAAAAACCCGTTTTGGATGATATTGTGAAGAGAATGATTGTTGAAACAAATAACATCTTTATTTACTTCCATACCTAAAAGCATGTTATGTATATTTTGCTTTATTCCTATTTGATGCTAGTCGGCATCATTTAAGGGGGAGCCTTAAACATTTCAGGAATGCATCTTTTCCACCTATTGTATTTCCCATTTTGATGATGTCAAAAAGGGGGAGAAATATGTGCACATGAATGAATACTTTCATTATGTTTTTATGGTGTTAAAAAGGGGAGATATATATACATGAAAAACATTTTGGTTATCTCTACTATATGTTGGCACAAAAAGGATTTGTGATTTGTGTTGGAAACAAAATTTGTGTGTGGTTTGCAAAGATAATCATGAAATATTTAGTTTTTCAAGTGCAAGTTTTGCCATCATCAAAAAGGGGGAGATTGTTAGAAATATTGTTATTCCATTATTGTTTTGATGATGAAAAGGAAAAAGAAAATATTTCATGAAAGGATATTTTAGTGTTAATTATCTTTCATGATTTATGTATTATAAAAGTATTATTAGGAAGAATAAATGAATCAATATTTGATGTCATTATTTGTTTTACAAGAAAATTAACTTGTGAATTTTCTTGTAGGAAAATGTTCCAAGTAAAGACCAAAAAGAATTAGCTTTAATCAAGTTTAATGGATCAGTCTATTTACAGAACAACCCAATGTGAATGGAACAAGGCCAGTGTGACAGATCTGATAAGCAATCCAGCCCACATCAAGTGCGACCCGCATAAGCACGGACCAAGCCCCATACGCGTGACCCGTTGAAGCCTGCCTGCATCTGAGCGACCCGGAAACTTCTCCCGACCCGGAAGGCTTTACACGACCTGCAAATAGGATTAAGAACACGTGCACTTGAACATAGCTTGACCCACGACCCAGTTCGACGCCACCACCTTGCCGGTAAGATTGGCTGCCGTAAACTTCTCCAATCAAGCTGCAAAAGGGTTCGTTGGAAAACTAATGCAGAGAGGAACAATTCTGTGAAGGAAAATCAAAGACCCATTACTCATAGAAGATCAAATTGAAGAGATTAAGGGTGTTCTTCGTGTTCTTAACCTAACTGCTCAAAAGAAGAATTGGAAGCAGATTAAAGAGGGTATGATGCTAAAATCATGGGGATTCTATAGTTAAGAAAATGCTCCATCAATCTGTGAAGCACCCATAAAAGATTGCTTCAAGATTGAAGAAGAATTGAGGAAGAATCTTGATGAGATCCGAGAACCCGACCCATGACCCAAATAAACTTCACGAGATCCGATTTAAAGAAGCAACTAAACGATGCGTTTTGAGAGCACATTTTAACCAGAACGGAGAAGCTACTTACTCAGAAGACTCTGCCTCTCCAACAGCTCGTAAAATCAGTCTTAATCTCTCCATAACGGGAAGAAATTCTGAGCAAGTCAGAACGGCTATATCTGGAGATTAAAAGGTGTGTTCTATATATCCATCAGAAGGGAAAAATAAAAGGTGTCGTTGTTGTTGTTGAAGTTGCTGATATCTTAAGAAACGAAAATCCACTTTGAGAAGAAAAAGATCAATCTCAAGCTTGAGCTAAATAGAAATCTTGGTGAAGTTCTTTCATTCTATTACTCTGACAGATTACTTGAGATTTCTAGTTGTATATGTGCTGATTAGATTCTAAATATTATTGTGCACATATACTTGTTTGTAAATCCAAAACCCTAACTCTATTATCATTTGGGGGTTTCGTGATTAGGGCTTGATTAGCTTTTTAATTGTCTTTAGAAAGTCCTTAACTTAGCAATCTCCCATATACATATCATATCTTAAGGGAATTGCCTAAGTTTGTAAAAGGTTTGATAAACCTTAACTTGTTGATGTGTGTTGAGGCACACATTATATTGTAATCCTTGGAGAAAGGATTGCATAACTCCTTGAGGAGGAGTTGGAAAGTGTAGGAGAACGTTTTCTCCTAACTTTGTAGTAAAGTGGATTTTAACCGATTGTGTTGAAGGAAGAGGGTGGACGTAGGGCTCAAGGGTTGAGTGCCGAACCACCGTGTAAACTTATGTGTCATATCTATTATTCTCTGATTCATCATTATTTTATGAGACCTTGTTTGACAACATCTTAGAACAAATTAAAGCAAATCAAAAAGGGGACAAAACTTTGATTTAGACTTAAAAACAATTCAACCCCCCTTCTTGTTAGGCCATAAAACCCAACAAACATTTGATCCCAACTCAAAACAAGTATCATGAATTAAATAAATTATAAATGCTTCAAGTTTATAGGGTTCCAATGCTCCTTTTCCTCCAAAGAAAACAAACCATAATCACCAACGGATCCTTGGACTAAGCCAATTCTTTAACCTAGTTTCAACTTTTTAAGGTTCTCTTTTTGGTATTGTATTCATTGTTTTGAGATAATTCTAGGGGTTTTCCACCCCTTCTTTGAATATTTTTTCCTATATAACGATAATCTTCATCTCACGCAAAAAGTCTAATGGCAGTGAATTGAGCTTGAAGTTGATTAATTAAACTTGGAATTCACTTCTCCTCTCTAGCATGATCTAAATCATTCCCAAATTGCCTTGTTCTTCTTCCCATACAAGTGTAGTCATTTCAATTTCAATAGCTTAAGCGTGTTCATAGGGTGTTTTTGTCAAAAGACTATAAGGATGGGTAAACGTTGCTCATTTCATTCATATAAGCAAGAAAACCCTAATATAATCTATTACAAATGAGTTATTGGTCCCGTGGTAAAGAAACAAGTGCATTTACAATGTCCATTTATAGAGAAAAAGCAACAAGAAGAAGGAAACGGTAAGCTCTTCTGGGTCTTGTGAATGCACACCTCTATTACTTGAGGTGATGCGCAACAGCTATTGTGAGTAGTTGTTGCCTGTGCTGCAGTGGAGTGTCTTACAACAACTACTAAGCTGCTATCTAAGCCACCAAGCCAACAAGGCAGCCACTAGTGACGTGGCTGCCTATGTAGCCACATATCCAAACACCTTTCCTCAAACTAATGGTCGATACGAGTTGATGACATTCAATTTGCCAAGGAGATGTGCATGCTGATTTACTCCTAGAGCCTTTGTGAAGACATCTGCCAGTTGATCTTTGGTTCCAACATGGTGTGTCTTGATGAGGCCACGCTTTATCTTTTCCCTGATGAAGTGATAGTCAACATTTTAGTGCACTGATGCACCATAGGATTTGCTAATAATTCCATTGCGGCCTTATTATTGCAATACAAAATTACTAGTTGTGGGACTTCAATTCCCATGTCTACCAGCAGACCTATTAACCAAATGATCTCGCATGATGTGTAAGACAGCTCGATACTCTACTTCTGTAGAGGAAAGAAATATCACTGCTTGTTTCTTACTTTTCCAAGAGATGAGGGTGTCACCAAGCATAATGCAGAAGCCAGTAACAGATTTCCTCTCAACCTTGCAAGTGGCATAATTTGAATCATAGAATGCTCACATCCTGTATCCTTTTGAAGCTAGAATAAGTAAACTAGTGCCTGGGCAACTCTTCAGATATCTAACCAATCTAATAGCTGCTTCTTAGTGAGATTTCTTTAGTGAATGCATGAACTAGGCCAACTTGTGCACCGTGTAAGATATGTTAGGTATGGTGGCTAGGAGATAATTCAACTTCCCTATAAGTTATTGGTACTTGAGTGGTTCATTTAGAAGCGGATCATCATTTTGTGGCGCCTTTGCTCCCTGATCATGTTTAAAGGTAGTCAACGATAAATTGGTGTCCATAGGGTTATCAACTAGTTTACTTCCCCCAAGTCCCATCTTTTTTATCATCTCGAGAATATACTTGCGTTGACTCAATTGAATTCCATTTTCATTTTTAAGGACCTCATTCCCAAGAAAGAATTTGAGATCTCCCAAGTCCTTAATGTGAAATATAGAATGTAAGTGTGCTTTCAATTCTTGTATCCCCTCAGTGTCACTACCAGTGATGAGTATATCATCTACATATATCATGAGGATGACGATAAGATCACCTTTTTGTCAAACAAATAATGAGGTGTCATGCATGGAATCCTTATAACCAGTTGTGAGGAGGGCTTCTTTGAATTTCTCATGCCATTGTCTAATTGCTTGCTTGAGTTCATAGATGAATTTTCTCAACTTACAAACTTCTCCATTGTTCTCAGCTGGATCACTTGGTGGAGGTTTCATATAAACCTTTTCAACAGATCTCCTTGTAAGAAAACATTGTTTACATCCATTTGGTGGATGTCCCACTGATTTTGTGTTGCTAAGGAGAATGCACATCTAATTGTGATGTGTTTTACCACTGGGGCAAAAATCTCATGATAGTCCACTCATTCTTTTTGACTGTATCATTTTGCCACTAATCTTGCTTTAGTCCTCTCTACTGACCCGTCTGCTTTGTGCTTTATCTTGTATACCCATTTACAACCAATGGGTTTTCTTCCTCGAGGTAGGTCCACTAGCTCCCATGTATCATTTGTCTCTAATGCCCTAATCTCTTGATCCATGGCTTCTTACCATCTAGGATTGCTAATTGCCTCATGGTGATGCATTGGTTCAACATCAGTAGATATAGATGCAATAAAATGCTGATTGTCTAAAGGCAAATGGTCATATGAAATGTAGGTCAAAGGGGGTAGGCTAATGATTCTATTTCTACTACATGAATGGTAGGTCATACATAGTCCTTTGACCACAAAGGAGGTCTGGTGTTCCTAGTAGGACGTCGTGGGGTTGCTTAGGGTTGTGGTTCGGGTGAATTGCTTGATGTGGGTATGGTTTCATCATCAAAGAATATGTCAAGTGGTTTAGCTAAAGGTGGTGACAGTATAGGTGCTTGAGCTGTTTCCTGTGAATGTGATATATCTGTGTGGTGGCTTATAAGATCAGTCGAGGTGGGAAATGAATGTGTAGGGTTAGAAGGTACCTCAAATTCATGCATTATTGGAGCCTTTGGAGCGGGTTCTGTCAAAGGTACCTACATGGCAGGATGTGATTTAGCCTTTACTTGTGAAATGGGAAAGATATCTTCGTGGAATTTCACATCCCGACTTACAAAGAACCTATCCTTTTTCGGGTCATACAATTTGTATCCCTGTTAACCTTAAGGATATCCATGAAAATGCTAGGGATTGCTTGAGGGGCAAACTTATCCTTTAGTCCTACAATGGTTGCATGACACAAGCATCCAAAAATTCTAAGATGTAAGAACTTTGGTGTTTTCCAAAAAGTTTCTCAAAAGGTGTGATTCCATACAAAACCATGGATGGCATCCTATTGATGAGATAGATAGTTGTAGGTATGTTTTCCCCCCAAAACTTGTCAAGCATTGAGCTCTAAAATTTCAAAGCTCGCACAATGTCTAAGATATGGTGATGTTTGCGCTCTATTACACCATTCTGTTGAGGTGTATGTACACATGAACTCTCGTGCCTGATGCCTTGAAAGGTGAACAATTGTTTTGTGTGCTGATTAAAAAATCAAGTGGGTTATCTGTTCTAGCACACTTGACTTCTGTGTCAAACTGGTTTCTTACCAAATTTAAGAATTCTTCTAGTCGTGAATATGTTTTACTCTTGACTTTCATTAAGAATGTCCAAGTTTCTCGTGAAAAATCATCAACTAGTGTGAGTAAGTATCTTGACCCATCATGATTTGGGATTTTGTATGGTCCCTAGACATGTACATGAACTAGGTTAGACATCCGTTGCGCAGTGTGATTACGCATAGGAAAAGAATTGCGAGTTTGTTTTGCAAGTAGGCAAATCATGCAAGGCTCATGTTTAGAGAATTTTGCAAATTTGAAGTCATCAATATATTGAAATTTTGCATCGAACATATGTCCGAGTCTACAATGCCAAAGTTTGGAATTTAAAACATTACATGTTGATATTGAATGTTCAAAAGTTAAAACATGCCTGGAAGCTGATACATCATTCCTATTTGGACATCCAACAAAATAGTATAGGCCATTTCTAACCCTACCGAGGCCTTTGACTTCACTCGTCTAAAGGTCCTAAAAGACACAAAATTCAGCATAAAATATGATGCGACATGTATTTTCATGACAGAATTTTGAGGCAAATATAGGATTGAACTTAAAATCAGAAGAATATAGAGCTGTGTTCAATTTCAATGTTTTGGATATGCTTGTGTTGCCAATATGTGTCACTAATGCACCATCACCGTTAGGAAATTTAACTTTCCTAGAGCGAGAGGCACAAGGCATAATTGATTTCAAGTATGGAAAATTTACAGTAATATGATCACTAGAACCAGAATCAATTATCCAACATTTATTTAGAGAGTGAGATATACCTGCCAAGTAACCCTGACTATCTTGATTATTGTTTAGGAATCCCATGAATTTTTGGTAGTCTGTTTTGGTGATGAAGACATGATTAGGATCGTCTGCTACTAGATTGACTTTTGCTTCTTCTCTTAATTTTTGTGTCCAGGTGGATAACGATGGAGCTTGTAGCATTCCTTTTTTTCATGGCCATATCCCTTGCAATATTTCCATTGGGGACCCACCAAACGATAGCATTCCTCCCTTTTATGGCCTTTTTTTCCATAAAGGGCACATTGGTCATTTTGGTTCTGATTACCCCTAAATGACTTGTCGTTTTGCGTTGCTTTTAGCGTAAACAACATGTCGTTTGGGGCGGGGTGCATAAATGACCCGTCCTTCATGGCCAGTCGTTGGGCCCATGAGGAAGTTGTCCCTATAGGTGCAGTCGCTGCAACAGCTGTTGACCCACCTCTTAAACTTTTTGCGTTGGGTCGATTTTTCACTGTAACAAAGGTGAAATCACCAGTCGTTTTCCCCGATGAGCTCTGATGGTATTCTGCCTTGCAGAGTATTGAATAGGCTTGCAAAAGGTCCGAAGCGGGTTGCATAAGAAGAATTTGCTCTCGAATTGGTAAAAAGTGGTCATCTAGGCCATGGATGAACTGAAAAACTTTGTCTCTTCTTCGTGCTCCTGCCATTCTTCGAAGGAATACATTTGGGGCCTTTTCAGCTCAATTAGAGAGTTGAATTCATTCCAGAGCTGCTTTAATCGACTAAAATAGGTCGAAATTGGTTCTTCGCCTTGTTGAATTGTACATAATTCGGTGGTTAGGTCAAAAACCCTAAACTGATTGACCTGCTAATACCAGCTATATAGCTCTGACCATATCTTAGCTGCCGTCTTGGTGTAGAGAGGCCCGTCGTGAAGGTGGTCACCGATCGAATTCAAGATCCATCCATGGTAGAGATCATTGCATTATTTCCACTATTTTCGGGTTGGTGAGTCAGGTTCCGGTGAGGTGTAGGACCCATCAACGAACATGAACTTGTTCTTGATTGGCAGCGTGATCATCATCATCTCGCTCCAAGCTACATAGTTTGTTGGTCTGTCGAGCTTAATCACCACCAGCAGCGTTGAATTCGTGTCTCTAGGCGGCAAGAAAAGGGGATTAGAATAATCTAATGTTTGACCCCTATTTTCTGATTCCTGGTGCGGCAAAGTGGGCGGAGGAACACGGTGATAGGTGCGAAGACCTATTTGATCTCCTCCGCTTCGATTGTGAGGTAGCACGTATGGCGTGGAGTGGTCAGAATCTACCATTTCGCCGGTTGGAGAAGATTGGGATCAGGACGATGTCATTTGATAAGAGAAAATAACATAGTTGCTTGGGCTGGTGTCGTTGAGTGGAGTGTCATTGTTTTCGGAAGTTGACTATTCCAAAAAGACCAAACAGTGTCATTCCACTAGAACAAAAAATAATGGTACATCATTGTTTTGATTGTCATCTTGTAAATAGACGAATTAATCAAAACTATGCCGTTTTGGGTTAGGTCACCGGAATAAACGCAGCGCCGGAAGGGGGTGCGGTCTAGTTTGGTTTAGAAAGTGTCGAAGGGCATTTTTGCGTTTGGTTTTGACCGAAAATTAGCCAGAAAGCTCCGATTTGTGGATTTTGAGTGGAAGCAATTTGGATCAAATGAAAATGAACAAGTTTGTAAGCTTGATTTGTGATAAGAAGAAAGAAAAGAACCTAAGCTCTTGATGCCATGTCAAAAGACTATAAGGATAGGTAAAAGTTGCTCATTTCATTCATATAAGTAAGAAAACCCTAATACAATCTATTACAAACGGGTTATTGGTCCCATGGTAAAGAAACAAGTGCATTTACAATGTCCATTTATAGAGAAAAAGCAACGGGAAGAAGGAAAAGGTAAGCTCTTCCGGTTCTTGTCAATGCACGCCTCTACTGCCTAAGGTGATGATGCAGTAGCTACTATGAGTAGCTGCTGCCCGTGCTGCAGTGGAGTGTCTTACAAGTAGCTGCTGTTTAAGCTACTGGCTAAGCCGCCTAGCCAACGAGGCAGCCATTAGTGACGTGGCTGCCTATGTACCCACATATCCGAACAGTTTTGAAATAGTGATCGGAAGCAAGAATTGACCTTAAGGAGCATACAAGTTACATATATTTGTTGAAATTAAAAAGTGTGTCCCAACAGAAAGAATATAGATTAGCAAAGAAGCTTTCTGCTTTGAAATTCTGTACTTGAGTACAGGAAGGAAGAATATACATGCTACGGAGCAGAGTGTATTTACCTATTTGTTGTTCCAAGCAAAATAATCTTACATCAGCCCAGATAACTCGTAGTCGTAAATGCTGACCTCCTGCCCAAACTGGTAATGATAATCATGGTGGAAAGGATATGGCTCTGCTTCTAAAAGCCACGACTCACTTTCCCGATAAGCCAATGCATCCACTTCCGGGTTAACGATTGGATCTTCTACGGATGAGCAACCAAAATACATCTGATCGTCTGCCTGATTGAATTCTTCGCTCAAAGGCACCTGATGACATAACTCAGAGGAGTCGAGCGACGCAATGGATGCTTCCATGCTGCTTTCGGAGTCTCTCCCATCCTTGATATCAGTGATTGGGACCAAATCGGGTTTGGTAGGAGGAGAGGAAGGGATTGAACTCTCATTCCCAGTAAGTTCTTGAACAAGCCTCTTGAAGCTTGAGGTGTCTGTGATGTAGACCTTCGGCCTCAAAACCTTATTTAAACTGTGGAGTTGCTTCTCGTTCTTAGATATTTTTAGTGTTGCTGGACTTAGTTTCTTCCCCATGGTTTCAGAGCACGACAACTGGAGCCTAGGTATTTACCCCTTCTTCAATGCTGTAGTGGATGACTTGAAGAGCAATAAATATTTCTTACGATGAAATATATAAGCAGGTTTCTTGGGAACGGAACAAGGCCCAAGACATAAAAGATGTTGAAAATGTCGTTCATGATGCGAAAGGAAACCTTATCAAATAATCTAGCTTACGCGTTCTCAGTCTCTGTCTCTGTTTCTCTCTCTCTCTCTCGCTCTCATTAATCTGGAAAATTTTATCAAGTAAAAATTCTTTGGTTTGTTTTTACATGGAAGATGTAGATATTGGTCAATTCAAGAGGGTGGCTTTCCTATTAAGAAATAAGATAGAGAAGTACACGGAAGCCCATTGAAGGCACGCAAATAACTATTCAGACAAGTTATAATAATGCAACACGATAGCTTGTTCTCCTTCCACTGACCCGCATCTGACAACGAAAGAAGGAATAAAAAAGAGGAGAAGTAAGGTACGAAGTTTTGGGACTGCGTGGATGCCTTACACTATTTGTCATCATCCATCCTCGCATAATGTACGAAGTTTCGAAGGAGAAAAGTAAGAGCTTGTAGATGGTTTAAGATAAAATAAAGTTTTTAGAAGACTCAAAATGAGAGAAAGTTTCTAAAAGATAAAAATAAGTTGCGGAAGATTTAAAAAATAGAAGTGAAATTGCAATCAAATTGGAGAAAATAAATGAAGAGACTTATATAGGACTTCGGACTAAATAGTTTTTTAGTACAATTAACTTTCAAAAGTGAGTCAATCTTAAGAAGGCTCTAGTAGTGATTAAATTTTTTTTATAGTAATGTCTAAGGATCTTGAAATTATTAAAAATCTTGCTTTTTTTATCTGTTCTTTGATTGCTTCTATTAAGATTAATCCAATTTGTTATTATTTTCTATTACTGACCTAACAAATGTTGAGATATTTAGTATCATCATGATTCGGTTATGGTGACCCAAAAGCTTATAATTGCGTTAGAGTCACACATTTAGAGAGCTTCCCAACTTTTTATGACCGTAAAAAGTCCTTGTTTTCTAATTCACGCACACCATATGTTTGTATTAAAAATCTTTTCGGACTTGAGTTTTGATGGTTAAATGGAGGTGCTGGAATGAAAATAACATTTGTGGGAAGAGGAGTATACGCCTTAACGTCAAGGTCATACAACGTATATGCCCGAAATCTTTTAGTTTTGCGGTTCGGCTGAAAAGGAAATTTGAGGTGATGGACATGTATGTTCTTTGTCAGTGCGAATGCGCCACCCTCCACGTTGACGTCGTATGTGTCATCGATCTCTCCAATTTTGGCGCTGGCTGTCCATCGTGCAAGTCAAATGCATCTCAACGGAATGATGGTTTTAGCAGGCAGCGATGTGCATTTAAGGATGGCTTCGTTGTCAAGTGAGTCCCACCACCAATAAACATCATTAACCTTAACTCCTGCCTAACTGCATAACGAAGAAAGGTAGTAATCGTGATTATCACATGTTCATTCGCCCCTTGAATGCCTCTACACCCTACTTAAACAAGGGTAATCTGGAGGCTTAAGGGGCCAAACTATGTCATGGTTTGTGAAAAACCAATTGCAGAAAGGCAGCTTCTCCTTCAAAAGAGCTTCAATGGGCTGTGAAAAATTTGAGCAGCAAGAGGGTTTATTGTTAGTCATTTTCCTTCCTTACTCCGCACATGTCTGCCCATACTACCTACAAGTAACGCTAGAATCCATTGAGAGAAATAGAAATAAGCATTTGTATCAAGCTAAGTTAATGGGAAGAATAAACTGTTTTATTCTAAGTCCCTGTTAAGATAAGTGGCAGCGTCAGCTTTTCTTTCAAGAGATCGTGGTCCCTCTTGTCAGTATTTTTCATTTAAATATTTTGTAGCTGACTTCTTTTCAACTCTTCTGTTGAGTCTCAACTCTAGGTGTTGATATTTGTAGTTTTGTTAGCGCTTGAATTGGCTGCAAGTAGTGCTTTTAATCATTGCTTTTAATGTATTCATCCACTTAGAACTTCTTTCTAGAAGGAAAAAAGAGGGAGAATAAATTATTGCTGACAGGGATCTTTAGTAACTAAATAAATACAAAAAGTAAATAAGTCACGAAAGTTACTTTTGCAGAAGCTCTGCAGGAAGATGCCAGGAAAATAATCACTCGGCGACATAAAGGGGACATCAAACCACTTGCAACGCATCAGAAGTCCATTTTGAAAGACTTGTTTTGCGTTGCTGAGTCAATAAAAAATTTCGAGTTCCGAGCATCTTCTGACCACTTACCAACTGAAAATAAATAAAGTCTGTAGGAACCTGATGAGATCACGCGGAAGAGATCCTTCACACAAACTAAAGGGAAGTCGCACACAATCGCTTTCGGTACAAGACTAAGTGACTCTAGGGTCAAGAACTAGAATCTCCAAAAACTTAACAGGTATAGGTCGACTGGAGAGAAAATAGCTTTTTTTTTTTGGATGAGAATGTAAAGCTGAACTTATCGATTCAAGGTGTTTAATTATCCTTTTCGTAACAAACTAACTACTATGTCCAAAGATCTAAATCTATTGATATAACATGTTCAACTACTCTTGCATACTATTAACCACTAGGCTTCATGAGCTTAATATGTCTCAAGCTCCCATAAACTTGCAATAATTCTACCATGCTTTTGATCTGACATCTCAATGGCTAACTCTACAACAATTCTACTAAGCAGTTCACACTTACATCATTAGAGGTAACATTTTTTGTAACTTAAAATTAAAATGTAGGCTTTATTTCTAATACCAATTATAACGAATCAACTACTAAATTAGAAGGTTTAGACTTACTAACATGACAAGTCAATTACTTTTATATATTATCAACCCTCAAACCCCATACACCTCATGTGCTCCAAACCCCCATAAGCCCATAGCACTTCTATTTGAGGTAAATAATATACCACAATTCTTAAATCATACAAATCTTCCACAATACATTGATTGCAACAAATAATTTTGTTTATGAAATGCTTTCTTGAGAAGAGATACATACAAGAGCTTAAACTTTTCAACAAGTTGTACTTGAGAATTACAGTTGTAAAACAATATATGAAATATAAGTCTTGTTATCACACATTTTAAAACACATCTAATAAGAATAAAAGCTTATAATTCAAAAGGCCTAAAACGACCGGCCTTAAAATTAATTTGAGGCAAGAGATAAAAGATTCAGTCATGCCGAAGTTAGAACGGAGGAGAGTGGATGCATATGCTCCGTGACTCATGCTTTTCATGTTAAGTAAACACAGAGGTAGTTAGGTAATCTAGAATGATTCAATTTGCCTTCATAAGTTGAGGTACAGAAGACCTTGACAAACAAGAGATAATTATATGTGACATCATAAAATAACAAGTATCATACTTTTTCAAAAGTTTTGCAAATATTGTTAATTTCCAAAAAGATCCGTTCTGTTTGTTTAGTTATTTCTTACTCAACTCAGCTTTACGATTACCCTCTTTGTTTGCCTTCCTACATATGTCAAACGAGAACTTATCGAAAAAAAAAAACTTGTTAAAAGGTCAGAATCTTAAAAGCCAGAGAAGGATTAAAAGGGAACATTTATATATATGCGGCCATCTGTGAAGATTTTTGAGATTCTTTTCTTAATAAAATCATTGCTAATTACTTCAACCGCTACACCGTTACAGGAGAAATCTGCACGAACAACTGAAATTCAAAGTTCTTTTAGGGGCAGGGACAGTCTTATCTTACCATAATTTAAAATTACTTCAGTTCCAATTTAAATTGAAACTCAATGTATAGGTATTATTGTGAGTACGTGTTTAAGCGTGTAAATCACGCACGTATTGCGCATCAACACATGTTTGATAGTATAACAACATGAATAGACGACAGAATCAAGAGTCTAAATGAAAATATGAATGCAAAACGGAAAAAGAAAAAAGAAAAAACAATTGTAATCATCGTGTTGTATGTAAATAATGATTTTACCGACTGTAAAATCTAAATGCATCTAACCTAGATTACTTCCATGCAAGTATAATGATAAAAATACTTTCTTTCTGAACCCAATATGGAAAGTATAGTTTATTCTTTTACTGTAAGAATCTATCTTTCCCATGTGTCAACAACAATGCATGAGCCGCCACCTTGCCATTCAGTACACCATCTTCTCTATATATCTCTCTCTCTAACTGTTGCCATTTGACGAAGTAGTGTTTGGTTGATATGTACTAACATGACCTTGTAAATAGGAAATTGTTGGATTTAGGATTGGTTTGGCTATAATATTTAATTTGAAAATGTAGTGTATTTGTCAGTTTTATTAGAAATAATATACCTATTTGCTTTTATAATTTATTGCACCCATAGCTCAAAATATTTGTCTCATCTAGCATGTAGGGCAATCGAGCCATAGCAGAAATCCAATTTGCAGACTATATTTATCCTACATCTGAACAAGCATGCTTCCTTTTCAATGTTATGTTTATAATTGCTTCACGATTGTTCACTGACAGAATGTTTCTAGTAGAATGTCACTGAAGCTACACTAGAGCAGTAATCAATTTAATTGTGGAGGTACACTTGTTGTTAGTTTGAAAACAAAAATCCCTTCTAGTCATTCCATTTTCTCTCTTCATTTTCACATATTGAGTTTTACATTTTTCTCTAGTTCTAACAATAAGGGCTCCATATGAAGATTTTGGCCATGGTGGGCATCATCACTTACTATCTTTTGAAGCTTTCTTCTGTCATCTTCCTGGTATTTAAGTATGTTTCCAAGATATCTTTTTCTATTTTGTGTTAATAATACAACTACGGAAATAATCTTATAAAGCCTAGTCATGATAGTTTCTTCGCTAGTTCTTATGTCAAAAACCAAGTGTCCACGTTGACATGCAGTACTTTTGCTACATGTACACTTCCTTTCTTCTTCTTTCTTTTTTTCTTTTTATTTTTTACAAAAATATGAATGTTCATAACATGCTTTGTGGCTTGTACATTTTACAGTAAGATGGCAATAGCCATTTTTGTCATGACCATGGTGATTATATTTAAAATAGACCTTTTTCACATTGAAAAACTCACAGTTTGGGACAAGTTTAATTAACCAAGTTTTATGACAATTGAGTACAAGGTTGAAAGGAGGATATTGGATATTGGAAGTTTAGCATCTCTCTTTTGTCTATGAAACATTATTGCAAAGGAATATGGCTGTTGGGACATTGTTTTCTAGTGGTGCATTGATCCGTTACTATTAAATATCTCATAACTGGTCCCTATACAAGTGGTCATTCCTTGAAGCCCACAGCAAGCAAAAAGGCTTTTGCTACCCTGCAAACGTGATTCAAACTGTATGGTGTTTTTTTTACCATGTCTTAATCAAGATTTAGCCCCTAACTAATTAAATTTAAGTGGAATCGTGAAAATATCTTGGATTTAGTGGCTTTAACATTTAACAGTAAGATAGGTGTCTGCACTTGACTATGTTTTATCTCTATCACAAGGAAAGGTGTGCGAGTTTTGGATTCATTAAAGTTAAGGAATGAGAAGATAACGTTATATTTTATTGTAATTTAGAAACTCCGATATGGAAGAAAATTTTAAAATTTTGCTAATCTAGTTATTGGAAAAGGCATTGATATTACACTTGTGGGATGGGGAGCTTAATCAAGATTTAGCCCCTAACTAATTAAATTTAAGTGGAATCGTGAAAATATCTTGGATTTAGTGGCTTTAACATTTAACAGTAAGATAGGTGTCTGCACTTGACTATGTTTTATCTCTATCACAAGGAAAGGTGTGCGAGTTTTGGATTCATTAAAGTTAAGGAATGAGAAGATAACGTTATATTTTATTGTAATTTAGAAACTCCGATATGGAAGAAAATTTTAAAATTTTGCTAATCTAGTTATTGGAAAAGGCATTGATATTACACTTGTGGGATGGGGAGCTTAGTTATGTCTAATGGAACAAGGTTGTCTTAATGCCAAATAGGTCTGTAATTCTCATTGCTGAAAAACTATTCTTTGATGTTTACATAGGCCAACATTTTATTATTGAATATTGTTAGAACAATGTTACTAAGAATCAAATAATATAATTGGGTTAACTATTGAGATAATGACTATTCTCTTTTCCATCACTTCTAGAAGTATTCTAGAATCTATGCTTCATCTAAGCAAGAGAAATTTCTAAGTTCCAAATATTTCCTGGTTTAGATAAATTCAGAATTCACAAGTATGTGACTAAGTTTGACTTTGTATTTATAAAATATGTGAGTTAAGGATTCTGATTGTCATCCTTCCTTCTATAAACTCCATTCACACCATGTTACTTTTCAAGAAGAATTTCTCATGAACTAATGACTTGAAAGCTGTAATTCCTGTCCAAAAAACTGCGATGCTTCTTGTAAGTATAATTTCTCCATACAATATATGCTACGTTATTTCAATTGACGGAATTATAGGCGATCTGCAATTTTTTTGTCTACATTAGTCCTGAAGCTCCGATGACTGGAGGTTTTGGTGCCAAAATCTCTGGCTATAGTGTTGAACGCTGTTTCTGAAGGGGAAGTTTCAACCTTTTGCATGTTTCTATTTGCTCAATAATATATGGGTAGTATGCTTGATTGCAGCATTATACTCTTTGATTTTATGCTTTTCCATTTGATATCTGACTTGTAGTTGCAAATTCTAGAAATTCCAAATTGCTGTCTCCTAACAGCTAGTCCCCGAACAACAAGGAGACATCCTAGTGTTGTGGCCTTGAATTGCCTAGAAGTTTAAGAACAAGTAAATTTAACAGAAATAACCTCTAAGGGGACTAATAACCTCTTTTCTTTCTTGCTGTAATATAAAAAAGTAACAATAAAATTATTTACATTTTATGGAATGCTTTCAGTGTGTTAGAATAATTTAGAACCTGGGGTTTGGTTTTTGTTTGGTTATCTTCTGCATTTGTTTTATTTTTTCTTCTGGGCTGTTTGTTTTATTAGAATAGTAGTTTATAGGTGAGTTTTTTTTTTATTTTATTTTCCACCCCAATAGTAGGTTTAGGGAGATGTTGCTAACTGAAGATGATCGGTTTCTGATAGAAAAAGAAAAATGGAATACATTTTCTCGGACAAAAGCATGAACACATCTTTTTAAGGTCGCTCTAATCTCAAGCTACTATGTTGTGAACATATGCTTTCTTGAATCAAATGTGAATTCATTAAAAGGCTGTTATGAACATAAATGCTTTGGTATATGATATGGTACTTAATCTGGATTGTTCACTTTGTCCATGCCCTTCCATAGAGGACTTCTAGATCAAGTTTTCTTCTTCTATCTCTAGTATGACTTCCGAGTTCCATCTTTGAATTCTCTTATTCACCTCTTATTCATTGCCTATTCATTCAGTCAATCTATTAACTATTTTGCTTAATGCCTTGCCACATCAAAGTTACATGATTTATCATTACTTTGAGTTAAAAACTAAAATTTGTAAAGTAAACTTGAAAATCAGGAATGTAAATTGATATCCTAGAACTTGGATGAATTAGTCACTACACAATTTGTCCTATGTAGTTAGAAGCTCCTATGGCTAGATGGTCTGGACACCTCCTTCCTACTTGTTTTGAAACATTCTATATGCCAACAAGGAATATAAATAATCTATTTAGATCTGTTTCCCGCATTTCAATCTTGTCTTGATATAAGGCCACTTTTGCTGATGCCGTCTTTGCTTTTACTTGTGAAAATGCAGATATCCTAGAACTTGGATGAATTAGTCATTACACGGTTTGTCTTTTGTAGTTAGAAGCTCCTATGACCAAATGGTATGGACGCTTCCTTCTTACTTGTTTTGAATCATTATAAATGCCAATAAAGAATAAGATAAGCTATTTAGATCTTTTTCCCGTTTCTCAATCTTGTCTCGATATAAGGCCACTCTTGTTGATGCCCTCTCTACTTTTCCTCTTGAAAATGTAGATATTGGATGCAATCAAATCAATTGTAAATTATTAGTTGCTCGGTACTATAGATGGATTGTTTTCTATCATGTGCATCAGTACATACGGAAGTAGTCCTGGCCTTCTAAGACTCTCCAATGATGGAAACAGGATAAAGAACTCGAAGTCTACAGCTCTGTCTAAGTAATATGAGAAGTAGACTTGTAATTAATGGGTTTCGCACCAAGAAATAAATAGAGTGTTACATCTTGTTGCCTGAATTTGTCAATATCACCAAAATGATGGTTGGTTTTATCTTTGTTATCATTATCTTGAACATGTGCAACGAAATTTTTGAGAGGAGTTGAGAAGTTGTAAGTATCTGGACTCAAGCATTGTGTGCCCATTTAATGGCCTTCAAATTGCTAAATCACATTTAAGAAACTCCATGAGAAAATTAGATTGAGAGGCTTATCAATAGATTTATAGAAATTGTTATGAGAGTGAATGGCAGAAGGTGAATAACCATGAACTTCCATGGCTGTTTAGATAGGTCCCTAAAATCATTAAATATTGGTTCTTATAGTAATTAGTTAAATATGGGTTCATAATTCTAATTCTAGTGCTAATTCTAATTCAAATGAGCATAGATATTACCTTAAAAAAACTAAAGCAACCAACAAAGGTCTTTATCAAAATTATGATCTCAGATTGCTAAGATTTTGTCCTTGGTTGCACATCCATCACCAAACCAAATAAAAATAAAAATAAAAATAAAAAGTGGTGCATAGAATCACTATGAATAGAAATTTTATTAACTATAAGTCTCTTGGAAATTTTCTTGTCTTAACCACCTCTTCCAAAGTAGATTCTTTAAAAGTTACTTTGACCATTGTGATAATTCAAGCACTTTAATTAGTTATGAAAACTAATTAAAGGTCATGCTAATTTGTGAGTTCTACTTTTTTGTAGTGGTAAGGATGAATATCACGTGGTTTTCTTTCATCCAACTTTTAATTAAAATATCTTGTAAATATCAAAGTTTGCAAGGCTATAACAAACACCTAAAGGAAGGAAAGTCAAGATTTTCCATAATGTAGTACCAATGTGAAATCTACCTACAATTGGATTGAAATCGTTCTACCTTTACCTAAAAAAACAAGCAATATGAACTAATTGTTTTTTTTAAGAAGCTATCTAGAAAATCTCTCCTAAAAAAAATGAGCTTCATTTACTGTGGGCATTGAAGATTTCCTCCAATTAATTGATTGTTTTACAAAATCGAGTTTTTAAAAGTCTTTGTTGACCATTGTGATAATTTACCACTTTTACATAAATTAAATGAATTTATGACTTTCTAGAATGATGAAAAATTGTTTCCTACTAATTTGCCAATTATATGAATCATAGATCTTGAACTATATAACAACCACATCAAACAAGTCTAATGGAAGGGAAACAAAGATTTTGGCTAGTGCAAAGCCAATACAAAACCTTCCTATAAGGGCTTCAATTTGTTTTGCCCCCCTCTCCTTCAAAGGTAGAGAACTGCCTCTCCTTTTGATGCCAAAGAAAAGAAAAAGGTGGTATGAACTTGACTTCCTGTTCGTATGTGGAAACGTTTTTACTTTCCCCCTAACATAATCGTCAAGAGCTTTATTGCTACTAAACGAGGCGAAAATAATTGATGGTATTCGTAGACAATTCATAGCAAACTAAGCAGACAGGGGAGGTAGCCGCGTCAGACAACGGGGTGAAACTAATAAACCTCATCCGTTGCTTCCACCATATCTGATAGGGGAGGTAGCTTTCCTAGCGCTTGCGAGCAGGTCACAGGAAAATAAAGATTGCGGGACAGCCAAATTTTAACTGGAGAACACTGAGGTGTGTAGCTTCTCCAATGTGAATCATCAAAAATATTTGCTTTGGGTCCCCAAAAGAAAAGGAGGAACGACTTAATTTGTGACTGATGGCGTATATCTTAATGTGGAGAGAGTGAGATAATTATCATATATTTTAATATTAGTGGAATTTCTATAGATTGTGCGTGGAAATAAAGTATATATAATGATATGTCTTTTTCAATTAAACTAAAAATTAAATAATATAAGGATTTTAATAAATAAATAATTAAATATGATGTATTAGAAGAATATTATCTTTTCCTTATCACTTTCTTTGAAGAGGATCCAACTTCAAATGATCCGTTTTAGAAACTTTTGGAATACAAAGAGGAGGTTGGCACCAATGGATAGGCCAATTCCCCTTTAGTAATATAAAAATTTCCTCATGTTGTCTCATATTTGCACTATCATGCTGGAGATCGCCTCATGTATTCACCTCTTCACAGCATTGATTTTCCAAACCAACCCATTAGCGATTGCCTGATACTTCAACGTTGTACAGTGGGTAATGGGATGGATATTAAGGAGATTTCTATCATGCCCAAATAAAGTAAACACTAAAAACAAAACAATTATAGATTAAGAGAGACAATTCCAAACGAAATCTCTTGCAATAATAAAAAAAAAATCAATAGAAGAGTTTATAAGATTGAAATCTTAAGTTATTTCTTCAATAGAAATTAGTACTTAGCTTTTAAATACAAAACAATTTCCCAAAATCATTGAGTTTAAAATTTTTAACTATTTCAAACCCTAGATCTAATTGAAAGAAAATTTTAAAACAAAACTTAATTATATAATAAACTCAATAATAATATAAAACTTAATATTAAATGTCAAAAGCCGAAGCCTATCTGACTCTTGGGTCCTGACACTTCTTTCTCGTCAACTTGTGATGAAGCCGTCTTGTGGACTTCGCGTTCTGACACAACCGCCTCAGACGACGGGGTGAAAGCTAAGAATTTTGGAACTGCAAATGTCTTTCCAATTTTTTCTGTGTTCTTGAATACGTTCAGCATAGGAATCTTAGCTGCCCAACTATATGCCGGCACATCAAAAAGCGACAGGCGTGTGAAATTGGCGTTAAGAGACCTCCAGATTGGAATCTGAGAGGAGTACGAGGCTTATTGACCACGTACCCTGTAACAATGGCGTCAAACAATGTCGAATAAAGGAAAGTTCATTTTCGCCGATGCCTTGTCATTTCTTACATCTTCGTGAATACGTTTGGCATGGTTCTATGTAAACACAGTAGAACAAGAATTTAGCTACCCCACCATCTGTGAGGAGGTCATAAATGACTAACAAATGCGTAGAGGTTAGCCAACAGGGGTATATATATAGTAATGATAGATGTAGTCCCAAGATGAAGAGGGAATAAATATTTGTTTCACAAAATGGATACCTACAAAATTTTCATGCAAATATTTTTTATTTCAACTTATTAATTCAAGAATATAATTATATTAAATAACTTTGCAATCATTATTTAAAAAAATGATATGATATGAAGACTTTTGTTATACATCCTCTAGAGCCAAGTTAAATGCAAAGTCCAGAGAGGGCAGCGGCTCACGCGACATGTATCAATTTCTAACAGATTGTAGCGCAGTTGTTCCAGTAAGCTTGACCATAGCGCTTCTTTAAAGTGTCCCAAATTACCTTCAGTTTAGCTTTACAGGAGACGAACAGTGCATGAGCTATGTCCACGGACTTCTCAATCCAACCCAAAGTTGCAGAGTGATTTAGGTCCCCTAACAACTGTTTCGAAAGGTACTCTTTAGGCCAAGGGATTGAGTTGATTCCGAACTTGCTTGCTCCATAACTGATACTCGGAGGCATTCTTAAGCTTTTTAGTCACAAGGGAAGAGCCAGGCATATCGATGGAGGAGAAGTAATTGGCGTTTTGATAGGGACTTTGGGCAAAGTTGGAGAAAACAGAGATGGGGGACGAGGCAGGGATACAGACGGTAAATGACAAAAAGATGGAGGGCAAAGGGAAAAAAAGATCAAACGGTGTGTTTTGTTAAATGAGGGGCAAAGTGCACTTTGTACCGTCAAAACCAACCGTTTAAATAAGGCCTCTGAAATGACAACGTACACAGAAGGTTCAAAAAAAGTGAGAAACAACAATGTGTAGAGGTAGGTCACGAAATATCGTTGATCGAAAGCAAAATGGAGGAAAAAGTGCTGAAATCAAAGGCAGAGGAAACCGTCGACTCGTCTGTGAGTGAAAATGCCTAGTCTACCACTATTTCCAGTCGTCTTCACCGAGAAGAGAACCCTTCACAGAATCGAGACTACCAAAAGCAGCAAAAAAACGAAGCTAGAGAGGCGTCAGGAATGAGCCCTCTCCGATACCATCTTAGAATAAGTAAAATAACAAAGGAAGTGAAGCATCAATGGAGAGGCTGCAAATCGGAGTAATAGTCCGGGGCTCCCAAATCATATAGTTTGTATATTCACTTACAAGGTTGCAAAAATTTTACCATACAAGATAAGCTTGAAATTACTTAAACATCTTAATATATCTTACTAAGTGGATATAGGTGTTCTTGTTTAATGTATTGGTTTGACGCATCAATTGTCTATGTCACTGTCAAAAGAAAAATCAATGGGAATAATTGGTTTCAAGACATTGTTATGGGATGATTTGGTTGTTATGGACACTTTCATTATGTCTTATTTTTGACAAATTTTCTTTTCTTTATTTTTTTTGAATGAGTTTCATGAAGAGGTTTACTATAAAAACATGACTGTCGACATAACCAAATCACATTTTCTTTAGAATATACGTAGTGTTATTTCAAGGATCTTCATAAACATACTATATTAATTGCGTAAACTGTGATAGATTTTCATATATAAAGCACCAAAATTTGAAAAGTAACCTAATCTGCCCCTTCAAATGGACGTAGCTGGGTTTTGTGGACCTGGTGCTGCCAAGGAATCCCAATCGTCTTTCTTTAACCTGGACCTAGTGTACTTGGTTAATAGAAGAACTCCAACCAATGCAACCAGAACAAGACCAATGAAACTCTCGTCATATATAAAAAACAAGATGCTTATAAACAAAAGGCTCCGAACAATTGCCCTCTTTATTATCCTAGGCAAGTTCTTGTAAGGTCTTGCTAGAAAGGCATAGAGGGGAAGCCATGATTGTGAGAAGATACTTACTGGAAAGAAAGAAAGGAAATAAAGGAAACCTTTTATGAATCATGCGGAATTTCATGCCATGTGACTGATTGTTGCTGCAAATGCTATCATCATGAACAGCACAGAGAGAAACATAAATATGAAGCCTAGCATCATCATTTTTTGAAGAGACTGCTTGAAGTCTTCCAATTGGTATGACAACGATGACCACTGATGCTAAAGCAAATGCTACGGATAGTACATCAGCTGTAATGAAGAACAAAAAGAAAGGTTGATTGATAAAGATTGGCGAACCGCTGATCTGATTTGGACCTCGTGGTGCCATGTAGGCTGCAGCGGAGGCAATAGTCGCAATGAGAACTGCCATAATGGAACATCCTTGTGCGGCAATCCTTAACCATTTTGTGGCTACTTTTAGGAGATCTTTAATGGAATTACCAAACAAGACATGGGTAGTCTGATTGTTGTTGTTTCGATGATCAATTAGATTTGGTTTTGTAATGGACTTCACCCGCTGCAGAGAAAGTACTAATGTGAGACCACATTCTTTGACCAGATACAAACTCTTACTCTAAAATGTGCAGTTTTGATATAAAAGAGGTTGAATAAAATTCCCTACTTAAAAGTAAACTAATTAGAAGTGTAAAACTTTTAAAAGGACCATTGGAACTTATTGCATGTAAATCATAATGCGACTGGAAAAAAAAAATGTCTAGCTCAAACCAAAGTAGCTCTTTTTGCAATGGAAGCACAGGGCCTCCCAAACCTCCAGGCACACGACGCTTTACTTTCATTCGGTTCATCTGCAAAATAGAGTTCCCGTCATTGTCAAGCCTTACTGACAGCCATCTCATTCCTACTCCTATTGTTAACAGAAGCTTGAAAACCTCTAACTGGTGGTACTTGATAGCTATACGGAATATTGTCTTCCCTTCATTATCTATGTGCTTCGCTGCCTGAGGGTACTTTAGCAGTATTAGTAAGGCCACCACGGTGCGACCTGACTCAGTTGCGAGGAACGACGGTGTAGTTTTTGCTTTTTCCTTCTTTCGTTGAGAAATAGAAGAGGTGGGGTCTTCTTTTGTATCTCCCTACTCTTCTCTGTCAACTCCGTTTCCAGTGGATAGAACCAGAGAACTACTTTGTATGGACGGCTTTGTATCAGTCATGAAGGACAACGAGGTACGCTCTATCAACAGCACGGCTAACTTCAACGATGGGTTGGAGTTGAACTTTGTGGCCAAACAAGAGTGCCTATTGAATTCTGAAGATAAAAGTCAGTAGCTATGAGTGCATTTTTACTAACCCATTTCATAGAGCTACAACCAAAAGGACCACAACTCTTCCAACTTCAACCAGTTAAGATAAGACAATTCAACCATTTTTTTTTTCACTCTAGAAAACACATTAATTTTTTCACTAGTAAAAGAACTATTTACAATATATTCTTATAGGAAATAATATTATTAACTGCTGATATTATATTTTCAATTTTTTTTTCAACCTAAAGCATACTTTTAAATAAACGGCATGAGTTCTAATTTACAAACCAGACAAGAAGACATCACAAGATGAAATGCAGGGTTGGGAACTTACGTAAATATGTTTATGTTTTTCTTCTTTCGAAGTCAGCATAGATATAGTTTGTGTCTTCTTTTAAGTTACAGCACCACTCCTATATAAAATTTAAGAATACTTCAGTAGTTCAATTCCTGTGCAATTGCAGACCGGTAACCGGCTCAATTACCCAGGCCCTTACCAGAAAGTAATAGAGTACACACATACCAGAGCCGGACTTTTTCTTGAGAATTTGCCTTCTGTGAACATTTTCAAATGCTGAAGGGTCGCATGAGAGAAGGTGAAGAGCAGTCATCCCATCTTTTTCTCTTTCCCCATCTATATAGCAGAACCGTCTAGCTATTTCCAAAGCCAAACCTGTTCAGGATTTTGTGCCGAAAAAACATAAATTCACGACACTTACAAGGAACATTCTAACATATACGTATACACGACTAATTCTTGCTGCTAGCTTTACAAGGGTGGGGACTTACCAAAGTGCCGAGCACGAACAGCGGCATGAAGAATAGTGGTGTTCCCATTCTTCTGAATACGCGTTGCTTCTTCAGATTCTGGTATTTTATCTGCTAGAAAATTAAAAAGTGTAGTCTTGGCATCGCAAGCTGCGACAAAGAGTGCAGTTTCTCCTAGGTTGTTGGTCATGTGCAACAGTTCTGGGCCTTTCTCTAACATCTTCTTCGACGACCTTGACCGAGTTCGCTTGGTCAAGGGTAACTGCCTCGTGGAGGATAGTGTTTCCGTACTCCTTTTTGACGAGTTATTTTGTCACTGTGTTGGCTGGGCAAGGCTCCGAGAAGTTGCAGTACCGACTGAGGTTGTCTGGTGTAGGCGGCCGTGTGGAGCACTGTCTTTGTGTATGGTTATTATGTGCAGGGCATGGTCATCAAGTCGTTTACAGAGTTCTATTCTGTGCAGGGCAGTATGAACTAATTTTACACTTCCTACTTACAAATTTCTTACTTTGGCCTTACCATAAGCCTTGGGAGCTTTGTCGCCACTAAACGAGGTGGTAATAATTGATGGTACTCGTCGGCACTTCATGAGCAAACCAAGAAGACAGGAATAGGGGAAGCATGCTTTTGGGCCCTCCTAAACCTCACCCATTGCTTCTACCATATCCGTTAGGGAACTTAGCTTTCCTAGAGTTTTCGGGCAAGTCATAAGGAAGTTGAGATTATTGGATGGCCAGATTTAATAGGAGAGACTTGGGATTGCAGCTTCTCCATTGTGAATCGTTAAACATATTTGCTTTTGAGTTCCCTGAAGAGAAATGGAGAGACCTAACTCATGGCTAATGACTAGTAAACAAAACGACATTAAGTGTTAAAATGTTGAAGGATTGGGATAATTATTTCATATTTTAAACTCATTGGAGCTTCGTGACATGTGTATAAAAATGAAACATGAGTAACAATATATATATTTTAATTAAACTAAAAATTAAATAATATATGCATTGAAATTTTACAAAATAAACAATTGAACATTACATAGTATTAGGAAATTATCTTCTTCTTCTCACTTTTTTTAAGGGATTTACTATCATGTGATACGTTTTAAAAGCTTAGAAATACGAAAACGAGGCTGGCACCAATGGATAGGCTAATTCCCGAGTTACTCTCAAATTTCCTCATTTTGTCTCATCTTCGTACTATCGAACGCTGGAATCGCCTAATGTTTCGACTTCATCACAACGTTGGTTTTCCAAACCAACCCTTAGCAAGGTGCCTGATACTTCAACGTGTTGTAGTGGGTACAGTCCTTAGAATTAAGCTTTCCTGAGATGGTGGGGCGTATACCAGGGAGATTTCTTTCTTGTCAACTCCAATAAGACCGCCTAGTAGACCTCCCAATAACAAATTTGGGACTGCAAATGTCTCTTCATTTTCTGTGCTCTTGATTACGTCCAGCATGGGAGCCTAGCTGCCCCACTATGTGCCGGCAGGTCAAAAAGCAGCACTGAGTGACCCGTGAAATTGGTATTGAAAGACCGCTAGATTGGAATTTGAGAGGAGTGCAGGGCTTCTGCACAATTGCTCAGCAATTACATCTACAGAAGAAAGAGAGCCGAACTTAGAAAAGAGGTGAAACGTCTCAGCTTTTGAGTCAATGGACAAAAGAGCAATATAAACGAAACATATTTTTCCCGTCAATTACTTACAAATTTGATAGCTCTTCTAAAGTTATTATTGCGTGCGGAAAGTGGAATGATTGAACGAGGATTCTTTGAAATTTATGCTAAACAATAAAATAGGCTTTGGCCAAGTGGATTTTTGTCTCTATACCAGAATTTCTTTTCCAAAACTGCGGTTGTGCTGCTGAGGAGATCGCTCGAAGTGTACATCATACATTGAGTTTTGCTTTTCTTGAATGGTTGGGAAAGATATCACCTAAGAATTGTCAAAGCTTTAAATGTTCATTCAAACTAGAATGGTTATATTGTTATAACATTTCAATTGTAGATTAATGATTATTAATTTACTTTGGTAGAGATATGATAGATTGATTCTTTGATGGTGGAGGACAAATGGAGATTTAAATAACTTTTAATATGAATTAGTAGTAAGTAATGTATTATTAAGTGATTATAATATAAAGTTTGACAATTCAAGTATAAAGTCGCATTAGCTTTATCCTAGTAGAACTAAAAGCAAAAAAGAAAAAAAGTGGTAATTCATGATGGTCCTTTCGTTGATCACGGGGACGATCTCTCAACTCAATACTACCTCTTCGCAATGACTTGTGCCGATTAATTTCCGGCCAGTTTCCACTCAAAAATCTCCATTGACCCAAGACGAGATTTTGGCCGTTTGTAATTCTACAGCTTACGCATTATTCTTTTGCATCATACGTTCACATATTATAATCACTTAATAATATATTACTTACTACTAGTTGAGAATAGGAATTAACACAAAAGCCTTCGGCGTCTCAACTCAACCTTTGGGTTTTGTCTTTCTTTCTATTTGCCTGATTGTTGCCTTCAACCAAAAGGGACCTGTTTTTTCGGTTGTTCTGGAGATTTCAAGGTTTCAAATGAAAACTAAATATAATACCTTGCAACAGATGCCTCTATCAACTGAATCAACACAGCATATAATAGAACCAGCTTTTTAAAACCCTTCCTCAGTCAAACTTGATAATTTTGACAGTTGACCTCCACAAGCATCGTGCATGCCACGTATCCCTACCAACATGCTGCGACATGCGCCATCTAGTACAACAGATGCCAGGTACTCTTCTTCTCACACGCGTGCGGACACATCAGCCTCAACCTCCAACAAGACACATCAGCCTCTCACACGCCACGTGTACAACCTGTACGCGTAACCCAACGGCCCAAAACGCGGGCACGTGCACACCGGAGTAACTTTGGCCGCGAATCGTAGCCGGACTTTCCTTAGGTAGCACCATCTAATTTATCTGGCCACCTGTACAAATTCTCCTCCATACTGTGTACGGAAATCATCGAGAAATACAATACATATTCAGCCATTTGACTCTAATTTAAAGTTTTCCGGTAATCTTTTCTCTGGTTACCCTCCTTTTCTGCTGGTCCGTAAAAGATATCTTACTTGGCCCCTCCACTTAGAAAAAGAGCGACCTAACACTTAGTTAATGAGATGAAATATAATTAAAAGGGTCACATTTTAATGTATGCAAAGCTTCATGGCATTAAACTCTGAAAATAAAGCATATATAATGATGTGTAATTTCACTAAACTAAAAATTAAATGACATAAATCTTGAATTTTTAAGAAAATAAATGAATTATTTTATCTACTTAAATATAAGTACCACAATTATAATGTGGGAGGAGTTATGTGACATTGGTATGAAAATAAAGTATATTTGATTATGTATCTAATCTGACAAAACTAGGAACTAGATGATGTAAGTGTTGAAAATATGGAGAGTAGACAACAAAGTATCACATAGGGAAATTATCTTATCTATGTCACTTTCTTAGGACTGATTTGTCATCATGTGATTAATGTGTTATAGAATTTTAAGATACATAGAAACCAAATGAAAGGCTGGCCCCTAGTGGAGGGGCCAATCTCTCGAAATTGCCCAAAACTAACATATGTTGACTCATTGTCACAAAGCTAAGAGTGGGAGAATTGGTTACATGTTTAAATATCCAACTTGTTTGACCCTTGCCACATAACTAAATTTTAGATTAAATTACCACTTTCAACTTTTTCACAATGTATATTTCCACTTTCAAGTTCCTTTTCCCTGCTACGAAAAGATCGTATCTATGGCTCTGTCTTTGGGACGCTAAATACATATGCCGAGGGCATTTTCCAGTTCTTGTGCCGTTCTCACCATCCAAACCGAGAAGGTTGCCATTAGTTTTCTCTTAGCTCTCGTTGATGGTTTGCTTCTTCAAGTATCCTTACATATTTGGTTGAGGAAAATCCATGTCATCTGCATAAAAGCAAACTTCCAAGAATTAGAAACTAGATAAAAAACAATGCAAGACCCATAAGCAATTCAATCTTTTACAAGATAGAACTGAACTGCAGTATGCACATCAGTGCATGTATACCCCTAGAGTTAAGAGTACCATGACACAAGGAGTAATTGTGACGCAATGTACTGGAAATCCAGTGTAGAACTTCAAAGGTTCTACACTTTTCAAGGTTTTCAGAGCACAATCTAAAGAACCAAAGTAAGGGAGTTGCCCTTCAGCATCAGGTTGCATCTTCTGAACTTAAGTTTTGACAAAATCAAAGGGTAATTGCAAGCTAAAGCATAGAATCTTGGAACACTACTAGCTCCGGAGAAGAAAAAGGACGTATCAAGAGATTAATCGAAGCAAAGAAAAAAAATATTTCTTTGAATCAAAGCAAATTACTTATGACCACAGCTTTAAGATTGAAAATTCTAAATACAGATCATCAAAACACATGGCAATCAAACATCTTAAGATACAATAGCTGAGTAAAACAAGAATTCTTTGCATCAAGATTATATCAAACAAAAATTCAGATGAAAATGAAAATGTGAAGTCTATTTAGATAGTGCTTGCAATGATTTGGTAGGTCATTCAAGCTTCTGCATGCTCTTTTGAATAAGAATTAAGCTATTTGTCAGGTCAAGCCAAAAGAGCATATAAATTTATCCTCATCGGACTTTGAGCATTGTCCAATCCAAGTGGGGACGTGGACTGAAATGAATCAAGTCCAATTCCTGCTAACTTATAGAGTTCTACTCATGCTTCCAATTGTACAATTTAAAAAGAACTTCGCCAATAGGCATGTTACTTCACAAATAATGATCAGAAACACTACTAATTAAGTTTCAATTTGTTAAACAAGCATGTTAAATGTAGCACTCTCGTATTCCACTTTAGCCAAACCAATCAAAGCCAGTGAACAAGCATTGTCTAACGAAAAAGGAGCTGTTCTGGACGTGCTAAAATTGCTTTTATGCCAACTAATGACAGTGTATCCATGATATAGAGCGTACTTGCCATGTTATTGGTAATAAGCATCTATAATAACGAAAGGAAAATAAAATTTTAAGGCCAGAAAATATAACTAACCATAATACGTTAGTATGCATATACAATCATATAAAGTGGTGAAAAAAGAATATAAAATATCCCGAAACATACTCTCCCCTTAAAGATTACAAAAACAAAATTTATAGAAATTAAAAAGAAATCTCAAAACAGTTTTATTAGAACTTATAGATAAGAAAAATAAGGCTCATCTATGTTTAGACACAATATTTTCATACAATAAACCTCCAAAACTATCTAACATTTAAATAGGGAATGCTTCCGTCCATCTAAAACAATTTAAAATAAGTTTCAAATATCCTTCACATCGTTAAAGAGAATTATCCCCAACATATAAACCCCCAAATTTTCTACAATATCAAAATTTTCACCTAATGAAGTATGAATTATTCAATAGCAGTCCATGTTACAACTATGCACTACAGCTTTAACAATATAGTGTTCTTTCAAGGAAAAAAGCACCAAATATTAATGTTGACGTTTTAACAGGAATGAGTATCCATATCTCTTCCAATGAATTTTAACTATCACCATGGTAGCCTCACAAAAACGAAGGAAATCCTTGAAAAACTCAACAATTTAATAATAGGAGGCAAGCATTCCCACGTTCAATGCCATGCTCTCACTACAGTAGGCCCTAAACCTTTCCAGAGAGCCAAAACTCCCTCGCCCGCAACAACACGGTACAGCGCATTGAAGGCACTTTTGTGTTGTCAGCGCTGTGCTGCAGGCAAAATCCTATCTGCATGCATGAGGATAAGTGCTGGATTTGCAGGACTACTAACGAAAGCTCCAATAGCACCAGCGGTGAGCCCACACAAAGCTTTCCGATACACTGGTAGGGCCTTTCGATCGTTGGCATCAATTACTTTATTCGTCAAAATTCTAAAGGAAACAAAGGGTAACCTTTCAATACACACAAAAAATAAAAATAAAAATTGAATAAGATATAAGTACATAAAAGTACGTAAAAACTTAACTTGAATGACCCAGATGTGCTTTAGTATAAGTAGCTTGTTTGAGCAATCTAGTAGATTGCTCAAACACTGACCCAAGTGTACAATATGCTTGGATCTAAACAATCTTCTATTCTCTAAAAAATCCTCACTAGTGCACACTATTGGCATTGCAAACGAATTGATATTTCATGGAGATTTTTTTTTTTTTTACTATGAGGCATGGAACATTTTTTTTTTTTTTTATGAATGTGTGAGTTTATTCAACGAAGAATAAAGAAGTTCATAAGCTTAGGGGCGTACCTCAGTATTACAATTCATCTAGGAGAAGATAGAATTTGGAATTCTCCAACTATGACACAACAAAATATTTGCTTGAGAGAGTTTAATTTTCCTAAATAAAGAAGCTCTTCCACGGACTACCCTCCTGATTCTAGCTAACAACATTGGTATATCAACAATCTTATTTTGAAAACGTCTATGATTTTGTTCTAACCATATACAATAAAGATAAGCTAAGAAAGAAAGTTTAAGAAGTTTTGCAACTAAATCCTTTCCCTTAATTGCTTTAATCATCCATTGTAATTCAGATTTCTAATTGTAGATGACCTTACAAATGCCTTGTTGTGCTAGAATACTTCTCCAAATCTGACTAGTCCAAGTACACTGAAAAAACATATGTGATCTACTTTCATATTGAGAGCTACAAAAATTTCAATAGAAATCAATTGTGAGGAACCATTGAGAAACCACTTCTACTGTAGGAAGTTTGTCTCTACATATGAGCCAACTAATGAAGTTATGTTTGTTGATTCCTTCTGATCATATCAAATGATACCATTCAACCTCAGTGTTCACTTTACGTAATTCCTTGTACATTTCTTTACAACAATAAGAAGGTTTGGAAAGTGTTGAGGTTAGAGTTTGTCATAATTTTAGAAGACCTCTCCAACTCCATGTCATATTTCCTTTGATGTCAAAAGACATAATTGAAGTTCTTCTGCATTTAGTACTATGAATCCACTTATTCCATAAGGATGAATTTGGACAATTGACAAGATTCCAGAGAGACCGCCCCAACAAAACTTTATTCCATACTTTAAGGTCTAGTAGTCCAAGACCTCTTTCCTTTTTAGGTGAACAAACAACTTGCCAAGCAACCTTATGAGTTTTATGATCTTTTGAATATCCTACCCAAAGAAAGTGCTTAATCTTCTTATCAATCTCATAAATGGTTTGTTTTGGGAGAAGGAACATTTGCATCCAAAAGGTATAGAGAGAAGAAAGAACTGATTTTGCCAATTGTAATCTTCTGGCATAGCTTAGATGTTTCATTCCTTATCCATCAATTCTTGTCATGATTTTCTCTATCAAAACTTTGCAATCACTGTGGGTAAGCCCTCTTGTAATAAGAGGAATACCAAGGTTACTTATAGGGAGTTTTCCTTCAGAGAAGGGAGTGTGATCTAGTATCAAAAGCTTTTCTTGTTCAGTGATCCCTAAAAAAAATATCTAACTTTTGCTAGGATTAAAATATAAACCTGTGAGTGTTGCAAATTCCTCCAAAGCATCAGTGAGACATAATACTGAATTAATATCCCATGTGCAAATAAAAATAAGTCATCAGCAAAGCAAAGGTGAGTGATTTTCTCTTTCTTGCAATGTCAGTTATATTTGAAAGTGGGAGTAGAAGTTTTCTCAATAATTATCCTATTAAGAATCTCCATGACTAGCACAAACAAATAAGGGGACAAAGGATCTCCTTGCCTTAACCCATTAGTGCCCTCAAAATATCATTAGTGCCTTAACACACTTTTATTGACAATAGCATGTAGAGTATTGTTAGTATGGAAATTGAAAATAACTTCTATTGACAATAGCATCTTGGGTATCAAATATTATAAATACAATTCAAATAATGAATGGATGTTATGTAAACATATACTATTATTTATTGTGATAATTTGTCTAAGGTTCTCCTTTCCCCTGAGATTATGAAATTCTATGGAATTTCTTGAACATGTTAATATTACAGTTACTCAAAACACTAAAAAAAAAAAAAAAAATACTGCTGTAATCTGATTTTTTTAATGAATTTTAATTTGACAGTAACAAATCTATTATTATCGTTTAAGAGTTTGACATCTTTTAAAAATCTAAATTTATAAGATTCTGTTGATTATTTTATTTCAAATCTAGAAAAATTCTAGAAATAAATTTATATTATCCTTTAAATTTATCACTAGATTTAATACATGAATTTATGTGGTTACTCGTTCATTTTTAAAAATTTGCAATTTCAGAATTACGAACGATTTGGAGAGGGAATAGAAAAAAAAGTTTAAGTTTATTGGGCACGGAAAGGGTGGAACTTAGGGTACGCTACCAAACCGCTATGGTAGTTTCCCGGTTCATTAGTGGGCCGAAAATGTGGGCCCATATTGCTGCTTCGAGGGCTTTGTTGGAATCCTCTCCTCTATTTGTTGTCTTCCTACTACGTGGGAGTTTGGACCCCACATTCCTGCAGCATCATATCTATTAAAAATTTTATTATCAAATTTTAAGATTTGACTTAAAAATTAATGAAATATTTTATAATTTAAACAGTTTTACTGCTTCATGCTTAACAGCGTAGAATAATATCACACACCTGATTACATTACCATAGGCCAAAATTAGATTTTGAAGAGCAAGCCAGAAAAAAAGAAGCATTGAGATAATATACTTTCATCCTAATCATTACCAAACTTCATTTTTAAATGAAGTCTTTTTTCCATTTGAGGTCTTTATATGGTGATGTAGTGAATGGGCGGATAATTGTATAAATCAAAACTTTTACTTATTTATTATTTTTGTCTTTTGTGTCTTGTTGTGGTGTGTTTGCGGGGAGTTAAAGTTTGATAAGAAATGCTAAGTTTGTGCTTGAAAGTAAGAGTAAGTGATGTTATTAACTTACTATTGAACCAACAAATCTTACCATAATAAATAAATAAATAAATAAGAACAAATGGAAAAAAAAAAGTCAAAATTGAATTTTTGATATAGATTCTAAATGAGAGAAGCCCAAAATTGAATTTTGTGGAGTTTTGGGTCACGTGTTGGCGGGTTGTTGTGAGAAGGACTTTTGCAGAGGGAAATGTTGGAAGCCGTGGAATTTTCGTTAACCACTTAAAATTATCACTTAAAAAAAAATGAAGAGAAGTCGCCTTTCATTCCGAGTAGTTCCACTGGCGGGGTCTTCACCTTTGGTTGGCACGAAGAAGTCACCTCCCGACTTCTTAAAGAATCGGCTCCTATTTCTTCAACAGAATCTAAAACCATTCACATCACATAGAGTGCTCAGAGTTAAAATTTCATCCGAGCGTGTTTTGGCACGATGGACGTTTTGATCCACAAAATTTCAACTTTCCATGTAGAAAATGGAATCTCTCGTTCTCATAAAAAATATATGGAATTTTCTTTAGACTGCCTCTTCCCAAAAAAAGTCTTCTAATATGAAAATTTTTGGTTTTTACTCAATAATGTAATGTATGGTGCCAATGGAATTCGTATCAATCTTTTCTGGTTGACATCCAATTAAATAGCCTTCTTGATCACACATTCTATGCTAGCCGTGTCAAATAACATTGAACAAAACACGTCTCTCTCTCTCTCCCTCCCTCTCTTCTTTTCTCTTTCCATGGAGAAAATGGAATTCATAGTTCTCACAATGAATATATAGAATTTTCTTTGGACCACCTCTTCTCAAAAAAATTTCTAATATGAAAATTATTAAAAGTTCATACATGGAATTCTTAAAGATTTTTTTTGGCTATCATCCAATTAAATAGCTTTATTTACCATGCACTCTATATGAAAACACATCTCTCTCTCTCTTTTTTCAGTTCCCTTTTCATGGAGAAAATGGAATTTTTCATTCTCACGATGAATACATAGAATTTTCTTTAAAGCACCTCTTCCCAAAATATCTTTTGATATGAAAATTCTTAGAAGTTCATACTCAATAACATGTGGTGCAAATGGATTTCTTATAGATTTTGTCTAGCTAATATCTAGTTAGATAGTCTTATTAAGCACAAACTCAATGACAATGGTGTTAAATAACATCAAATGAAACTCATTGTTTTGTAATTTCATACACCTTCATGAATAGGTTTAGCTTTGTTCAACAAAAAACATGATAGAATAAGAACCTAAGTACCCCACCCTATGGAAAGGTCATAAACGACTAGCAAACCTATAAAGGTGGTGGTGAAAGACATGGAATTGGAATTCAAAAGGGATTAGGCATAGAGTTTAGGCAATAGGTCTACATATAAAAGTGATAAACATATTTATGAAAATCGAAAAAAGAATACATGTTTCACAAAGTGGATAATTACAGAATTTTCATGAAAATGTTTTTTATTTGAAATTATTTAATTCAAAAATGTGATTATAACAAATAATTTAAAAGTTATTATTTTAAAAAATGATATAGTGTGAAGATTTTTGTTTTTAAAGTCTTTAAGGTATTGTTGAAGTGATTGCTTTGTGTTTTCTTTGCAATCAAATAGCACAACCCAAAATCCAAATATCACTTAATATTATTTTTGGTGATGCTTAATTAAATTGGACAAACATTGGCCCTATCTTAAAAAAAACTAACCAAAGGTAACTATGCATTCTTCATTTTCTTACCAAGTCATTCATGGACAAGTTTTCCCTTGGTTATGAATCCATCTTGAAGATCATTGCACAAAAATTGTGATAATTCATGCACTTTGGATAGACATGAAGCAATTAAAAAAGATTTCAAAAATTATTTTTATTAACTCTAGGTAATGAAAATAGAATTATTTATTTAAAGTATAAAATTAGCAGTAATTAATACAATAAAAACTTTTATTAGCAGAAAACTTTAAAACATGAACTTTAAGATAAAAAGGTTATAAAATTGAGAAATAGATAATGAAGCATTGTATGACAGATTTTCCCTACTTACATGTCCAAATGTGGGCCTAGTGCACAGAAACAATATGAACAGAAATTTCATTCAAAGCAAGCATTAATGTCCTGGAAATTTCCTCACCTTGGACCTGTTTTTCGCAACGTTGACTTTTGATAACATTTCAATTCCTTTTTGCAACGCTTTTAACATTGTAGATGAGAATACAAATGATGAAAGATTATATTTAGGCTAATGCTGAAAACTTTATTATTATTATATCATATCACATATGAAAGCATAAATGAGAGAAGGATTACCAATACCTTGTCAATTTTCTTGAAAATTATCTATCATTAAATTTATCAAAAAAAATAGTTAGTTTGTCATATAATAACTTAAAAGGATTAAATCTACCACTATACTAACCTACCTAAAATGGAACAGATATAACATGTCCACAAACAATTCGAACTTTTGTAATAAAACTATTGAACCAAATCACTTCACCGTTGATTGGAGGGAAGAGCCTATATAATTGAGCATTATTGGGTGGTAGGAAGGATAAAGGATGATTTCTTTCTCGTAGAGCTAAGAATTTTGCTACTACAAAGGTCTTTTTGGTTTTTGTACGTTCTTGAATACGTTCGGCATAGGAAGGAACCTAGCTACCCCATCATGTGCCGGCTGGTCAGAAGCAGCACCGACAGACGTGTGAAAATTGGTGTTCAAAGGCCGCTAGATTGGATTTTGAAAGGGACGTTTAGGGCTTCCGCAAAATTGCAATGCAATTTTCAATCATCCCTTTTTTTTTTTATTTTACCTCCTCGTGCATTGCACTTTGCATCAGACAATAATAGTTTGAGTTTTGCAGATGAGATTTTGGCTTATTGTCCTCCCATAAACTTTAAATCGTTCATTTTAAAATGTCTGATCTAAAGATTTGTTTTTAAAAGTCTTTAAGTAGCATCTAATCTTATTAACGTACTCATTAGAAGCTTTATTTGCAACTAAAGGATGCGGTAATAAGTGATGGTATTCGCCAACACTTTGTTCGTCATGTATATTTGCTATTAAAAAAAAAAAAGAGAGAAGAAGAGAGATCTAACTCAGAAAATTAATTTTTATTTAAGACTAATGTTGGCACGTTGATTCTTTAAACAAATACAAAGTGCCTGACACTAATGTTATAGAGATGTACATTTCATTTTTTAGTAATTGCGAAAGGTGAGGGCGGATACTAAAGATGATCCTGAGTATTTCTTCTTACTAAAACCCTTTTACAAATGCTAGTTTAAGAGAAGATAAACATTTCTTTATATAAACTATTCTACAAGTTTATACCTAAATAAAGTAAGACAATTTCATATTAATTTTAGCATGCTTTTTCATCACAATGGTTTGAGTCAAACTATAAATGTTTCTTTTATTCTATAAATTTTTTACTCACACCCATGGAAATGTAAAGGATGAATTAACTCTAATGCTATATTAAGAAACTTAATTTTTTTTTTCAAAAACTAACTCAAGAAAAGAAATATTTTTTATATAAAATTACTTCATAAATCCACCGCTTGAATGATAGACACGAAGATCCTACAGAGTTTACCTTAAACAGTGAACTGTGCTTTCCTCGAAGGTTGAAAATGGAAACCAAGTGGATTTTTTCGGACCGACTTAAAATCAGACGACATTCGAGACCTCGGTGCTCTGGACAGCCGCGTCAAACAAGGGGCAAAGGAAGGTGGCTAAGATTTTTGGAAGGTGTAAAATGTCTTCTATTTTCTTTTTGCATGGTACACGACATTCTCCAAACGGTTGCAGGTCATAAAGGAGAACTGAAAGATGCGTGCAGTAAGTGTTAAAGGTCAACTTGAATGGAATTCAACAAAGTCGTCTGGACTTCCATTTAATTTCGTTAATCTTTACAGGCAACTTGATTGGACACGTTCAACACTGCCCGGTACCAACGTGAAAGGAACCCAGTACCCCACCATGCTGATGTCTGTCAGATTAAAGGAAAAGCGTCTCTGCCTTTTCCACAGAATCTGTACATACATTGAACTTGCACCACTACGGAGAGAGCAAGGGACCACGCGCTCGACAAGTCAAATATTGACGGTTTTGCTTTTTCTCAACCAGGAGAAAAAGAATCGTCTTTCCTTTCCGCACTAACAACGAAATTTCCTAATTCGATCATCCTAAAGGTGCCAACTTTTACATAAGAAAGTGGGCATTGACCTAGTGTTGGAATCTATACCATTCTGTCCGTCATCTCTAGAAATTTCATTCTTCCTAAAATATTCTCCAATAGTCCATGGATAGTTCAAGAGCTTCCTCTTATTCTTCTTCTACTCCTTCATGGATATTTGATGTTTTTCTTAGTTTTTATGGTGAAGATACCTGCAATGGTTTTATAGATCATTTGCATGCTGCTTTGAAGCAAAAAGGAATTTTCACCTTTAGAGATGAGAAACTAGAGCGGGGAAAAAATATTTCTGTAGAGCTCATAAAAGCAATACAAAACTCACGTTATGCAATTGTTGTAATCTCAGAGAGGTATGCTTTCTCTACCTGGTGCTTGAATGAGCTCACTGAGATCATGAAATGCACGGCAACGACTGGATTGATAGTTTTACCAGTGTTCTATTATGTGGATCCTTCTAATATACATAAGCAAAATGGGAGTTTTGCAAAAGCTTTTGCCAATCATGATGAAAACATTGAGATTGATGAAAAGCAGGTGAAAATCTGGAAAGCAGTTTTGAAAGATGTTAGTCATCTCATTGGATGGCATGTGGTTAGGTATAATTATCATAAATTACTAAACTAAACTTGATCAATACTTTTATGGATTAAAATGATTAGTTATATTGAATTGGAAGAATTTTTAATTCTATAGTCATTCTAATTCATTCCTTTTTCTTTTCCAGGTATGAAGCAATTGTTGTTGAAGAGATTAGTCAAAAAATACTTAAAGAGGTGAACACACCCTTAAACATCTTTGAGGGATTGGTTGGAATTGATGCCCAAGTCTCAAAAGTAATCTCCTTACTTTCTATAGGGTTTGATGATGTTCGTTTCATAGGGATTTGTGGGATGGGAGGCATTGGAAAGAAAACTTTGGCAAATATCATTTATAATCGAATTTCTTCTAACTTTCAAGGAAGTTGTTTTGTTGCTGACATTAGAAAAGAGACTCAAAAGCATGGTATAGTCCATCTACAAACACAACTTGTTTGGGAGATCCAACATGAAAGTGGCTTATAGATATGGAATAGTCGTAGAGGAATTGACATAATAATGAGGTTAGTACACAATAGAAATGTTTTCATAGTTCTTGATGATGTTGATGATGAAAGCCAATTGAAAGTATTAGCAAGGAGTCATGCTTGGTTTGGTCAAGGAAGTAGAGTTATTGTAACAAGTAGGGATCATCATTTGTTAAATAGGTATGTTGATATTATTTATGAGATGGCAGAATTAAGTAAGGATGAATCTTTAGAGCTCTTTTGTTGGAAAGCCTTTAAGAAGGACCATCCCGAAAAGGACTATGTAAAATTGTCTAAGGATATTGTGCATTATGCTCAAGGCCTTCCGTTAGCTATTGAAGTTTTTGGATCTCATTTATTTGGTAGGAAGATGGAAGCTTGGGAAGCAACCCGAAAACAACTAAAGGGAAATCTAAAGAAGGGAATTTTGGATAAACTTCAAATAAGTTATAAAGGACTAGAGGATTCTCAAAAAGGCTTGTTTTTAGATATTGCTTGTGTTTTTTATGGAAAATATGACAAAAATTTGAGATGTCTTAGTGACTATTTTGCGATTGATATTGAAGGACTTAAGGACAAATGTCTTACAAAGAACTTAAGATGCGGAAGATTCAAGATGCATGATTTGTTAAAGCAAATGGGTCAACAAATTGTCTATTGTGAAAGTCCAAGTGAACCTGGCAAGCGTAGTAGATTATGGTGTTATGAAGATATAATGAATGTACTAACTTATAATACTGTAAGTGAATCAATCTAAATCTCACTTAGAAAAGCATATTAGATACCATATTTTTAAAGTATTTAGTTAATATTTTTATGGGACTAATTTAATAATTCTTTATTTACAGGGAACGGATGCAATTGAAGGTATTAATTTAGATCTATCACTCCACAAAGCGGAGCAACTAAATCTTAAAGGATTTTCAAAAATGAAAAGATTGAAAATGCTTGTGATTCATAATGATCAATCTTATCATGGATTCCATGCTTTGGAATGGTGTGGAGATCTTTCAAATTTCATGTTAAGCAATGAATTACGTTATCTAGAATGGATTGGATATCCTTTGGAAAATTTGCCAATCAATTTTCAAGCAAACAAACTTTTTATGTTGAAAATGCCTTACAGTTGCATCAAACATTTGAATGGATGGAAGGTAAGATTCTACCATATGCAAATATATCTTCTTCTTCTTCTTTTCTTTGTCTTTTATCTTATACATTTTACAGTTTAGCTTGTATACTAATTTATTTGTTAATTACAGAATTTTGACAAAGTAAAATCCATTGACATGAGTTACTCATGTAACTTGATGGAGATACCCGACTTTAATGAAATGTCAAACCTTGTTGAGTTAGATCTTCGATACTGTAGAAGTTTGTCTACAGTCCACTCATCCCTTGGCAATTTGAAACAACTTAAGAAATTGGATATGGAGGGTTGTGACTATCTTAACAAACTTCCAGATGAGATTAGCCTTGAGTCCCTTGAATATCTCAATCTTGCTGGTTGTTTAAGGCTTGAAAAGTTTCCAGATGTTTGTGGTAATATGAAATCTTTAGAGTTTCTTGATTTGATTGGGACTACTATTAAGGAGTTGCCACTATCATTTATTGGTTTATTGTCTCTAAATATTTCAACTTATGTGGTAGCATGAGTTATAGAACACTTTTGGATGAGGATGAAGATCTTAATGTGAAACCTGATCAAGATCTTAATGTGAAACCTGATCAATTTTTAAAATATGAAGTTTTAGGACGATCCAACTCTTACATCACAATGCAAGAAATAAATGGTGTTGGTGGTGGTGGTGGTGGTGGTAGTGGCTTAAATACCATTAGTTGTTTGCATTTCCATAATGTTTTCTCATGTTTTAGCTCTTTGAAAAGACTAGATATGAGTTATCGTAATTTGTCAAATGCAAATATTCCTTACGGACTTGATTATTTACCATCACTTGAGTATTTAGATCTATCTGGAAATAAGTTAACTACAATACCCTTATGTGTCTACCATCTTCACAAACTTAGGTTTCTTCACCTAAGAAGTTGTACCAATCTTGAAACATTGCAAAAACCTTCATTTTCACAATTAAGTAGTTTAGAAGTGTTACATTTGGGTTATTGCAAGATGGTAGATGGAGTAATCCCTAGCGATTTGAGTTGCTTCTCTTCAGTTAAGCAATTAGATCTATGTGACAAAAAATTTAGGAGATTGCTAGATTTGCGCCAACTTTCCCAACTTCAAAGTCTTTGCTTGGATGATTGTACACAACTTGAATCACCACCAAAATTGCCTTCAAGCTTAGGAGGTTTATGGATTCCTACTTGTCTATCATTGAAAGTTCCTTGGGTTGAAAAGGATGGATTCGAAATTTATTTCTTCAATTTTGATTATGATGGCAAACCCCGCCAAACACTCCAACTACCTTCATATCCATATGTTGGTTTATCGTCCGATGGGGGTTGTATGGTGAGTCTTTTTCTTTCCTTTTATAGTGAGGCTTAAATCCACTGAAGTTTGTGTTGTATCATAGATTAAAATATTGCATTTACATCTTATTCTTCTTGTCTTTTATTATGTAGTATAAACGTTCCTACGTTGTTGGCCCGGCATTGGTATCTAAAATCCCAGAGTGGTTCAACCGGAGAATCACTAGTTCATTTGAAACAATTGAAAATTTATTTCAAGTAAGTTGCCTTGAAATAATAGATCGGGTATATTGTGGTAGATTTGCTTTGTTAATTCTTTATCGAGTAGAGCCAGACACTTTTCAAGAAAAAAGAAAAAAACAAAAGGTGGATGAGTGTGGTAAGTCAAATTACGGAAAATTTGATGGCATCGCTTTGCTCTTCCCCACTTTCTTTGTCATTTTCAATTCAATAAAGCTGGAGCCCAAAATTCCTTTCACCTTTGTGCTCCTGAGGCACCTTCCGTTGGGCTAAATGCATTTTGGGCACTCATACCCTTTCAATGCTTCAAAGGGATACGGAAGTTACAAAACAATAGCGCCAGCATTAAGGCTTCAATTGAATCATTGAACTTAAATATGGAGATTGAGTGCGGGATGCGTGTAGTGAAAAAGGATGATCTTATGGTGCTAGCTAAGGTTATAAGTGACATTTCGCGACGTCCTATTGGATTCTGGAATTTGTAAAGATTTATTTGAAAGGTGTTGCATCATCTGAGGCTTCAAGCATGAAAGATTAATTGCTGGAGGATCGGATTGATTGGGTTTGCTTCCAGCTGATTGGTTCAAAGATCAGATGGAATTTTTGGATGGATGGATCAACCTTGAGGCTTCAATCGCAACATCGAGCCTAGAGGTAATGTGTGGCTTGTCTACTACGTGTAGTTTTAAGTTCAATGAACTTCTCGATAGCATTCCCTCAAATGCATTATAAATGAACTTTTGCACAATCTCTTTGTCAATTAGATCTAGAATTCCATGGCCCTATTAAAGGAAATCTTTATCAGATAATTTTTTTGCTATTAACAGATTCATTATGCCTAATATTTAGGTGAAATTTTTATTTTTGTAGTGGATTTTATTCCCCAACTTATTTGGAAGAAGATGGTTGCATATTGAAATGTGCTTCGGTGCAAATTAAATAGTTCGTAGATGAATAAGATGCTGCTCTGATTACTCAAAATGCAGCAGAAGTTTGTGCAAGCGAAGAGACCAGTGATCTGTTTGTGTGTTCTCATCGTTGCTACTTCTTTCTCATCCCCATATCAAATTCTCTCTATTGTGTCTCCCGCTTGTCACTCTTGATACCGATCGTGAGTTCCTCTACTTTCCTGGGTTTGTCTCGCACCATTGAAGGTCTTTAAATGAAGGCCATCCTGAAAACCTTTATGACCGTGGAAGGGCCATGTTTAAGAGAAGTCATAGACGGCAATGGCTGCTTGCTTAAAGAAATGAAGAAGCTCAGCATCTTGATTGCATGTTGTACAATGTAGGCGAAGGCTCTAGAGGTGTTTGCTCAAATGTCATAGTGGTGAATGTAAGAACAATCTTCCACCGATTCACTAGAATTGCCACTTCATTGAACATTCTTGTACTTTCTTTTTTCTCATGTAGTTTGAATATTTAAACTTGTGAGAAATTATTTGGTCAATCATTCAATGTCTCTGGCCTTGTTAAAGCTGTGAAATTTGGTTCATCTTCCAGCACTTCTAACAGGCTTAGGAACGGCTCCGCTAGAGGTAAGCATGGTTGTTTCTTGTTTTTTTATTTTTTTATTATTTTGTGTTCTTGTTAATTCCTTTTTGGAACATCAAAATATAGACACAATATATATATAGACACAACAAAAGATAGTATAAACTAAGTAATAAATTTTAAATATTGGTAAGTTGATGAATTTTGTCAGAGACTTTGTACATTGGGCTTACTGTAACTTTACTATGGCATTTCTAGGCCTTTTACGACAGCATATCACTGTAGCCACTCGTTCAATTCTTTAAGATCCACATTCTCGGTTCTTGTAGGTTCTTGTACTGCTAAGAACACTATGTATACTTCTTCATGGATCTATAAACCAGTTTCACCATTTCTAGCATATCTGTTTCTTAACGGCAACTTTTCTATTAAGGGGAGATGACTTGTCACTAGATTTGTCTCATGAGGTTTGGCCAATCCTGATAGTATCATCTGACTTGACTGATGTTCTATGTTTATTTTACTGTTCTATTGTTAATTCTTCCATGGAACATCAAAAAATAAACACAAGAAACAAGCTTAGAAGCTAACAGTGAATTTTAGGCTTGATGGTTAATCTTAAGTTTCGATGACTAGTCACTTGCAATGTCTTTTCATGTACAGGCCACTATTTAGTAGAAGGCACTTGGAAGAAGTTGTTCATAGATTGCAATGGGTCTCGATGTAGATAAGAGTAACTCGTAGATGGAGAAGATGCTGCTTCAATTCGTCAGACACCACAAAATGCAAGCCGGGTTTTGTTGAAGTGAAAAGAATGATTATCTGTTCACGTGTTCTCTTCCTTACCACACCTTTCTATTTGCCCCGTCGGATCCTCACCACTCTTAAACCCTCTCTGTTTCGCCGACTGCCTATCCTCTGCTCTCCTTGATTTGTTTCTCACTACTAAAACCCCTTGAATGCAAAGCAATCCTGAAATTTTACATGAGCATAAAAGGGTTAATGTTCAAGACGGAAAAACAGAGATAGTAGTGCCAGAACAGATCGTCGGCAAGGAGAAGAAAGAACAGAGAGTAAACGGAGAGAACATAGAGGAAAAATTCTGGCTTTTGGTTTTATTTCTGGTTGTTCATTTACAGGATGCTCACTTTTGAGATACCAAACTGGAGAGACTCACAGTGGCTTCTTGCTAAGCGAAAGGACGAAGCCAACCGTCTTGAATGCATATTTTCATTCTTGACAACAATTGCGACCTCATATGCTCTACCTGGTCCATAGAACATATTTTTCAAGTGATTCGTTTGTTATTGACACAATCATTGTGCTTCATTCTTGGCTAATATTTTTCTTTTATTTATTTATTTATTTTAGAATGAGTTATAGTGCTAGCATCTTATTTTCTTTCCTTGTTATTGCATTTGCCAGTTTAACCTTTTTAATTGATGGGTTTTAAACGTTGATGCGCTGCCAATGTGCCCTAGTAAGAAATTTGTTTATTAGTATGATGGAATTCACTTAGGAAAAAACTTAAATATATGAAAGAGATTATACTCAACTATGTGTTAATCATATTTAGTAATTATTTTTTACCCCAATGTTTTTATGATTTGGGTCATAAATTTTTCAGTCCATGTATTGATCAAAATAGTGTAAAACTTATCCACATTTTTTTCAAACAAGTTGTAATAAGCTATGAGACAACAATGAAAATGATTAAGTTTTACATACACAAAAACCTATTGATTGTTTGTGAATGACCACATACCAAGTGAAAAACTAATGTCAACTTTTGAAAAAAATCTTGATTGGAGGATGTAATTTTGGTTGGTACATTAATAATCTTTAAATGATTAGTAAAGCACAACATTTGTAGTAGGTTCTTCTTTGTTCCCTCTTTGCATTTGTGATGTTTGACTAAAATAAGTTCGCCTTCATTTCTTTTATGGTTGCAAATAGTAGTTATTCACATATTGCAATAGAACTTGGTGTAGATGACATAACCTCACGAGTGTTTTCCATTTTCCAATTATCACATTTGCAATGTTTGGTGTTGAGCTCACAGATTTTTATGGAACACATTTAATTGTCATAAACATTGAAATATTTGATCATCTAGAAGTGTTGTAGGAGTTGTTTGCATACTAAAAAGGTATATTTAAGAGTTGTTTGGCTTTTGCAAATTCATTTTACCTTCCTTTATCTTCTTGATCAATAATTAGTTTATTGGGTTGTAATGCATAGAACGTAATTCAATGCAGTTTTATTAACAGAGTACAAAAGTGGGCTTTGTCATCTTCATTTTGAGACACCAAACCTAGAAAGGCTCCGGTGGCTTCTTGCACTAAGAAATGTACCAATGACTGGAACTACTTAGATGTGATTGATGTAGAAGAACAACTGTCCACAACTGTGGTCTAAACTTTGGCAGAAAGACCCAATCAACTTGAGTAGATGGAGGAAGTAGATGAGTGTTTCTTTCGTCCAAAAACATGAAACTCGTGTTCACTTTGACGGCTTGACATGGTAGCCACTTGGAATCTCTTTAATTTGCTATCTAGAATATAATCTTTACTCTTGTCCACCCCTTGTCATAAAGCATAAAGAGAAATTAGTTTTTCATATAACATAACTCAAAAAGCAAATCCAAGTCATCTGCATAAAAGCAAACATCCAAGAATCAAGACCTAGATAAAAGACAATGCAAGACCCATAAGCAAATCAAGCTTCTAGAGGATAGAAGTAAACTCCAGTATCCACATTTGTGCACATACCCCCTTAAAGTGAATCATGACATGGGGAGCAATTCAAATGCAATAAACTGGAAATCCAGTGTAGAACTTCAAAGTTCCTCCATTTTTCAAGGTTTACAAAGCATAATTTAAAGAACCAGATTAAGGGCACCCCTCAGCATCGAGTTGCATCTTCTACATCTGGGTTTTGAGATAATCAAAAGGTAAACTATAAGCTGAAGCAAAGAATCCCGAAATGGTACAAGCACCTGAGAAGGAAAAAGATGCATTAAGAAATTAATCAAAGATTGAAAAACAGGGCACAAATATTAAACAAAACCCCAAAACAGCTTTGGTAGAACTTAGAGATCAGAAAACAAAGGCTTGTCTATGTTTAGATCCTATCTTTTTAATACAATCTCTAAAACTTAACTAAGATTTAAGTAGGGGTGCTTCATATAATATGAGACAAATTAAAATGGGATTCCTAAATATTTTTTAATGTTAATTCAAACTATACTCAATATTAGATTTGCCACCTAAAGAAAAAGAATTGTCACCAATCCATTTGTGGTACAAGTATAAATTAAAGTTTCCGTATAGTATTCTTTTGTTGAAGTTTTAACATGAAACAGAGTCGGCATTTCTTCCAAAGAATCTTAACTAACACCGTGGCAGCCAAACCAAACTCAGGGAAATTCTCAAAAACTCAAGAGTTTGACCACAACAAAGATAATTCTATTGAATATAAATACATAGAATTGGGTAAAATTTAAAATTTTGAACTAATTGAAAAATTCAAATTGACAAGTCCATATGTTCCAAGATAATACAATTAGAGCAACTACAAAATCTTTCTGAAAAATCAATATTAACTATTTTCCAAAACTTAACTTGAATGATCTAAGAGGTTCTGACAGTATATGTAGTTCTGAACAGTCTGACAAATGAAATAACTATTGATTGAAAATTCTTGTCATTGCAATCTCTACCGATGGCAGCTTTCCTGCTTTTCTTAGTCGTCACTTACCATTGATCCCAAGCTCAAGGGCCATGATTTTAAGCGCAATGAAGAAGTCAATCTTGTCGGCATGGCTTAAATATCTGCAAAGGGTCTGGAGATGAGACTCGGTATGGGAGTTGGTGAGCTTGTCTTGTGACGATGAGGGTCTAGTGTCCCCTTGGCGCTGACTGTACTGTTTTTCGTAATTGTTGAATGAAAGTAAATCTTGCAGTACTCCGTTGGTTCCAAATCGGCCAAACTCTTTATCCAAATCAGGTCCCGTGTCTGCTCATTTGGTTTGCAACAGAAACCAAAATGTTGATAAATACACGGCAAACGAACTGTAAAAGCTTGAGTTTCAGTTTTAATCCAGCTCCATATTTCCAATAACCTTTCATTATTTGTAATTCCATAAATAAAAAAATAAAAAATAAAAATAAAAATCCAATAAGGTGCTAACCTTATCCTTTAAACATCTCTATCCAACATGGAATCAGCGATATTGCCACCTTAAACATGTGTCTAGCCTTCTTCAGAACAAATGTAGTCCAACATGACTCCCAGAAGAGGGCTGGTGCTTTGTGTTTACGTAAGGAGAATGGTCGTAATTATGTTAATTATTATTGTTTACATGTCCAATAATTCTGTCAGAATCAATTATTACTGATTAAAAATATAAAAGGATCTGTTTTCTCATTGCTTGCCCAAAAGAAATGTAAATCAAAGTTTAGAAAATGGCTTAATGGTTGGTCTAATCTAAGCTGGTATATTTTAAAATTGAAAATAATCATCACTTAACACTAATATATAGTAATGAGTCAATTATTTAAGATGTTGGAAATAACAAATAAGACCATTCGGCCCATTTAGAAGAAATCACAAAAATGATCCATTAAACTCAAATTAAAATATCAAGAACCTTGCTGAGCAATGTCAATCCAATCCAACAACAAATCAGTCTCCATTCCACTTGCAAGCCCAAAATCACATTCCAAGTACCTAAAAGCTAGTGCTATATTCTCGTTCTTGGCTCTCTCTATAACTATTATTTCTACAAAAAATAATCGATTAGTGAGGCTGATATGTGTGCAAAAACTAAAACATAGTCAAATTACACTTTAGTATTAATTCAGTTGCCCTTGGTTCACCGAAGCTTATGAACATAGGAAACATTGTTTGATTATATCGAAGTAAAAAATGAAAACAATGTGATTTGTATGTAGAATTGAGGACATTTTTTTAAATACTCTATTTTCACTTATTTTTAATTGTAGTGGGTTGTTCTTCTAAGGTGACATTTAAACTCTTCTTCTTTCAATGTGGACATGGATAAATTATAATTTCATGCAATACAAACGGTGGAAGAGTGTGGGAATTCAAACTCTAGAATGTTTGATGGTAGCCATATTGTTCTTCCCCTATTTGTTACTTCGAGCTGAAAGGTGCATTGTTTCCCTATTGCATTGTTTAAAAGAATCCTTATTTCATTGTTTCCCTCAAGTCCCTCCCGTTCACAAACAAGCCGCAAGGTGCAAATACTTTACAGAACATTTTCGAAGAGGGTTTAAGAGTTGGTGTCTTAAACACTTCAAAGGGCCACCTTTGTTGCTTCAATTGAATCACGCAAACTGAATGTGAAGGTGGAGGAGTTTGGATAATCGGCATGATCTTTAGGAGTTATCTAAGGTCAAGACATTTATCCACAGGCTTCAGTCTTTGGTCTCGATGTCCTAGGCTCTGTTCAACAAGACGTAATGTTGAAGCATTTGGGTTGATTGGGTTTCTTCTATCCTAGTTGAATCAATGATCCCGTGTTGACAGAGAACTATTGTGGGCTTTATCTTATAAAACCAATGGAAAGTCAATTCAAGAAGACGAGGATGATACTTATGAGGGGCCGAACCTGGGAAGACTTAAGTCGTTACATGCTAAGGAAGGTTAATTTATATCACCTTAATAAAATTACTTTTCTTTAAAACTAATTTATAAAAGAAATCTCTATGTGTACAAAAATTTCACAAGAAGTTATAGCTAGTATTAAGACATTCCAACCATTAAAATACAATCCTCTTGGGATCTTTAATCATAATCGATCATTAGAGAGAGAAATGAGAGATCCTTCAGTAGTATTTGGTTGAAGTTGTTTAATGTACTTCCTTACGTCACTTAATCTTTATTGTAACCAAATAAGTTAAAGATCATTTATTTAAAAAAGAGTTGAAGTAAAGATTTTTATTTAAAAGTTTGTATACATTATTTGGTCTTGTTTACTACCTAATTTTAATTAAAGAGATAGGCGTACTATTTCTCCAATAAGAAATTGTGTAAAATAATGATATTTCAAATATATTTGGTCTTGGAATCCTAAAGAGAAAAGACTAAACAATATAAAGTGTAAAATTCTTGATGAATTAGAGATAATAATTCACCTAATTATATATAAATATCAATTTTTATTTTGGTGGGTTTTCTTGACATTGGGTATATAAATAGAATATCTAATGACATGTCTAATCTAATTGATTAAGAATTAAATGATAGAAATGTTAATAATTTGAAGAATAGCCAATAACAGACTATATGATAAAGAGATTATTTTGCAGTGTACCGCTGATTTGTAAAGTTAGTTAGTTCTATTACATTTACTAACTAGTATAAATACTAAAATTGGCGCAACACAAAGGCATTGAGAATTCAGTAAAATCTTGTGTATAAACAGTTGAAAGAGGTCTCGGGTTCGTTCAACTGTTACATTAATGTGGGAAGAGTCCTTCCCTCTGGAAGGAGAGAAAAAAAAAAAAAAAAAAAAAAAAGCTAAAAAATGGGAAATAAAAATAAGCTAAGAACAACTACAATCATAATAAGGGCCTCTCAAGGATTTGGGCTTTGCTTGGCCTGATCTAAGAAATCCTTTTGTAATTGTCTTGTATTCTTCGAGATTGATAGAAAGGCCAAGTTTGCAAGGCCTCATTTGGCAGCCTCCACTGTGGGTTCATCTTGTCCGGCTTATTTGTTAAAACACAAATTGAGACTCAGGACCGCTGCATATTTTTTCTTGGGCACTTTCTTTTAACAAATCCATCGCCATGTGATAACCTTTGACAACCAAAGTTATACCAAAATTTCCTTATGTTGACTAGTTTGTCTCTATGCAAAAGGGTGGCGAATCTCTTGCATATATTAATAAGCCAACTTGCCCAAGTCTTGTCTGGAATTAATTTTCATTTGAGACTAAATAATGTGCGTTTATAAATCAATGGCACTAATCTAACTAATTTCTTGGAGTCACGGCAGGATGACGGCAATTCAAAATGAAGGCATTCGTGCATGATCATTGGAAGTGTTTGTCATATGCATGGAGAAATGTGACGAAGGCCGGCCAAATTGGAATTAAAGAAAGGTATTAGGTGAACTACTTCTCCGGAAACGTCTCTGATTTTATCGTCTTATTACTTTGTTAAAATGTTTATTCTTACCCCCGTCATTTGAAAGTTCTCTCGTTATTCTTTTCTCCAAAAAGAAAAGAATTAGCAGCTTTATAATGGTGATAACTAGCTAAAGGATTAGCTAATTTGTTGTACAATATAACTGAAAGAAGATTAAATTCGCAACTTTATAATTTACCTCGCAGAAAATGGAACAAACATAGTATGTTTACAAGCATCTCTAATTGGTGCTACGAAGCCATATGCACCATCACATGCCACAAAAAGTACAAGATAGAAACAAATTTTATTCATTAAAGCCTGGCTGGTAGAAGGGATACTTCAACTTGACGCGGTAAATTATTTATGGAGATTAATTAAATTTCAATTTCAGGCCAAGTACTAAGATAAGTTATTTCAAATAGTTCCAATACATGTCTGAATATCTACTAATCAACTTTCTGTCTGACATCTTTTTTAGGCCCATAATGCTCTACAGCTACATCAAAGAATGGCATGGCTGAAAAAAATAGATAGTGGATTGCTTTCCTCCAAAAATCTGACAAATTTTTAATTCTTTTCAACATCAAGGACAGATTTTTGCTGCTTTTCACGGGCCTAGGCACAGAAGTAACATACACGGAAGCTTTATTCAAAGAAAGCCTCAAAGTCTTTGAAATTTCCTCCTCTTAAATTGCTTCTTTGTGTTGAAAATATCTTCTAAACATTAATAGATACGGAAATCGCTGCAAATTCACGCTGAACAATGAGTGGTCGGAATGAACTTCTTGTAGATTTCTTCCATCCAACGTCTAGTCAGATAGCCTTACGCACCATTTCAAGATGACTAGTGCGGACTGTCCACCATCATTTGATATTTTTTTCTTGGGCACTTTCTTTTAACAAATCCACCATCATCTGATAACGTTTGACAACCAAAGTTATCCAAAACTTTATTTATGTCGATTTGTTTGTCTCTATGCAGAAATGTGGCGAATCTCTTGGATATATTATTAAGCCAACCTGCCTGAGTCTTGTCAGAAATTAATTTTCATTTGAGACTAAATATAATGCATTTATAAATCAATGGAACAAATCTAACTTTTTTCTTGGAGTCACGTCAAGATGCCGGCCATTCAAAATGAATGCATTCGTGCATGATCCCCGGAAGTGTTTGTCATATTCATGGAGAATGTGTCAAAGGCCGGCCAAAGGAGAATTAAAGAAAGATATTTGGTGAACCACTTCTCTGGTAACATCTCCGGTGTTGCCGCTTCAAACATATTTATCTACCTTGAAACTTCATGACATTAAACTTTTGAAATAAAAAAATGTGTGGTGATGTGTTTTCAAACTAAACTAAAATTAAAATAACAAAGCAATCAAAGCTTGAGGATTAGTCAAAAAAAAAAAAGACATTCCATAACAAGACAATTATCCTATTCAACCAGATACAAATACGTAGTATTTTAGTGTAGGAGGCGTTTTGAAGGCTTTTGTAATGATATGTAATTTAATAATAATACAGTGGTAGAAATGTAAATGAGGGACAAAAAAGCATTGCATGAAGTGAAACTTATTTTACATTTGTATAAAAATATTTGTATTTTAATATTGGGGGAGCTTTGTGTTAGTAAACATGGAAATAAAGTAGAGAAATGGCGTGTAATATGATCAAACTACAATTAAACGACACAAATGTTGAAATTGCTTTTTGCATGTAGGATAGTTAAATTTTTGGAGTTTCTTCCATTGAAGAAAACAAAGATTTGTCATTGAAAGTTGAAGGAATATACGGCAAAGTATTGCCTATGAAAAAATTTACTCATCTTAATCAACATAGTTTAAGATTTTGTTGAAGGAAAACTAAGATTTTCACTGTGCAAAATTATTGTGGAACCTTTTACGCAATTGTCCTACAATGTAGAGATCTATGATATAATTATTCTAAGATCAACTCATAAAGAGTTATTTCTTGACTAAAATCAACTTACAAAAAGAATATTATTATCTTATATATAAATAATAGTATTTCTTGATAATTCCTCTATAAATTGAAGAGGCACCTTGCTTTCCTTACCTATGTGGGTAGGGCACAAGGAAACATCTTACACACAGTTGAGTAGGCATTATTAAACATCCAAATTTTAATTAGCAAGATGCATGAGATGTACTGCTTCATACATGTCTATGTTTGGATCCTTAAAGAGTAAAGAAGCAACCTAAGATGGTTAATGATATGTAATCTTACTAAACTAAAAACTAAAAACTAAATGACATAAGTTTTGAAATTTTGAGGAATTGGGCAAGTTATCTTAGTTAATTAACTACAAGTGTATATATTTTGATGTTGGTAGAATTTTATGGCATTGGTTATGTAAATAAAATATATTCAATGATATTTATGATCTAATTAAATTAAACTAAAACTACATTATGAAAGTGATAGAAATCTTAAGAATAGGCAACAAAACATTGCATTATATATGAGAGATTATCCTAACTTTGTCATTTTCTTTTAATTGTTTGGCCATTATATAATAACGCTTTAGAGATATTTAAGATACAAAAAGGCCTAATGAAAGGTTGGCAACTAATGAGGGGTTGATCTTCCCATGTTGACTCATTTTAAAATTATTGAAAGTAGTGACTTGCATATTTAAACACCCAACTTGTTTTAATCTTATCACAAAACCAAATTATGGACTAATGTGGGACTTTCAACTTACTTTTATTGTCAACAACTTAGAAATTAACTTGGTTAATTACTTTGTTAAAATGTTGAGTCTTCTGAAAACTCTTTTAAAACTTTAAAATTTCTTTTGAAGACGACTTGGTAATGCGTTACACTCCTCAACCAGGAGTGGAAGAATTCTCCTTAAGTTTCCTTTGCTGTAAGCGTCCTGGGAATTTCCCCATGTTTACCTTCTTTGAAAGAACTTGAGATTGATCCTTCGAAATTTATACTTAAGAAATATCACGTAAATTTCTTGGCACCCAACATCCAATCAGGTCTTGTTGACCTGGAACTCTGCCTTAGCCGCATCAAACGGCATCTAACGAAAGGTAGATAGGATTTTCGCTGGTTCAAGAATGTCTTTTCCTCTTTATCTTGCTGAATACGCTCAGCACTGCTCAGGTCGTAAAGGAGCACTAACAGACGCGTGGAGTTGGTGATGAAAGACAGCCAGATTGGATGAATCGAAGAAACTACCTCGTTGGAAAAATAGCGAATAGAACACTGCATAAAAGGGTGATTATCTTCTTGAATCTAGTATCATGTGATAACATTTTAGATATCCTTAAAATACACAGTGCCTAATGAAAGATTAAAAACCGAAGTGAACCAGAAATTTGCTTATGTTGACTAGTTTGTCTCTATGCAGAAAGTGGCGGCTCTATTGCATATATTAGTAAGCCAACTTGCCCAAGTATTGTCATAAATTAATTTTCATTTGAGACTAAATAATGCACTCATGGTACTAATCCAACTTCTTTCTTGGAGCCACGTCAGGATGCCGGCCATTCGAAATAGATGGATTCATGCATGATGCCCCGTAATGCTTGTCATATGTGTCAAAGACTGGCCAAATTAGAATTAAAGAAAGGTATTAGGTGAACTAATTCGTTGGAAACTTCTCCCATATTGCCACTTCATACATATTTATCTTCTATGAAACTTCGTGACATTGAACTTTTGAAATAAAAAAATGCCCAGTGACGTGTAATCAATTTAAACTAAAGACAAACAATAAAGTGTTCAAAGTTTGAGAACCAATCCAAGAAGCATTTCACAATAAGACAATTATCCTATTCAATCAAACACAAATACTAAATATTTTAGTTAGGTGGAGTTTTGAGGGCCCTTGTAATGATGCGTAATCTATTTAAACTAAAAACTAAACAACACAAGTTGTAAAATTTTTAGTAATAGCTAAGAACACGTGGCTTATTGAGATTAAATATAGATACGTATGTTTATGGAGCTCTACTACCTCGAGCTATGGAAATAAAATGTATAGTCCAATCGAATTAGAGCCTAAAGATAAATTTGAGAAGTAGGCAGTAAATTATCTTATTGAGATTAAATATAGATACGTATGTTTATGGAGCTCTACTACCTCGAGCTTTGGAAATAAAATGTATAGTCCAATCGAATTAGAGCCTAAAGATAAAAGCATTTGGAGTTGGGGAATATACATTAGAACACTATGTGATGGAAAAAATTATCTCATTTAGTTAAATATGCATACTTATATTTATGAAGATTTCTGACATTAAACTTTAGAAACAAAGCATGTGTAAGCGAATTAAACTAGAAACAAAAGCCACGTAGGTGTTAAAAGTTCGATGAATAGACAGTGAGGCATTGCATGAAAGAGGCATTATAGTATTCAAATATTTATGGTTCTTCGTGACGTTGAGCTTTGGAAGCAACGAAAGCTGATTAAACTAAAAAATTCGTCGATACAAATGTTTGAAAGTTCGAGGAAATAGACAGCAGAGCATTGCAAACCGAAAATATCCTCTTGTTCACATAACTTTACAACGCAAACAAATCCCTCAAGTATTAGAAATAATCCAACCTGCCCAACCCATTTCAGAAGAATTAATTGTCATTGGAGACTATGCGGCATCTGCGTGATGGGTACGTACTCGAAAAGATAGGAAAGAACGTGCTCTTCGAACTCAACTTACGTTTCTTGCAAGATGACCTCTGTCATTGTCTTGTAGGTTTACATTTCTTGCACGATGCTTTGCTGAACAAATTAAAAGGTCAAGTTATTAGGCTAAAATTATAATTCTGTCATAAATATTTTTGAACGACCATGTTTCCCTTCGGTTTGCTGAAAATTTGTCCTTGGTTTCAAGTCCTTCACAAAGGCAATTGTGCACAAATGCAATATGAACAAAAGTTTCATATACTGCAAACATATTGAAAATTTCCTCATCTTAACCACTTCATAAAGCTTATTCTTTTTTTAAAAAATGCTGCCATGTTTTACTCTACTTAATAGATATAAGGATCCTTCAAAGTGACCTGAAGCAAAGAATTCCACTTTTCCAAGTGGTGAGGGCCTAGTGCAGAAGGCAATGTGAACCAAGGTCCAAAAAGTCCTAAAATTTCACCTTCTAACAACACTTCTATAAATTCGATTCTTCTAAGAGATCGTTTTTTCACAAAATCAATTCTTTGGAGAGAGATCTTCTAAACATTAGGATAATTCACACATTTTATAAAGACATGGAAATCCTTCCAAATTCACAATAAAGAATGAAGCATGGTTTTCTAGAGTGGTGGGGATGGATATCATGTGAGTTTCTTTCCGCCACTTTCAATTAGACAGAACCACGTAATGACCTCCGCAACCAACTCCAGAATGAAGGCAAGACATAAATGTCTCTTTTATTGATTGTATCTTCTAAATACGTTCAATGCTGCTTTATGTGAACATAATCGGAATTTATCTTGGCTTTTTACACAAAGCATCTCTTCCGCGCTTTTACTGACGGTCATTGCGTCCATCACAAACACGATTTCTCAATAAACAATGTGATAAACATCTCAGCTTTTACGCTCACGTCAAATAGCAGTGGGGTAGGTCGTAGAAGCTGAGATTTTGGCTACCGATACCTTTTATTTTCCTTCTTTCTAAAATAAGTTTTATAGTGCTTTATATATTTAACTATTTATTCCTTTGTAAGGAAGTTTCGGTAAGTATCACTATTATCGGTTCATGTAAATCTACCACAAAAACAATTGCGCACAAAAGCAATATAAATAGATGTTTGATTTACCACAAGTGTCTTAAAAATTTCCTAATTGACCACTTTTTCTCAGAATTGAATTTTTGAAAGCTTTTAGACATTGTGATAAGTTAAACGTTTCTTAAATACGAAGATAGTTTGTAGGTCGTGCTGAACAATGAGTTTTGCTTTTCTATCATGCTAAACTGTGAGTTTTTCTTTGCTAAAGTGGTAGGGACAAATATCATGTCATTTATTCCTCATCAAATTCCATTCAAAGTGTGGTGTAAACCTCAAACTTGGCAATTGCTGCATCAAATAATGTCTAATGGAAGGAAAGCCAGGATCTTCTCCAATGCAAAACTAGCATGAAACCTTCTCATAAGTGCACTATAAATATTTTGCTTTTTCACCCGGTTCCCCACCCCACTTCAAGAGAATCATCTCTATTTCTTTTTTAATATTAGTGGACAAAAAGTAATACAAATTGATCTTAATTTGTCGATCACTATTTTAAACAAAATTTGCATTTACTTCAGGCGCTAGTTGACTACTTTTTCCCCAAAGTCGAGTTGTTAGAACATTATGATAATTTAGCTGTTTGAAATTTCTGTTAAAGTGAGTTTTGCTTTTTTGAAGTGATAGGGATGGATATGACGTAGATTTTTTAGGAAACAATTAACGAGTAAAAAATAGAAGATTACTTGTTGCTTATGAAAATAAATTAATTCAAGAGTGTTTCTGTTATAAAGGATGAAAAATTCAAATATTGATTACCTTTACAATTTATACATCTTTGCTTTTTACCTTACCCAAATGAAAAGAAGCATAACTTCTTTTCCATGTCACCGTGTAGTGTAAAAATTGCTTTTACTACACTTAACTGGAAATTTCATAATGGTGACTACTTTTTTACACTGCTGATTCGAAGGCCGTAATTTGTAAAAATTTATAATATTATTATTTGAAATGATTCATTTGATTATTTACAATTAGTATTTTCTGATATTTTAAAAAACATTAGACACATTGAAGTATTGATGTAAATGAGGTTTTACTTACTATAATCTTTTTGGAATGTTACAATTTTAGCCTATGATATATACACTTTAGCAACGTGAGCCAGCTTCGACTTTAAAGGATAGACACGAAGCTCCCTCAAAGTTCAAATGACTTACTAATCTCTGCTTTTGACGTTTCAGTTCCGATCGATAAACAGGACCTACTGCCTGTTTCCTGGCAACTTACCGATCAAGATTTTCGCTTAACACATTCAACACTGCTCTGTTTTAAAACTTAAAAGTCTAATAAACTGAATATGTCTTTTTACACAATAATGGAGTAACCGGTCACTTTAAAGGACTACGTGTGTCCTATATGGAAAACATATACGGAAAAATAATTCGTTACGCAAAATGAAAGATCCCACAATTGAAGCAGATTTTCCGTTAAGAGTCTTCGAATCCATCGGGCGGGCAATTTCCAAGTAAACAAGATAGAAACCTCTCTATTCTGCCGGACGCTAGAAAAGCAACGAGTAAACATGTGAATACATGTGGAAGGACAACTAGATCGAAATTTCCTTCGAAAATTTCCTGGACTCCTTTTCTCAACAAGTCAATCTTTCAAAAGATGTAAAAGTTGATTCTTTTGGAAGATGAGAAAGTGGATTCTTTGGATAATTTTCACGCATTTTGGTGGGCATGATAACGATGAGTTCTACTTTTCGGGAGCGGTGGGGATGGATATTATGTAGATTTCTTTTTGTCCAACCTCCGATCAAAGAATTTCCTTCACCTTTCGGCAGCGTAAGGAGAGAGTTAGGATTTGGCTGGTGCAAACATCTTTTCTTTTCTTCTGTCTTCCTTGATACGGTAATCTTTCACATGCGTTTCCTACTCTCAAACGAAGGCTTGTGTGGTCATCTTCGTGTTGGTTTATTTGGAATACTTCATCAAACGGTTTATTTTTACTTTCTTTCAATTGTAAATATCTTAACTAATCTATATTTATTTGCAACAGTATAAGATTTACTCATTTTAGGTGGATAGAATTCATAAAATAAAAATCTTATAAATATGAAAAGACTCTAAATAAAATAATACCATTAGTAATATCGCATAAATGCTTTACTTGCATCTTACCAATCAAGGTTTTCACTCTTTTCTTTTTCCTTCTGTCTTGCTCAATGCTACTTCAACATTCAAGCAGCTCAAGAACATGCATTGACAGGCGCGACACATTGGTGTGACAGCCAGATTGTTTTGACAATTATTACAAGCAAATTGTAGGACAGTGCTCTGTAAAGGATACGTTCGTAATTGTACAGGCTACGCGTTATTCTTTTGCACTGGACAGTCACATATATATAACGTTGTCTTTCTCACTAGTTGAGATGGGAATTACACAAAAGCTTTTGGCGTCTCAACCTGTCTTGTTTTTCTCTCCATTTACCTTCAACCAACATTTCTTTTGCCATCAACCGGAAGGGACCTGCTTTTTTTGTTCTTCTGGAGATTTAAGCTTTCAAGTGGGTTGCTACTAAAGTGTCTCTAGGAGCAATCTGTAGTTTTTCCAGTAAGTTTGCTTTTATAGATATGCAGATCTGAAGATGGGACATCAATTCATTGGTAACCAATTTTATCTACAGACAAGATTCAATTCTAGTTTGAAGCATCTTATGACTTTTATCGTAACCTTTTTGATCTCCATCTGGATTCATTTCTCAAGATTTATGTTGGGTTCGTTTTTTATACTTGAGTGTGTCGTTTGTTTTTTGATGAGTGGAATACAATATTGCCCTTATACCCCCCTGCACTTGAGAATCAACAACATCTGATTCGGCTTGGTAACCTCTTGAATTTAGTCATTTCACCCTCCATGGCCAGTTCGTCTGAAGAAAATGAAAGCACAGCTAGTGAAAATTCGAACCTCAGACAACAAAAAACACCAATATTTTCAATAAATTTAACCATGCTTTATTTCTTTAACTATTTCGTCTCTTGTAATGGAGCTTTGATAAGTTGATTGTTTTGCTTGACTCTTTCCAAGCTTGATGGACGTGTCCGACTTGACTCTTCAAGCCTTGATGGTTTTCTAGTTCATAAATTTTGTTTATGTTCGCTATAGAAGTTTTCTCTGATTACCACCTTTTTTTTTGTCGGAAATGATTGACAAAATAACCCTTGTGCTTGTCAGAAATCCTGAATTTTAGTTGTAATCTTTTGAGAATTTCTTTTCACGTAAAATTTGTATGTGGGCATATATTTACGTGAAATTATGATTAGTTGTCATTTGTTCAATGAGGATCTCAAGGATTAGAACTTTGTAATATATAGGATTGATGGTCATTTTCTTACAGGATTGATGGTTATTTTGTTATGGCCTTTTGATAACAGAATGGCTAGACTCTTTGAACAACTCTTAATATCATTTGTGATTATAAAGCAAAGTTAAGTGAAGCAATCGCTTGTCATTATTGGATGGACAATTCAAAATGCAAAAGAAACATCCATCTCTTCTCGGTAGAACTTAAGCAGGCAGCAAACGAGATATAATTGTTGTCGGCCTTTGCGTCTATCGCGGAGACTTTCTCAATAAACGATGACGCATGTTACCTACCTTTTCACAGTTACTTGTGCCGACCAATTTCGTGTTTCCCAGTAGAGTGGCGAGGACATCATTTGGATTTCCTGCCGAGCAGATCCAAACAGTCTTTGCTGATCCGATCTTGCGTTCTCCCTCGCTCCAAACAACAGTGGGGCAGTGCCTTTTTTTTATGAAAAAAAAAAAATAGGTTCAACGGTGTCTTATTTATTTAACTATTTACTCTCTTATTTATTTATTTATTTTGGTTTGCATAAATTGATTTTTTTCTTGACTTATCCAAGTTTAATGGACGCATCAGACTTGTCATACTCATATTTGATGAATGTACAATTTTTTTTTATTCATCCTTATCTTCGTTGTATGATGTCTCTCTTCTTGTCCCTTTTTTTTTTTTTTTAACCACTGAAGGGATAACTTTAATGCAAGACATTGTAAATTGACCTTAGCAGGAGGAGATTTTAATAATACTTTATTTTTATCTTCCTTTTAATTGTTTAATTTTATTTAACTATTGGTTGGTTGTTTTGCATGACTCTCTAGAGTGAGGCTACAACAAATTTGTCCTAAATTGGGCTTCTAAGCTTACAACAAATTTGTGTGAGTCATTAAAGGAATAACGTTTATACAAGATAGTGTGTATTGGCCCTAGCAAGGAAGCAAAACCCATTACATCTTTCACCGCTTATTGATCTTCTTCTTCCCAAAATATTCCCACATATTCTCCAATGGCATTCGTGGGTAGAGCTTCCTCTTCTTCTACTCCATCATGGATATATGATGCTTTCCTTAGTTTTTACGGTGAAGATACCCGCAAAGGTTTTACAGACCATTTATATGCTGCTTTGAAGCGAAAAGGGGTTATCACCTTTAGAGATGATGAGAAACTAGAGCGAGGAAAAGATATTTGTCAAGAGCTCTTGAAAGCAATACAAAAATCCCAATATGCAATTGTTGTAATTTCAAAGCAGTATGCTTTTTCAAAATGGTGCTTAACTGAGCTAACCAAGATCCTAGAGTGTAGGACAAAGACTGGAATGATAGTTTTGCTTGTGTTCTATCATGTGGATCCTTCAAGTGTACGAAATCAAACAGGGAGTTTTGCAAAAGCTTTTATCACACATAGCCAAAACACTGAGGTTGATGAAGAGTAGTGGAAAATGTGGAAAGAAGCTTTGAAAGATGTTGGTAGTTTGGCTGGATGGCATATACATGACAGGTATAATCATAGTAAATTGCTACATTAAATTGGAGCAACTTTCAATTTGATCTTAGAATGATTCTAATTTAATATTTTTTGTAGGCATGAAGCAATTGTTGTTGAAGATATTAGTCGATAAATACTTGATGGAGTGAATCATACTTCCCCAAACATTTTTGATAGGCTAGTCAGAATTGCCCCTCAAGCTTCCGAATTGCTCTCCTTACTTTCTTTAGGGTCTAATGATGTTCATTTTATAGGGATTTGTGGGATGGGAGGTATTGGTAAGACAACTTTGGCAAAAATCATTTATAATCGAGTTTCTTCTAAATTTGAAGCGAGGTGTTTTGTTGCTAACATTAGAGAAATGACTCAAAAGAATAGTATAGAGTACCTACAAACACAACTTGTTTATGAGATCCTACATGAAAGCAACTTAAAGGTATGGAACACCTATGTAGGAGTTGAGTTGATAGCAAGGTCAATACGTAATAGAAATGTTTTCATAGTTCTTGATGATGTTGATGATGAAGACCAACTAAAAGTATTAGTAGGGAGTCATAATTGGTTTGGTCAAGGAAGTAGAGTTATTGTGACTAGTAGGGATCGTCATTTGTTAAAAAGGTATGTTGATATTATTTATGAGATGACAGAATTAAGTATGGATGAATATTTAGAGCTCTTTTGTTGGAAAGCCTTTAAGAAGGACCATCCCGAAGAGGACTATGAAAAATTGTATGAGGATATTGTGCATTATGCTCAAGGCCTTCCATTAGCTATTGAAGTTTTTGGATCCCATTTGTATGGTAGGAAGATGGAAGCATGGGAAGCAGCCCTAGAACAACTAAAGGCAAGTCTAAAGAAGGGCATTTTGGATAAACTTCAAATAAGTTATGAAGGATTAGAGGATTTTGAAAAAAGATTATTTTTAGATATTGCTTGTGTTTTCAATGGAAAATGTGACAATAAATTGAAATGTCTCAATGACTATTTTGCTATTGATATTGAAGTCCTTAAAGATAGATGTCTTATAAATGACTTATATGGAGTACTCATGATGCATGATTTATTAAAGAAAATGGGTCAACAAATCGTCTATCTTGAAAGTCCAAGTGATCTTGGCAAGCGTAGTAGATTGTGGTGTTATGAAGATATAATGAATGTATTGAATTGTAATACTGTAAGTAAATCAATCCAAATCTCACTTAGAAAAGTATATTAGATACCATGTTTTTAAAGTATTTTATAAATATTTTTATGAGACTAATTTAAGAATTCTTTGTTTACAGGGAACATACACAATTAAAGGTATTAATTTAGATCTATCACTTGAAAAAGTGGAGAAACTAAATATTGAAGGATTTTCAAAAATGAAAAAATTGAAAAAGCTTGTGATTCATAATGATCAATCTAATAATCGATCTCCTACTTTGAAATGGTATGGAGAGCTTTCAAATTTCAGTCTAAGCAATGAATTACATTATTTGGAATGGGTTGGATATCTTTTTGAAAATTTACCCATCAATTTTCAAGCAAACAAACTTCTTGTGCTGAAAATGCCTTACAATTGCATCAAACAATTCAATGGATGGAAGGTAAGGTTCTAGTATATTCAAATATATCTTCTTCTTTTTTTCTTCTTCTCCTTTGTTTTATACTTTTATATTTTAATTTGTATATTTACTAATCTATTTTTTAATTACAAAATTTTGACAAAGTAAAATTCATTGACATGAGTTATTCATATGACTTAACTAAGATACCAGACTTAAGCGAAATGCCAAACCTTGTTGAGCTAGATCTTCAGTATTGTAGAAGTTTGTCCATAGTCCACTCATCCCTTGGCAATTTGAAATGGCTTGAGAAATGGGAGATGGAAGGTTGTGATTGTCTTAATAAACTTCCAGATGAAATCAACCTTGAGTCCCTTGAATATTTGAATCTCGCTGGTTGTTTAAGACTTGAGAAGTTTCCAAATGTTAGTGGTAATATGAAATCCTTGCAGTTTCTTAATTTAATTGGGACTGCCATTAAGGGGTTGCCACATTCATTTAAGGGTTTGTCATCTCTTGAATATTTCAATTTATGTGGTAGCATGAATTATAGAGTACGTTTAAATGAACATGAATGTAGTCAATACAAACCCGATCTATTTTTAGAATATGACCCTTCAAGACCACCCAACCGTACCAAGTTAATGAGAGAAATAAATGCTTGTGGTAACGGTTCAAATCCTATTAGTTTTTTTTTTCACTTCCATAACGATTTCTCTAGCCTTAGCTCTCTTAAAAGGCTAGATATGAGTTATCGTAATCTAACAGACGCAATTATTCCTTACAAACTTTGCTATTTATCGTCACTTGAGTATTTAGATTTGTCTGGAAATAAGTTGACCACAATGCCCTTTAGCATCTACCTCCTTCCTAAACTTCAGTTTCTTTACTTCAGAAGTTGTACTAGCCTTAAAACACTATCAAAGCCTTCATTTTCACGATTAAGTGGTTTAGGGCTGCTGCATTTGGGATATTGCAACATGGTAGATGGAGTAATTCCTGATGACTTGTGTTGCTTCTCTTCACTTAAGTATTTAGATATATGCAACAACAAGTTTAGGAGATTACCAGATTTGATCCAACTTTCTCAGCTTCAATTACTTTACTTGGATGACTGTACCGAACTTGAAGCATTTCCAAAATTACCTTTAAGCTTAAGATACTTGGAGATAAGAGGTTGTGTATTGCTAAAAAGTCCTCGTGTTGAAATGGAAGGAGGGTTCAATAATGGTTACGCTATTGGTGTCGTCCGTTTTGATTATGATGGCAGACCCCACCAAATCCTCCAACTACCTCCATATCACCAGATTGGTTTATCATCCGATAGGGGTTGGATGGTGAGTCTCTTTCTTTCCTTTAATAGTGATGCTCGAATTCATCTAATTTATGTTGTGTCATAGATTAAAATACTCCATTTTAAAATTTATGCTTCTTATTTTTTATTGTGCAGTGTAAATATGTCTGCATTGTTGCTCCTGCATTGTTATCTGAAATTCCAAAGTGGTTCAACCGGAGAATCACTAGTTATTTTGAAATGGTTGAAAGTTGCTTTCACGTAAGACATACCCAAAAGGGTTGGTGGGGACTTTGGGGTGGTTTTGTTTTGTTAATTCTTTATCGAGTTGAGCCTGACACTTTTCAAGAAAAAAAGAAAAAAACAAAAGGTGGATGAGTGTGGTAAGTCAAACTACGGAATATTTGATGGCATTAATCCTGCTCTTCCCCATTTTCTTTGTCATTTTCAATTCAATAAAGCTGGAGAAAAAAATTCCTTTCTCCTTTGTGCACCTGAAGCACCTTCTATTGGGCTAAATGCATTTTGGACATGCATACCCTTTCAATGTTTCAAAGGGATATGGGTATTAGTAAACATCAGCATCAGCGTTGAGGCTTCAATTGAATCATTAAACTTAAATGTGGAGATTGAGTGTGGGATGCGTGGAGTAAAGGAGGATGAACTTTTGGTGCTACCTAAGGTTATAAATGACATTTCCCCATATGCTTTAGATTTTGAAACTTCTAGTGATTTACTTAAACGGCCCTGCCAAGTCTCTAGCTTCAAGAACAAAGATTAATTGTTGAGAATCGGATTGAATGGGTTTGCTTCCAGCTGACTATTTCAAAGATTGTACGGAATTTTGGGATGGATGGATCAACCTTGAGGCTTCAATTGCAACATCAAGCCGAGAGGTAGAGTATGTAGCCTGTCTAATACGTGTAGTTTTAAGTTCAATGAAAGTCTCAGTAGCATTCCCTCAAATGCATTCTAATTGAACTTTTGCAGGGTCTCTTTGTCGATTAGATTTGGAAGTCCACGGCCCTATTAAAGGAAATGTGGCAGCATTTGTAATGCAAGTATGGGCTTCGTCTAATGCATTGGCATGGTGATATAGAATCCTGTTGATCCGACTCATCAATTGTCAAAAGAAAAATCAGTGGGCAATAACTGGTTTCAAACATCTTTATCAAGTGATTTGGGTTACTATCAACATATTCATTATGCCTAATTTTTGGCTAACATTTTTATTTTTTTGTAATGGGTCTTATTCCTCAACTTCTCATTTGGAAGATGTTGGCCGCAAATTGAAATGTGCAACAGTTTTGTGGAAGGGAAAAGAACAACGATCTGTTTGTGTATTCTCCTCGTTGGTACTTCTTTCTCATTCCCATGTCAAATCCTCCCTACTATGTCACCCGGCTATCACTGTTGATACCGGAAGTTAGTTCCTCTGCTCTCCTTGGTCATCTCTCACCATTGAAGGCCTTTAAATGTAGGGCTTCTTGACAAATAATATGACCGTGGAAGGGCCATGTCCAAGAGAAATCATAGACTCCAATGGCTGCTTGCTCAGAGAATGAAGAAGCCAAACATCTTGACAATGTGGTGTACAATGCACGTGAAGGCTCTGGTGGTATTTGCTGAAATGTCACAGTGGTGAATGTAAGAATAGTCTCCCATCGCTTCATTGGAATTACCACCTCATTGGACATTTTTCTACGTTGTTTTTCCTTATGTAGTTTGGATGTTAAAACTTGTGAGAAATTATTTGGTCAATCGTTCAATGTCTTTGGCCCTATTAAAGTTGTGAAATTTGGTTCATCTTCCAGCGCTTCTAACAGGCTTAGGAGCGGCTCCACTAGAGGTAAGCACGAATTTTTTATTTTTTATTTATTTTTTTATTTGTGTTCTTGTTAATTCCTTCTTGGAACATCAAAATATAGACACAACAGAAGACAGTATAAACTAAGTAATAAATTTTAAATATTGGTAAGGTTGATGAATTTTGTTAGAGACTTTTAGCAACCTTTAGCTAGTAAAGGTTTCAAAAAGTCAAGCATCTAGTCTAAGTCCTTAGATTCTTTGATATCTTTTCCTTTCGTCGAAGAAGGACAATAGATAATTGATCACTTCTTCAAAAGTTTCCAATCATATGCCTTTTTCTTACTACCTAATAACCTTTAATTTTCCAAAAATCTGTGTACTTCCATTTATTTCATAGTATTTGAAGTTTAGAAACATCTTTTGAATTCTTTGACATATCTCTTCTAAAGGATTAAGATTCTTAAGCTTCTATTATTTCCCCTACTTATGAATGTTTGGATCATTCACTACTTATCTAAGTGCATCATTTTTTTTTAATACTTTCTCTCTTCTTGTCATCAGCACGTCACTGTTAATTACTCATTCATGTTAATTAATTGTAACAGAAGTTTGGATTGGCAGTGCACTTATAGGAATCTACATCTTCCTATAGGCTTTGAAATGGCCATTGTGTTTGAATTTGCTTAGAATAGAAGTGAAAGAAAGAAATTTTAACTCTTTGTCCACCAGCCCACAAACCCCTTCCCCTTCCCCCCAACTTTCCCACCTCCTTTCCTGTTCTTGCCCACGTTATCAAGAATCTATATGATCAAGACATCAACTCATCTCTACTATGAGATTGTTTGATTTTCGGTTAATGTTGTAATATCTTAATCTAAAAGAAATCCTTCCATTCTGAACTACATTAATCATAAGTTCTGAATCATACAAAATGTTTTGGCTCTTGTGCACTATATAGATAGATCTTCATTGAAAGCTTTGTATATTTGTTAATACTATCTGATTAATGATTTTCTTGTCTTATATAAGTTACTTTCCACTGATGTTAGTTGCTTAGCCATGATATGTTTGAATAGATGTGCCTCTATCAACTCATTTTATGCATTTCCTTTTAGTGCTTATGTATCTGGAGAAGATGTAAGCTTTGGTGGTATATTCTGCTGCACAATAGGATTGGTTGATCATTTTGGTAGGGTTTTCAACACTCCTCTTTGTGAACAGGTAGTTTTTTCATTGTATATTTAGACCTTTTTTTATGGCATATAAATAATAGGGTATATTCTTGGAACAAAATTGCTGCCTCTTTTTCTTCTTTTTCTTCTTTCTCTTCTTTTTCTTTTTCTTTTTCTTTTTTTTGGTTTCTTAATCAAAGCTCCAATAAGGTTGAGTATAAGAGAAAGTAGTGCCCAAACGTTTATAGATATGCCAAAAGGAGCTTTGTTGTTCTAATTGGTGCCATTTGATAAAGGAGTGTTTTCTTGGCATGTACTAACATGACCTTGTAAATAGGAAATTGTTGGATTTAGCATTGGTCTAGCTACAATCTTTAGTTTGAGAATTTAGTGCTATTTGCTTTTTGTTGGTGCCAAACATGTGAGTAATTCTCATTGCTGAAAATCTATTGTTTGATATTTGCATAGGTGAACATTTTATTATTAAACACTGGGAGTACAATGTTTACTAATAATTGAATAATACAATTGGGTTAACTATTGAGATAATGACTATTTTCTTTTCCACCATTTCTAGAACTATTTTAGAAGCTATGTTTTGTCTATTCAGGAGAAATTTCTAAGTTCCAAATATTTCCTGGTTTAGATAAATTCAGAATTCACATGTAACCAAGTTTGACTTGGTATTTACAAAATATGAGATCAAAATATGTGAATTAAGGATTTTGATTGTCATCCTTCCTCTTATAAACTCCATTCACACCATGTGGCTTTTCAGGAAGGAATTTCTTATGAACTAATAACTTGAAGACTATAATTCCTGTCCAGAAAACTGGGAGGCTTCTTGTAAGTATAATTTCCACATCCAACATATGCTATGTTAGATCAGTTGACAGAGTTATAGGTGATCTGCAATTTTTCTGTCTAGGGTAGTCCTGAAGCTCCGGTGACTGAAGGTTTTGGTGCCGAAATCTCTGCCTATATTCTTGAACGTTGTTTCTTAAGGGTAAGTTCCAACCTTTTGCATGTTTCTATTTGCACAATAGTATGTGGGTAGTACGCTTGATTGCAGCATTATTCTGTTTGATTTTATGCTTTTCCTTTTGATATTTGACTTGTAGTTGCAAATTCTAGAAATTCCAAATTGCCCGTCTTTTAGTTGTAGTAGAAGCTATGTCTCCTAACAGCTAGTCCCCGAGCAACACGGACACATTCTAGTGTTGTGGCCTTAATTGCCTATAAGTTTAAAAACATGTAAATTTAATAGAAATAACCTCTAAAGGGACTAATAACCTCTTTTTGTTCTTGCTGTAACATAAAGAAGTAACGATAAAATTATTTTCATTTTATGGAATGCTTTCAGTGTGTTTGAATAATCAGAAACTGAGGTTTCATTTTTGGTTGGTTACCTTCTGCATTTGTTTTCTTTTGTTTTTCTGGGCTGTTTGTTTTATTAGGATAGTAGTTTATAGATGAGTGTTTTTTTTTTTTACTTTCCATCCCAATAATAGGTTTAGGGAGATGTTACTAAATAAAGATGAGTGGTTTTTGATTAAAAAAAAAAATGGAATTCGTCTTCTTGGACAATACCATGAACATGTCTTTCTGTATGCTTTCTTGATTCAATGTCAATTCATCAAAAGGCTGTTATGAACATAAATGCTTTGGCATATGATATGACACAAAATCCAAATCGTTCATTTAGTCCATGCCCTTCTGCAGAGGACTTGTAGATCAAGTTTTCTTCTATTATCTCTAGTAAGACTTCCATGTTACATCTTTGAATTCTTTTATTCACTTTTTATTTATTGCCTATTTATTTTAGTCAACTTGTTAACTGCTTTGCTTAATGGCTTAAGTTAAATCATGCCACATCAAAGTTACATGATTTATCATTACTTTGCATTGAAAACTGGAATTGGCAAACTAGAAAATCAGGAATGTGAATTGATATCCTAGAACTTGGATGAATTAGTCACTATATGGTTTGTCTTTTGCTGTTAGAAGCTCCTATGGCTAGATGGTTTGGACGCCTCCTTCCCACTTGTTTTGAACCATTCTATATGCCAACAAAGAATGAGGTAAGCTGTTTAGATATTTTTCTAGCATCTCAATCTTATCTCGATATAAGGCCACTCTCGCTAATGCCCTCTCTGCTCATCCTCTTGAAAATGCAGATATTGGATGCAATCAAATCAACCATAAATTATTAGTTGCTCGGCGCTATAGATGGATCGTTGTCATCATCATGTGTATCAATACATATGGAAATATTCCTAGCCTTCTAGGACTCTAGTGATGGAGACAGGATAAAAAATTTGAAGTCTGTAGCTCTATATGAAAAATGTAAAAAGCATTATTAATGGGTTTTGTACTGATAAATAAACTGAGTTTCACATCTTGCTGGCCAAATTTGTCTATACCACCACAATGATGGTTTTATCTCTTTTATCATTATCTTGAACATAAGCAAAGAAATTTTTCAAGAAAGTAGAGAAGCTGTAACTACCTTGACTCAAGCATTGTGTGGCCATGTGGTAGCATTTGAATCGCTAAATCACGTATAAAAAACTCCATGAGAAAAGACTAGATTGAGATGAAACATGTTGATAAACATGGCTTAGAACAGATTTCGAGGAATTGTTATAAGAGTGAAGGGGAGAAGATGAATAACCATGATAGACTTCCATGGTTGTTTAGAACCTATGTCCCACATATCATTAAAATGTCGGTTCTCATAGTAATTAGTTAAGTTTGCATGGATTAGTTTAATTCTAATTCTAATGTCCCACAATTAGAATCATTAAATCTCATTCTAATTGAAATGAACATAGATATTATCTTAAAAAAGCTAAAGCAACTAATAAAGGTCAAGACTCTGCATTATTCATTTTCAAAATGAGACATGTCCAACCAAGTAAAATTTGCCTTTGGATTGCCAAAAGTTTGACCTTGATTGCAAAACCATCACCTAAAAAAAAAAAAAATTGTGTACAAAAGCAATATGAATAGAAGTTTCATTAGTTCTTAGTCTTGGAAATTTCCTTAACTACTTCTTCCTAAAGTAAATTCTTTAAAAATTCTTTTGAACATTGTGATAGTTCATGCACTTTAGTTAGATATGAAGATAATTGAATAGTATGCTAATTAGTGAGTTCTACATTTCTATAATGGTGTGGACAAATAATATGTTATTTCTTTTTGGCCAACTTTCAATTAAAATATCTTGTAGACCTTGAACTTTGGAAGGCTATGTCAAACAACATTTAATGATAGGGAAGTCAAGATTTTTGTTAGTGCAAAACCCATGTGAAGACTACCCACAATTGCATTGAAATTATTCTATTTTTGACCTAAAAAAAAAAGCAATATGAATTAATCTTACTTTTTTTTTTTTCATTTACAAGCTATTTAGAAATTATCTTCTAAAAATGAAGCTTTATTTATTGGAGGCATTGGAAATTCTCTCCAACTGATTACTCTTTTTGCAAAGTTGGGTTGTTGAAAAGCTTCTTTGAACATTGTGATAGTTTCCTCACTTTAAATAGATTAAGTGAATTTAGGTTTTTTTAGAATGATTAGAACAAATATCATGTAGATTCTTTCTAACTTACCAATTACATGAATTGTAGACATTGAACTCTATAACAGCCACATCAAACACGTCTAATGGAAGGAAAGCAAAGATTTTGGCAATTATTTTTTTGCCCCCTTTTCCTTTAATTGAAAAGAGTCACCTCACTTTTGATGTCAAGGACAAAAAGGGCAGCATGAACTAATCTTACTCTTCCTTGGTAGAAACTTCATACTTTTCCCTTAACATAATCGTTGGGAGCTTTATTGCCATCAAACGAGGTGGTCATCATAGATGGTATTCGTCAGTAATTTATAAGCAAACTAAGCGGTCAGGCATAAGGTGAAGCATGCTTCCATCATATCCGTCATGGAACCTAGCTTTCCTAGTGTTTGCGGCCAGGTCACAGGGAAGTCGAGGTTACAGGGTGGTCAAATTTTAATTACAGTGGACTTTGGTATGTAGCTTCTCCAGTGTTAATCGTCAAACATATTTGCTTTTGAGTTTGTCAGAAAGAAATGGAGAGACCTAAGTCATGGCTAATGATGTACCTGTTAAAATGTGGAGGGATAGGAGTAATTATTTTATTTTTTAAAATCGGTAGAGTTTCATGACATGTGCATGAAAATAAAACATGTGTAATGATATATTTTTTTTAATTAAACTAAAAGTTAAATAATATAAGTACTAAAATTTTACAAAATAAACAATTAAGCATTACATGGTATAAGGAAATTATCTTCTTCTTCTTACTTTCTTTCAGGGATCTACCATCATGAGATACGTTTTAGAAACTCTTAAAATACAGAAAGGAGGTTGGCACCGATGGATAGGCCAATTCCCCTGAATTACTGTGAAATTTCCTCATGTTGTCTCATATTCGGACCACCTCATGTTTCCACTTCTTCCCAATGTTGATTTTCCAAACCACCTCATTAGCAAAGTGTCTGACACTTCAACGTTTTATAGCGGGTAGAGTCCTTAGGATTAGGCTTTTCTGAGGTGGTTGAACGCATACCGGGGAGATCTCTTTCTCCTCAACTCCCAATGAGACCGTCTTGTAGATCTCCCAATAAGAATTTTGGGACTGCAAACGTCTTTTCAATTTTTCTGGGTTCTCGATTACCCCTCTATGTGCCGGCAGGTCATAAAGCAGCACTGGCTGACCCGTGAAACTGGTGTTGAAAGACTGCCGGACTGGAAATTGAGAGGAGTGTAGGGCTTCTGCACAATTGCACTGCAATTGCTTACATCTACAGAAGAAAGAGAACCGAGCTTAGAAAATAGGAGAAACGTCTCAGCTTTTGAGTCAATGGAAAAGAAACAATATGAACGGAACTTATTTTTTCCGCAAATTACTAACAAATTTCGCTGATAGCTCTTCTAAAAGTTATAATTACATGCATAAAGGGGAATGAATGAATGAGGATTCTTTGAAATTTATGCTAAACAATAAAATAGGCTTTGGCCAAGTGGATTTTGGTCTCTATACCAGAAAATTGGTTTCCAAAACAGCGGTTGTGCTGCTGTGGAGATCGCTCGAAGTGCACATTAGATATTGAGTTCTGCTTTTCTTGAATGGTTGGGACATATATCACCTCAATTTCCTTTCAGCCAAATTCAAATAAGACAATGTCCAAGTCGTCGAATTTTGTACAATTGTGCTCTAATAGAAGAAAAGGCATGATTTTTGCTAGTATAAAACCAACATAGAACCTTTTGCATAATTACACTGCACCTGTTGCTCCTTTTTGCATATACAATTACCCTGAAGTTCAAAGGAATTTCATGTAGGCAAAAAGCAATTTGAACAAAACCTCATTCTACAAGCGCTTAATGAAAGGATTTTGCATTCTAGTTGTAAACTTTTGATTTTTTTTTTCAAAAGACTTATACTAAATATATATTTAGATGAAGTTACACCAAGTTATCACAATTAGTATTTCAAATATAAGAATTGTCAAAGCATTAAATGTTCATTCAAGCTAGAATGTTTATATTGTTATAACATTTTAATTGTATATTAAAGACTCTTAATTTACTTTGGTAGAGATAGCTAGATTGATTCTTTGGTGGTGCAAAAGAATAATGCTTTATTTATTTAACAATTTATTATCTTCTGCGCCAACAATCAGTTGATTGTTTTGCTTAACTCTTTCCTAAGTTTGATGGATGTATGGACTTGACTCCCCAAACTTGATTGCTTTTGTTCCCGGCTTTTTTTTTTTTCTTTTTTATGTTTCATGTTGGCTATAGAATTTTTCTCTTAATGCTAAAGGTGGCAACTTCTATGCAAACATTGTAAAATGACCTTAGCATTGGAAGAGGTTTTAGTGATATATTATTTTTCTAACTCAGAGTAAGTTATAATCTATGGGCAAAAAAAGGCCTAATCGTAGATTGAAATACTGCATTTACATCTTATTCTTTCTTTCTTTCCTTCTTTTTTCTTTTTCTTTTTCTTTTTGTCAAAAACGAATTAATAAAATGACCTTCACTTTGTGCTTGTCAAAAATGATTATGAATTCTAACCATAATCTTTTGAGACTTTCTTTTCGAATGAAGACTTGAAGGGGGGCATACATTTATATGAAATTATGATTAGTGGTCCTATATTTAATGGGATTGCAAGTATTAGAACTTCATAATAGATAAAATTGATAGTCGTTTTCTTATGGGATTAATGATTATTCTGTTATGGGCTTTTGATAATAGAATGACGAAACTCTTAAACGACTCTTAATATCATTTGTGATTGTAAAGCAAAGTTAAGTCAAGCAAGTGCATGTCTTTTATTGGATGGGAAATTCTAAATTCAAAAGAAACATCCTTCTTGTCTCCGTAGAACTTAAATAGGCAGCAAACGGCGTATACTTATTGTCATCCCCAAATCTAGTCGGTGACAAGCATCTTTCTTCTTCTAACACTCACAGGAACCACCCTATTGTTAATAACATGGTAAATTAAGAAGAATTAAAGAGATCGTGATCACTGAGGAAAAAGAACTCCCACCAAACTATTTTGTCTTTTAAAATTGGTTCGTAAGAAATAAAATAAAAAAAAAAAGGTTAAGTAATACAATATGTTGTTATATTGTCAATATAAAACGCAAATCAAGTTTTTACATTCTCTTCTTTGGACATTAGAAAAATTTTACATAAGGATCCAATTGCTCTTGCAATGCTACCATGATCCTTTGTATGCATAAGTGATGATGTTTTGTATCTATTCAAAGGCAACAAGATGTTAATATTCTACTTTTGTCTTAACCTCTATAAGGTTTACGTTTTTTCTCTAATCAAATTATAACACAGGAGAATATATTCATATATAAGAAGCAAAATATTAATATACTAACAATGCACTTATTATCACTACTTTAAAAAAACTGTGTTGAAATTGTTCTCCAAGCAGCCTAACAACATCATTTCTTAGCATTTCATTCCACTCTTCCAACTCTTTATTTGACTCCGCATCAATCTGGTCAGTTAAAACACAATCGAATGAAAATAGAACAAAAGCTGTAGTGTATCGCAAAACATTTTTCCTCTATTTATTATCTATTTTTTTATTTATCAATCAATAAATAAGCACAATAGAATTTCTAATTATACTAAAAGAACTAAGAATATCAAACACAGTAAAACAAGATTAAAGTGACACAGAAGTAAACATACATCTAATCACATTACATACATTTAATCTATTTGTTCAATAGTATGTTACATTAGAAATTCGCTAGTGTGGAACCATTGAAATATCTGGTTTGGTATGTTGTTAGATCCAGTTCTCCTACAGTATATATGCACTCTCAGTTTCTATGGCAAAAGCAAACTGAGAAGCATGCCACTAATTGCTTACTTGAGATTCATTCATAGAGATACAAAAAATCAAAGGATAAAGCCTCCCAAATAACATTTGTCTCTGATACATGTCAATGAACAAAATAATTTCAACTAGAATTATATCAATTATTAAACCGGATTCAGTTTGCTTAAAATAATTGCCCGCCTTGGCAAATTTATGGAAGTCACGTAGTTTTGCGGTCTAGTGGAGGTTACGGACCGGCTCCCCACTTCCTTTGAAAACTTTCCACGTCAACTTTCATGTGACATGGGACAGCAGTTCTCTAATTCCTGAAGATGACGACTGAGACGCATTTCTCTGCAATTCTGAACCACTAAATCCTCTTTGTCAGACTTCCCAAAGAACATTTTATTTATGAATTAGTGAGCTTAAGATTTGCACTTGGACTAATTCTTTCATGTCAAAACAATCTCAAGAGTTTAAGTTATTGAGTCCTTTCCTTAGCATTTCTTGACAACTACATGAGCAATTCACCGCAGTTTTGGATTGACTTTACCAAACTGTCCTGGGTTTTCACTTGACTCAGTGATAAGTTAAAAAATTCTTAATTTACAAGTCTACCAGATCAAGAGATCGACACATCCTTCTTCTTTTATGTTTAGTGATTGTAGAGGTTTATTTAAGGTCTTCCAATCTATCAAATCTCTAAAATGGCTTTGAGTAGGATTTACAAGTTTGATAAAATTCTTACTAGAGAAGATAAGATTGAAATTGCTTAAACTTCTTAATATATCTTATTGAGTACATAAAAATTTCTTGTTTAATGTATTGGTTTAACTCATCAATTTTCTATGTCACTTTAAAAAAAAAAATCAGTGTATCAAACAAATGATACGATAAAAACCAAATAATCTAAATAAACTTATAGAGTAGAGATAAATGACTAGACAATATAATAAGACAACACCACCTTGCAGCTAATTTTGAAAAAATGAAGATATTGATTATTCATTATAATTTACATGGTAACATAAGAAACTTATATTGTCACAAATCATTTTAAAATTTAGGTCTTTATATAGATCTTTTAAATAAAAAATAAATACAATACTTCGCAACAAATGCCTCCATCAACTGAATCAACACAGCATATAATAGAAAGTTCAGATTTGTATTGGTTGCTAGAACCACCCTTTTAAAACCCTTCCTCAGTCAAACTTGATAATTTTGACAGTTGATCTCCACAAGCATCCTGCATAAGCCAGCACATACTCGACACATGCCACGTATCCTTACCAACATGGTGCGACATGCTCCATATAGTACAACAGATGCCAGGTACTCTTCTTCTCACACGCGTGCGCACACATCAGCCTCTAACCTCCAACAAGACACTACATTAACTCACTATATTAACTCCTTTAACCCAATCACACGCCACGTGTATAACCTGCACGCGTACCCCAACGGCCCAAAACGCCGGCACGTGCACACCGGAGTAACTTTGGCCGCGAATCGTAGCCGGACTTTCCTTAGGTAGCACCATGTAATTTATCTGGCCACCTGTACAAATTCTCCTCCATACTGTGTACGGCAATCATCGAGAAATACAATACATATTCAGCCATTTGACTCTACTCTAAAGTTTCCGGTCATCTTTTCTCTGGTTACTCTCCTTTTTTGCTAGTACGTAAAAGATATCTTATTTTGGCCCCTCCACTTAGAAAAAGGGCGACCTAACACTTAGTTAATGAGATGAAATATAATTAAAAGGTTTATATTTTAATGCATGCAAAGCTTCATGACATTAAACTCTGAAAATAAAGCATATATAATGATGTGTAATTTCATTAAACTAAAAATTAAATGACATAAATCTTGAATTTTTAAGAAAATAAATTATTTTATCTAATTAAATATAAGTACCACAATTATAATATGATTGGAGTTATGTGGCATTGGTATGAAAATAAAGTATATATGATTATGTATCTAATCCGACAAACTAGGAACTAGATGATGTAAATGTTGAAAATATGAAGAGTAGACAACAAAATATCACATAATAGGGAAATTATCTTATCTATATCACTTTCTTATAATTGATTCATCATCATGTGATTAATGTGTTATAGAATTTTAAGATACATACGAAACCAAATGAAAGGTTGGGCCTAGTGGACGGCCCAATCTCTTGAAATTGCTCAAAATTGACATATGTTGACTCATTGTCACAAAGCCAAGAGTGGGTGAATTGCTTGCATGTTCAAATATCCAACTTGTTTGAGCCTTGCCACATAACTAAACTTTAGATTAAATAACCATTTTCAACTTTTTCACAATATATATTTCCTTGAAAATTTTCCCTTCTGCACTCTCAAGTTCCTTTTCCCTGCTACAGAAAGATTGTATGTATGGCTCTTTGTCTTTGGGACGGTAAATACATATGCTAAGGGCATTATCCAGTTCTTGTGCCGTTCTCACCATCCAAACCGAGAAGGTTACCTTCAGTTTTCTCTTAGCTGTCGTTGATGGTTTGCTTCCGCAAGTATCCTTACATATTTGCTCAATCTACCAGAACTTCTAACATGCTTAAGATCGGCTATGCCACATGTAAGTCTGGCTGTTTCTTGTTTACATTAGTGTTATTCTTAATTTGTTCCTAGAACATCAAAATGAAAACACAACAAAGGAGAGAAAGAAGATGAGCAATATATTTAAGTAGTAGAAAGGTTAATGTATTTTGTTATAAGTGTTTAGCAACTTTTAGCTAGTTAAGGTTTCCAAAAGTTGAGCTTTCAGTATAAGCCTTTGTTCACATCTTATTGTTAGTTTTATCTTCTGATAATCAATTTATCGTAATTTATTTTCAAATGTAGCTATTCACAGATTGCAATGGGACTTGGTGCTCATGGACTGGTTAGCTAGTGTTTTTCATCTTTGAAGTTTACATTTGCTTAATGTGGTGTTAGTTAAAATCAAAATTCCTACAAAATATTGTAAAAATTCATATAAAAATAAAAATAAAACTAAAATAAATACCAAGAACAATAAGAAGAATAAAGAGAGAAGTAATTTGTATTTCTTGATGATATTTGTATACAATTTAACTGCCTTTTTATAGTGATCGGAAATTAAATGTAAAATTACTCATATTGATGAAGAATTAATATCAGATTGATTCCAAAAAACGTTGCCATGAAAAATCTTAAAACCTTTTGTATTTTAAGCAAAAAATTTCATCATTAGGATTGATGATTCTTTTTGTCTTCCATAGTAGCAAAATGACCGTTCTTTTATGAGTTAAATGCCTTTTATTCTCCCAGAGATTTAAGAAGTCGGACTGCTACGTGGAATGAGGTAGAAGACAATGCACGTGAGATACACGTGCACAGCTTTAAAAATGCTCTTTTCTTGCTTTGGTGATGTGGCATGTGTGGAACACGCACCCGCCTTCTTTCCAATGCTCTTTCCTTTTGGACGTTGCTGTGCTTTTCCACTGCTACTTTTTGTACAGTGACGTGACATTCTGACATCAATCGGATTGTATACAAATATCATCGAGAAATACAAATTACTCCTCTCTTTATTCTTCTTATTGTTCTTGGTATTTATTTTAGTTTTATTATTATTCTTATATAAATTTCTATAGTATTTTGTAGGAATTTGATTTTAACTTGCTATCACTTTAGCCTTTTGGCGAAAACTTTTTTTTTTTTCGATCCACTTTTTGTTTTTGCATATATCTTCCAATGTCACCCATGTTCATGCTACTACTCATGCTCTTCCGTTGCCTAATCTTGGTCCTCTTCTTACCATTGCTGTGCAACTCAAAGGTCCTAATTTTCTTGTTTGGAAAGCTCACATTGAGCCTTTCCTTCAAGCAAATGGATTACTTGGTGTTGTTGGTGGCTTTTTCTCTTATCTTGACGACTTTGTTACCAAAACTAATGAACAAGGCAATATCACTCGTGATTCAAGTCCAACTTATCAAGATTGGATAATGAGGGATCATACTACTCGTGGTTGGATTTTTTGCACTTGTAATGACTCTACAACAAGGTTTTTGTAAGAACATCAACGATTTGAACTTTGACCTCTAATGGATAGTTAAAGCAACTAAAAGAAAGTATTTGACTGTAAATCTTCTTAAAATTTCTTTTTTAATATGTATCTATTATATATGATCTAAACGAAATTGTAGACGTTTTCAAAATAAGGCTATTGAAAATACCAATGTTATTTACTAGACTCAGGAAAGTAATATGTATAAGAATATCTCTATTTAAAGATATTAAACTTTCTTAGGTAAATGTTTTGGTGTGTTAGAGTTGAAAATTTTCAAACTTTATTTTTTCTAAGGTGAATTGTACTATTGGGGTATACCCCTAAGCTTTTGCATTCTCTTATTATTCGATGAATAAACTCACATATTTATCTAAAATAAATAAAAGAAACTTTTCTATTATGAATGTTTGATTTTATTAGATAAATAATTAGAATTTAAACAATATTAATCTTATTTGACGAAAAGTTTTAATTATCCATGCTCTTTGCATAACAAAAAAAAAACCAATAAACCTGGATATGAGTGAAATAAATGAAAGGGCTCTACCGTTCACGCCACAACACAGACCCAACATCAAAAAGTAGTAGTAATAGATTTGAAGACCATTCAATATCCAAGCCTTGCACTCGTTTGGACGATTGAAACCATACGTAGTCGGTTTACACTGATGTGATAGAGAACGGATGGCCACTTTCATTTGCGGGTGGCATTGTTAATTTTTCAAAAATTTTACCCATGCATATGCAACTCACACACCGAGTGTTGATGTTGAGACCAAAAGATCTCAAGCCTTGTTAGTAAGCAAGTGATTAGCAAAATAAGTTTCATAATGTTGCAACCCAATTCTAACTCCTCACAAACCCGGTTCTTAAACTGCAAGGGACGATCTAGGCTCCTATCGGGTTTAGAATTCCTTTTCTTTCTACCAATCTTCACCACACAACAACACAGCACACAACAGCACAATCACAAATGAATCTAAGATAGAGTTAAAAAAACTTACCGCATCAAGTGGACACGGCACACCTGCATCCAAGGGAGACAACACCTCTGCATCGACAAAGGACACAGCACCGACGGCTAGAAGGCCAATTTTTCATAAACAACAAGCTAGGGTTCTTTGGGCATCGGCCCTCTCTTTTACAAGGTTTTCAGCTTAATTACAATATTGCCATTATTAAAACAAAAAGCCTCCACACAAGGCTATTCGACCCATTAACAAATAGCCCACTTAAGCTCATAGTTCACACCTTACACAAAATTATAAACAACAAAAGATCCTAACTTTCTTGCTTGCGACAACTCCTTTCCCCTCAAAGAAAAACCTTGTCCCCAAGGTTGAAGTCTGGATACCTGAGGCAGAATTGGTCAACGGACTCCCAAGTGGCATCTATAGCGGATGAACCTTTCCAGAGCATGAGTATTTGTTTCTCACCCTTTGCCACTCTAGTTTGCAAAATGGCTTGCGGTTGAGCTAGTATAATGCCTTCTGCCTCCACAAACGTTGGTAATTCTGCTTGGACTTGAACTTGGCTGCCAATAAACTTCTTCAAGGCTGAAACATGAAAGACTGGATGAATTCTAGACTCCTCAGGTAGTTTCAGCTTATATGCCAATGTTCCCACTCTTTCTAACACCTCAAAAGGGCCATAATACAATGACCTTAATTTATTAGGCCGTCTCATACTTACTGACAACTGTCAATAAGGTTGCAACCTCAAAAATCTCATCTCTCCTACTTGGAACTCCCTATCTGTCCTTCCTTTATCATAAACTCTCTTGATCCTATTTTGGGAGTCAATGAGCTTCTCCTTTAGCATTCTCATTATGTGATCTCTTGTCATTAACTCCTTATTCACTGCCTCCACAGAAGTTGCCCCTGGAACATAATCTAAAAGAGAAGAGGTGGACGTCCGTAGACTACCTCATAAGGGCTTTTGCCAAAGGATCCGTGGATGCTGGTATTATAACATAGTTCAGCCCATGGTAACCATTTCACCCAATACTTAGGTTGATCACCAGTGAAGCACCGCAAATACATCTCCAACACTCAGTTGACTGCCTCAGTTTTCCCATCTGACTGTGGATGGTAAGATGTGGAATAGTTCAATCTTGTCCCTTGCATGTTAAACAATTCCTGCCAAAATAGGCTAGTAAAAACTTTATCCCGATCTGACACTATTCTTTTTGGGAGACCATATAATCTGTAGATGTTCTAGAAAAATGCTTCTGCTACTGTGACTACAGTGTAAGGATGGTTAAGAGGTATGAAATAAGCCATTTTGGATAACCTATCAACCACTACCAAAATACAAGTCTTTCCCTTGGAACTAGGCAAACCCTTAATAAAATCCATTGATAACTCAGTCCAAATCTCTTGTGGAACTGGTAATGGCTACATGAGACCAGTAGGAAGTGTGTTCAAACTCTTGTTCTTTTGACATACCATACATTCTTGCACTACTTCTTGTACTAATCTTTTCATCTTACGCCAAAAGAAAGAGGCCTTGACCCTTTGAAGGGTTTTGTGTACCCCTTCATGTGCTGCTGCATGAATTTCTTCCACTAGCGGTCTTGATAGTGCCAAGTTAGGACTCAAATACATTCTGCCTTTGTAGAACAAAATCCCATTTTTGTACTGCCATGGTCCCTTAAGCGTTCCAGCTTGGATTTGTTTAACTAATTTCTACATCTCTGGTTGTTCTTTTACTTTCTCTTGGATGGATTTTATCCATAAAGGAAGAGGGGCAGAAATGGCTTGTAAAGCCCCTAATGTTTCTCCTTCACCATGAAAGTCTTCCTTCCGAGATAGGGCATCTGCCACCGTGTTTTCAGGTCTAGGCTTATACTCAATGATGAAATCAAACCCCATAAACTTCATTAACCATTTTTGTTGAGCTGGTGTTGAAATTTTCTGCTCCCACAAGTACTTCAAGCTTTTCTGATATGTTTTCACAATAAACCTTCACCCTAATAGATAGTTCTGCCACTTGTTCACTGCCACAACAACAGCCATTAATTCTTTCTCATAAGTTGACAATAGTGCATTCTTTCCTGATAAGGCTTGACTGAAAAAGGCTATGGGATGTCCTTCTTGAGATAGCATCGCTCCAATTCCCGTTCCTGATGCATCACATTCCAACTCAAACCCCTTCTCAAATTTTGGTAAGGCTAGTACTGGTGCAAAAACCATAGCTCTTTTTAACTCCTCAAAGGCCTTTTCTACTGTAAGGTTCCATTGAAAACTATTTTTCTTAAGTAGGGCTATGAGAGGAGCTGCAATTTTTCCATAATTCGTGATGAAACGCCTGTAATATCCTGTCAAGCCTAAAAATCCCTGTAGCCCCTTAACTTGTGTAGGTTTAACCCACTCTAACATATCCCGAACCTTCTCATCATCCATTGACACCCCAACCGCACTAATAATATGTCCGAGATACTTAACAAATGGCTGTCGAAAGGAACATTTGCTTTTCTTAACAAATAGCACATGGTCTTTCAACAGCCCGAACACCCTCTTTACATGTTCCACATGTTCTCTCCAACTCTTACTATAAATGAGGATATCATCAAAAAATACCAATATGAACTTCCTTAAGAATTTTCGAAAGACTACATTCATTAAAGCTTGAAAGGTTGAAGGAGCATTACATAATCCAAAAGGCATCACCAAATACTCATAGTGCCTTTGGTGTGTTTGAAAGGCTGTTTTATATATGTCCTCTGAATGCATCCTAATTTGATGATAACCCAATCGAAGATCCAATTTTGTGAAAAATTGTGCTCCATGTAACTCATCCATAAGCTCTTCTACTGTGGGAATTGGGAACCTATCCTTAACTGTTTGTTTATTTAAGGCTCTATAATCCACACAAAGTCTCCAAGACTTGTCTTGTTTTCTAACCAAAAGTACCGGTGATGAATACAGGCTAGTGCTCGGTCTAATGGCTCCCGAGTCTAACAACTGTGCAACCATTTTTTCTAGCTCATTTTTCTGGTAGTGGGGGTAATGGTGTGGTCTAGATGCAATTGGCTCACTTCCCTCCTTGAGGGTTATACGGATGATTGAATTCTCTTAATGGTGGCAATCCTTGAGGTTCCTCAAACAATTCCTCATACATTTGTAAGATTTTCTCCAATTTCTTATCCAACCTCCCCTTTTCCACCGTTTCACTAGGTTGTGCCTTACCATCTATAGTCATTAGCTTTGGTTCACAAACTTCTTGTATCTGCAGCAACAATCCCACTCCCATATGCTTTATCTCTTTACATATAAGTTCCTCATCAACAATCTGGTTTTCTCCTGGTTTAATCCCCTAAATGGTTACCATTTTCAACCCTACACGAAAAGTCATCCTTAATTCCTCCATATTCCAAACAATGTCCCCTAAAATGCGCAACCACTGAGATCCCAACACTGCTTCAGAACCAAGTATGTGGAGTAACCAAAAATCTAATTTCATCCTAACTTTCTGCACTACCACCTTAATCCCTTTACAGAGCCCTTCACTTTTCAGCTTCTCACCATTTGCTACTATCACCTCAACGTTTTTTCCATCATCCACCTTTAACCCCCATTTTTGAGCTAACCTTATACTTAGGAAATTATGAGTACTTCTCGTGTCCATTAGGATGCAAGCTTTATTAGCACCTATCCCAAAATTACCCATCACCCTCATAGTTCCTGGGTTTGTGTCACCTTTCATTGACTCTAGAGTTAAATCGCCCAACATGGCTTTACAGGAAATTTTTAGGGTTAAATCAACCATTTCTTGTTCTTCCTCTACTATCTCGAGCACTACACTTGCCCCATCATCCTCATCTTCATCCTCATTCTCATCTTCCTCTTGTATTGCCATTACAAACAACTTACCCTTACAATTATGGCCTAGTGTAAATTTCTCATCACAATTAAAACAAAGTCTTTTTTCTCGCCTCTCTTATATCTCCTTAGGCGTTAATGACTTAGGGTTTTTTGAAGATCCTGACCCTTTTTTCCAAGTGTTACTAGGCTGGGTTTGAGCTTTTGGAGTAAAGAACCTTTCTTTCTTGGGCGGAACATTCTTATCCTCCCACAAGTATGCCAATTCAATAGCATTAGCCAGATCCTGAGGTTTTCTGGACTGAACTTCCTTTCTAAGGCCCTCCTTTAACCCTGCAAGGAAGTAAGTAAGTTCCTGTTCATCTGTCACATAATCAACTTTCATAAGGAGTTGCATGTAATTAAACTCATACTCCTCCACAGAGCCTGTTTGCTGCAATTTAATCAGATCCATGAGATGGTCTTGAGACACTGATGGCCCATAACGTTTGATTAAGGCATCCTTAAGATTAGACCATGTGAGTTGCCTTCCTCCAGCTTTCCTTTGTATCCATCCCACATATAAGTGAGCTTCATTATCCAAGTGCCAAGACGCAATTGACGCTTTATCCCTCTCCCTTGTGTTATTAAATCTAAAAAACTCTTCTGCCCTACAAATCCAACTTGTTGAATCGCTTCCTCCAGCAAAATGAGGGAATTCAAATCTAGGATTAGTTGGCTGTCTTTCCTACTCATTGTTATCTCGGTCAACCCTTCTGCTATTTTTGCCATTCCTATCTCGTCTCCTATCATCAAGGTCATAAGACTCCTCTTCATCAAACTCCTCCTCTTCTTCTTCTCTCTTAATTTTTTTATCTTTAGATCCCGAAGTAGACCCACTCATTTTTGGATCAAAGCTCCCCGTTTTTTTTTTTTTTTTTTTGTCATTATACGTCTCGTGCAAACGCTGGAATGCTTGCAAAACCTCTTTTAATTCTTTTGATGCCGAGCAAATTGATCCTACAGTCGCCGGTTATCCTCTTCCCTTTTTCTTTCACTTTCCTCCTGTCGCCATTCCATTTCAGCCTGACGGCGATCCATGTTGGCTTGGATTCTCACCCACATATGATCTGTCATAATTGGTTCAAACTTGGCTCTAGATACCAAATTGTCGCAACCCAATTCTAACTCTTCACAAACCCAGTTCTTAAACTGCAAGGGACGATCTAGGCTTCTATCGGGTTTAGAATTCCTTTTCTTTCTACCAATCTTCACCACATAACAACACAGCATACAACAGTACAATCACAAATGAATCTAAGATAGAGTTAAAACAACTTACAGCATCAAGTGGACAAGACACACCTGCATCCAAGGGAGACAGCACCTCTGCATCGACAAGGGACACAGCACCGACAGCTAGAAGGCCAATTTTTCATAAACAACAAGCTAGGGTTCTTTGGGCGTTGGCCCCCCCTCTTTTACAAGGTTTTCAGCTTAATTACAATACTACCATTACTAAAACAAAAAGCCTCCACACAAGGCTGTTCGACCCATTAACAAATAGCCCACTTGAGCCCATAGTTCACACCTTACACAAAATTATAAACAACAAAAGATCCTAACTTTCTTGCCAGCGACACATAATTAATTGTAAGCACCATTAAATTTTAAATTAAAAAAGTATAAAAATTTGAAATATAAATGTTAAAGACACCCTGAATATCTTTGTCTAATTCCCTTATGCCATTATGCCCTTCAACGACTCTTGACTTGAGATAAATTAAGCTTTTTGAACAATTTTGCATTACTTAATTTCTCTGTAGTGATCATATTAAGTAGAAACAGTTTTACGAGCAATCCTTATAGCCTGTCTCAAATTTCTAAGCTTATAGCTTCACGTACATGAAAAATTCTAGGAATCTTCAAGTAGCATTGGTCTTATGTTAAACTAAAGCAACTTCTTTTCTTAAGTTTTGGGGTGAAATTAGTAAAAGGGTTAAATTTTCTTTTTCACATTTGAGTGAAGGACAAATTTATAGATGTCCTTTTTAAGATTTATCATACTTTTCAATTTATTAGGTCTATCATTGTAAAAACAAGATAGTTAATAAAACAAAAGAATTGAGTAATAGTTACATGTAATGTTTTCCTTATTATATTGAAATATTAGGTTGTCCACAAGCATGTGGATCAATTGATAGTTCATGCTATCTAGGAATAAAAAGTCTCAAGTTCAACACCCAATTTTCATACATCCCCATTGACCTAACAAAAAGAAAAAAAAATATTAGGTTGAAATAAGCATTGTGGAAATCAACACAAAGCAACATGACAAAAAAAAAATCCCTATTAGTGGAGTCCCAAGATTTAAGGAATTAGATCTTTAATATTTTACAATTTTGTCTAAACCCTACTCATCCTAGAATTTATGAAATGACTCAAGAAATTGGATTTGAAAGGCCGACACCACATTAAAAATTGCCTAGAAGAAATTAGCATGATCCCACAAATTTTTTAATTTTGTTCCTTTTCAAGACTTACAAATTCTTAGATAATATGAAATTCTTAAATTTTTGGGACTTGATTGAGATTGACATTAACTTGTCATTGTAGTTCTAGAGTTTGTCTTTCTATAGAAAATCTCAATTTATGTTATTGCTTGAGGTACAAGAGCATTATTAGAGATGTGGGCAAAGAAACTAAATCCAAAACCTTTATTATAATTTACTAGAATCCTTTATTAAAGTTAAAATATTATTAGAGATGTTGAAAGTGTAGGAGGGTTGATTGATAATGTTGTCCTACATTGTTAATGTTGGCATACCTTACAAGATTTTAAAGCATAATTCATGTCAACTTGATGATGGTTTAGAATTTAAAATGGAGATGACTCTCTTTCTTTCTTTCTTTTTATTATTTGATATTAACAAAAATTACTACTTCATAGATAATAATACTTGGATTTGATGTCTTTTTCTTCTTGGTTTCTATTGTGCATAATTGAAAGCCTTGTTACATGGTGGGCTGCATGTTGTTACTTGGAATCCCAAAGTGGTTTAGTTAGACTATCAATAGTTTTGTTGGAACAATGAAAAGTTGCTTGGAATGGTTAAATGATGCATGGGATGGATGTGCTCTACTAATTATCTATAAAGTTCATGTACTTGACACATTTCATGTAGAAACAAGAAAAATGAAAGTTGGATGAGCATGGCACCAATCTTGCTCTTTTCTCCTTTCTATGTCATTTTAAGGACAATGACCTTGGTATGAAAGAATCCCTACTTTGCAACCGGCCTTTGGTGCGGATGGCAAGCTCCTTTGGTCCCCTTATGTTTGTCTCTCACTATTAAAGGTCCTTGAATGTATAGCAATCTTGAAATTTTATTTGATTGTGGAAGGGCTCATGTTCAAGAGGAAACATAATTGTCTATGTTTTCAATCATCTGTAATATTTTCAACGATTTTTTTTTTAACTACAAGATTGCATCATGAGAAATCAATAACAAAAGACAAATAGGTTGCTAACTTCTATGATACCTAACTCCGCAAGACAACAATGGCTTCTTGCCAAGTGAAATGAAGAAGCCAGCCATCTTGGCTAGGTGGTTTACAATGTGGGCAATAACTCTAGAAATGGTAGCTTAAATGTCACGGTAGTGAACAAAAGAATGGTTATCTAATTCTTCATTGGAATTGCTATGTGGTTCTCATTGTTGTCCAAGAATGCTCTCCACAACTATGGATAATCTGTGCAGTGCAGCAGAGTGGGCTTTGGCGAAAAAACCCAACCAATCTTTTTAGATAAAAAAATAAATATGGTCTTTTTTGGTCCAAAAACATGGGATTCATGTTCAACTTTATGGCTTTACATGTTAGCATGTCAACAACTTAAAAAACTCTTTTAATTCCCTACACTGAAATTAATGTCGAGTCCTGTCCATTCTTGGTCATATAAATGTGACGAATAGTTAAGCAAAGTTAAAAGCCACCAGCACAATACCTTAAGGAACATAGACAATTGTGACATAACGTTACGTTTAACAAGTATTTGCATTCTACAAAATGGCTAGTTATAAACTTGTCATGAAAGTATTTTTTGATCATTTAAGGCACTTGATGTAAACTTATTTAATTCAAGAATACCATTATGAAAGTTATTTTAAAGTCCTTTATTTAATAAACAATATGATGCAAAGGTTTTTGTTTTTAAAGTCAGTGTGGTATTTGTTAAAATGATCTTTAAGAGCTCTATTTGCAATAAAAAAAGGTGACCTTGTCTTTCAAGGTCTGATCAAGAAAACGCAAGTCATAAGTATAACTAATATCAAGTTTGGCAATACCTTTTTAAAGTCTAGATGCAAATCCATCAAAAAGCTAATTGCGCATAAGAGCAATATTGACCAAAAGTTTCATTTACCATAAATGTCTTGAAAATTTTCTCATCTTGATCACCTTTTATCTGAGTTGATCTTACTTTATTTCTCTTTTAAACAATAGTTGCATTTACTTCATGCATTAATTGACTACTTTTTTTTTTTACAAGGTAAAGTTGTTGAAAAGCTCTTTCGAATATTGAAATAATTTACACATGACTATTTGAAGTTTCCACTAAATTGACTATTGCTTTGTAATATGAAATAATATGAAATGATATGATAGACCTTGAACTTTGTAATAGTGTGTGGAACCATATAATTACAATGCATTTATTTTGCTTTTTCTCCCCTCACTTGAAAAGAAGGGAACTGCCTCTGCTTTTGACGTTAAGGGATAGAAAAGTGGTATTAACTAAACTTACTTTTCATATTTGTCCAAGTCTTATCGAAAAACTTATGTTTATATAAGAGAAAATAGTATCTTAGAAATTTCCTCATGTAGACCACTCAAACAGGCAAATGGATTTCTTATCTAGTAGTTATACTTTTGGAGTGGTGGGGACAACTGATACCTCATAAATTTCTTTCCAGGCAAGTGTGTACAACATCTAGTGGAAGAAAAACCATGATTTTCGCTACTGCAATGTCTTTCTTTTCTTCTACATTCCATCAAAGTATGTTCAGCACTAATCAGTCTAAACATGATAGAGACCTAGCTTCCCCACCACAAGCAAGCAAGTCAAAAAGTAGCACCGACGGATGCGTGAAGTTGCTGTGACATTGATATTGGAATTTAAAGGAAGGGTCAGGCACGTAGCACTTCAATACAATTGCCCCACAATTGTATATGAAAAAGAAGATAAACTTCTCTGCCTTTGTCATCAATGGGGGGAAAGAAAAAGGAAGCAATAAGAGCTAAAAGAACTTCTCCTACAAATTACATAGAAATTTCGTTGATCATTCTTTTAAATTTACAATAACTTAGTAGAAAGTAAAATAAATAAAGAGACTTTAAAAATCATAGTACATAATAAAATATACTTGCTCAAGAATTTAGGTGTCTATATAAAGAAAACATTGATATTATTTAAAGAGTTAAAGTAGGCACTAAAAGTCGTGACTATCTAATGCATTCTTCATTTTCAAACCATGGCATGCATGCAAATTTTTCCTTCAGTTTACCAAAAATTTGTTCTTAGTTTTGAATCTATCACAAAGGCAATTGCACACAAATGCAACAGAAGTTTCATATAATGCAAGTGTATTGGAAATTTCCTTATCTTGACCACTTTTTCACTCAATTGAATTTTTAAAAGTTGTTTTAAAAATTGTAATAATTCATGTATTTTAGTTGAATATTAAGACCACTTGCAGATCATGCTAAACAATGAGTTCTGCTTCTCTCTTTTACGCAGGACACCTCGAAATCAGCGTTTCTTGTAGACCTCCAAACAATGGCAAAACCAATGTGAAACCTTCTCATTGTTGCATTGCGATTACATTTGCTTTTGGTCACCACTTCAAATACCAGGGGAAGGTTATGGGAAGATGAGATTTTGGCTAGCGATGCCTTTTATTTTCCTTCTTTTATTCACCTTAAACAGTAACTGTATTTTCCTCGAAGGGTGGGGGCGGAAATCAAGTGGGTTTTCCGACCGACTTTAAACCAGACGACATTGGAGACCCCGGGCCCTGGACAACCGCGTTAAACAACGTCTACAGGAAGCTCGGTAAGATTTTTGCAAAGTGTAAAATGTCTTTTACTTTCTTTTAACTTCGTGAACGCGTTCAGCCCCACCACATCATGGTTGCCGGTCATAAAGGAAAACTGAAAGACCGTGGAGTTGATTGGAATTCGAGAAAGTGGTCTGGCTTGCTAATCTATGCTTTTGACGTTACAACACCCATCTATCAACAGGGCTTCCATTTAATTTCGGTAATCTTTCCTGGCAGAGTAGATTTTTTCCGACCGACTATGCGCTGGACAGCCGAGTCAAACGACGTGTAAAGGAAAGTGCCTGAGATTTTCGCAAAGTGTAAAATGTCTTTTACTCTCTTTTGCCTTCGTGAATACGTTCAGCCCCACCACATGGTTGCCGGTCCTAAAGCAGAACTGAAAGACGCGTAGGGTTGGCATCAAAGGACAGCTTGATTGGAATCCTGCTAATCTCTGGTTTTGACGTTTCAAAACCGATCGATAGATAGACCTATCTCCCTATTTCCTGCCAACTTACCGATCAAGATTTTTCCTACTACTGTCTTCTCTTTTCTTTTATCTTGCCCAACACGTTCAACACTGCTCAGAACGTGACAGGAGACCAGCACCCCACCATACGCGGACAGCTAAAAAAGAAGCACCGACAAACGCGTGATGTTGGTGTGACAGTCAATTTGGAATTTGATAGAAGGGTCTGGCGGGTAGTGCTTCGGTACAATTGCAGTGCAATTATATATGCAAAAGAAGACGACCGTCTCGGCTTTCAACGTCAATGGGCTAAAGTGGTGACCCTTCGTGTCATGTTTGTTGGAAATAACTTTTGGGTTTTGTTTGTAGTCTATTCAGACCACCTTTTAAATAAAGACTTGTATATTAATATACGTTCAAGTTATTACTTTCCAATGAGAATTTCGAATATCAAAATTTTGGAATGCATAAAATTGATGGTCATTTTGTTAATCGCCTTTTGATTGTAGATTAGTGACTATTAGTTCATTTTATAAGACATATCAAAAATTAATTATTTAAACACGGAGTATAAATAGATTCTTAAATGCCAAAAAAACATCAATCTTATCTTGGTGGGACTAAGGTGTTAATTGTTGACGATCTTTGCGCCTATCACAGCCATAATTTTTTCTTTTCTTTTCTTTTCTTCCATCTTCCTGAAAATACTCCGTATCTCTTTTTTTGTACACCTTAAAAGAAAACAGGGGTCTCAGATTTTGTCGTCAATGTACACGAAAGCCACATGAGCATTGAAAGCTGAGATTTTGGTTTCCCAAAGTGCAGTTATGGTGCTTTTGGATGAACGAAACTCCTGCACTTACTAATGATCTAGGACGATGGCCTTCGTGTTACGTAACATTAAGCAGGTAAATTTACAAAAAGAAGCATACATTGAACTTGCATCTCGACAGAGAAAGTAGGGGACTTCACGCTCGCCTTCATAATTCAAATTTTTTTTTTTTTTTCCCATCAAAGGAAAAAATCCTCCTTGCTTTTCCTCCTAAGGCTGACCTCAGCGTGCTTTCTACTGCACGTCAAATAAATGTTTTTTCTTTTTCTTTTTCCTTTTCTTGTTCAACAAGTTTAACAATATTTGATTTTATTTAACTATTAATTGATTGTTTTGAGTGACTCTCGGAAGTGGGGTAACAACAAGTTTGTCCCAAATCAAGTAATACTAAAGGTCTATATAAGATAGTGTACATTGACGAGGAACAGATCTTAGCACTTCTTTTTGCCTCTGTGATTTTATTCCTACCGAAATATTCTCTGTGGCGTTCATGGGTACTCCTGGAGTTTCCTCTTCTTCTACCGCCCATGCTACTCCTCCATGGATATTCAATGTCTTTCTCAGTTTTCACGGTGAAGATACCCGTAAAGGTTTTACAGACCATTTGTATGCTGCATTAAAGAGGAAAGGAATTATCACCTTTAGAGATGATGAGAAACTAAAGCGAGGAGAACTTATTGCTGAAGAGCTCTTAAAAGCAATAGAAAAATCTCGATATTCAATTGTTGTAATCTCAAAGAGGTATGCTTTCTCCAAATGGTGTTTGATTGAGTTAACTAAGATCCTAAAGTGCAGGGAAGAGACTGGGATGACAGTTTTGCCTGTGTTTTATTATGTTGATCCCTCTCACGTACGAAAACAAGAAGGGAGTTTTGCAGAAGCTTTTGCCAAACACAACCAAGACACCGAAGTTGATGAAGAGCAAAGGAAAATGTGGAGAGCAGCCTTGAAAGGTGTTGGTAATCTATCCGGATGGCATATAGACAATAGGTATAATTATAGTAAATTGGTGTCCTAGACTATGTCTCCACTCAATGGATTAGGATGATGAGTAGCTTTCAATTCATTTTTATAGTTATCCTAACTTAATCTCTTTTTATAGGCATGAAGCAACTATTGTTGAAGATATTAGTGGAAAGATACTAGATGAAATGAATGATACATTCTCAAACATTTCTGAGGGACTAGTTGGAATTAGCTCCCGAGCTTCCAAATTGATCTCCTTACTTTCCTTTGGATGTAATAATGTTTTCTTTATAGGGATTTGTGGAATTGGAGGAATTGGTAAAACAACTTTAGCAAAAGTTGTTTATGATCGAGTTTCTTCTCACTTTGAAGCGAGTTGCTTTATTGCTCATATAATAGAAAAGACTCAAACTTATGGTATAGAACATCTACAAACACAACTTGTTTGTGAAATTCTACAAGAGAATGGGTTAAAAGTATGGAATACTTATAAAGGAATTGATATTATAAAGACTAGAATGCATAATCGAAATATTTTTATAGTTCTTGACGATGTGAATGCAGAAAATCAATTGAAAGCATTAGCAGGAAGTCATGTTTGGTTTGGTCAAGGAAGTAGAGTAATTGTAACAAGTAGGGATCACCATTTATTAAAGAGGTATGTAGATAAGATTTATGATATTACAGAGTTAAACCATGATGAATCTTTAGAACTCTTTAGTCGGAATGCATTTAAGAAGGATCATCCTAAAGAGAGCTATGTGAAATTGTCCAAGGAGATAGTGCATTTTACTCAAGGTCTTCCTTTAGCTATTGAAGTTTTTGGAGCTTATTTATTTGATAGGACAATTGAAGAATGGGAAAGTGCCCAAAAGCAACTGAAGGCAAATTTGAAGGCAGACATTTTGGATATACTTCAAATAAGTTTTGATGGGCTAGAAGATTTCCAAAAAAACTTATTTTTAGATATTGCATGTTTGTTCAACATAATTTACATTTGGGATCACGATAAATTGGAATGTCTTCATAATTATTCGGCTATTGGTATCAAAGATCTTATGGACAAATGTCTTATAAAGGAGTTCAATGGAATACTTCGAATACATGATTTGTTAAAGAAAATGGGTCAACAAATAGTCTATCGTGAATGTCCAAGTGATCCTGGTAGGCGTAGTAGATTGTGGTGTTATGAAGATATTATAAATGTATTGAAGTATAATACTGTAAGTAAATCAATTTACATCTAAGCTAAGAAAATATATTAGATACCATCTTTTTCAAATTATTTATTAAGTATTTTTATGAGACTAATTTAAGTACTCTTTGTTTTTAGGGAACTGACATAATTGAAGCTATTGATTTAGATCTATCATTCCACAAAGGGGAGCAACTAAATCTTGAAGGATTTTCAAAAATGAGGAAACTCAAAATACTTGTGATTCATTATAGTCATAAGTTTCATGCCTTGGAATGGTATGGCAATCATTCAAATTTCATGCTAAGTAATGAGTTACGCTACTTGGAATGGGTTGGATATCCTCTAGAAAATTTGCCAATCAATTTTCAACCAAACAAAATTATTAAGCTAAAAATGCCTCACAATTGCATCAAACAATTGAGTATCAACAAGGTAAGATTCTAGTGAATGCAAATGTCCTTTATTTTCTTTCTTTTCCTTTGTTTTATACTTTTATATTTTAATTTGTATATTTACTAATCTATTTGTCAATTACAGAATTTTGACAGAATAAAATCCCTTGACATGAGTTACTCATGTAACTTGATTGAGATACCAGATGTTAGTGAAATGTCAAATCTTGCTGAGTTAAATCTTCAATATTGTAGAAGTTTGTCCACAGTCCACTCATCCCTTGGAAATTTGAAACGGCTCAAGAAATTGGAGATGGAAGGTTGTGATTGTCTTAACAAACTTCCATATGAGATCAACCTTGAGTCTCTTAAATATCTTAATCTCGCTGGTTGTTTAAGACTTGAGAAGTTTCCAAACGTTAGTAGTAATATGAAATCTTTAGAATTTCTTGATTTGATTGGGACTGCCATTAAGGAGTTACCACCATCATTTAAGAGTTTGTCATCTCTTGAATCTTTCAATTTATGTGGTAACATGAGTTATAGAGTACGTTTAAACAGATATGGATGTCCTCAAACAAAACCCGATCAATTTTTAGAATATGACCCTTCAAGACCACCTAGAAGAACCAAGTTAATGTGTGAAATAAATGCTTGTGGTAGTGGTTCAAATCCCACTAGTTTTTTGCACTTCCTTAATGATTTCTCTAGTCTTAGCTCTTTGAAAAAACTAGATATGAGTTATCGGAATCTATCAGAAGCAATTATTGCTTATGACCTTTGTTATTTATCATCACTTGAGTATTTAGATTTGTCTGGGAATAGGTTGACAACAATACCCTCTAGCATTTACCAACTTCCCAAACTTCAATTTCTTTACCTCAGAAGTTGTACCAGCCTTAAAATGCTGCCAAAGCCTCCATTTCCAAGATTAAATTGTTTAGAAGGGTTACATTTGGTGTATTGCAAGATGGTTGATGGAGTAATCCCTGATGATTTGAGTTGCTTCTCTTCACTTGAGCATTTAGATCTATGCAACAACAAATTTACAAGATTGCCAGATTTAATCCAACTTTCTCAACTTCGTCATCTTTGCTTGGATGATTGCACTGAACTTGAAGAATTGCCAAAGTTACCATTGTGCTTGAAAAATTTGGATCTTGAGGGAAGTCTATCATTGAAACCTTTTGTAGTTCAAATTGGTCGAGTGTTTAGCAATTATGGGGACAACGGTGATCATTGTCGTGGTTGCTGTATTCTTGTTGTCGGTATCGATTACGATGGCCGACCCTATATGATCCTACAACTACCTTCACATAGATTTGTATTAGGGAGAAACATTATTGGCCCTGCACTGGTATCTAGGATCCTAGACTGGTTTAACCGAAGAATCACTAATTCCTTTGGAACAATCGAATGTTGCTTTCAAGTAGGTTGGTCCGAAGGCGGGTGGGGGGCATATTATGGTGGATTTGCTATGTTAATTCTTTATCAACTTGAGCCTGACACATTCCAAGAAAAAAGAAAGAAACAGAAGGTTGATGAGCGTGGTAAGTCAAATTGTGAGATATTTGATAGCAACGATCCTACTCTTCCCCACTTTCTCTGTCATTTTCAATTCAACGAAGTTGGTAGAAAACAGTCGTTTGTCCTTTGTGCCCCTAAAGTACCTTCCGTTGGGCCAAATGCATTTTGGGTGCACATACCCTTTCAAAGTTTTGGAGGAAGACCCTCGCTTTGGGAATTAAAAATCACCAGCGTGGAGGTTTCAATTGAATCACTCAACTTGAATGTGGAAATTGAGTGTGGGATGCGCGTAGTACACAGGGATGATCTTCCGGTGCTAGCTAAGGTTATAAGTGACATTTCACCACCGGGTTTGGATTTTGAAACTTGTAGAGATTTACTTAGATACCCTTTGCCAGTACTCTTTTGTTAAAAGGGAAGATTAATTATTGGAGGATTGGATTGATTGGGCGCTCTTCCAGAAATTATTTAGGTCTTATGTACCAGCAAGATGAGGTAATTTCTTTGGATTTTTTTATTATTCTATTATTTTATTATTAACTGCTCTCCGTTGTATAAAACTTGAGACACAGAAGAACATTCTTTTTGATTGATCCAAAGAGACAAACTCTCTCTGATTGATCCACCATTGCTCATGGAAAACCCAGAAGGCCTCAAGGAACTTGTTCTTTGGTGGTCTTCCTTCGTCCTCTGTCCTCATTGCAATTTAACTCCATGGCTAACCTGAACCTATTCCAAACTTTTTGATACAATTTTTTGTTCCTCCTCTCCATTGTGGTTGTCTTATGTTGATTTTTCTTTTGTTTTTGTAGATAGAAGTAGTTTTTTCACAGATTGCAATGGCCCACGCTAATGGAGTGAGTTCACCAGTGTCTTCCAATAAATTTTACATTTGCTAAATGCCGACAGTGGGTTCCTCTCGTCTCCTTGGTCCATCTCTCACCATTGAACGTCTTTAATTGGAAACCATCCTGAAAACTTATGTGACCATGGAAGGGCCATGTTCAAGAGAGGTCATACACTCCAGTGTCTGCATCTTAGAGAGATAAAGAAGCCAACCATCTTGATCGCATGTTGTACAATGCGAGTGACGGCCTTGGAGGTGTTTGCTCAATTGTCGCAGTGGTGAGTGTAAGAACAGTCTCCCAACACTTCACTGGAATTGCTACTTCACTGAACTATTAACTATTTTGTTTTTCCTTACGTGGTTTGAATGTTGAAACTTGTGAGAAATTATTTGGTCAATCGTTCAATGTCTCTGGTCCTATTAAAGCTGTGAAATTTGGCTTATCTACCAACACTTCCAAGAGGCTTAGAAGCGGCTCTGCTGGAGGTAAGCGTGGCTGTCTCTTGTTTATTTTATTGTGTTATTGTTAATTCTTTATTAGAAATCAAAATATAAACACAACAGAAGATATTAAAAGCTAAGCAATAAATTTTAACTATTGGTAGGCTAATGTATTTTGTTACAGAATTTTAGCAAATTTTAGATAGTAAAGGTTTCAAAAAGTCGAGCTTTCATTTTGAGTCCTTAGATTCTCTGATATCATTTCCCTTCATTGAAGAAGGACGATAGCTAACTGATCACATCTTCAAGATCTTCCAGACATGTACATTATTCTAACGACCTGAGGACCTCTTGTTCTTTCAGAGTTCTTGTACTTCCATTTATTTCATAGTATTTGAAGTTTAGAAACATCTTCTGGACTCTTCAATATATCACTTCTAAAGTATTATGCTCCTTATGATTCTGTGATTTCTCCTGCTTATGAACATTTGGATCATTCACTACTTATCTAAATGAACCATTTTTTTTTAGTACTTTCTCTCATCTTGTCACTATCTTGTCACTATTAATTACTCATTCATGTCAAATAAGTGTTACAGAAGTTTGAACTGGTAGTGCACCTACGGGAATCTGCCTCTTCCTATGGGCTCGGCAATGGCCATTATGTTAGAAGCCTGAACATACTTGGGTTGAATTTGCTTGGAATATAAGTGAAAGAAAGAAGCTTTTACTCTTTTTTTTTTTTTTTTTCCTTTTTCCTTCTTGCTCTTTCCCACATTATCAATATACCATATGATCAAGACATCAACTCATCTCTACTAGGAGATTTTTTTTACTTTAAGTCAGCGTTTTAATTTATCTTAATCTAAATGAAAGCCATCCATTATGAACTAGATTAATCATGCAAAAGGTTTTGGCTTTTGTGCACTATATGCAGAGATCTTAATTAAAAGCTTTGTATACTTCAAATACTATCTGATTAATGATTTTCTTGTCTTATATGAGCTACTTTTACTAATGTTAGTTGCTTAATTGTGATTTGTTTGTACAGCTGTGCCTCTTTCAACTCATTTTCTGCATTTGCTTGTAGTGCATATGTATCTGGAGAAGATGTAGGCTTTCACGGTGTCTTCCATCAACAAGATTAGCTGATCGATTTGGTAGGGTTTCCAACACCCCTCTTTGTGAACATGTAACTTTTTCGTTGTATATTTATACCTTCTCATGGCATATAAATAATAGGGTATATTCTTAGAACAAAATTGGTGCCTCCTTCTCCCCCTCTCCCCCCCCCCCCCCTTAATCAAAGCTTCAACAAAGTTGAGTATAACAGAAAGCCTTTATTTTTTTTATTTTTTATTTTTTTTCCTTTACCCTTCTCTTAATCAAAGCTTCAAAAAAAGTTTATAGGCATGGAAAAGGGAGCTTTGTTGTTCTAGTTGTATAACTAGCTTCTTTTTTCCTTTATAGTTGGTGTCTTTTGATTGAGGGTTTGATTGGCATGTACTGACATGACCATATAAATAGGGAATTGTTGGATTTGGCATTGGTCTAGCTGCAATCGTGAGTTTTAGAATTTAGTGTATTTGTCGGTTTTGTTAGAAATAAGATCCGTAAATGCTATTTGCCTTTATAATTTATTGCAGCCATAGCTCTAAATTTTTGTCTCTTCTGGTATGTCGGGCAATCGAGCCATAGCAGAAATCCAGTTTGCAGAATATATCTATCCTGCATTTGATCAGGTATGGATCCTTCCTAATGCTGTGTTCTATGATTGCACCATTATCGCCCACTGAGAAAATATTTCTAGTAGATTGAATGAAGCTGCAAAGTTTAGATAGTGGAGTGGTAATCAATTTACTTTTGGAGGTACTCTTGCTGTTAGTTTCTTAATGAAAAATCCACTCTAGTCATTTCATTTTCTCTCTTCATTTTTACATGCTGAGTTTCTACATTTTTCTCTAGGTTTAACAATAAGAGCTTCGTATGGAGCTCTTGGTCATGGCAGACATTATCACTCAGTCCCCTGAAGCTTTCTTCCTTCATGTTCCTGTTATCAAAGTATGTTTCTAAGATACCTTTTTCTATTTTGTATTGGTGATACAACTACAAAAATATTCGTATAAAGTCTGCTCATGATATTTTTTTCACTAGTTATGTCACTAACCAAGTGTCCACTTTGACATGCAATACTCTTGTTCACTTGTGCACATATTTTCTTCTTCTTTATTTTTTTCCCCTCTTTTTTTAGTGTGATTGTGCACGTACATTTTACAGTAAGATGCAGCTGCCACTTTCGTCCTGACCATGATGGTCGAAATGAAGATGGACCTTTTTCACATTGAAAACAATCACAGCTTGGGACAAAATTTGATTAACAAAGCTTTAAGATAGTTGAGTACCATGTAATTGGGAGAACAATATTGGAACTTTTGCATCTCTCTTTTGTCTATGAAACCCAGCTGCAATGGAACATGGCTTCTGGCACTTTGTTATCTAGTGGTGCACTGATCCGTTACTATCAAATCTCTCATAACTAATCCCCATATACACGGTCATCCCTTGAAGCCGACGGCAACAAAAGGGCTTGTTGGTATCCTGCATACATGATACAAACCCCATTCTTTTTTTTGAACCAAAGGTAATCTGTTTGCTTATCATGTCTTAATCAAGTTGTAGTCCCTAACTAATGACATTTTAGAGGAGTTCTGAAAACATTTGGTATTCAATATTTTTACTGTTTAGCTGTAGAAGACGTGCTTAAGCATGATTACATGTTGCCTTTATCATAAGCAGAGGTATGCCACATTTGGATTCATTAAAGCTAAAGAATTAGAAGATAATACTTTATTTCATTGTAATTTAGAAACATTGATATGGAAGAAAATTTGAAAATGTGGTAATCAAGTGATTTTTGAAGGCAGTTATATTGCACTTGTCGGGCCCAGCTTAGTTATCTGTAATGGAACAGGCCGGTCTGTCGGGCCCAGCTTAGTTATCTGTAATGGAACAGGCCTGTCTTAATGCCGAAAAAGTGAATTTGTTCTCATTGCTGAAAAACTATTCTTTGATGTTTGCAGAAACCACGATTTTCTTATAAAGACTAGGACAACAATGTTTACTAATAATCAAACAGCACAATTGGGGTGACTATTAAGATAATTGATATTTATTTTCCTCCACTACTAGAACTATTCTATAAGCCATGTTTTGTCTAGGAAGGAAATTTTGAGGTTCTAAATATTTCCTGGTTTAAATAAATTTGAAATTCACAAGTATGTAAGTAAGTTTGACTTGGTAGTTACAACATATGAGATGAAAATATGTAAATTAAGGATTTTGATTATCATCCTTCCTTCTATAAACTTCATTCAAACCATGTGACTTTTCAGGAAGGAATTTCTTGCGAACTGGTGCACCTGAAAACTTTCCTTGGCATAAGGAAACTGTAGTATTCTCTGCTCGAAAAATTGAAAGGCTTCTTGTAGGTATAATTTCTCTATACAACGTATGGTTTGTTAGATTAGTTGATGGAGTTGTAGGTGATCTGCAAATTTCTGTGTGTAGATTAGTCATGAAGCCCGCCGGGTGACGGGAGGTTTTGATGCTGGAATCTCTGCCTCTATTGTTGAGCGTTGTTTCTTAAATGTACGTTCCAACATTTTGCATGTTTCTATTTGCTTGATAGTATGTGGATAGTATGCTTGACTGCAACATATTCTGTCTGATTTTATGCTTTTCCTTCTGATGCTTGTCTTGTAGTTGACATTCTAGAAATTCTGATTGTCTGTCTTTTAGTTACAGCAGCTTGGTCTTCTAACATTGTCCAGTCCCAAGCAACAGGCACACATTCTGGTGTTATGGCCTTGAAGTGCCTAGAAGTTTAAGGACATATAATTTTTAACAGAAATAACCTCTAAGAGGAGTAATAACCTCTTTTCTTTCTTTCTGTGATATAAAAAAATTAACAGTAAGATTATTTACATTCTATGGAATGCATCTTCTTTAGAAAAAAACCATGAACATGTCTCTCTGAAGTCACTCCAATCTCTAAATTACTGTGAATGTGAAATTATTTCTTTCTTTATCAGCATCAATTCAATTAAAGGGCTGTTAGTCCATGCCCTTTAACAGAGGAGTTCTAGACCTAGTTTCTTTCTTCCATCTCTAGGATCACTTATAAGATACATCTTTGGGTTCTCTTATTCATTATTTATTCATTGCCTGTCTATTCAATTAACTTGTTTACTACTTTTCTGCTTATGTTAAATTTAAATCATGCCACATCAAAATAACATGATTTATCTTTACTTTGAGTTGAAAAGTGGAAATACCACCTGAAGAACTGGGACGAGTAAAGCAAACTAGAATATCAGTAATGTTGGTTGATATTCTAGAAGTTGGATGAATTAGTCACTAGACTGTTTGTCTTTTGCAGTTAGAAGCTCCTGTGGCCAGAGTGTGGGGTTTGGACACCCCTTTCCCGCTTGTTTTTGAACCGTTCTATATGCCAACAAAGAACAAGATAGGCTTTTTAGATCTTTTTCCTGCACATAAATCTTTTCTGGATATAGGCCATTCTTGTTGATGTATCTCTGCTATTCCTCTTGAAAATGCATATCTTGAGTGCAATTAAATCAATTTTAAGTTATTAGTTGCATGAGCAACTTTTCTGCTTTGGTGCTACAGGTGGATCGTTGTCATCATTGTAGTCCTGGCCTCCAAGACTCTTCAATGATGAAGGAGACCGAAAAGGGAATTTAAAATCTGCAGCTCCATTTGGACATCTATAATGTGAAAGTAGACTTGTAATTATGGGTTTCGCACCTAGAAATAAACAGAGTTTATAGTCTTGCTATTGGAATTTGTCAATATCACCAAAATGATGTTTGGTTTATTTTTGTATTATTATCTTGAACATGTGCTATGAAAAATTTCAATAGAGCAGGAAGTAAATGCATTTATTTCTGTAAATCTTAGCTTGGGTTGTCTGGACATGCAAATGCATTTGAATTGTGTATTGGAAACTCCAAGAGAAAAGAGTTGATTGAGATAAAGCATAGTGGTAAACATTGGTGATCAATAGATTGATAGAAATTGTTATGAGTGAAGGGGAAAAGGTGGGTGACCATTTGACTCTTCAAGGTTTAGTCACAAAGATTGAGCCTTTGGAAAAGCGATCTGAACGTCATCTTTTTTGTTATTTTAAAATATGCTTTCTGATTAGATTCCATTTGTGTGGATTGAATCATCTTTTTATAGTTAGAGATTTAGGATTCTAACAACGTCTTCAGTAGTTCTTTTTATAGTAGGTGATTTAGCACATTGGTCATACTACATTAGGACTTTATCTAAGTCATGCTTTTAAGCGGAAAGAGAATAGCTACTTCATAGACAACCAAGATGAGTGAGGAAAACCTCTTCTTCATGAACTCTTAAAAGCAATTTAATAATATCAAAATGTAGTTGTTTTATCTTGGAGAATTATGCTTTCTTCACATGGTGCTTGAATAAGTTAAGGAAAATCTTAGAATGTAGTAAAAAGATTGGGCTGACAATTTTACCCCTTTTTTTTTTATCATGTTCATCCATCCAATGTACAAAAGTGTTGAACAAGCATTTGCCACACATAAAGTAATCCTTGGTCAGTAGATAGAAGCATGGAAAACTGCTTTGAATGATGTGGATCAAATTGCTAGATGGCAGATAGATGACAGGTATATTCATTGTAATTTGGTACCCTAGAATCTATTCTACTCTCTCATGAATTGATATTACAAATTTTATTTACCCTTCTTAGAATGTTTCGACCTTTATACTGTTCTCAATGAGATTTGTGAAAAGATACTTCATGACTTGACAAGTAGCTCATCAAATATATATCCATGGGATTTGATCGTCAAGCTGTGATGCCGCGCATCCAAGCCTGCATCAAGCTACATGCGCCCTTTTCGTATTGTTGAGGAATACTTTCACGTGGATGCCTCTAGGTATGGGAGTCCATCCTTTTGCAGTAGGACAATGGACGTGTTCAAATGTGTTCAAGATCAGGTACGAGCAGATCTTAACATACAAATCTTGGATACATTTTAAAGAAGTACGATGGATTGGAGGATTTGTAAAAGAAATTATTTTTAAATATTGCATATTTATTGATGGAGGATATGTAGCTGGCATGCCATAGAGTCGTCATGTATCCTCAAGTAAGCCTGTGGATGTAATAGTTTGTTCTGTGTATTTCGGATTGAAGAGAAATTTGTTTGTAAAATAATAGAACAAATTGGAAGTAGCAAATGTTCTTTACTTAATATAAATTATTTTTTGTTTTTATATTTTCTATCTTAAACTTTTTGTTATTTTATATGGTATTATAGTATACCTGAAAAGTTTAAAATTAAATAGGAATTGGAATAAGTCAATCTAGACTTTGGCATTAGATAAATATGCTCAAAGTTCAATACAGAAAATAGCTCATAATTTTTTTTAAAAAAAATGTATATATAAAAATTATTCAATAATCATTTCTTTTTGATATTAGACTTTTATCCTAAATGCTTTCCCCAACACTCTTTCAACTACTTCCAATTATTAACTTTGCTAAATGTGATGTTGAGGTCAAAGAGTTTCATGAAACTTATTCAACAATCATCAACATTGATGCATTTGATTAGCTAGTGCCTGAATTCTGAATAAATATTTAAGAATTGTTTGGCTCATGCAAAAATGTTTTGGTTTCCTCTTTCTTCTTGATCAATAAGTTCATGATCTAGGTGGTAATGCACTTAGCGTAATCCAACGCAATTGTATTAACGGTGCATAACTTTTGGCTCCATCAATTACAGTTTTGTCAAAGCGAACAGAGTGATCCTCTGTTCGCATGTTCCCTTCCTCACCAGTCTCAACTTTCTACTGCGTCAGCCGCCATTCACTCTTATTCCATGCCCAAATTCTCTGGTCTCCTTGGTTTGTTTCTCACCTCTAAAAATCAGACTACAGAGCAATCCTAAAATTTTATTTGATCGTGGAAGGGCCCATGTCCAAGAGATAACATAGCAGTGGATATTATCAATCATCACAATAATAGTTTTCTGATTGCAGGTGTTGTGCAACGGATAAATAAGTAGCTGAACATAAAGAAGACTCACTTTTGTGGTACCAAACCTAGTGACATTCCAATGGCTTCACAAAGAATCCACGTTCAACTTTACAGGTTTTCATGATGGCAAGTTAAAACCTTAAAACTTGTTAATTTTCTGCATACAAGTTATCTTGAGTTTTGTCCATTCCTTGTCATACAAATATGAAAAATATTTTAAGTTAAGTTTAAGATATTGAACACAATAGCTTATGGGATTCCCCACCCTCTGAAAATATATTTATTATATTAATTGTGACTGCAAATAAAATGAGAAATTTTAGAAACAAATTTTAACTCGAAATAGCATCTGACCATCTTTATAAAGTTAAAGCAATTAGCAAAAGTGGTAATCATTCATCATCTAAACAAACAAGCATAAGATTTTGAAATAATTGTATTGCAAGTGTACTTTTTTGAGTGTCAAATTCTAGGTGATGTATTTCAATTATTATTTAATTAGTCTAAAATAAACTTAAAAATAGCTCATTCCTTTGTCAAAATCGATTTATGAAAAATAATATAATTTTCATATATGTAAATGATGGTATTCCCCACCAATTCCTCCGTAAACTGGATAGGTGCCTAGTTTCCATGCTTCTGAGAGTAAGAGCACAAGGAAGCGTCTAACATAGGTGTGAGGTAGGTGTTATAAGTAGGGCAGATTGTAAATAGAGGTAGGGGTTTTGTGTATTGTGTATCCGGTGTGAATTTGTCACGATGTAGGTTCTTCAAACATATTTGCTTTTGGATCCTTGAAGAGAAAAGAAAAAGTAGTTTATCTGATTAAATGCAAATGCTTATATTTAATGTTAGAGGAATTTCGTAACAATGAGTATGAAAGCAAAATATGTATAGTGATATCTTTGATCCAATTAAACTAAAAACTATATCAAGGAAGTGCTGAAAATTTCATTAGTACCTCTTTTAATTTTATGATAACTTACTTGAAAGTAGACTGGTGAAAATCTAATCTTAGAACTATTGGATTGAAGAAAATATCTTGAATAAATTTTGTTTATTACACAAGCAAACTAATGTTACAAAAGAAAAGAAGATGAATCCCCGAACACAATGTCTCAAAGAATCAAAAGAACCCTAACACTTTCATATACAAGGAAAAGAGAAAAGGTCAGGCTGTCTCACGCCTGTAGACGCTTCGGCTACAAGGTTTACACAGAAAAGGCTACTGCGTGGTAAGAGGCAAGGAAGACGAACGTTGCTTGCCCTGCATGGGCATGCCAGTCCAACATACTGTAGCAGGTCAGCTTTCTGACGTGGCAGCCGAGTCAGATCCATATCCGGACAGTACTGAATGGAAATCCAACCAATAATTAAATATTTAACAAAATTACATCTTGTCACAACCTCACCCTATCCGGGCGGTTCCTTCACGTCAAGTTGGTGTCAAGGACGAAGTCCCAAATCTATTAATGTCGGACTTGATGATTGTACTATTTTTTTGTTTTCTTGTTTTGTTTGGCTGGGGTTTTTATTTAGTATTGTTTTTGTTTTTCCTTTATTCGTTGCTATTATTTGATTGAAATGAATTTGAACAAACATTACATGTCACAAATTTGGGGTGCATAATTTAAATGGATAGGAGATTCTATTGAATACTACGTTTTTCTCCTTTCTATTTGATAGCTTGATAGCATTTGATTTATTGACACAAAGTTTTGATAATATTATTTCGCCTAATTTAATTGCTTATGTAGATGTTATTAGTTTATAAATTAGTACTTATAATTTTTTTTTTCACAATCATCATATATGATTCTTTTTCAACTTATACTCTTGGATAACTAATCCGACCCGAAATCTAAATCTAGTTTCTAAGAGAGAAAAAAATTAATGCATAAGCATATAGATTACTATGGCAAGGCAGCATTGATGAATTGAGATCTTGGTAATCATGAACTAATATTTAGTGAATTAAGATATGATATAAGATTATGTAAAAGACTTTGAATAAGTAAGTAAAAATATTGATCCAAATAGGACTTTTCCGTTCCTTAAATTCTGAAGAATATTTTGAGTTTGAGTTTTTACTATGTAATAGTCAAAGTAGATCATTGTAATATTTGGTCTATATTTATTATGAATATCCTAATTTTATCCACAATCTTCTTTTTGGTAAAACTTTCAAGAAGTTCTTGAAAATGTATATTTGTCAGAATAGCCTTTAGGAGTTTTGAGTATTCATGCTGCAGAACTTAGTACCGTGGCGTATGACTAATCTTCTTTCTTTTCCATTTTTCTTCGAAATGTACCTAAAATTTTGTAGTTGCTGTAGTTGCATAATTTTGGAACATTTGATCTTTGTCAACCTGAATCTTTTCAACTAGTTCAAAATTTTTAATTTTAACCAATTTCATATACTAATCAATTTTATATAGTTTTTGACTGATTTTAGCCCATCAACATATGGACAGGCTTTAGCCCACCATTGTTGAACGTGTACCTTATATTTATTAAAGCCTGAACCAAATTCAAAGAATACAAACCCTCACTCATATATTCATCCTTAAAAAATTAAAATTAAAATTACACTTTTACTTGATCTCTTTATAGATTAGACCTGGAAGTCCATGGACCCACTAAAGGAAATGTGGCCATGTTGGCAGCGCGCATGGTGATATAGAATTTTGTTTATTGTTTGACTCGTCAATTGTCTTATGACAATGGAAAAAAAAAACTAAGTGAATGATAATTGGTTTCAGGACATCTTTATCAGGTAATTTGGTTGCTATTAAAACATTCATTATGCCTAATTGTTGGCAAACTTATCTTTTTAAATTTTTTAAAATGGGTTTTAGTCCCCAGTAGATAACTTGGCCTTAGTATTGCTGTAGCCGTCTGCCTGAAAGTGTGCAGTCTCCCCAAGCTTGTTGGTCACGCTCAGCATGTTCGGGGCTTTCTGCAACATTTCTTTTGGTCTTTTGGTCCAGAGCAGCTGTCTCATGGATGATACTCTTTTCTTCAAAACTACGAGAGAGGTGGATTTGGCTGAAGGCAACCAACAGCCCGGCGTGATGAGATTCAAACAAGCGAGATCTGGAAAGAGCCCACAGGCGTATTCTATGTATTTACATTTACTGCTTGTCGAACCGCTAAATCATAGCAAGTATGTACAATGCGCCAAGGCCATTAAACTTTTTCTCAAAACTTTCGTTGTTCAAGACCAATCATCAAGCTGAATAAAAGTAGTCAGGAAAATGTACTTTTGGCATTTGGCTTGAATTGTAGACCAGCAAATTTTTCCAATCTCAAAGCAATATATTGCCAAATAGGTAGAAAAGTTTGAATTCACAAGATTGAGTTTCGATTTACTTTATGATATAAATGATATTATGAAAAATGATTTTCTTATAAGTAGAAATTTATTTGAAAATAATCGGTGTCACTGTTAGAGAACTAAACTCAAATGATATGATATTTAAAAATGAAATTTAGAAATTTGGCAAACAATGGGATCTTATGAAGTTTCCTCTGCTGCAAGTGTGCTGTAAAAGTTTCTCTTGTTGATCACTTTTCCAGGACTACGATTCTTTTGAAAGAATTTCTGGACATTATAAACTTTGGACAGAGATAAAGATCCGTTAAAGTTCACGCCAGATAATAGTGGGGATGAATATGGTAAAGATTTCTTTTTGGCCACCCTCCACCCAGACAGTCTTGTTGACCTCGTATCGTCAACCAACGTAGGAAGGAAGCTAGGATTTTCGTCGGTGCAAATATCTTTGCTTTCCTTTCCTTTTATCTTTCTTTTAATAATATCAACAAGAATCTGGCTTGAAAGGAGGACTAATAGCGCGTGGATTTGGTGTTTAAAGACAGCCAGATTACCCTAGCCAACCTGATTCCTGTGATAAACTTATTCACAAGACGAAGATGGAAGAAAGGAGAAGACTTCATCGAAGTTTGAGAAATTATATTTTATAAAATGGATAACTATAAATTTTTTATATTCAGTCCCACTTTCGGAAGAAAGAACGGTCCCAGCTTTTGACGTCAACTGACAAAAGGAAGTAATACGAACACAACTTTCTTCTCCGGCGAGTTAGAGATTTCGTTGATCGCTCCTCTAAATTCATACTAAGCAGTGAGATATGCCTCTAATGGCGGTGGGAAGGCCTCTAGATTTCTTGCCTGCCATGTGTAGGACGAAAGGAAGCAGACATGCGCCCCTTTTGCTTGGCCAAGTAGACAATGGGAGCTTATTCCGAGAGCGCAGTTGCCTTACCTCGGATGACTTAGTTCCTGGGCTAGTTAGAATAGTCGGTCTTCTTGTCTATTAAAACGATTCTGTATTATAATTATATCCTTTTGAGATTATCTTTTCAAACAAAGACAATAACCATGCGTTTCTCTTTCTTCTCTCTCTCTCTCTCTCTCTCTCTCTCTCCCACCTCCCCACCCCTTTTTTCTATGTAAGTCCTTGATTATTATTACTATCTTAACTTCATATTATATCATCATCATCAGGCGAAATACTTTTCAGATGACACTTTAGGGAAAATAAAATTATGATTAGAGAGAGAGAGAGAGAGAGTGTTTGGAATATATAAATTTAACAGTTATTTTGTTATGGACTTTTGATTGTAGGTTGATGACTACTTGTTTACTATGTGAGCATATCAAAAATTGAAAAATTTACTTACCTATTTAAATATTTAACTTATCAAAGTCTTATAAAAAAATTTACTTTCTTTTTAAGGCTAACTAGTTTCTCATCCATTTCTCATATTAACTGTTTCTTCACAATATTGATTCTTTAAAAAGCTCTCTTAATAAAATGCATGATACTTATGCATTATGAAGTCCATAATAGCAGCGTGATAAACACCTATATGTTACAGTGTCCATGAATTTCATGTCTAGCAATTCTTTATTTATACAAGTTTTAAGATCCATAGGTCCTATTTAAACTTCTCTTCTCACAAGCTAATTATAAAATTTGGTGATACTTCAATTTTACTACTGAACAATGAGACGTGCTTGGTTAAGTGGATTTTGGGTTTATCCAAAAAAGAAAAGACAAAAAAAAAAGGTTTCCGAAACTACAGTTTCACTATTTTTTTTTTTAAAGGATTATGCATTTTAATCGTAGTTTTTTTTTTAAAGATTATCATCTAAAAAAAGCGAAGACATATTGGTAAATACAAATTTAGCTAAAATTACAATTAGTTATTACGTTTAAGGAGGATTTCTAAGTATTAAAATTGTCAAAATCTTAAGGAGTTGTTTTAATTGTATAATAGTTTAAGTGGTTTAAGCATTTTGCAACTAAACTAAACATAAAAAAAAAAAACTAAACTAAACATCAATATTAGTTAAAATAGCTCAAGCAACAAGCAAAGCTTATGATATGCTTTTTTTCTTTCTTTTTTTTTTTTTTAACGAAGATGGGCTCGCCCAAGTTTGCCTTCAGTTCGCCAAAAGTTTGTTTTTGGTTACAAATCCATTAGAAAGAAAATTGAGCACAATATGAATAGAAGTTTCATTTCTTACAAAAATCCTAAAAATTTTCTCTTCTTGATCACTTTTTCTACAGTAGTCACTGATTTTTTCTTCTCTAAAGTAGTGGGAACGGATATGATGTCATTTGTTTTTTGGCCAACTTTGCAAAGCATCTTGTAGACATCAAACTTTGCAACAGACCTCTCTATCGAAAGAAAAAAGTTCTAATAAAAGCAATGTATAGTGATTTTACTTTATCTCTTTTACAAATTATTTTGAAATTTTGTTGATTCCTCTTTTTTCACAAAGTCGAGTTGTTGGAATTATTAACACTGTCATAATTCAAGCACTTTATAATTCTACTTTTCCACAGTGGCATGGAACGGATGTCACTTTGGATAGATATGGAATACTATTGTAAAACCAACTTAACCCTTTCCCATAATTGCACCCCACTTCTTCAAAAGCATTGAACCGCCTCTACTTTTTACGCCAGAGGGGAAGCAAAGCTGTTGGGCCCTCATAAACCTCACCCATTGCTTCCACCTTGTCCTTCAGGGGAACCTAGCTTTCATAGCGGTTGCGAGCAGGTTAAAGGAAGTTTACAAGAAGACCATACCTTAATTGGGGAGGACTTAGGTGTGTAGGGCTTCTGCACAATTGCACTGCAATTACTTCTACAAAAGAAAGAGGACCGAACTTAAAAAAGAAGAGGATCGTCTCAGCTTTTGAGTCAATTGACAAAAGCAATATGAATGGAACTTGCTTTTCCTGCAAATTACTTACAAATTTCGTTGATAGCTCTACTAAAGTTATGATTACTTATGGAAAGTGGAATGAGTAAAAGAAGATCCTTTGAAATTTATCCTAAACGATAAAATAGGCTTGGCCAAGTGCAATTTGGTCTCTTTACCAGAAAATTGGTTTCCAAAACTGCAGCTGTGCTGCATTTGGATGACCATAGTTGCTTCCGTGCTCGTTGGAAACAAAGACTACAACTAGTTGTGGTCTTTCAAATAAAGACTTAATACGTCGATGCTGGTTATCATATGTCAAATGTTAAGAACTTTGGTACGTGAAACTGTAACATCTATGCGTACTAAAAAACAACAGAATAATGCGTATTTATAAGTTAATTAATCCAATTTTCATGAAATTCAATCAAAGAAAGTGAAGTCATAATATAAAGGCAAAAGGGGACTTAATGTTTATCAAAATCTGATAGTAAATATCCCAATGTCGAGGATCACTATCACTTAACTACAATGCCTAATATTAGGAATATCTTTCATTGAAAAATCTAAAAATATTTGTTAGAGCTTCAGTTCATGAATTCTCTTTTTTAGTTCTTTTTTGTGCTTTCATATCATTTATACAAATCAGAATGTTATACATTTATTCATAGCCTGTATATATTTTTGACAATGCAATAAATTAAACGTCTTATAGATTCATAAAAAGAATATAATGATAATGATAACTTCGCCAAAGAAAAAATTTAGAAAAAATTATGTGGTAAAATTTTTGTTTCACAAATGATTGTTTTTACTGGAAAGACTACAAAAATTCAAAACAGCAAAGGTGTTAATTATCAAAGTCTACCGCGTGTTTGTATCCCATAAGACAAGGTAGCATCGATAGAAACGTCGATGTCTTTGAATCCATCATGCAGACAATTTCCAAGTAAACAAAGATAGAAACCTCTCTATCCTACCTCCTACCGGACGCTGGAAAAGCAACGGACAAATGCATGAATACATTTTGAAAGGACAGCCAGATTGAAAATTACTTTGAAAAAGTTGATTCTTTTGAAGGAGAAAGTGGATTCTTTTGATAATTTGCACACTATGGTGGACACGCTAACGATGAGCTCTTCTTTTCGGGAGCGGTGGGGATGGATACCATGTCCTTGACCTCTCAACAGTATAATAAGAAAACTAGGAATTACGTTCAGTACCATTTTATGTAGAAATGCTGGGAACCTATCATAATTGCATTGCAAGCAAATCGGCTTCTCACGTCAATGGAGACTACAAAGCAGTATGAACATGGAAATTCTTGCCAAATAATGGGATCTTATGAAGTTCCCTGCACTGCAAATGTCCTGCAAAAGTTTCTGTTAAACATTATGAACTTTGGATAATGATGTAGATACATTAAGTTCACGCTAGATGGCAGTGGGGATGGACATGATGTAGGTTTCTTTTTGGCCACCCTCCAACCGGACAGTCTTGTTGACCTCGCACTCCAGAATAGTCTCGTCAACCAACGTAGGAAGGAAGCTAGGATTTTCGTAGGTGCAAATGTCTTTACCTTTTCTTTTCTTCCATCTTTATTCTAAAAATATCAATAAGAATCTGTTATAAAAAGAACTGACAGACTGAGTGAAGTTGGTGCTTAAAAAGAGCCAGATTGGACCTTGGCCAACCTGATTACTGTGACAAACTTATTCACAAGACAAAGATGGAAGAAAGGAGAAGCCTCCGTCTAAGTTGAGAAGTTTTATTTTATTAAATGGATAATTACAAATTTTTCATATTCAGTCCCACCACACGGGTGCAGGTCATCAAGAAGAACTGAAAGAACAGCTTGATTAGAAGTCGATAAAGTGGCGTGTTGTAGTACCAAGCGACTTTGGGACCTTTAAAAAAGCAAATAATGACTAAAGTTATTTTTTCTTCAAATTTAGTTAAAATTTTTATATATTTTATAATAATATAAAATTTATTGACCACATCTAAATTAAGTCCAACAAATGATTATTTCTATGACAAATAGCTTTTTTTTTTTGATAATTCATGCAACTCTTATAGATAGTCCTCGAGTTCACAGTGAATTTTGCTTTTCTGATAGATTCTTTCCAACAATCACCGTCTAATGGAAGGAAAGCGTGAAAACGTACAACACTGCTGTAGCAACGTCATAGCAAGCAGGTCAAAAAGAAGCACCGACAGGCGCGCGAAATGGGTGTGATAGCCAGTTTGGAATACGAGTGAGGGACCCGGCGAGCACTGCTTCTTCAAATTAGGTGCGTTCGGTTCGTATCAAATAAAAGACATTTCTTAACTTCTGGTGGATTGCTTTTCGTGACTCTATACTGGGGCTACGACGAATTGGTCCCAAATTGAGAAAATGCTAATGATGCCAACTTCTATATAAGATGGTGTGCATTCTACCTTGGCATTGGCACATATCCTATAGCATCTTTTCTCTGTCAGTGATCTTATTCTTCCCCTAATATTCTCCTATAGCATCTTTTCTCTGTCAGTGATCTTATTCTTCCCCTAATATTCTCCTATAGCATTCATGAATACTCCTAAAACTTCCTCCTCTTCTTTTGCTCCTTCATGGAAATACGATGTTTTTCTCAATTTTTATGGTGAAGATACTCGCAAAGGTTTTACAGACCATCTACATGCTGCTTTGAAGCGAAAAGGGATTATGAGTTTTAGAGATGATGAGAGACTAATTCAAGGAAAGTATATTTCTCAACAACTTTTGAAAGCAATACAAGAATCTCAATATGCAATTGTTGTGATCTCACAAAGGTATGCTTTCTCTAAGTGGTGTTTGATGGAACTAACTAAAATCATAGAATGCAGGACCAAGACTGGGATAACAATTTTGCCCATATTCTATCATGTTGATCCATCTAATGTACGAAAGCAAAGAGGTAGTTTTGAACTAGCATTTGCTAAGCATGGAGAAGACCCTGAGGTTAACAAAGAGCATATAAAAATGTGGAAAACTGCTTTGAATGATGTTGGTAATCTTAATGGATGGCATGTAGATGACAGGTATAGTCTTTATAATTGGATACACTAAACTTTAGTGTACTCTTTTGTGGATTCTGTTCATAAATTTTATTTACTTTCTTTGAGAATGTTTCAATGTTAATTGAGTTTTATTTTTTGTTTTTTTTTAATAGCTATGAAGCAAGAATTGTTGAAGAGATCAGTCAAAAGATACTTGTTAAGTCTAGAAATTCCTCTTCAAATATACCCAAGGAACTTGTTGGAATAGGGCCCCGAGTTAGGAAAGTGATCTCCTTACTTTTTTTAGGCTTGGATGATATTCGTTTTGTAGGGATTTATGGGATGAGTGGTATTGGTAAGACAACTTTAGCAAAAGTCCTACATGACCAAGTTTCTCCTCAATTTGAAGCTAGTTGTTTTATTGTTGATATTAGAAAAAAGACTCAAACCCATGATGTGGTCCATTTACAAACAGAACTTCTTTGTAAAATGCTTGGAGAAAGTGGATTGAGAATATGGGATAGTTATGAAGGAAGTGACATGATAGCAAAGAGAGTACATAATAAAAGGGTTTTTATCATTTTTGATGATGTGGATACAGAAGAACAATTAAAGGCATTAATAGGGAATCATTGTTGGTTTGGACAAGGGAGTAGAGTTGTTTTAACTTGTAAAGATCTTCATTTGTTAAAGAGATATGTGGATGACATTTATGAGGTTGAGGAGCTAAATGATAACGAGTCTTTAGAGCTATTTAGTTGGAAAGCCTTTAAAAAAGACCATCCTGAACCAAATTATTGGAAATTATGTGTTGAGATCATGCATTATGCTTCAGGCCTTCCATTAGCTCTTGAAACCTTTGGTTCTTTGTTATTTGGTAGAACAATGGATGCATGGATAGCTGCTCGAGATCAATTGAAGGAAAAGCCTAATGCAGAAATTTTGGATATACTTCAGATAAGTTTTGATGTATTAGAGGATTCACAAAAAAAATTATTTTTAGATATTGCATATTTGTTCATTGACATGTATAAGGATTCTATTAGTAAACATGACAACAAATTGCAATGTCTTGGTAACTATTCTGCCATCAATATTGAAATTCTCAAGGATAAATGTCTTATTAAGGACTTTGGTGGATCAATCTGGATGCATGATTTGTTGAAAAAGTTAGGTCAACAAATAATCTATCGTGAATGTCCAAGTGAGCCTGGGAAGCGTGGTAGATTATGGCTTTATGAAGATATTATTCATATCTTGAAGTATAATACTGTAAGTGAAAAGTGTATTAAACAACATTTTTTTGAAATATTTTTATAATACTAATTTTAATAATTCTTTGTTTATAGGGAACGGATATAGTTGAAGCTATCAAATTAGATCTACCAGCAAAAAAACAAGAACGACTAAATCTAGAAGCATTTTCAAAAATGAGAAAATTGAAAATGCTTATAATTCATAAACATGAATTTTGTGATCCATTTCATGTTTTGGAATGGTGTGGAGATCCTTCAAATTTCATGTTAAGCAATGAGTTACGTTATTTGAAATGGTTTGGATATCCTCTAGAAAACTTGCCAACCGAGTTTCAAGCAAACAATCTTGTTATGTTTCAAATGCCTTTCAACCACATCAAACAATTGAGGGAATGGAAGGTAAGATTTTCATTTAACCAAACATATGTTCTTGTCCTCCTCCTCTTCCTCCTCTTTTGCTTTACATTTAATTTTAGTTTGTATATCTACTAATTTATTTTTTAATTACAGAATTATGACAAGGTACAATTCATTGACATGAGATACTCGTGCAACTTGACAGAGATACCAGATGTAAGCGGAATCCCAAACCTAGTTGAGTTAGATCTTCAACATTGTAGAAGTTTGTCTATAGTCCACTCATCACTTGGATTTCTAAAACAACTCAAGAAATTGGATATGGAAGGTTGTGCATGTCTCAACAAACTCCCAGATAAGTTCAACCTAGAGTCTCTTAAATATCTTAATCTTACTGGTTGTTCAAGACTTGAGAAGTTTCCAGATATTATCAGTAATATTACATCTTTGAAGTTACTTGATTTGACTGGGACCAACATTAAAGAGTTTCCATTATCATTTAAATGTTTGTCATCCCTTACTTATCTAAATTTGTGTGGTTACTTGAGTTGGATGACCCTTGGACAAACTTACCGTTTAGCTGGACATCAATCAGCAGGGAGATATATAAAATTCTTTCGTGTTAACTTTGGCTGGGAAGAAGTTCCAGATTCGGTTGTTGGTGGTTATGGACCAAACAACATTGGTTGTTTACTGCTAAATATTTTCTCCCATTTTGGCTCTTTAGAAGTACTAGATTTGAGTTATCATAATTTGTTAGATGTTGATATACCCTGTGAACTTATTTGTTCCTCAATTGAGCATTTAAATCTATCTGGCAACATGTTTACTACAATACCAAATAGCGTCTATCAACTTCCCAAACTTCGCACTCTTCACTTGAACTATTGTGACAGCCTTCAAGCATTGTCAGAACCTTTATTTTCACATTTAACTTGTTTAGAAGATCTGGAGCTAGGTTATTGCAACATATTAGATGGAATGATCCCTGATAATCTTGGTTGCTTATCTTCACTTACGGACTTGAATCTATGCGGGAACCAATTTAAGAGGATACCAGATCTGATCCAACTTTATCAGCTTAAGAGACTTTTGTTGGGTAATTGTACTGAACTTGAAGCATTGCCAAAGTTACCGTTCGGCTTAAGAATGTTGAATGTTTTGAATTGTCTATCGTTGAACATTTCTCAGTATGAAATGGATGGAGGGTTAAGTAGTGATTGTGCTCTTCCGGCGGTTCGTATTGGTTATGATGGCAGACCCTATATCATCCTAAAACTACCTTCATTTCTGCGAATTGCTTCATTTCATGAATGGGAACAAAACCTGGAAAAACAAAAACTGAAAGTGAGTATCTCTCTTTCCTTTTGTAAGGATGTTCAAATTAACAGAAATTATTATTGCTGTCATAGATTAAAATACTGCATTTTACATCTTGTTCTTCTTGGTTTTTTATTGCACAGATTACTGGTGGAAACCTGGAGAACATTGTAGCCCCCGCATTCGTATCTAGAATTCCAGACTACTCGTTCATGCAGGGGATTACTAATTCTTTTAGAACAATTGAAAGTTGGTCGCAATCGAACCCAAGCCATCCTTTTTTAACATTTGAAGATTGGTTGGATAGTTGGTGGGATAGTGTCGAAAGCCAATCGCATGGTTTGGCTCTGTTAATTATCTATCAGAGCATCGATGAGATCGGGAATTCAAGTTATGGAATACTTGATGGCAACAATTCTGTTCTTCCACACTTTCTTTGTCATTTTCAAGTCAACGAAGTTGGTATAAAAGAATCCGTCCTCCTTTCTGCCCCTGAAGTCCCTTCTGTTGGGCCTAATGCATTTTGGGTGTTTATAAACTACGGCTGGCTGTTTGGACGCAGCGAGGAGTTCCGTAAACAGGGTTTCGAGGCATTAAATAACGCCAGCCTTGAGGCTTCAATTGAATCGTGCAACGTGAACGTGGAGGTGGAGTGTGGGGTCGAGTTAATATCTTTTGAGAGTATTATAGTACTGAACACGATAATAAATAGAATTTCCCCACATTATTTGGATTCGGAAATTTTTAACAATTTGCTTCGATATCATTTCACTATCGATGGCTTGATTGATGAAGGAGTGCCATAGCATTTGGATTGATTGGGTCGCTTCCAGATATGGTTTCAATGTACCACTGACAGTGCATAGTTATGGCTCCGTCTCACGTACGAGCATGATGAGGTAGATTCTTTGTCTTTAAGTTTATTTTATTACTTTACTGCTAATTGTTCGGTGGAACATAAAACCTCAGAGAAGATATTAAAGGTGAGCGAGTTATCTTGAATATTGTAAAGGCTTGATGGTCGTTTTGTTGCTGCAGATAGAAACACCTGTTCATAGACTGATTATGAAGTGAGTTAGCTGCTGTCTTCCATCTTTCCAATTTTAACATTTGCCAAATGTGGTGTTGAGGTCAAGTATTTTTATGAAACAGATTTGATCTTCATTAACATTGAAACATTTTATCAGCTGGAAGTGTTGTACGAGCTGATTGCATACTCGAAAAGTATATCTAAGTTATTTGGTTTCTGCAAATTTATTTTGTTTTCCCTTTTCTTCTTGGTCAACACAGTTTTATTAACAGTGTACAACAGTGGGCTTCCTCTTCTGCTTTCCCATTCCCATTCTGAACCCTCTCTGCTGCGTCATTCGCCTGTCACCTCTTGGTACCAATGGCGAGCTCCTTTGCTCTCCTTTGTTCATCTCTCATTCTTCTTGGGCCTATGCTGAAGAGAAAACATAGAAAGGGAAGTTTTCAGTCATCAGTAGTATTTAATCATTACGTTTGACTGCAGGTGCTGCACTATGGAGAAATCAGTAGCAGAAGACAAAGGAAAAATACTCACTTTTTCCGATACCAAATCTGGGGAGGCTCCATTGTCTTCTTACAAAGAGAAATGAAGAAGCCAATGTTACGGACCACAAGCTTTCCGATGTTATAGAAGGCTCTGGGGAATGTAACTGCTCAAACAGCACGGAGGAAGTTGATAAGGTGGGAGCCCAACGGGGTTATTGAAAGCTCCTTGGATCTTAACGTTGCTATTTGTTGTTCGAGGGTGAGCCTTCTAAGTTAAAAATTGTGGTTAATAGTTGCCCCATTATTTTGCGTTTGTTGGCTGCATTTGCAAATTGTGGGTTGATATAAACTCATTGAACTCACAACTTTCTGTGGGCATTTGTGGGGGGCATATGGGTTGTCTTATTTGTGGGCAGATTACCTGAAAGAGCAATTGCAATGGTTGTTCTGGACAAATTTCGTGGGTTGCCCAAAAGGTGTTTGTAAAAAGTCTTTAGTGTGCAGAATCTCTGTTGGGGTAATTACCAAGTAGCCCCAGAGAGTCGTTGTGCCAATTTCTGCAATATTTTTAGTGTAAAACCTTGAAATAATCATAGGAGGGTAAAGGATTCCTCGGATTAGGTTTTGCAATCCAATAGGCCTTTTACGAGATCATAGGCCTGCCTTCGTTCCAGCTACATGAAAAGATCATGTCTAACGAGCATGTCGGACAGACAGTTGACCAAAGACGACATTTTGGCCGTCTTCTGGAGCAGTGGTTTGTACACAGGATTCGTTTGTAATTGTACAGCTTACGTGTGCTTTCACTGTACAATCACGTATGCAAAGTTTTTCTTTGTGACTAGTTGAAATAGGAATACCACAAAAGCCTTTGGAAGTCTCAAACCCTTTGCCTTGTTTTCCTTCCCATTTGTCTTCAACCGAAAGGGACATGCTTTTTATGCTCTTCTGGAGATTAAGCTTTTAATTCCAGCTTTCAGTTCTATTGAAGTCTCTCTGGGGAGCAATTTCTAGTTTTTCCAGTAAGTTTGCTTTTATAGGTCTGCAGATCTGATGATGACCGGTTCACAGGGGACCAATTTTATGTACAGACCTAGATCCAATTCTAGTTTGAAGCATCTTACAACTTTTATTGGAACCTTTTTGACGTATATCAGGGTTTATTTCTCAAGATTTGTTGGGTTTATTGTTGTTTTTAAATATAAATTTATATTTCTCAATATAAATTTAGGCAAAGGTACAATTGGAAACAAGGAGTTCACATATTAGACTAGACAAAAATGGAAGATCTAAAATTGCTCACGTTAGAGGGTTCATTCATGCTTGAGCATGAAAATTGTGTTTATAACTATTTTATTAAACTCTTGAAATAATAATCTCTGGGATTTCGTGTTTGATCCCCAAGTGTAGGCACCACCTACAATTGACTTTACAATGAAAGAGTAAGTGCATGGAGTCAATTTAGGTTATACAAGGAAAAAGAAATATGTTTATGCAATGAATTGGTGATGAAAAAAATTTTATTTGTGATTGTGATGGAGAGGATCATAATTTGTCATTGTAGATTAGGAAGTGGTGTATTTGATGATGAGTGATGATCGAAGTGGTGATGTATTACACTATATTGCTAGAGGGATAAAAAAGAGGTAAATATAATCATGTCATGATACTATGGACCTAGAGAGTTTGTATTTGAAGATGGGATATGGTTGAATTGATGATGTGTCATATGTTGCACGGGAAAGATAAAACGATAGAACGTTGGAATTTGAGGGATGGGAAGTTGCCGTGGCCCTCTAATGTGAAGCCTGCCATGCCTTAAACATATATGATTTTGGGCTCTCCACCAAGAAAAGAAATAACCTAACAAAAGACTAATATGTGTAATCTGCCATGCAGAGTTCCGTAACATTAAGCTCTAGGATAAACTATGTTATCTAATTAAACTAAAACTAAATGAGAATAACTTTCCTTTGAAATGGCAAGCACTTTCCTTTGAAATTAAGTTCTGTTGATATCCCTTCCTCGAAGTCTTCAGCATTGACTGTTCAAATAGAGTCCCGTGACATTGGGTTTGAAAATAAAATGTATAATAATATGTCTAATCCATTAAAGTCAAAACTTAATAGCCCATTGTTGAAATTTCGAAGAACAAACAAGGAAATTTTACACAACAAAGAGATTATGGCATTCTAATTACTTTCTTTAATTTTCATGGAACTTTGAATAGCAAAGAACTTAAAAAGTTGGTACCAAGTGTCACAAATTTGAAGAACAGACAAACAATTAAACACATCACGTATCCATGAGTTTGAATTTAGATATATATTTTTTTATCCCTACGTACAAGTATCGAGATGACTCATATTGTATTTAATGTAACCAATGTTCTAATCTCTAATTTTGACACCACAACTACTATATATAAACAGCGGCAAGAATGGAAACACATCGATTTCTTTCCAGCCAACTCACTTATCAATCAATAGGCCTCGTACTTTGTAGGTTGTTCCTTGAAAGAAAACCTTAAAATTTCGGTGGCACATCACTAATGCAGGAAATAAGTGGTGGCAGTAATGGTTTAAATCCTATTAATTGTTTGCATTTCTTAGTGGTTTTTTAGGTTTGAGCTCTCTAAAAAGACTAGATATGAGTTATCCTATTATGTTAGATGCAATTATTCCTTATGAGCTTTGTTATTTTTTGTCACTAAAGTACTTAGATATATCTAGGAATAAGTTGACGACCCTCAAGTATCTACAATCTTCACGAACTTAGGTTTCCTCATTGGAGAAGTTGTATGGCCTATAAACACTACTAAAACCTTCATTTTCCAAATTAAGGCATTTAGAACTATTACATTTGCGTTATTGCAAGATGGTAGGTGTAATAATTGATTTAAGTTACTTATCTTCACTTAAGCGTTTAAACCTATGCAACAACCTTTAAGCTTAAAAAGGTTGGAGATAATAGGGTACACATTGCTGAAAAGTCCTTGGGTTGAAATGGATGGAGTTTCGAATTGTAATTGTGCTATTAATATCATTAGTTTTGGTTATGATGGCAGACCCTACCAAATCCTCCAACTACCTTCATATCTACATATTGACTTAACGTCCGATAAGGGTTGGTTGGTGAGTTTGTTTCTATCCTTTTATAGTGATGCTCAAATTCACCAAAGTTAGTGTTATATCATATATTAAAATACTGCATTTTACATTTTATTTTTCTTATTTTTTATTTTTTTGGTATAAACATGTTTACACTGTTACCCCTGCATTGGTATAGAGTGGTTGTAAAAGACTTGACAAGTTTCTTTCTTGATCATAGTAAATTTCACAATTTCATTTCTTGATTATAGTATATTTTACATCTTCCTTTTCCTTATTCTCCCTTCCTTTCTTTCTTCCTCAATTGTTTTGCAAGATACCCCTTAATCTTTGTAAATCACATGTTTTTCTAAAATATTTCACATCATGAAAGGTCCACATTTAATCCCAACTCAAAAGGAGTATAATGAATTAAATGAATTAAAAATGCTTCGACACCAAGTTTAGAGGGTTTCAGTGCTCCTTTTTCCTCTAGAGAAAACAAACCATAATCACCAACGGATCCTTGGACTAAGCCAATTCTTTAACCTAGTTTCAGCTTTTTAAGCTTCTCTTTCTGGTATTGCATTTGTTGTTCTGAGATAATTCTAGAGGTTTTCCACCCCTTCTTTGAATATGTTTTCCTATATAACGATGATCTTCATCTCACGCAAAAAGTCTAATGGCAGTGAATTGAGCTTGAAGCTGATTAATTAAACTTGGAATTTACTTGTCCTCTCTAGCATGATCTAAATCATTCCCAAATTGCCCTGTTCTTCTTCCCATACAACTGTAGTCATTTCAATTTCAACAGCTTAAGCGTGTTCATAGGGTGTTTTGAAAAGTGATCGGAAGCAAGAATGGACCTCAAGGAGCATACAAGTTACATATATTTAATGAAATTAAAAATTGTGTCCCTACAGAAAGAATATACAGTAGCAAAGAAGCTTTCTGCTTTGAAATTCTGTACTTGAGTACAGGAAGGAAGAATATACGTGCTATGAAGCAGAGTGTATTTACCTATTTGTTGTTCCAAGTAAAATAATCTTACATCAGCCCAGATAACTCGTAGTCGTATATGCTGACCTCCTTCCCAAACTGGTAATGATAATCATGGTGGAAAGGATATGGCTCTGCTTCTAAAAGCCAAGACTCAATTTCCCGATAAGCCAACGCATCCACTTCCGGGTTAACCATTGGATCTTCTAAGGACGAGCCACCAAAATACATCTGATTGTATGCTTGATTGAATTCTTCGCTCAGAGGCATCTGATGACATAACTCAGAGGAATCGAGCGATGCAATGGATGCTTCCATTCTGCTTTCGGAGTCTCTCCCATCCTTGATATCAGTGATTGGGACCAAATCGGGTTTCGTAGGAGGAGAGGAAGGGATTGAACTCGCATTCCCAGTAAGTTCTTGAACAAGCCTCTTGAAGCTTGAGCTGTCTGTGATGTAGACCTTCGGCCTCAAAACCTTTATTAAACTGTGGAGTTGCTTCTCGTTCTTAGATATTTTTAGTGTTGCTGGACTTAGTTTCTTCCCCATGGTTTCAGAGCACGACAACTGGAGCCTAGGTATTTACCCCTTCTTCAATGCTGTAATGGATGACTTGAAGAGCAATAAATATTTCTTACGATGAAATATATAAGCAGGTTTCTTGGGAACGGAACAAGGCCGAAGACATAAAAGATGCTGAAAATGTCGTTCATGATGCGAAAGGAAACCTTATCAAATAATCTAGTTTACGCGTTCTCTCTATCTGTCTCTCTCTCTCATTCATCTGGAAAATTTAATCAAGTAAAAATTCTTTTGTTTGTTTTACATGGAAGATGTAGATATTGATCAATTCAAGAGGGTGGCTTTCCTATTCAGAAATAAGATAAAGAACTACACGGAAGCACATTTAAGGCACGCAGTTAACTATTCAGACAAGTTATAATAATGCAACACGATAGCTTGTTCGTCTTCCACTGACCCGCATCTGACAACGAAAGAATGAATAAACAAGAAGAGAAAAGTAAGGTACGAGTTTGGGGCTGCATGGATGCCTTACACTATTTCTCATCATCCATTCTTGCATAATGTACGAAGTTTCGAAGGAGAAAAGTAAGAGCTTGTAGATGGTTTAAGATAAAATAAAGTTTTTAGAAGATTCAAAATGAGATAAAGTTTCTTAAAGATAAAAAAAAAAGTAACGGAAGAATTAGAAAATAGAAGTGAAATCACAATCAAATTGGAGAAAATAGATAAAGAGACTTTATATAGGACTTAGAGATAAATAGTTTTTTAGTACAATTAACTTTGAATAGTGAATCATTCTTAAGAAGGTTTTAGCAATTATTAGTAATTTTTTCTAGTAATGTCTAAGGATCTTGAAATTATTAAAAACCTTGGTTTTTTCAGTTCTTTCATTGCTTCTATTAAGATTAATCCAATTTGTTATTTTTTTCTATTAAGAATTATTTTTTTTGTTATTCTATCTGACCTAACAAATGTTGAGATATTTAGTATCATCATGATTCGATTCTGATGACACAAAAGGTTATAATTGCGTTATAGTCACACAATTAGAGACCTTCTCAAGTCTTTACGACCATAAAGAAGTCCTTGTTTTCTAATTCACGCACACCATCTGTTTGTATTAAAATCTTTTGGGACCAGTTTTGATGGTTAAATGGAGGTAGGTGCTGGAATGAAAATACCAGTTTTGGGAAGGAGTATATGCCTTAAAGTCAAGGTCATACGACGTATATGCCCGAAAGAAATCTTTTAGTTTTGCGATTCGGCTGAAAAGGAAATTTTTGGGGATGAACATGTATGTTTTTTGTCAGTGCGAATGCGCCACCCGCCACGTTGACGTCGTATGTCAAATCGATCTCTCGAATTTCGGCGCTGGCTGTCCATCGTGCAAGTCAAATGCATCTCAACGCACATGATGGTTTTAGCAGGCAGCGATGTGTATTGAAGGATGGCTTCGTTTCCAAGTGAGTCCCACCACCAATAAACAACATTAAAAAATAAACATCATTAACCTCAACTTCTGCCTAACTGCATAACAAAGAAGGGTAGTAATCGTGATTATGACATGATCATTCGCCCCTTGAATGCCTCTATACCCTACTTAAACAAGGGTAACCTGGAGGCTTAAGGGGCCAAACTATGTCATGGTTTGTGAAAACCCAATTGCACAAGGGCAGCTTTTCCTTCAAAAGAGATTCAATGAGCTGTGAAAAAATTGAGCAGCAAGAGGTTTTACTGTTAGTCATTTTCCTTCCTTACTCAGAATATGTCTGCCCATACTACCTACAAGCAACACTAGAATCCATTCAGAGAATTAGAAATAAGTGTTTATATCAAGCTAAGTTAATGGGAAGAATAAACTGTTCGATTCTAAGTCCCTGTTAAGATAAGTGGCAACGTCAGCTTATCTTCCACGAGATCGTGCTCCCTCTTGTCAGTATTTCTCATTTAAATACTTTGTAGCTGACTTCTTTTCAGCGCTCCTCTTGAGTCTCAACTCTAGGTGTTGATATTTGTAGTTTTGTTAGCGCTTGAATTGGCTGCAAGTAGTATTTCGAATCATTGCTTTTAATGTATTCATCCGCTTAGAACTTCTTTCTAGAAGGGAAAAAGAGAGAGAATAAATTATTGCTGACTGGGGTTTTTAGAAACTAAATAAATACAAAAAGTAAATAAAGAAGTTCTGCAGGAAGATGCCAGGAAAATAATCACTTGGCGACATAAGGGGGCATCAAACCGCTTGCAACTCATCAGAGGTCCATTTCGAAAGACTTGTTTTGCGTTGCTGAGTCACTAAAAAATTTCAAGTTCCGAGCATCTTCTAATCAGTTACCATCTGAAAATAAATAAAATCTGTGTGAACTTAATGAGATCAAGCGGAAGAGATCCTTCACGCAAACTGAGGGGAAGTCGCACACAATCGCTTTCGGGACAAGATTAAGAGACTCTAGGGTCAAGAAATAGAATCTCCAAAAACTTAATAGGTTTACGTCGACTGGAGAGAAAATAGCTATTTTTAGGATGAGAATGTAAAGCTGAACTTATCCGCTCAAGGTGTTTAATTATCCTTTTCGTAACAAACCTAACTACTATGTCCAAAGACCTAAATCTATTGATATAACATGCTCAACTACTCTTGCATATTATTAACCACCAGGCTTCATAAGCTTGATATGCCTTAAGCTCTGATAAGTTTGCAATAATTCTACCATGCTTTTGATTGACATCTCAATGGCCTACTCTAGAGCAATTTTACTAAGCAATTCACAATTACATCATTAGATGGTAACCCTTTTTGTAACTTAAATTTAAGATGTGGATTTTATTTCTAATACCAATTATAATGAATCAACCATCAAATTAGAAGGTTTAGACTTACTAACATAACAAACTCAATTATTTTTATATATTATCAACTTTCAAACCCCATACACCTCGGGTGTTTAAGACCCCCATAAGCCTATAGCACTTTTATTTGAGGTAAGTAATATACCACGATTCTTAAAACATATAGATCTTCCATAATACATTGATTGCAACAAATATTTTTATTTATGAAATACTTTCTTGAGAAGAGATACATGCAAGAGCTTAAACTTTTCAACAAGTTGTACTTTTTCAATATATTGGTAGAAAAAAACAGTTGTAAAACAATATACAAAATATAAGTCTTGTTATCGCACATTTTAAAACACATCTGATAAGAATAAAAGCTTATAATTCAAAAAGCCTAAAATGGCTGGCCTTAAAACTAATTTGACACAAGAGATAAAAGATGCAGTTATGCAGAAGTTAGAATGGAGTCTCCTCCGTGACTCATGCTTTTCATGTTAAAGTAAACATAGAGGTGATTAGGTAATCTAGAATGATTCAATTTGCCTTCATAAGTTGAGATACAAAAAACCTTGACAAACAGCAGATAATTATATGAGACGTCGTAAAATAACAAATATCATACTTTACAAAAGTTTTGCACATATTTTTAATTTGCAAGAAGATCTATTCTGCTTGTTTAGTTATTTCCTACTCAACTTAGTTTTACGTTTACCTCCCTTGTTTGCCTTCCTACATAGGTCAAACGAGAACTTGAACCAAAAAAAACAAAAAAAACAAAAAAAGGAGAACTTGTTGAACCAAAAAAAACAAAAAAAACAAAAAAAGGAGAACTTGTTGAACCAAAAAAAACAAAAAAAAAAAAAAAAAAAAAGGAGAACTTGTTGAACCAAAAAAACAAAAAGAAAAAAGAAGGAGAACTTGTTAAAAGGTCAAAATGTTAAAAGCCAAAGAAGGACTAAAAAAGAAAATTTATTTATATGCGGCCATCTGTGAAGGTTTTGGAGATTTTCTTTTCTTATTAAAATCATTGCTAATTACTTCAACTGCTACACTGTTACAAGAGAAATCTACATGAACATCTGAAATTCAAAAAGATAGAGGTTAGAAGCTTCCAAATCTCGCTCAAAATAACATTTCCTTAAAACATTTTTATATTTCTTAACAAATAAGCTCTCTCAAACAATTTTCCTTACTTTTGCTAACATAATTAAAATGTCAATTATTTTTTTTTTAATTTTCTTTTACTTTGTTAAGCCTATATATAGTAGATGCAAGTTAAAAAATATATCTTAAGAAATTGTTTTAGCAAAATCCCTTCCTTTAGTTGCTTTGATCATCTATTACAATTCTTCATCCAACATTTAATGTTGTACACTCTTATACTTAAATACAAATATAAAATGAAGTTAAAAGTTACTTCCACATATTTGTTTCATAACTCAAGGCATACATAAACAAAAAGGGCACTAAAACTTGGAACTATTATCCATAAAGCTGACTTTATTTTGTGTGATGCCATGTCACTTATCCTGAAACCACAAAATAAACTCAACAAGTGAGAGAAAATTCATTTACAAAAATTATGCAACAAGAAAAGCAAGAAACAAGGTATGTTGCAATGGACAACAAAAAATGGTAATAAACTTGTTATCACAATCCAAAAATTGTAGAGAGAGGTTTAAAATTGCTTTCTAACTTATGAAAATGGGTTCACATGAATGTGCATGAAATGTTTTCACAAGTGTGTGTATTGGTGTTAAGAGGAGATAGCTAATAAGAGATTGAGAACCTTTCACCAATATCAAACCTTGTTGGTATTGGATGTAGACATTCAATGTTTCTGCATTTTCCTTTCATAACAATCTAACAAACATCCTGTAACAAGTAAACCTCTAAGTTTCTTTTCCCTAGAACAATAAACCATGCATTCTTCCATGATGAGAACATGATCAGCAAGACTACGATTCTTTTGTTTCAAATCTTGATGGAGGCATTTATAAAGAACTCTAGCAATACATCCCTCTATATCTACCAACGCTCGTTTGTGTTTACAAGCTTCAATTGCACTTTCAAGGCAATGATGGTTGTAATTCTTATTTTGTTGATTGGCATCAAAATCAATAGGAAATAACATAGGAGTGGAAAAGAAAAGGGTAAGGCCATTAGCATGCACTTTGGTAATTGCGATAACAAGCAACTCCATTATCACTACAATAAGTTTGCTGATGGATTTTGTAGCCACCATATTTAAGCTTTCTCCTTTCTAAAATCTTTTTTTCTTGTTGTCTAATGCAAAATTACATATATGGACTTGTTCACTAATCTTGGTTGCTATATAAAGCTTGAAATCATTATAAATGAAATAGCATTTAAAAATATTAGTTTAAGATCATTGGCTTTTGGAAGTGTGATACTATAAAGTTACTTTAACCTTATAAAAATGTTTTGATTAAAGAGATATGACCTTACATGAGTTTTCTAAAAAATTAATACTCAACTCCTATAAGAGTTCTAGCATATGTGAAAAAATTAGTTTAAAAGAACATGTGACCAATTGTGATCTAATTTTAATAATGTCTTAGTCCCTTACTTCTAGTCAAATTTTGTATCATCAAACATTTTAAGCATAAATCAAAAATAGAAGTGATATCTTAACACATGACATTTAATAGAAAGAGAAATGTATTAAAAAATAAGCAATTATGCAGTAGCAACTATGAAAGGTTATAGTAAAGGGAGAAAAAAAATGAAATGCTATTAAAACTAGAAACATTTAAATAATATCAAAAGGCAAGGACAAAAACCCTCATTAATTTTTCAAATAGTTATAAAAGCCATTGGAAAGTTAACTAGTGAAAACAAAGTTAACCATTTTCACAAAAATTTACAAATGTCCTACAAACCTTCATTTGCTTGAACTCCCAATGATCAAATTGTATGATGCATAACCCCTTGGGCAATGAAAGAGTCAATTATTGTTGATAGATTTATTGTTTAGTTGGTGGTCCATGTCACTTGGAATCAAAAGGTCCTAGGTTTGACAACCAACTTTTCCACATTCACCATTTACCTAAAGAAAAAAAAGGAGCCATATATTTTCTTTTATTTTTATGTATATACAAGTTAATTCATCTGTGAATGAGATAATACATATGCATAGAAGTACACCTCAAAATTACAAGCTCATCTAAGAAAAAAATTTTTTTTAAATCTTTTAACTATAATATAATAAAATATTTACTTGATAATTTTTAATATTTTTAAATAGAGATGCTTTCTCATGTACTACTTTTCTCATTCAAGCAAATGGTATTTCAACTACCTTACTTTGGAAATACCTACAATTTCGTTCAAACCATATAAAGGATCAATTATTTTATTTTTCATATTTTAACTTTTTTTCTTAAAGAGTACAAAACCTCACTTTGTTAGATAAAATTGTGTTGACGATTTGTCTATCAACGGAAGTAGGGTGGTTCAAATGGAAGAAAAGGATTGTGAGCCCAACAACAATTTGGAAGAAACCAAACGGCGTAGCCAATGGCCAAAACGTTGAGAAAAACATGTATATTCTTTACAAACTCATGGCAAACAAATTATAAAAACTTGAGTTTAAGTTTTAATGAAATTCCATATTTCCAACAATCTTTGGCCATCCAACAAGGTGCCATCCCCATCCTCTAAAAATCTCTCTACCATATTACTTATGATTGTCAATCCAATGTGGGATTCAAGATGTTTTGCCTTCAACATATCTCTAGCCCTTTTGAAAATAAATGTCAATCCAATATGATTTTCAGGCTGGCACTTTGAGTTCATGAAAGAAAAGTCGTGATACTTATGTTGATAAGTATTGTTCACATGTCTAGTAATTCTATCTATTCAATTATTAATGTTGAAAATATAAAAGAATATATATTAGAATTATTTACATAAAGCTTTTAGGAAAAGAATAGAATTATAAATAAAAGTTTAGGAAACAACTCAATGGTTAGTCATAGGAATATTTTACAATTGAGAATAATCATCAGTCCACACCAATATTTAGTGAAGGGTCAATTTTGAAAAATGTTGGACATAAACAATAATGAGCCGTCCAGCCATTTTATATGACGTTACGAAAATGACCCATTGGACCTAGCTAAAAGTGTTACGAAGCTTGGTAAGGGATGTCCATCCACTCCGGTAGCAAGCCATAGTTGAAGATCACTTTCTACTCATGTAGAAACCAGTGTTGTATTCTCATACTTAGTTGCCTCTAAAATTGTTATTTCTATTAAAATATTTGATATCTAGATTTGCATTACTAGGAATAGATTTTTTGTAAACTTTATTGGTGAGCATGTTGGCTATTTGAAGGGCACCAATGGGTTAAGGCAATAAGATCCCTTGTCTCTTTATTTATTTGTTCTTGTCATAGAGATTCTTAATAAGATTATTATTAAGAAACTTTTGCTTCCAATTTCAAAATTTTGTTGGTGACAAAAGGAAAAAGAATCACTCACCTTTACTTTGTGTATGATTTATTTCTTTTTATAGATGGAGATGTTAATTTAGTATTATGTCTCATTGATGTTTTGGAGAACTTTGTAGTACTTAAAGGTTTATGTTTCAATCCAATCAAATGTGAAATAGTTTTTTAAGGGCTCACAAAGCAAGAAAAGCTTTTGATATTAAATCATATTCCATTCTTTAGGGAACTTTCCTTATTAGGTGTCATGGTATTCCTTTTATTACAAAAATTCTTACTTACATTGATTATAATGTTTTGAAAGAAAAAAATCATAAGAAGAATTGATCGTTAGGGAATCAGATATTTCAATTATATGAGAATGTTATAATTGGCAAAATTAGTTCTTACCTTTATTTATTCCTTTTGGATGCAAATGTTCATTCTCTAAAAATAAACCATTTATAAGATTTAAAAAAAGATTAAGCACCTTATGTCAGTAGGTAATTTGGAAGATCATGAAAGTCACAAGGTTGCTTGGTAAGTTGTTTGCCTATCTTAAAAAAAAGGAGGACTTGGGCTCCTAGACCTTAAAGTGGGGAATAAAGTTCTATTGGAACAATCACTCTAGAATATCACAAATTATCCAAGTTCATCCTTATGAAGTAGATCACTTCATAGTACTAAATACAAGAGAATTTTAGTTATGCATCTTGAAATTAAAGAAAATATGGCATAAAGTTGGGGAGGCCTCATCAAGTTATGATAGATTCTCACATCTATGCTCTCCAAGCCTTCTTATTGTTAAAAAGATATATAAATAAAATTATAATGCATTAATGCTGAGGTTGAATGATATGACTTGATATATTTAGGTGGAATCAACAAATTTAACTTCATTAGATAGCTAATGGCTCCCCTCCATTGACTCGCATTGTAATTTTTGTAGTTCTTACGTAGAAAGCAATTCACACATGTTTTTTCAATGTACTTTAACTAGACAAATTTTATAAAGTATTCTTACATAACAAGGCTTTCATACAATCATCAACAATTATAATTATAAACTACAATAGATGATTAAAGCCACTAAAGGAAAGGATTTGGCTATGAAGCTTCCTAAACTTTCTTTCTTAGCATGTGTCTACTGTATATAGTTTGAACAAAATTGTAGATGTTTTCAAAACAAGGTTGTTGAGATACCAATTTTATTGGCTAGAATTAAAAAAGTAGTGCATGGAAGAGTATCTCTATTTAGGATTCCAAACTCGATTTTCTTTTAGATGAATTGTAATGTTGAGGTATGCTCTTAAGCTTTTTTTTTTTTATGCAGAAATGTAAATTGGATTAATAAAAATTGAAGTACATAAGTATAGGGGCATACCCTGCATTACAAAAAATACCATATCTATGAAAAGATGAAGGTTAGAAGCCTCCAAATAAATCCTTTCCTTTAATAGCTTTGATTATCCATTGTAATTCTTTATTCCATCCTCCAATGTCACGTCTGATTCCATTCTAGGTGAAAATACTTTTTCAAATAATCCTTGTCCATATAAATTCAAAAAAGAGATGAGTCTTGTTTTCTGTTACTGTAGAAAGTCTATCCTTACAAAAAAATCATCGAATGAAATTATGTTTGCTAATGCCAGCAGTCCAAATTAAATTATACCAATCTACTACTTCATCACTTTGCTGAGGGTTATTAAAAATTTATTTGCAACAATATGTAGGGTTCAAGAAAATAGAGGTAAGTGTAGGCCTCAATTTGAGGAGACCCTACCAACTCCAAGTCATGGTACCTTTTATGTCCAACTATATTACTGAAGTTCTTTTATACTTTATACTATGAATCTGTTTACTCTATAATGAAACTTTTGGGAGATTTATAAGATTTCAAAGCATAAGTCCAAGAAGGTCTTTATTCCAAATTTTGAGATTCAGTAAACCTAATCCCCTTTCTTTTTTTGGTAAACAAATAGTTTGTCAAGCTACTTTGTGAGAATGATGGGTATCTATATTACTTGCCCAAAAGAATTTCCTAAGCTTTTTTATCACCTTCTTATTTGAGAATAAATTCCCATATTTATTAAAAAATCAATTATTGGATTCTAAAAGTGTTCAAAAGCTAAAATGTAGTCAAATTACATTGTACTATAAAATCAATTGCCCTTGGTTCAATGAATTTTTTGAATATGTGTAATGTCATTTCAATAATTTTTTTATGTGTCCTTTCTTGAAAAAATTTAATACTATCATTCATATTTCATATTCCAAGTAAGCCTAACCTCCTTGTCTTTGATGATGGTAAATCCTTTCTCATAGCATTAATTTGTGTTGATGATTTGATTTATACAAGTAGCAACAAGGAAAGAATGAAAAGGTTCAAAGTTGAGATCATGAAAGAATTTAAAATGAATGATATTGGTGTTATGCAATACTTCCCTGGCTTAGAGGTCTCCTAGCTTGATGATGAAATTTTCATATCTTAAACTAAGTTTGTGAAGAGCCTACAATCTAAATTCAACAAGATTAGGTGCAAACTAGTGGCCACTTCTTTGGTTCTAAGTGAAAAAATCAATGGTAAAGATGGGCTAGGAATGGCTAGTTGTATAATTTTCAAGAGTCCTATTGGAAGCTTTTTGTTCCTCTCCAGCATATGACCAAATATTTTGTTTCCTATTTCATTGTTGTCTCAATACATGTAGAATTCCACAACATTGCCATTTAATAAACTGAAGAAAATTCTTAGATACTTATAAGATACTCTAAAATTTGGTTTATAGTACACTTAAATTGAGAAATTTGCCTTGAAGGGGTACAACAATAATTATTTGGAAGGAAATGAACAAGATGTATGAAGTACTAGTGGATTTATCTTTAGCCTAGGATCTATTGTAATTTTATGGTGATTAAAAATGAAAAGTGCAGTCTCCTTTCAACTACAAAAGCAAAGTATGTAGTAGCCTTTGCTGCAACTTGCCAATTAGTATGGTTATGAAGAATGCTTCCTAAACTTGGATTTGAATGAAAAAAGGAAATCGTAATTTACCGTGACAATAAGTCTACTAGCTCAATGGTAACAAATCCAAGCCATCAATTATGAATTAAACATGTTTCAATTAAAGTGAATTATGTAAGGAAGCTAATGGAGTCAAAAGAAGTGAGTTTTGGATTATGTCCTAGCAACAAGCATTGTGCAAACTTGTTCACGAAGAATTGTCTCAAGCTTAACATGAATATTTATGGGAGTTGATTGGGGTGAGCACAAACCTTATCGAGGAGGGTGATGCAAAGTGACAAAGTTTGATAGTCATTTAGTGGGTTAAGTAATGTAGGAGGTGCTGTCTTGTTAATAGGGCTAGAAAATAAAGAAGCATGAGTGGTCTCTTGTTACAAAAAGAAAGTTTAATTATGGTGTGTGTTGATTAGGTTCTCTAATAGTATAATTAATGTTGGGCATATAAACAGAGGGGTAGTCCTTTGTTCTGGACTATTGGGTTCTTGTTGAGATGTGATGTGGTTGTCAGTCGCCCACATTGGATAATTTGGGTGGTTGCTATAGTGGCTTGTGAAAGAAGTTGCAAGGAGCGTGCAAAGGAAGAAATGGCGTGAAAGAAAAGAAATCACATGCAGTAGAAAAGTTTGTTTGCTTTTTGTAATAAGCACTAGATGTAATGATGGCCATGTATGTAGTCTAGTAGGATAAATATTTGTATGCAGTTGTGTTATGCGACGGACTGAAGTGTTGTAGTTCTGGAAGACTCTTTTGTAACTTTTGTTGCTTTTGTTTCTTTTGCTAAAAGGAAGCTTTTGTTTACTCCCAAAACTGAGTCATAGAACTTGTTTAGTTTGTCCTTGATTCCAAAACCCATTACTCCCAAGCCTTATCACCAGATTTAGTTTCTTTAACCATGGTATCAGAGCCAGGTTGGTATCCAATCTGCTCATTTTTCCTTTCTATCGAAACCCATTCCTGATAAACACGTTCCCTTTCTTTAATCTTTCTCTCACTTCTTACCCATGGTGAATATACCCACCGGTGCCTCCTCTACTCCTACCACGACCTCCCAATCGGCTCCTATGCTTCCCTATTCTAATCTTACAGTTTTGTTCTTTGATGGTAGAAATTACCATCCTTGGTGTCTCAAGATTAGCACCTATTTGAAGTGCCGACGCATGTGGGAAATAATCTAAAAGAGGCTTCCAAAAATTGAAAATGAAGACATTTTTCACACCAAAGGAGCGAGAGAAGTACTAAAAGAATCAGGAGAAAGAATTGCGGGCTATAATGGTGATGCAACTTGCTATTGCTGAAAACATGCTCATGCGAATCTCTCACACCACCACTCCTCACGAAATGTAGACAACTTTAGAAAATGAGTTTTTTAGAACTCCCAAGGTACATTCCATAAAACTACAATCTCTTAAACAAGATTTAGAGTTACTTGAGATTAAAGAGGGGGAAACAATTTCTAATTATTATAACATATTGAATGTTGTAGTGAGTCAGATTTGTTTTTTAAGGGCCTCTTTACTTGAATCTCGGGTTGTTGAGAAACTTCTCATTAGCTTGACTGAAACATTTGACCCTATTGTCACATAAAAGAAACCAAGGATTTTGCTAATATGACTGTGTCTAAACTAATGTGGTCATTAGAGGTGTTTGAGAGAATAATTGGTCGTCGGAAGGAGAAAGAAGCCTTAGAAACTACTTTCAAAACTATTATCATTATTAGTTCTCGTCCTAGTGAAGAGAAATCAGTAGAAGGGAGTGAACAGAAATTTGAATGAGCTCGATATCCACCTTGTAAGGTTTGCAACAAGACCAATCATTTGGAAAAATATTGTTGGAACAAGGGGAAACCTCAGTGTAGACATTGTAAGAAGTTTAGTCATGTGGAAAGAAATTGTAAGCTTAAGGAGACTCATGCTAATTTAGTTGAAAAGGAGGATGGGGTTGATGAAGAGGTTTTGCTCTTTGCTAGTTTGGTTTGGTTTGTGGTTTGTGGATAATGGTTGTACTAATCATATGACCCCTTATGCAGAAGTGTTTAGTTATCTTGATAAGAGTTACAAATCTCGTGTAAGGTTGGGGGATGATAGATTCATAGATGTAATTGGAAAGGCAGTGTGTCTATCAAAACTTTTAATGGACGAAGAACCATTCAGGATGTGTTGTTGGTTCCTACACTTGGCTCTAACTTGCTAAATGTAGGACAAATGATGGAGAGTAAATGTCATTTACTTTTCAAAGATAAACGCTGTTACATTTATGATGAAAACAATGTGAAGATTGCATATGTTCCAATGACTAGTGATTGGAACTTTTCTCTTAGGTTCGAATATAATGATAAAATTGCCTTAAGTACTGTAGAGGATGGATCCTGGTTATGGCATAAACAATTTGGACATTTAAATTTCAAGTCATTGGAAGAGCTGCACACTGAATAGTTAGTAGAAGGATTGCCTACTGTCAAAACTCCAACAACTGTTTATGCTTCATGTCAGATTGGGAAAATTACTTGTGTAGCATTTCCAGTCAAGGGAAAGGAGAAAGTGACTGCTAAATTGGAACTGATAAACACTGATATATATGGACCAATGAGAGTTCACACCAAGGACGGGAATTGATACTTTATATTGTTTATTGATGATGCCACTCGGTTCTGTTGGGTGTATTTTATTAAAGAGAAATCTGAAGCGTTGAAATGTTTCTTAAAATTCAAAAGAGAGGTAAAAATTGAGAGTGGAATGAAGATCAAAACGCTGTGCTTAGACAGAGGAGGGAAATATCAAAATTCTAGCTTTATTAGCTACTGTGAAAGTCAAGGCATTATTCATCAATTAACAGCAAGTTATTCCCCAAAACAAAATGGAGTTGCAAAAAGAAAAAACAAAATCATTATGGAAATGGCAAGGAGTATGATTGAGGAAAAGAAAATGCCAAAAGAGTTTTGAGTAGAGGCAGTAAATACAATTGTGTATCTCCTTAATAGAAGCCCCACATCAGCATTGCAAAAAATGACACCATATGAAGCTTGGAAAGGAAGAAAACCTGCAGTTGACCACCTCAAAGTACTCATATCAATGTGTTTTATTCATGTTCCCTAGCAGCTTCGACACAAACTTGACAGCAAAGCCGAACAAGGTATTTTTCTTGGATATAGTTTAATTTCTAAACCTTATCATGTGTTTAATTTGTCTAGCAGAAAATTGGTGATTAGTAGGGCATCAAGGTAGATGAAAGTGTATAATGTAACTGGAAGTTGTTGCTAGAAGAACAACCAAGCAGCTTTATGCCCAAGATTTCGGATGTAAGTAAGAATGTTAGATTGATAATGGGCAATTTAAGTGAATCAGTCGGGGAACCTACAACAACCATTCTAGGTAGTATAGGAAGGGAATCCTCATCAGGAACACGATTGGAAGAGCCCTCTGATGATGAAAGAGAGTTGTCTAACATGTCACCAATCAAGATAAGAGGATTGAATGAATTGTATGAGAGTTGCAACATGGCCACCTTGGAGCCAATGTCTTATGAAGAACTGGTGGATGATGTTGAATGGAAAAAAGCGATGGATGAAGAGATTAATAGCATCAAACGAAACAATACTTTAGCTTTGATAGATTTGCCAGAAGGAAAGAAGATTGTTGGGTTAAAGTGGATTTTTAAAACCAAAACAGATGCAAATGGAGAAATTGTGAAGCATAAAGTGAGGTTGGTTGCTAAAGGATATTCTCAAATTCCTGCAACTAACTTGACTGAAACCTTTGCACCAGTTGCTCAGATAGAGACCATCAAAACGATTATTGCTATAGCAGTCCAATTTAAATGAAAAATAATGCAATTAGATGTCAAGGCTGCATTTTTTAATGGAGAAAATGAAGAAGAAGTTTATGTGGAGCAGCCTCAAGAATATGTAGAAAAAGGAATGGAGGCCAAAGTACTTAAACTTAGGAAGGCTTTGTATGGTTTACGATAGGCACCAAGGGCTTGGTATAGCAAAATCAGTAGACATTTCTTGGAACAAGGATTTCAATGCAACCCAAGTGAACCAACTCTGTTTCTATCATGCAAAGGTAACTCTGTTCTCTTGGTTTCCATTTATGTTGATGATTTGATTTTTACAGGAAATGATCCAAAAGGATTAAGTAAGTTCTAGGAAGAGATGATGAAAGCCTTTGAAATGAATGACATCGGGGTTATTGAAAAATGCAGCCTAATTGGAATTGGAGAAAGGGGTCGGGGATTAACTCAACTTGGGACCTTAAAAAAGCAACATTAACTGAGCTTGCTTCTCCTCCTAGCTTATTAGAAATTTTATTCACCGCTAACACACAGCAATCTCTTTTCTCGCCCAATTTTCAATGAGTTTCTTGCGGATCAGTTTCAAATCAAACAGACTTGTTGACCTGGTGCATCACAATTCGCATCAACATCCAGTGTTAGGGATCTCTCTCTCAAATTGCTGCACCATGGAGTCATGGAGCCTAAATGTGGAGCGGAGTGTAGGGCACGTTTTTGTTGAGACAAAGACCTAATGGCGTCACAGGCCAATCTGATTAGTTAAAGAAGAGGCAACCAGCAATTATTCTGTATTGCTTTTGGGGTAGAGCAGTATGATAAAGAAGAGGCTCGGACTGCGGTGAAGCCGACCTTGTAAAGCAGCATGCACCACTTGTGTACACACATGTCCTCCCAGTACCAAGCAATATTGGGTTTAACGTAGTATGGGATGAAGTAGATTCAACGTAAACTCTAATATCGTACTAAAAAGTCTAAAAATATAATTCAAAAATTAGCTCTAAAGTTAAAATGACATTTTTCTTTATACACAGTGTCCTTGACGTGTGAAGTTTGATTGGATCGATCTTCATAATGCAAATAATGCAACAGAAGTATATTTCTTCCGACACACAATGATGGATATAATTCGTGTGCCCGAACTACTCTTAACAAGTGCGGATAGTCCTTCCAATAACCTGAGCAGATAGAGCAACCAGAAAGGGGCTTTTGTTTGGTCCAAAAACATGGAACTCATTTTCTCTGTTTCGACTTACATAATATCATGTTTGCAACAAAGTTGTTGGCTATTAGAGAGAGCTTGACGTGGCAGATACGTAATCAAAGAAGGGACATGTGGCTGCCACGTTAGATGGCTTGCGTGGCAGTACCTAAAGGACCCTTAGCCTGTTTCTCTCCAAAATGAAAGAACCCGCGAGTAACTTGAAAAGCAGAGGCAACCCGCTGCAAATTTAGCAGCAGAACCTACCTCACTTGCTTGTATAGTTTTTTATTAAGGTTGTAATCCATCCACGGTGCTATAATTTCAACTTGTAAACATTTTTCTGATCGTAAAAAACAAAGTTCCCGCTATCATTTGTGTTTTTGGGTAAAAACCAACAACAATAACTTCAAGGGACAGGTTTTATGGGGCCAGCGAGAGGTGACATTCCCCTCTTCAAAAATCCATCTTCTATATTCATTACAATTCTCTAAACAAAACAAGAAAGAGAAAGAGAAAGAGAAAGATATTAAACTGATAAGAACCGTTTCACTGGAAGGTACTCTTCATTATTCCATGAGAATGTGAATGAACTGTTGAATTTACCTGCCTTTGAACGCTCTGATGTGAAGAGAGTTCTTTGGGGTTTTCATGATTTCAAAGCTCCTAGTCCTGATGGATACAATAGTTTATTTTACAAGAAAGCTTGGTCAATTATCGGCCATGACATAGAAGATGCGGTGCTAGATTTTTTCTCATCCAAGAAATTATTGAAAGCTATTAATGCTACTTTGCTATGCCTAGTACCTAAAACCCCTAACCCAAGTTGCATGAAGGACTTTTGGCCCATTGCCTGCTGCAATGTGTTATATAAAGTGATCTCAAAACTACTTGCTGAGAGAATAAGTCTTATTCTCCCTGAAGTAATTAGCCAAAACCAAACTGCTTTTATTAGAGGTCGTCAAATCTCTAAAAATATTATGCTTTGTCAAGAATTGCTTCATAACTATCATAAAGGAGATAAAGGAAAGCGTGTTGCCATTAAGATTGATCTTATGAAAGCTTATGACATGGTTAAATGGGATGCTATATTGGGGTTCTCCAAGCTATTCATACTCCTCAAACTTTACTTGATTTGATTAGCCAATGTATCACTACTACTAGATTCTCTGTGAATTTCAATGGTGAGCATGTAGGTTATTTTGAGGGCACTAATGGGTTAAGGCAGGGAGATCCTTTATCCCCGTATTTGTTTGTGCTTGTCATGGAAATCCTTAATAGGATAATTATTGAGAAAGTTTCCACCTCTACTTTCAAATATCATTGGAGGTGCAAGGAAGAGAAAATCACTCACCTTTGTTTTGCAGATGATTTATTTTTATTTGCACATGGGGATGTTAATTCAATATTATGTCTCACAGAAGCTTTGGAGGAATTTGCAACACTCACAGGTTTGCAGTATAATCCTAGCAAAAGTCAGATATTTTTCTCTGGGATCACTGAACAAGAAAAACTTTTGATACTAGATCAAACCCCATTCTCCGAAGGAAAACTCCCTATTAGATACCTTGGTGTTCCTCTTATTACAAGAAGACTTACCTACACGGATTGCAAAGTGTTGACAGAGAAAATCATGACAAGAATTGATGGATGAGGAATGAAGCATTTAAGCTATGCAGGAAGACTACAATTGGCAAAATCAGTTCTCACTTCTATCTGTACCTTTTGGATGCAAATGTTCCTTCTCCCAAAACAGACCATTTATGAGATTGAAAAGAAGATAAGGCACTTTCTCTGGACAGGCCACTCAGAAGATCATAAATCTCATAAGGTTGCTTGGCAAGTTGTTTGTTCACCAAAAAAGGAAGGAGGTCTTGGACTACTAAACTTTAAAGTATGGAATAAAGTCTTGTTGGGGCGATCTCTATGGAATCTCATAAATTGCCCTAATTCATCCTTATGGAGTAAGTGGATTCATAGTACTAAATGCAGGGGAAATTCAATTATGGAGCTTGACATCAAAGGAAATATGGCATGGAGTTGGAGAGGTCTTCTAAAGTTACAACAAACTTTAACCTCTACGCTATCCAAACCTTCTTATTGCTGTAAGGAAACGTACAAGGAATTACGTCAAGTGAGCACTGAGGTTGAATGGTACAACTTAATATGGTCAGGAGGAATCAGCAAACATAACTTCATTGGTTGGCTCATATGTAGAGACAAACTACCTACAGCAGTAGTGGTTTCTCGTTGGCTCCCCTCAATGGATTTGTATTGTAATTTCTGTGGCTCTCACTATGAAGATAGATCACACTTGTTCTTTCAGTGTATTTGGACTAACCAGGTTTGGAGAACTATTCTAGCTCAACAAGGCATTCGTAAGGTCATCTACGATTGGGAATCTGAATTGCAATGGATGATTAAAGCAACTAAGGGAAAGGATTTAGCCGCAAAGCTTCTCCAGCTTTCTTTCTTAGCTTGCCTTTATTGTATATGGTTAGAACGAAATCGTAGACGTTTTCAGAATAAGTCTATTGATATTCCAATGTTATTAGCTAAAATCAGGAGAGTAGTCTGTGGAAGAGCCTCTTTATTTAGAAACATTAAACTCTCTCAAGCTAATGTTTTGTTGAGTCATAGTTGGAGAATTTCAAATTCTATATTCTCCTAGATGACTTGTAATGCTGGGGTATGCCCCTAAGCTTATGTATTTCTTTATTCTTCGATGAATCAACTCACATATTCATCAAAAAAAAAAAAGAGAAAGAGAAAGAGAAAGCGAAGAAAAGAAAGATCCCTCCATGGTACTAAATCAATGAAATTCTTAAGTTGTACGTGAATGGGTGAAAGACCAGTCAATATTTCTACCTAAATATCCTACGCCAGTCCATTAGATTAGATTCATTTGTTGCTTCTATAAGTTGTATAGGACATCCATTGTATTATGAGTAATTGCGAATAGCAAACACATAAAGCCTTCTCCCATTATCTCGTCTTTTGCTTTGAATCCAAATGATTGCTCTTGAGATAAGTTACAGTCAACTGGTTTTGATTAAATTTCCTACAATCGGCAACACGTACTAAAATGGCATAACCCAATTAACTCAAGTTAAGTGGAACAAATAAAGGAGGACTTAAGACCACAAGTTTATTATTCACCTTACACATAGGAAATGTAATTCTCAGAAATAGATAAATGAATTGTTTAGGAAGTTAGGATAAAAAGAAAAGATGTCTAATATATGTATTGAGAAAATAACATTACTTGGTTATATATTGTCATTGTTCATTGAGTAAAGACTTTATACATATATGGCCTTGACCCAATATCTAAGTCTCCTTGTATTAGCTTTCACTCCCTTATTCTATTTATTATCATGTATCCTGAATTTTCATAAGAAAAACAAATATTCCTATTCTTGAGTAAAAGAATTTCATTTTAGGATTTATGATGGCCCTTGTTCTCCAAGATAGTATTAGAAACAGGTTCTATTCTACCCTTTTTTCTCTTTTTCCCCTTCCATGTATTAGTCAATTCATTGTGTTTTTTCATGTCTAAATTTATGAAAAATTGTGTTTTTTGAATCTTTTTTTACTACTCTACTTAGTGTTTACTACACTCTGTTTTGTTCCTCATTCACGGGGGATTTTTCGCAAACACCAGGTGTGCCCCTATTTTTTTTTCGGCTACCAGCAAACATTTTTTGTTGTTTTTGGAGGCAATTTGTGTGCTACAAGGAAAGTTTCACAATTATCTATATTTTTCAAAATGGATGATTATAAAATTTTCATGAAAATCTTTTTGATTGATTTTAGATTGATAAAGTAACTTATTTAGTTTAAGAATATGATTACAACAAATAATTTTAAAATCATTCATCAAAAAATAATATGATGTGAATATATTTGTTTAAAGGTCTTTAAACCCTATCTAGTATTGTTAATATAATAATTCAAAGCCCATTTCTCAAAAAACAAGTAGGTCATAATGAAGTGTGATATAAAAGAAGCTACCTAATACATGACCACTGATGTGGAATCCAACTAAAAGATTATAAGTGACATTACAATCCATGCTTTGGATTCTGAAATTGTTTGTCGAAAATTGTGGGGTTCATGGAAATTTCTGGGATCGTGGAAATGGCTGCATCAGAGGCCGTATCAAATTTGTGGAATCTGCCTTAACGGCAAGGGTGACTTCAACTTATATGAGGTAGAATTAATTAAGATGTTTGACTTTATTGCTCTTCTTTATTTATTTTACCGTTTTATTCTTAATTCTTCCCCGTAACATCCAACAACCAATACAGGAAATGAGATTAGAAGTTGAGAGCAATGAATTTTAAATATTAAAAAAGCTTGATGGTTATTTTGTTACGCAGAAAAGATTTTAAAAGACGAAGGTGTCAGCATCAATCTTTGTGGGCATATTAATTTTTTATCTTAATTTTTGATAACCAGTCGATTACAATGTCTTTTCTTGTGCAGGCCGCTATTTTGTAGAAGGCACTTGGAAGAAGTTGGTTATAGATTGCAACGGGCCTCAGCGCAGATGCAGTAATTCACAGATGGAGAAGATGCTGCTCCAATTTGCCTCAGCTCAGGATGCACCAAAGAGAACCATACTCAATGTGGGTGTTCTCTTTCTTGCCACTTCTTTCTCATTCCCCTGTCGGATCCTCGCCACTTCCAAATCCTCTCTGTTGCGTCAGCCACTGTTCTCTGCTCTCTTGTTTGTCTCTCACCAATAAAACTCCTTGAATGCAGAGCAATCCTGAAATTTTATTTGACCATAGAAGGGTCAATGTTCAAGATGTAAAAACAGAGATGTTAGTGCTAGAACAGATCGTCGGCAAGGAGAAGAAGGAACAGAGAGAGGAAAAATTCTAGCTTTTGGTTTTATTTCTGGTTGTCCATTTACAGTATGGCCCCATCTCTATGTATACAATTTTTTCCCTGGGAGTGAAGAAATCTTTGTGCTGGCAGCTGTGCTTTCAAGTGGGTTTTGCGGCACCGTCTATGTTCTTTAATGGTGCTGGTTGGTGCAAAACTTATAAACTTTTTGTAATAAGTTATTTGGTTCTACAAAATTGTCCATCACCCAAGTTGTCCTATTTGCCAATGATTAAGGGGACTGCAAGCCAAATATACTGGATCAGTGATTGCTCTCTCTTGGCTTGCTATTATTCAAGTGGTGGCGCCCATCTTAAGGTCACCGTCGAATGTTTCTTCCGGTTCACAGCTGCGTGAGTCTGGAATTGAGGCCTATTTGTTATGGGTCTATATTTTACAGAGACTTGATAGTGAGTTGGTATACGGCCGTAGTCAGGCTTCTCTATTGGGAATTAATTTGTGTTGCGACTATATCCCATCACAGGCCTTAAGTGAATATTCCTTTATTAATTCTTTGTTGTATTTTAGCGATGTAAGTATATATGACTTTTGGATTCTTGTGCATCATTCGACGCGACAATTGTGAATTGATCTCCACAAAGCCTTCGGGCATCCTAGTTTTGGTGTGTCCTTTAGTCTTGTAGATACTGAGATTTGGATGATAGCTCAGCGCCTCGAAGTGACATGTCCAGTTTATTGTTTATAAAGTTGGACAATACGAAAGGTTCCCGTAGCATGAGTTTCAAACTCAGCAACATTTGATGGAGAAGTCCTTTCGTATCCGTGGAATTCCCTCTGCTGGGCCAAAAGGGTTCTTTTCTATGTATCAGCGAACTGCTTCGAGGATCAGATGAAGTTTTTGGACAAATGGATCAACTTTGAGGCTTCAGTTGCAACATCTAGCCCAGAGACAGAGTATGTAGCTGGTCTAGTACATGATGTTGTAAGTTCAGTGAAGTTCTTAGTAGTATTTCCTCACATGCAGTAGAATTGAACTACTGCAGGATCTCTCTGTCGAGCAGATTTGGAAGTCCATGGCCCTATTAAAGGAAATGTGTTCCTGTTGGCAGTGCGCAAGTGTCAGCTCCCCTACTGCACAGGCATGGTCTAACGGAATTCAATCAAACAAGGAGACGATGATCTGACTCATCAGGTGTCTGTCCCTATCAAAAGAAAAATCAGGAGGCTATAACTGGTTTCAGGACATCTTTGTCAGGTGATTTGGTTGCTATTAACACCTTCATTCTGCCTAATTTTTTACTAACTTTTTTCTTTATGAATTTTAATCTCTAACTTCTCACATGATTATATTTTTCCTGGTTCAGATCTTCAAGACGGATCCATCTTACGAAAAAAGTGCAAAATTGCCAGAAAAGGTTAAAACTATTTGAGTTTACAGTCCAGAATTTTTAGTTTATCCTAATATGTTTTCTATAAGCAAACTCAACTAGATATCTAAATACTTGCACTTATGCATTTAGTTATTTTAATAAAAAAACTATACATTTATTAAAAATAAATTTCAATCTTTAATGGGTGAAGCTTTGTGATAGTGAGCATGGAAACAGAGCATGTAAATAACTTGACCTCCACGAAAATGTTGAAAAGTCTTGTATGGGTAGAAAGCCATATGAGTCCTTTTCTCTCTTTTTAATATACATGCCTATTCGTTTGAAATAAACATTAAGTTCCACCCCATGGTGGTTAAAAAGCACTAAATTGAAGCCTCTTCTTGAATAAATTGTAGGTCAGATTTTGGCTTACATAATCAAAAAGAGTGTTGACAAACCAAAAAATATTGAATTTAGATACTTGCTTAAATAGATATGGTTGACCTATTCTTTGGGTTTCTAAAACTGCTTAGGGAATGGGATATGACACGTTATGAACTTGTTATGGTTCTGAGACAACATTGCTGTACAATATCTCTTAAATACATTAACATTGTTGGATATTCAAGACTTAAAGAATTTTTTAAATATTGTGGGTAATATTACATTTTTGACATTCTAGGATATGGTCGGGACTAATACAAAAATGTTCTCATTATGGCTTTGAAGTTTGTTGTCTCTTGAATATCTTAATTTATGTGATTGTTGAAGGTATAGGAATTTGTTGTCTTTCGTTCTTTGGCGCTTGTTTGCAGAATTTATATGGAGAAATTATTGCTTATAAAAAAGTTGGGGCTCTCTTCCATAGATCAATTATTGTGCATGAGTACCCAATGGGCATAGAGGTCGCTAGCCCAAAGCTATTGGAACCTTTTTAGCACGAGAAGAAGTACCATCTTTTTTCTTTTTCCCCTGTTTTGTTTGTCTTATGTTTAATCGACTCTTGATTTTCGGTCTTGTTACTGATATTTGCATCGGAGGAGGTATTGTCCGAAATTTTTTAACTGAAATTTGTAATTTAATTGTATGCAATTATTTTCAAATTTTTACGAATTATTTTCCTTCTCTGTTGGTGAGCACAAAATAATTTTAGTTTTCCCTTTTTTTAATTTTTTTAATTCTAAATTCTTATGCTTGCGTAGGAATCTACGCTGAGAAAACGGCACAGAATAGCGCTTGCCGCTGATGGAATTAGTTTGTTGGCGTTCTCCATCTGGCAATTTTTACATTTGCCAAATGTGCTTTTGAATTTGAACACAATAATGAAACATAATTAACTTTTATCAACATTGAAACACTTGATTGGCTTATCGTGTTGTAGGATTAGCATAAATGAATACTTTCTTTATCATGAATAACTATGGTCTTTGTCCCCTATTGCTTCTTTTGCTTGTTCTTGATAGTCATTTTTCCTTCTACTTCGTATCTACTAGTTCAACTGAGATAAATGTCTGAAAATAAGGAATGCCAATGATGATAACTTATTGGCCAAACAAGTAGAATTGACAATTCTACTATGAAATTAGTTTATCTTTGTACTAATTCAAATTAATGGAAATGGATTCTAGTAATCCATTTTGTATTAGAAGTAGTTTCTCATGAATAAATAAAACAATTAAAACTTTCAAAAAGATATGATGTAAAATATATAAAATACTATAACCTCCAACAGGACACTACATCAACTCCTGCAACCCAATCACACGCCACGTGTACAACCTGCACGCGTAATCCAACGTCCCAAAACGCGGGCACCTGCACACCGGCGTAACTTTGGCCGTGAATCGCAGCCGGACTTCCTTTCCTTCTCCGGCAGCACTTTCCTTAGGTAGCACCATGTAATTAATCTGGCCACCTGTCAAATTCTCCTCCATACTGTGTACAGAAATCATCAAGAAATACAATACATATTCAACCATTTGAGTCTAATCTAAAGTTTTCCTGTCATCTTTTCTCTCGTGACTCCTCTTTTTTGTTGGTATGCAAAAAAGAGCAATCTAACACGTAGTTAATGAGATGGAATACAATTAAAAGGGTTATGTTTTAATGCATGCAAAGCTTCAGGACATTGAAATCTGGAAATAAAGCATATGTAATGATGTCTAATTTGATTAAGTTAAAAATTGAATTACATAAGTTTTGAAATTTTAAGAAAATAGATAAATTATCATATGTAATTAAATATAAGTACCAAATTATATTGTGGGTCGAGTTATGTGACATTAGAATGATAGTAAAGTATATTTAATGATATATCTAGTCTAACTAAATAAGAACTAGATTATATTAAGTATTAAAAATATGAAGAACAAACAACAAAAAATCGCAAAAAGAGGAAGATTATCTCATCTTTGTCACCTTCTTATAACAAATTCATCACCATATTATTAATGTTCTATGGATTTTTAAGATAAAAATGAGCCTAATGAAAGGTTGGCCCCCAAATGGAGGGGCCAGTCTCTTAAAATTTCACAAAACTGTCATATGTTGACTCATTGTCACAAAGGCAAGAGTGGGTAAATTGCTTGCATGTTTAAATATCCAAGTTGTTTGAGCCTTGCCACATAACTAAATTTTAGATTAAATTACCACTTTCAACTTTTTTACAATATATATTTCCTTGAAAACTTTGCCTTCTGCACTCTCGAATTCCTTTTCCCTGCTACAAAAGGATTGTATGTATGGCTCTTTGTCGTTGTGACGGTAAATACATATGCTAAGGGCATTATCCAGTTCTTGTGCCGTTCTCACCATCCAACCCGAGAAGGTTGCCTTTAGTTTTCTCTTAGCTCGTGTCGATGGTTTGCTTCTCCAAGTTTCCTTACACATTTGCTCAATCTACCAAAACTTCTAACAAGCTTAAGATCGGCTACGCCACATGTAAGTGTGGCTGTTTTTTGTTTACTTTAGTGTTATTCTTAACACAACAAAAGAGAGGAAGAAGCTGAGCAATATATTTAAGTAGTAGAAAGGCTAATGTACTTTGTTATAAATGTTTAGCAACTTTTAGCTAGTTAAGGTTTCAAAAGTTAACCTTTCAGTATAAGTCTTGTGCGCATGTGCGCATGTGCGCATCTTATCTTTAATTTTATCTTGTAATAATTAGTTTATTGTAATGTATTTTCAAATGCATCTGTTAGTGGTACAAGTTGCATATGAATGTAGTTGTTCACATATTGCAATAGTTTTGGTGCTCATGGACTGGTTAGCATGTGTTTTTCCACTTCCAAGTTTACATTTGCTTAACGTGGTGTAGAAGTCAAAAGGTTTTATGAAAAATATTTAATTTTTCTCAATATTGAAACATTTAGTCGAAGGCACTGGTTGGATTGGCTTGCTTTTGGATTGGTTGAACCGATATGTGCAAATGTAAAGACAGTTTCATAATGCTTTACTAGAACTGAAACAAGGAGGATGATTTTTTTTTTTTTTTCCATTTTAAAGTATCCAAATAGCATATCATTTGCCACTTGGAATCCCAAGGTGGTTTAGTTGGACAATAGGTAATTCGTTTGGAACAATAAAAAGTTGCTTGGAATGGTTAGATGAGCATGGGATCGATGAGCTCTACTAATAATATATCAAGTTCATGTACTTGACACATTTCTAGTAGAAAGAAGAAAAATGAAAGTTGGATGAGCATGGCAACAATCCTGCTATTTTCTCCTTTCTATGTCATTTTCGGGACAATGACCTTCGTACGAAAGAATCCCTACCTTGCAATCAGCCTTTGGTGCAGATGGCAAGCTCCTTTGGTCCCTTTATGTCTGTCTCCCACTATTAAAGTTCCTTGAATGTATAGCAATCCTGCAATTTCGTTTGATTGTGGAAGGGCCCATGTTCAAAAGGAAACATAATTGTTTATGGTTTCAATCATTTGTAATATTTTCAACGATTGTTTTCTTTTAACTACAAGATTGCGTCACGAGAAATCAATAACAAAAGACAAATAGGTTGTGAACTTCTAAGATACCGAACTCCGCGAGACAACAATGGCTTCTTGCCAAGTGAAATGAAGAAGTCAGACATCTTGGCCAGGTGATTTACAATGTGGGCAATAGCTCTGGACATGGTAGCTCAAATGTCATAGTAGTGAATGAAAGAATGGTTATCTAATTCTTCATTGGAATTACACTATGGTTCTCATTGTTGTCCAATAATGATGTCCACAACTGTGGATAATTTATGCAGTGCAGCAGAGTGGGCTTTGGCCAAAAAGCCCAACCAATCTTCGCAGATGGAAAAAATAATTAGGGTCCTTTTTTGGTCCAAAAACATGGGATTCATGTTCAGCTTTATGGCTTTACATGTTAGCATGTCAACAACTTAAAAACCTCTTTTAATTCCTCACACTAATGTTGAGTCCTGTCCATTCCTGGTCATATAAATATGACGAATAGTTAAGCGAAGCTAAAAGCCACTAGCCCAATACCTTAAGGAACATAGACAACTATGACATAATGTTAAGTTTAACAAGTATTTGCAATCTACAAAATGGATAGTTATAAACTTGTCATGAAAACATTTTTTGATAATTTCAAGTACTTGATGTAAACTTATTTAGTTTAAGAATACCATTATGAAAGTTATTTTAAAGTTCCTTATTTAAGAAATAATATCATGCAAAGGTTTTTGTTTTTAAAGTCAGTATGGTGTTTGTTAAAATCATCTTTAAGAGCTTTCTTTGCAATAAAAAAAGGTGACCTTGTCTTTCAAGGTTTGATCAAGAGAACACAAGCCTTAAGTATCACTAATATCAATTTGGCAATACTTTTATTAAGTCTAGATGCAAATCCATCTAAAAGACAATTGCACATAGGAGCAATATGAACAAAAGTTTCATTTCATTTACTAGAAGCATCCTGGAAATTTTCTCATCTTGATAACCTTTTCCCCAAGTTGATATTATTTTGTTACTCTTTTTAAACAATAATTTCATTTACTTCATGCATTAGTTGACTACTTTTTTTTTCCTACAAAGTTAAGTTGTTGGAAAGTCTTTTTAACATTGTAATAATTTACACACGACTAATTGAAGTTTCTGCTAAATTAACTTTTGCTTTTCTTAAGTGGTGGGGATGGATATCATGTAGATTTTTTCCGACCAATGAATAGATATGGTAGACCTTGAACTTTGTAATAGTGTGTCGAACTATATAATTACAATGCACTTATTTTACTTTTTCTTCCATCACTTGAAAAGAAAAGAACACCTATGCTTTTGACGTTAAGGGATATGAACTAATCTTTCTTTTCATATTTGTCCAAGTCTTATCAAAAAAGCTTATGTTTATATAAGAGAAAGTAGTATCTTAGAAATTTCCTCATGTAGACCACTCAAACCATTAGCAAATGGATTTGATGTCTAGTAGTTATGCTTTTGGAGTGGTGGGGACAACTGATACCTCATGGATTTCTTTCCAGGCAAGTGTCTACGACATCTAGTGAAAGAAAAGCCATGACTTTCGCTACTGTAATGTCTTTTCTTTTCTTCTACGTTCCATCAAAATATGTTCATCACTAATCAATCTAAACATGATAGCAACCTAGCTTCCCGACCATAAGCAAGCAAGTCAAAAAGAAGCACCGACGGATACGTGAAGTTGGTGTGATAGTGATATTGGAACTTAAGGGAGGGGTCGGCATGTAGCGCTTCTGTACAATTGCCCTGCAATTGTATATGGAAAAGAAAATAAACGTCCCTGCTTTTGTCGTCAATGAAAAAAAAAAAAATGCAATATGAGCTCAAAGAACTTTTCCTACAAATTACCTAGAAAGTTTGTTGATCATTCTTCTAAATTTACAATAACTTAGTGGGAAGCATAATGAAAAGAGAGGCTTCAAGAGTCATGCTACATAATAAAATGTGCTTGCTTAAGAATTTTGGTGTCTATGTCAAACAAACATTGATATTATTTAAAAGAGCTAAAGCAGGCACTAAAAGCCATGACTATGTAATGCATTCTTCATTTTCAAACCATGGCATGCACGGCAAATTTTTCCTTCAGTTTGCTAAAAATTTGTTCTTGGTTTCAGATCCATCACAAAGGCAATTACACACAAATGCAACAGAAGTTTCATATACTGCAAGTGTATTGGAAATTTCCTTATCTTGACCACTTTTTCACTTAATTGAATTTTTAGAAGTTGTTTTAAAAATTGTGATAATTCATGTATTTAGTTGAATATTAAGACCACTTGAAGATCATGCTGAACATGAGTTCTGCTTTTCTTTTTTATGGAGGAGACCTCGAAATCAGCGTTTCTTGTAGACCTCCAAAGAATGGCAAAACCAATGTGAAACCTTCTCATAGTTGCGTTGCGATTACATTTGCTTTTGGTCACTACTTCAAATAGCAGGGGAAGGTTGTGGGAAGATGAGATTTTGGCTAGCGATGCCTTTTATTTTCCTTCTTTTATTCACCTTAAACAGTAAACTGTATTTTCCTGGAAGGGTGGGGACGGAAGTCAAGTGGATTTTTCCGACCGACTTTAAATCAGACGACATTGGAGACTTCGGGCTCTGGACTGCCGCGTTAGGCAACGTCTACAGGAAGCTCGCTAAGTTTTTTGCAAAGTGTAAAATGTCTTGTACTTTCTTTTATCTTCGTTAACGCGTTCAGCCCCACCACATCATGGTTGAAGGTCATAAAGGAAAACTGAAAGACCGTGGAGTTGATTGGTCTGGCTTGCTAATCTATGCTTTTGATGTTACAACACCCATCTATAAACAGGGCTTCCATTTAATTTCGGTAATCTTTCCTGGCAACTTACCAATCAAGATTTTTGCTACTACTGTCTTTTCTTTTCGTTTGTCTTACCGAACACGTTCAACACTGCTCTGCGTAAACATGACAAAAGAAGACGACCGTCTCGGATTTTATCGTCAATGGGCTAAAGTGGTGATCCTTGGTCTCGTGTTTGCTGGGAATAACTTCGAATTTTACTTGTAATCTATTCAGACCACCTTTTAAATAAAGACCTTCGATTTCTCAATAAACAATTTGGTAAGCATCTCAGCTTTTAATTTTTCATAATGGCTTGTGCGGACCAATTTGCAGTTTCCCAGTACAATGGCAGGGACATGTTTTACGTTTCTTGCTGAGCATGCTAGGAGGGACAGTTACCTGGTCGTGCGTTGTTGCACTTCGCATCAAATACCAGTGGGTTGGGTTGTAAGAAGATGAGATTTTGGTTTCCGATGCCTTTTATTTTCCTTCCTTTTTTCAAATCATTTGTAACGAAGTTTCGGGTATTTGATGGATGTACAAGGACTTTTATTTTTTATTTATTTTTTCTGTGTCAATTAACGCTATAGGGGCAACTTTTACGCAAGACATTGAAAACTGACCACAGCATTGGAGGAGAATTACTTTAAAAAATGGTTGTCATCAATTATACTATTCACGCCAGAGGGGACACAAAGCTGTTGGGCCCTCGTAAACCTCACCCATTGCTTCCACCTTGTCCGTCAGGGGAACCTAGCATAGCGGTTGCGAGCAGGTTAACGGAAGTTTACAAGAAGACCATATCTTAATTGGGGAGGACTTAGGTGTGTAGCTTCTTGAACGTGAATTGTCGAATATATTTATTTTGGGTCCCCGGAGAGAAAGAGAGAGACTTAACTTCCAGTTAATGATGTGGGAACAAAACGATGTTAAGGGTCAAAATGTGCAGGAATTTAAAATACAGGGAGGAAATTGACACCAATGAATAGGCCAAGTCCCTTAAGTTTCTCTGAAATTTCCATCATCTTCGTATCACCGAAAGCTAAAAAAGACTAGTCAATGAGAGGTGTGTAGGGCTTCTGCACAATTGCACAGCAATTTCTTCTACAAAAGAAAGAGGACTGAACTTAAAAAAGAAGAGGATCGTCTCAGCTTTTGAGTCAATGGACAAAACCAATACGAATGGAACTTGGTTTTCCTGCAAATTACTTACAAATTTCGTTGATAGCTCTACTAAAGTTATGATTACATATGGAAAGTGGAATGAGTAAAAGAAGATCCTTCGAAATTTATCCTAAACGATAAAATAGGCTTGGCCAAGTGCAATTTGGTGTCTATACCAGAAAATTGGTTTCCGAAACTGCAGCTATATTGCATTTGGATGACCATAGTTGCTTCCGTGCTCGTTGGAAATAAAGACTACAACTAGTTGTGGTCTTTCAAACAAAGACTTAATACGTCGATGTTGGTTATCATATGTCAAATGTTAAGAACTTTGGTACGTGAAACTGTAACATCTATGCGTACTAAAAAACAACAGAATAATGCGTATTTATAAGTTAATTAATCCGACTTTTTTCATGAAATTCAATCAAAGAAAGTGAAGTCATAATATAAAGGCAAAAGGGGACTTAAAGGTCATCAAAATCTGATAGTAAATATCCTATGATCGAGGATAACTATCACTTAACTACAATACCTAATATTAAGAATATCTTTCTTTGAAAAATCTAAAAAAAAAATTTAGAGCTTCAGTTCATGAATTCTGTTTTTTAACTCTTTCTTGCGCTTTCATGTTATTTCTATAAATCAGAGTGATTAGTTTGTTCATAGTTTGTCTATCTATCTGACAGAACAATGAATTAAACTTCTTATAGATTTATAAAAAATAATCATTACTATACAGTTATTTATTATAATGATACCTTTGCCAAAGAAAAAATTTAGAGAAAATTATGTATGGTTAATTTTTCCTTTGACAAATGATGATTTTTACTGGAAAGATTATAAACATTCAAAAAGTAAGGTTATTAATTATCAAAGTCTACCAAGTCTTTGTATCCCATAAGACAACGTAGCACTGATATGCTGTAATAAACCTCTAGAAACTAGCCCAGATTATAAACGTCGATGTTTTTTAATCCATCATGTAGACAATTTCGAAGGCGACTAAGATAAAAACGTCTCTATTCTGCCGGACGCTGGAAAAGCAATGCACTAGCTCATGAATACATGTTGAAAGGACGGCCAGATTGAAATTTCCTTTGAAAAAGTTGATTCTTTTGAAGGGGAAAGTGGATTCTTTTGATAATTTGCACACTTTGTGGACACGCTAACGATGAGCTCTTCTTTTCGGGAGTGGTGGGGATGGATACCATGTCCTTGACCTCTCAACAGTAGGGTAAGAAAGCTAGGATTTTGGCTTCTCATTCCGAATACGTTCAGTACCATTTTATGTAAAAATGATGGGAATCTATCATACTTGCATTGCAAGGCATTTTGCTTCTCACGTCCACCGATACTAAAAGGCAGTATAGTATGGACATGGAAATTCTTGCCAAACACTGGGATCTTATGAAGTTTCTTTCGCTGCAAGTGTCCAGCAAAATTATGTCCCACTAATCACTTTTCCAAGACGACGATTCTTTTGAAAGAATTTCTGGACATTATGAGCTTTGGATAGAGATGGAGATCCTTTAAAGTTACGCTAGATAATAGTGGAGATGGATCTGATGCAGATTTCGTTTTGGCCACCCTCCAACCAGACAGTCTTGTTGACCTCGTACTACAGAATAGTCTCGTCAACCAACATAGAAGGAAGCTAGGATTTTCGTGGATGCAAATGTCTTTGCCTTTTCTTTTCTCCTATCTTTCTTTTTAAAATTTCAATAAGAATCTGCTATGAAACGAGGACTGACAGACAGTCTGAAGTTGGTGTTTAAGGACAGCCAGATTGGATCTCAGCCAATCTGATTACTATGATAAATTTATTCACCAAGACGAAGATGGAAGAAAGGAGAAGACTTCGTCGAAGTTCAGTTTTTGTGTTGAAGATACTCGCAAGGGTTTTAAAGACCATTTACATGCTACTTTAAAACGAAAAGGAATTATGAGTTTTAGAGATGATGAGAGACTAGAGCAAGGAAAGTACATTTCTCAAGAACTTTTGAAAGCAATACAAGAATCGCAATATGCAATCGTAGTAATTTCCAAAAGGTATGCTTTCTCTAAGTGGTGCTTGATGGAACTAACTAAAATCATAGAATGCAGGACCAAGATTGGGCTAACAATTTTGCTCGTCTTTTACCATGTTGATCAAGAGGTAGTTTTGAACTAGCATTTGCTAAGCATGGACAAGACCCCGAGGTTAACAAAAAGCATATAAAAATGTGGAAAACTACTTTGAATGATGTTGGTAATCTCATTGGATATCATATAGATGATAGTTATAGTCATTATACTTTCTTATGGATTGTCTTCATAAATTTTACTCTCTTTCTTTGAGAATGTTTCAATGTTGACTATTCTTTTTTTTTCTTTTTTTTCTTTTTTTTCTTTTTTTTTTTATAGCTATGAAGCAGAAATTGTTGAAAGGATTAGTCAAAAGATACTTGATGAGTCTAGACATTACTCCTCAAACATACTTGAGGTACTTGTTGGAATGGGGCTCTGCGTTAAGAAAGTGATCTCCCTACTTTTTTTAGGCTTGGATGATATTCATTTTATAGGGATTTGTGGGATGGGTGATATTGGCAAGACAACTTTAGCAAAATTCATATATGACCAAGTTTCTCCTTAATTTTAGGCTAGCTGTTTTATTGCTGATGTTAGAAAAAAGACTCAAAACATGGTGTGGATCATTTACAAACTCACCTTTTTTGTAGACTACTTAAAGAAAGTGGATTAAGAATATGGGATAGTCATGAAGGAAGTGACATGATAGCAAAGAGAATACATAATAAAAAAGTTTTTATTATTCTTGATGATGTGGATATAGAAGAACAACTAAAGGCATTAATAGGGAATCATTGTTGGTTTGGACAAGGTAGTAGAGTTGTTTTAGCCTATAGAGATCTTCATTTGTTAAAGAGATATGTGGATGATAGTTATAAGGTTAAGGAGCTAAATGCCAATGAGTCTTTAAAGCTATTAAGTTGGAAAGCCTTTAAGAAAGACTGTCCTCCACTAAATTATTGGAAATTGTGTGTTAAGATCATGCATTATGCTCAAGGCCTTCCATTAGCTCTTGAAATCTTTGGTTCTTTATTGTTTGGTAGAACAATGGATGCATGGATGGCTGCTCAAGATCAATTGAAGGAAAACCCTAATGTAGAGATTTTGGATATACTTAAGATGAGTTTTGATATACTGGAGGATTTACAAAAAAAAAAAAAAATTATTTTTAGATATTGTATATTTATTCAATGACATGTATAAGGATTCTATTAGTAAAGATGACAACATATTGCAATGTCTTGGTAACTATTCCACCATCAATATTGAAATTCTTAAGGACAAATGTCTTATTAAGGACTTCGGTGGAACAATCTGATTTGTTGAAAAAGTTAGGTCAACGAATAATCTATCATGAATGTCCAAGAGAGCTTGGGAATCATAGTAGATTATAGCTTTATAAAGATATTGTTCATATCTTGAAGTATAATACTGTAAGTGAAAAGTATATTAAGTAACATTTTTTTGAAATATTTTTATAATTCTAATTCTAATAATTCTTTTTTTATAGGGAATGGATACAGTTGAAGCTATCAAATTAGATCTATCAACACAAAAACAAGAACGACTAAATCTAGAAGCATTTTCAAAAATGAGAAAATTGAAAATGCTAATGATTCATAGACATGAATTTTGTGATCCATTTCATGTTTTGGAATGGAGTGGAGATCTTTCAAATTTTGTGTTAAGCAATGAGTTACGTTATTTGAAATGGTTTGGATATCCTCTAGAAAACTTGCCAATTGAGTTTCAAGCAAACAATCTTATTATGTTTCAAGTGCCTTTTAGCCGCATCAAACAATTGAGGGAATGGAAGGTAAGATTTTCATTTAACCAAACATATTTTCTTCTCTTCCTCCTCTTCCTTTGCTTTACATTTAATTTTAGTTTGTATCTCTACTAATTTATTTTTTAATTACAGAATTATGACACGGTACAATTCATTGACATGAGATACTCTTGCAACTTGATGGAGAAACCATATGGAAGTGGAATCCTAAACATTGCATGGTACACGACATTCTCCAAATGGTTGCAGGTCATAAAGGAGAACTGAGAGATGCTTGCAGTAAGTGTTAAAGGTCAACTTGAATGGAATTCAACAAAGTCGTCTGGACTTCCATTTAATTTCGTTAATCTATGCAAGCAACTTGATTGGACACGTTTAACACTGCCCTGTACCAACGTGACAGGAACCCAGTACCCCACCATGCTGGTGTCTGTCAGATTAAAGGAAAAGCGTCTCTGCCTTTTCCATAGAATCCGTACATACATTGAACTTGCACCACTACGGAGAAAGTGAGGGACTACACGCTCGACAAGTCAAATATTGACGGTTTTGCTTTTTCTCAACCGGGAGGAAAAAAAGCGTCTTACCTTTCCGCACTAACAACGAAATTTCCTAATTCGATCATCCTGAAGGTGCTAACTTTTATATAAGAAAGTGGGCATTGACCTAGTGTTGGAATCTATACCATTCTGTCCGTCATCCCTAGAAATTTCATTCTTCCTAAAATATTCTCCAATAGTCCATGGATAGTTCAAGAGCTTCCTCTTATTCTTCTTCTACTCCTTCATGGATATTTGATGTTTTTCTTAGTTTTTATGGTGAAGATACCCGCAATGGTTTTATAGATCATTTGCATGCTGCTTTGAAGCGGAAAGGAATTTTCACCTTTAGAGATGATGAGAAACTAGAGCGGGGAAAGAATATTTCTGTAGAGCTCATGAAAGCAATACAAAACTCACGATATGCAATTGTTGTAATCTCAGAGAGGTATGCTTTCTCTACTTGGTGCTTGAATGAGCTCACTGAGATCATGAAATGCATGGCAAAGACTGGATTGATAGTTTTACCAGTGTTCTATTATGTGGATCCTTCTAATGTACGTAAGCAAAATGGGAGTTTTGCAAAAGCTTTTGCTAATCATGGTGAAAACATTGAGATTGATGAAAAGCAGGTGAAAATCTGGAAAATGGCTTTGAAAGACGTTAGTCATCTCATTGGATGGCATGTGGTTAGGTATAATTATCATAAATTACTAAACTAAATTTGATCAATACTTCTATGGATTAGAATGATTAGTTCTATTGACTTGTCAAATTGAATTGTAAGAATTTTTAATTCTACAGTCATTCTAATTCATTCTTGTTTCTTTTCCAGGTATGAAGCAATTGTTGTTGAAGAGATTAGTCAAAAAATACTTGACAAGGTGAACTCACCCTTAAACATCTTTGAGGGACTGGTTGGAATTGACTCCCAAGTCTCAAAAGTAATCTCCTTACTTTCTATAGGGTTTGATGATGTTCGTTTCATAGGGATTTGTGGGATGGGAGGCATTGGAAAGACAACTTTGGCAAATGTCATTTATGATCGAGTTTCTTCTAACTTTCAAGGAAGTTGTTTTGTTGCCGACATTAGAGAAGAAACTCAAAAGCATGGTATAGTCCATCTACAAACACAACTTGTTTGGGAGATCCAACATGAAAATGGCTTAAAGATATGGAATAGTCATAGAGGAATTGACATAATAATGAGGTCAGTATGCAATAGAAATGTTTTCATAGTTCTTGATGATGTTGATGATGAAAGCCAATTGAAAGTATTAGCAGGGAGTCATGCTTGGTTTGGTCAAGGAAGTAGAGTTATTGTAACAAGTAGGGATCATCATTTGTTAAATAGGTATGTTGATATTATTTATGAGATGGTAGAATTAAGCAAGGATGAATCTTTAGAGCTCTTTTGTTGGAAAGCCTTTAAGAAGGACCATCCCAAAAAGGACTATGTAAAATTGTCTAAGGATATTGTGCATTATGCTCAAGGCCTTCCGTTAGCTATTGAAGTTTTTGGATCTCATTTATTTGGTAGGAAGATGGAAGCTTGGGAAGCAGCCCGAAAACAACTAAAGGGAAATCTAAAGAAGGGAATTTTGGATAAACTTCAAATAAGTTATGAAGGACTAGAGGATTCTCAAAAAGGATTGTTTTTAGATATTGCTTGTGTTTTCGATGGAAAATATGACAAAAATTTGAGATGTCTTAGTGACTATTTTGCCATTGATATTGAAGGACTTAGGGACAAATGCCTTATAAAGGACTTAAGATGCGGAAGATTCAAGATGCATGATTTGTTAAAGAAAATGGGTCAACAAATTGTCTATTGTGAAAGTCCAAGTGAACCTGGCAAGCGTAGTAGATTGTGGTGTTATGAAGATATAATGAATGTACTAACTTATAATACTGTAAGTGAATCAATCTAAATCTCACTTAGAAAAGCATATTAGATACCATATTTTAAAAGTATTTAGTCAATATTTTTATGGGACTAATTTAGTAATTCTTTATTTACAGGGAACAGATGCAATTGAAGGAATTAATTTAGATCTATCACTCCACAAAGTGAAGCAACTAAATCTTAAAGGATTTTCAAAAATGAAAAGATTGAAAATGCTTGTGATTCATAATGATCAATCTTATCATGGATTTCATGCTTCGGAATGGTGTGGAGATCTTTCAAATTTTATGTTAAGCAATGAATTACGTTATCTGGAATGGATTGGATATCCTTTGGAAAATTTGCCAATCAATTTTCAAGCAAACAAACTTTTTATGTTGAAAATGCCTTATAGTTGCATCAAACATTTGAATGGATGGAAGGTAAGATTCTAGCATATGCAAATATATCTTCTTCTTTTTCTTCTTCTTTTCTTTATGTCTTTTATCTTATGCATTTTACAATTTAGCTTGTATACTAATTTGTTTGTTAATTACAGAATTTTGACAAAGTAAAATCCATTGACATGAGTTACTCATGTAACTTGATGGAGATACCCGACTTCAATGAAATGTCAAACCTTGTTGAGTTAGATCTTCGATATTGTAGAAGTTTGTCTACAGTCCACTCATCCCTTGGCAATTTGAAACGACTTAAGAAATTGGATATGGAGGGTTGTGACTATCTTAACAAACTTCCAGATGAGATTAGCCTTAAGTCCCTTGAATATCTCAATCTTGCTGGTTGTTTAAGGCTTGAAAAGTTTCCAGATGTTTGTGGTAATATGAAATCTTTGGAGTTTCTTGATTTGATTGGGACTACTATTAAGGAGTTGCCACTATCATTTATTGGTTTATTGTCTCTTAAATATTTCAACTTATGTGGTAGCATGAGTTATAGAACACTTTTAGATAAGGATGAAGATCTTAATGTGAAACCCGATCAATTTTTAAAATATGAAGTTCTAGGACGATCCAACTCTTATATCACAATGCAAGAAATAAATGGTGGTGGTGGTAGTGGCTTAAATACCATTAGTTGTTTGCATTTCCATAATGTTTTCTCATGTTTAAGCTCTTTGAAAAGACTAGATATGAGTTATCGTAATTTGTCAGATGTAAATATTCCTTACGGTCTTGATTATTTACCATCACTTGAGTATTTAGATCTATCTGGAAATAAGTTAACTACAATACCCTTATGTGTCTACCATCTTCACAAACTTAGGTTTCTTCACTTGAGAAGTTGTACCAATCTTGAAACATTGCAAAAACCTTCATTTTCACAATTAAGTAGTTTAGAAGTGCTACATTTAGGTTATTGCAAGATGGTAGATGGAGTAATCCCTAGCGATTTGAGTTGCTTCTCTTCACTTAAACGGTTAGATCTATGTGACAACAAATTTAGGAGATTGCCAGATTTGCTCCAACTTTCTCAGCTTCAAAGTCTTTGCTTGGATGATTGTACGGAACTTGAATCATTGCCAAAATTGCCTTTAAGCTTAGGAGGTTTATGGATTCCTAGTTGTCTATCATTGAAAGTTCCTTGGGTTGAAAGGGATGGAGGGTTGGACTGTAATTTCGCAATTTATTTCATCAATTTTGATTATGATGGCAAACCCCGCCAAACACTCCAACTACCTTCATATCCACATGTTGGTTTATCGTCCGATGGGGGTTGTGTGGTGAGTCTCTTTCTTTCCATTTATAGTAAGGCTTAAATCCACTGAAGTTTGTGTTGTATCATAGATTAAAATATTGCATTTACATCTTATTCTTCTTCTTTTTTATTGTGTAGTATAAGCGTTCCTACGTTGTTGGCCCGGCATTGGTATCTAAAATCCCAGAGTGGTTTAACCGCAGAATCACAAGTTCATTTGAAACAATTGAAAATTTCTTTCAAGTAAGTTGCCTTGAAATAATAGATCGGGTATCTTGTGGTAGATTTGTTTTGTTAATTCTTTATCGAGTAGAGCCAGACACTTTTCAAGAAAAAAGAAAAAAACAAAAGGTGGATGAGCGTGGTAAGTCAAATTACGGAATATTTGATGTCATCGCTCATGCTCTTCCCCATTTTCTTTGTCATTTTCAATTCAATAAAGCTGGAGCCAAAAATTCCTTTCTCCTTTGTGCTCCTGAAGCACCTTCCGTTGGGCTAAATGCATTTTGGGCGGACATACCCTTTCAATGCTTCAAGGGGATACGGAAGTTACAAAACAATAGCGCCAGCATTAAGGCTTCAATTGAATCATTGAACTTAAATGTGGAGATTGAGTGTGGGATGCGTGTAGTGAAAAAGGATGATCATATGGTGCTAGCTAAGGTTATAAGTGACATTTCGCGACATCCTATTGGATTTTGGAATTTGTAAAGATTTATTTGAAAGGGGTTGCATCATCTGGGGCTTCAAGCATGAAAGATTAATTGTTGGAGGATCGGATTAATTGGGTTTGCTTCCGGCTGATTGGTTCAAAGATCAGATGGAATTTTTGGATGGATGGATCAACCTTGAGGCTTCAATCACAACATCGAGCCTAGAGGTAATGTGTGGCTTGTCTACTAGGTGTAGTTTTAAGTTCAATGAACTTCTCAATAGCATTCCCTTAAATGCATTATAATTGAACTTTTGCACGATCTCTTTGTCAATTAGATCTAGAATTCCATGGCCCTATTAAACGAAATCTTTATCAGATAATTTGGTTGCTATTAACAGATTCATTATGCCTAATTTTTAGGTGACATTTTTATTTTTGTTGTGGATTTTATTCCCCAACTTCTTATTTGGAAGAAGATGGTTGCATATTGAAATGTGCTTCGGTGCAGATTAAATAGTTCGCAGATGAATAAGATGCTGCTCTGATTACTCAAAATGCAGCAGAAGTTTGTGGAAGCGAAGAGACCAGCGATCTGTTTGTGTTCTCATCGTTGCTACTTCTTTCTCATCCCCATACCAAATTCTCTCTACTGTGTCACCCGCTTGTCACTCTTGATACTGATGGTGAGTTCCTCTACTTTCCTGGGTTTGTCTCGCACCATTGAAGGTCTTTAAGTGAAGGCCATCCGGAAAACCTTTATGACCGTGGAAGGGCCATGTCTAAGAGAAGTCATAGACGGCAATGGCTGCTTGCTTAAAGAAATGAAGAAGCTCAGCATCTTGATTGCATGTTGTACAATGTAGGCGAAGGCTCTAGAGGAGTTTGCTCAAATGTCACGGTGGTGAATGTAAGAACAATCTTCCACCGATTCACTAGAATTGCCACTTCATTGAACATTTTTGTACTTTCTGTTTTCTTATGTAGTTTAAATATGGAAACTTGTGAGAAATTATTTGGTCACTCGTTCAATGTCTCTGGCCTTGTTAAAGCTGTGAAATTTGGTTCATCTTCCAGCACTTCTAACAGGCTTAGGAACGGCTCCGCCAGAGGTAAGCTTGGTTGTTTCTTGTTTTATTTTTTTTATAGTTTGTGTTCTTGTTAATTCCTTCTTGGAACATCAAAATATAGACAAAGCAATATATATATAGACACAACAAAAGATAGTATAAACTAAGTAATAAATTTCAATATTGGTAAGGTTGATGAATTTTGTTAGACTTTGTACATTGGGCTTACTGTAACTTTACTATGGCATTTCTAGGCCTTTTACTACAGCACATCACTGTAGCCACTCGTTCAGAAGAGCCACATTCTCGGTTCTTGTACTGCTAAGAACACTATGTATACGTCATGGATCTATAAACCAGTTTCACCCTTTCTAGCATATCTGTTTCTTAACAGCAACTTTTCTATTAATGGGAGATGACCTGTCACTAGATTTGTCTCACGAGGTTTGGCCAATCCTGATAGTATCATCTGACTTAACTGATGTTCTATGTTTATTTTACTGTTCTATTGTTCACTCTTCCTTGGAACATCAAAAAATAAACACAAGAAACGAGCTTAGAAGCCAACAATGAATTTTAGGCTTGATGGTTAATCTTAAGTTTCGATGACTAGTCAATTGCAATGTCTTTTCATGTACAGGCCACTATTTTGCAGAAGGCACTCGGAAGAAGTTGTTCATAGATTGCAATGGGTCTCGATGCAGATAAGAGTAACTAGTAGATGGAGAAGATGCTGCTTCAATTCGTCAGACACCACAAAATGCAAGCCGGGTTTTGTTGAAGTGAAAAGAATGATTATCTGTTCACGTGTTCTCTTCCTTACCACACTTTTCTATTTGCCCCGTCGGATCCTCACCACTCTTAAACCCTCTCTGTTTCGCCGACTGCCTATCCTCTGCTCCCCTTGATTTGTCTCTCACTACTAAAACCCCTTGAATGCAAAGCGATCCTGAAATTTTACATGAGCATAAAAGGGTTAATGTTCAAGACGGAAAAACAGAGATAGTAGTGCCAGAACAGATCGTCGGCAAGGAGAAGAAAGAACAGAGAGTAAACGGAGAGAACACAGAGGAAACATTCTCGCTTTTGGTTTTATTTCTGATTGTTCATTTACAGGATGCTCACTTTTGAAACCCAAACTGGTGAGACTCAGTGTCTTCTTGCTAAGAGAAAAGACGAAGCCAACCGTCTTGAACGCATCTTTTCATTCTTGACAACAATTACGACCTCATATGCTCTACCTGGTCCATAGAACATACTTTTCAAGTGATTCGTTTGTTATTAACACAATCATTGTGCTTCATTCTTGGCTCATAATTTTCTTTTATTTATTTATTTATTTATTTTAGAATGAGTTATAGTGCCAGCATCTTATTTCGTTTCGTTGTTATTGCATTTGCCAATTTAACCTTCTCAATTGACGGGTTTTAAACATTGATGTGCTGCCGACGTGGCCTACTAAGAAATTTGTTTATTAGTATGATGTAATTGACTTAGGAAAAAGTTAAATATATGAAAGAGATTACACTCAACTATGTGTTAATCATATTTAGTAATTATTTTTTGCCACAATGTTTTTGTAATCAGATCATAAGTTTTTCAGTCCATGTATTGATGGAAATAGTGTTAAACTTACCAATATTTTTTCAAAGCAAGTTGTAATAAGCTATGAAACAACAATGAAGGTGATTAAGCTTACATACACAAAACCCTCTTGATTGTTTGTGATTGGCAACATGCCAAGCGAGTAATTAGTATCAACTTTGGAAAAATGTCTTGATTGGAGGATAATTTGGGTTGGCACATTAATAGTCTCTAAGTGATTAGTAAAGCACAACATATGTATTAGGTTCTTCTTTGTTTCCTCTTTGCATTTGTAATGTTTGACAAAAATAAATTCGCGTTTATTTCTTTTGTGGTTGCAAATACTAGTTGTTCACAGATTGCAATAGAACAGGGTGCTGATGGCATAACTTCACAATTGTTTTTCGTCTTCAATTTGGCTTTTGCAAATTCATTTTACTTTCCTTTATCTTCTTGATCAATAATTAGTTTATTGGGTTGTAATGCATTGAACGTAATGCAATGCAATTTTATTAACAAAGCACAAAAATGGGCTCAGTCATCTTTATTTTGAGACACCGAACTTGGCGAGGCTCTAGTGGCTTCTTGCTCAAAGAAATATACGAATGACTGGAACTACTTTTTAGATGTCATTGATGTAAAAGAACCACTGTCCACAATTGTGGTCTGAACTTTGGCAGAAAGGCCCAATCAACCTGAGTAGATGGAGGAAGTAGATGAGTGTTTGTTTCGTCCAAAAACATGAAATTCATGTTCACTTTGACGGCTTTACATGGTACCTACTTAGGATCTCTTTAATTTGCTATTTAGAATATAATCTTTAATCTTGTTCATCCCTTGTCATAAAACATGAAGAAAAATTAGTTTTTCATATAACATAAGTTGAAGAGGAAAATGCAAGTCACCTGCATAAAAGCAAACATCCAAGAATCAGGACCTAGATAAAAGACAATGCAAGACCCGTAAGCAATTCAAGCTTCTAGACGATAGAAGTCAACTCCAATATGCACATTTGTGCACATACCCCATTAAAGTGAATCATGACATGGGGAGCAATTCAAATGCAATAAACTGGAAATCCAGTGTAGAACTTCAAAGTTCCTCCACTTTTCAAGGTTTGCAAAGCATAATTTAAAGAACCAGATTAAGGCCGCTCTTTAGCATCGGGCTGCATCTTATGAATCTAGGTTTTGAGATAATCAAAAGATAAACTGTAAGCTGAAGCAAAGAATCCCAAAATGGTACTAGCACCTGAGAAGGAAAATGATGCATTAAGAAATTAATCGAAGATCAAAAAGTAGGGCTTAAATATTAAACAAAATCCCAAAACAGGTTTGGTAGAACTTAGAGATCAAAAAACAAAGGCTTGTCTATGTTCAGATGCTATCTTTTCAATACATCTCTAAAACTTAACTAAGATAAGTAAGGGTGCTTCATATAATCTGAGACAAATTAAAATGGGATTCCTAAATATTTTTTAAAGTTAATTCAAACTATACTTAATATTAGATTTGCTACCTAAAGAAGAAGAATTGTCATCAATCCATTTGTGGTACAATTATAAATTAAAGTATACGTATACTATGCTTTCGTTGAAGTTTTAACATGAAACAGAGTCTACATTTCTTCCAAACAATCTTAAATAACACCGTGGCAGCCAAACCAAACTCAAGGAAATTCTTAAAAACTCAATAGTCTGATCACAACAAAGATAATTCTATTGAATATAAATACATAGAATTGGATAAAATTTAAAATTTTGAACTAATTGGAAAATTCAAATTGACCAGTACATATGTTCCAAGATGATACAATTAGAGCAACTACAAAACCTTTCTGACAGATCAATATTAACTAGTTTCTAAAACTTACCTTGAATGATCTAAGAGGTTCTGGTGGTATATGTAGTTCTGAGCAGTCTAGCAAATGAAATAACTATTCATTGAAAATGCTTGCCATTGCAATCTCTACCGCGTCATCTGCATACCAATGGCAGCTTTCCTGCTTTCCTTAGTCGTCACTCACCATTGATCCCAAGCTCAAAGGCCATGGTTTTAAGCGAAATGAAGAAGTCAATCTTGTCGGCATGGCTTAAATATGTGCAAAGGGTCTGGAGAGGAGATTCGGTATGAGACTTAGTGAGCTTGTCTAGTGACGATGTGGGTCTAGAGTCCCCTTGACGTTAACTGTTCTGTTTTTCATAATTGTAGAATGAAAGCAATCTTGCAGTGCTCGGTTGGTTCCAAATCGGCCAAAATGTTTATCCAAGTCTGGTCCCGTGTCTTCTCATTTGGTTCGCAACAGAAACCAAAATGTTGATAAGAACATGTTTTATATTCTCTATAAATACACGGCAAACAAACTGTAAAAGCTTGAGTTTCAGTTTTAATCCAGCTCCATACTTCCAACAACCTTTCATCATTTGTAATTCCATAAATAAAAAAACAAAAATAAAAATCCAACAAGGTGCCATCCTTATCCTTCAAACATCTCTATCCAACATGGAACCAGCGATATTGCCACCTTAAACATGTGTCTAGCCTTCTTCAAAACGAATGTAGTCCAACATGATTCCCAGAAGAGGGCTGGTGC